>CM069144.1:68794049-69394049 GCA_035221665.1 Okamejei kenojei
GGCATTTCGGGTAAGTCTGAAGAAGGGTCTCGACTCTATTCCTTCTCTCCAGAGATGCTGCCTGGTCCGCTGAGTTACTCCAGCATTTTGTGTCTATCTTTGGTTCAGTCTATACTCGAGCAAAAGAACAGATTATTAAAGTTCCCCCCCACGGTAGACTCACGAGACACTAAGATAAACGCACGGGGGCCACTACGTTATTACAACGAGTTTAAATGTTTCCATTTTTAACTTGAACAGTTATTTGACTCGTGGAAAAAATCAAACATGTTTGATTTTTTTCACGAGTTAACAAGTTTCCTCGAGTACCTGCCGTTAGCGCCACGAGTCGATAAGTTGCTCGTGCGAGTTCCGACGTTCCCGCTACGTGATCACCACGAGTGAAAAACTCGGGGTCACTCGTGGGCCAACTCGCACAGTGAGACAGGGGTTTTAGATAAGGGGGAAATCCTTTAAGACCGAGATGAGAAATACTTTTTTCACACAGAGAGTGGTGGGCTCTGGAACTCTCTGCCACAGAGGGTAGTTGAGGCCAGTTCATTGGCTATATTTTAAGAGGGAGTTAGATGTGGCCCTTGTGGCTAAAGGGATCAGAGGGTATGGAGAGAAGGCAGGTACGGGATACTGAGTTGGATGATCACCATGATCATATTGAATGGCGGTGCAGGCTCGAAGGGCCGAATGGCCTTCTCCTGCACCTAATTTCTATGTTTCTATGTTTTCTATGTAAAGAGAGGAGTGATGTTAGCCTTCTTCCTCCAATCCAGTGGAACATCACCCGAGTCAAGGGACTGCTGGAAAATGAACTGCAAAACTGGAGCCCAGTTCTTCAGCCGCGATCTTGAGGCTTGATTCTGTATCTGATCCGGTCCAATAGCTTTTGTTGTATTGATGTTGAGCAGTAACTTCTTGACACCTTCAACCTCAATTTTAATAGCAGGCATATCAGCATACGGGCTGGGCAGTAGATCTGGAAATGATGAAGGCTCCATATCTTCCCGGGTGAAAATGCGTTGAAATTGGTTTTCAAGAGCTTCTGCTTTCACCTGGTTTTCAGACAGTTGTTCACTTTAAGCATCTGGACACCAGTGTGTCTGTCCATCTAGATTTCACAATCTCCAAAAAGCCTTGGGTTGCTCTCCCTCAAGAATAGAAGAAACTTGTTGCTGTACCTTTACTCTAGCTGTACTCTAAACAATTTACTCTACCTTCAAGTAAACCCTGCACTGTCTCTCCATCCCACCCCCATCCAAGTCGCCCCAGCTTATCGTTCTCACCTAACAAACAGCGAACAATGGCCTGTTTCCTTTATCATCATTGCTTTTGTGCATATCTTTCATTCATTTGTTCTATATCTCTCTACATCACCGTCTTTATCTCTTGTTTCCCTTTCCCCTGACTCTCAGACTGAAGGGGGATCTCAAACCAAAACGTCTCCAGAGAAGCTGCCTGTCCTTCTTGGCGACTGGTTTATTTACTTCTTATTTTTATTTTCAACAATACCTTGAAACGGACATGATGCCGAAAAGCCAAATAACCGAACGGACACGACGCCTATAATCCAAATAACCGAACGGACACAATGCCTAAAAGCCAAATAACGAAAAGGGCATGAAGCCTAAAATCCAAATAACCAAACGGACACGACACCGAAAAGCCAAATAACCGAACGGACACGATGCCTAAAAGCCAAATAACCGAAAGGGCACGACGCCGAAAGGATACGAACCTGAACGGACTCCACACCAAAAGGACAATACGCAGAACGGACATGGTCAAAAAGCCGCCGAATGGACATGATGTCTCTGGGGACGGGATTTGTCTGAGATCTTGTCAGCGATTGGTCCAGACCCCCGCATCCATCACATAACTGGCCGGGGGGGAGACGGGAGGGTGGGGGGGGGGATTTTTTATTTTCTTTCGCCGCTTTGGGTCTTTCTTGAATATAAAATAAAACCCCGTGTGATTGGATCGCAGCAGCTTGGAGTCATTGCCAAAGATTATAGAGCAGATTATTTTTGTAAGCATTGATCTACAACAGTGCTTGGGTTAAGAGGCTGGAGGTCTCTCTCTCTCTCTCTCTCTCTCTTTGTTTTACCCGGAATCATTTGGCATTTTGCAAAGACAAACTGCATCTGCAGTTCCTTCCTACTGAACAAGACCCCTGGCTCGAAACAATTCCTAACCAATCCCTCCACAGTTGTCGCCTAGCCCGCTAAGTTCCTCCAGCACTCTGTGTTTTTTACTTAACTCTGAAATTGAAGATAGACACAAAAAGCTGGAGTAACTCAGCGGGACAGACAGCATCTCTGGTTAGAAGGAATGGGTGACGTTTCGGGTAGAGACCCTTCTTCAGACAATCACAAGTACTCTCACCGATGAGAGTTCGGTTCAGTTCAGTCTGAAGAAGAGTCTCGACCCGAAACGTCACCCCCATTCCTTCTCTCCAGTCACTGCTTGCCCCACTGAGTTACTCCAGCAATGTGTGTCCAAATTCGGTGTAAACCAGCATCTGCAGTTTCTTCCTACACTGTTCTAGTAAATCTTGTCTGCGCTCTCTGCTGTACTTTCGCGCTATACAGTGCAGTGCCCAATATCCCAGCCTTAATGAAACCAATGTTTTAACGAAGTTCAACACAACCTCCTTGCCTTTGTCCCTTGCACCTTCAGTTACAAACCCGTGCAAATGGTTGGCATTGTTGAAACTTCATATTTTATACAATTTCCCCTATCACCCTGAGTGTATTTCCTATTGGGAAAGCAGAAATATAGTTGATGCGTCGGTTAGATCAGACGAAAGTTGGTTCCGAAATTTGTTTAATTTTGCCCAATGCATTTGATAAAGGTTTTCTCTACAACTGACTCACGTTTCCAACCCGAAAGAAATCGCCGAGCACAAAACGACCAGCACTGTCATATCACTGAACCGTCTCAGGGAGCAAAGATAATCTTTAAAAAAATGTTTATCTTTTTTCGTCCGGTTTCTCGATTCACACCGAAAGGACCACTGGCCTTCAAAATGCACGGTAGTGTATGTATTGTGGTAGTCAAAATATAATTGTTACAGCATTATGGCCCTGTCTCACGGCGGGAGTTGACCCACGAGGTACCCCGAGTGAAAGACTCGTGGCTGTGTACGAGACTTCAAGTTTATGATCAAGTGTGTAACCGAGTTCCCACGGGTATGTCATTGCTGCGATGCTCCAACTTCCTCTCCCGAGTTACCAAGTTCTCTCCCGTTCCTCTTGAGCCAACCGTGAACGAAGGTATGTTTTAATAAAGCAACAATGTTAAAATACATCTCCATCCTGTGGCTTTGAGTTATTTCAGCGCGGCCGCATCTATTGTATGACCACAAAAGGAAAATGCGTACCCTCAGTAACCAATAACGTGGTAAGTGCATTTCTTGGTGCTTTATGTTTTTAAATACTGTATTTCCCGGGGTGGGGGGAGAGCTCAGTTCATAGTATTTGGGGAGAGTCTGGCGTTGTGAAGGAGGGGATTGGGGTCAGTAACCCACTTGCCACGCTCCAGTCTGAGTGCAGGTAGATGGGACTAGGTGACAGTAAACAGCACGGAGTAAAAGGCAGAGATGGCCTGTTTCCGTGCTGTCATTGCTATATGGTTTTATTGTGGCCAGGGAGTGAATTAGCTTGGGTGGCTGCCGCAGCGCTCCGGGCACGGACAGCAGAACTGGCCGCCACTTCCGAGGAAGGAAGCAGCTCGGGGTTGACTTTGAGCGGCCGCCGGGACCCGACAGCAGACACCACACACACACACACACAAAACACATACAACACACACACACACACACAGACAGAGAGACACACACACACACATCACACACACACAATTACACACACAGACAGCAGAACTGGCCGCCACTTCTGTAAATGAAAACTTTACAAGCTCTTAAGTGTGCAACATCATTTAATGATAGCACTGGGTATTACACACATCTACAACTTCCGAGGAAGGAAGCAGCTCGAGTGACTGACTTTGTGCGGGCCGCCGGGACCCGACAGCAGAGACACACACACACACACACACACACACACACACACAGCAGAGATAGTGGAATTTCAGACTGGCCGCCACTTCAGAGGAAGGAAGCAGCTCTATATATACTCTCTCTCTCTCTCATTTTATATATAAGGCAATATAGTAGGCAATATAGTTATATATAGTAGGCAATCCAGGAATCACGCAAATGTATATATACAGCACATGGACATGTGTATGTGTGTGTGTATATATATATATATATATATAACTTAAGTAACTTAACTGCGGGAAGTAGGACATATGTGTGTGTGTGGTGTGCGCGCTACTGAATACTTTCTATCCAGTGTCTCCGCTGCAAATTGCAATGCATACGCGTTTGATATTTAGACAACTTAATTTTATTTCCAGTTTTGCATTTTTAGTTTGTTCCACACATTTAATTAGTTTTAATCCCTCCAGAAAAAACCTGGAAGTGGAGATGGTTCTCATACATAAAGCCCAAGAGATGGCTTCTTGATTCTAACGAGTGTTTGGGAAAAATAGACACAAAAAGCTGGAGTAACTCAACGGGACAGGCAGCATCTCTGGAGAGAAGGGATGGGTGACGTTTCGGGTTGAGACCCTTCTTCGGACTGGTGTTTGGGAAAACGTGTATTAGGTTTGTTTTCGGGGGGCGAGGGGGGGAATACATTCGCCTTTTTCTCTGAATTCAGGAATGAATGCATGTTGTCATACATAACACAGAGAAGGGGGGATCGCTGCATTTAGGTCTGAGGAGAAGGGAGCCAAGAAGTTCTCGATTTTCCCTGGGGATAGTTTCACTTTTTTTGCATTTTTCCTTCTCTCCTGCCGCCTGTCCTGCTGAGTTACTCCTGCTTTTTGTGTCAAAGTCGTCTTGTTCAATCTCATTTCATTGCAACTTTCAGCTCTGGATACCCCTCGTTGATCCGTGTGTATTTCAGCATTTATATTTCTCAAGCCTCTTTACCTCCCGGAGCCACATGTAACTTAACCACATGTAATTCCTCCAGCATTTTGTGACTATCTTTGGTTTTTGATGTTTGATTTTTTTCACGAGTTAACAAGTTTCCCAAGTACCTGCCGTTAGTGCCACGAGTGGACAAGTTAAACGCGCGAGTTCCGACGTTGCCGCTACGTTCATCGTACGTGATCACCACGAGTGAAAACTCGGGGTCACTCCTGGGCCAACTCGTACTGTGAGACAGGGGTTTTACTGTTGGTGTAAATATCTATGGAACCAATTTGGATTATCATTTTGTTAAATCAACCAAAAGTTCCAATCACACGGGGTTTTAGTTTATATTCAGGAAAGTCCAAAAGTAGCGAAGGAAAATTAAAAATCCCCCTCACCCTCCAGTCTCCCCTGGCCAGTGATGTGATGGACGCGGGGGTCTGGACCAATCGCTGACAAGGTCTCGGACAAATCCCGTTTTCGGAGACATCATGTCCGTTCTACGAATTGTCCTTTTGGCATGGAGTCCGTTCGGGTTCGTATCCTTTCAGCGTCATGCTCTTTTGGTTATTTGGCTTTTAGGTGTCGTGCCCTTTTGGTTCTTTGGCTTTTAGGCATCGTGTCTGTTTGGTTATTTGGCTTTCCGGCGTCGTGTCTGTTCGGTTATTTGGCTTTTATTAATCTTCTCTTGGTCTTTAAAAGTTACCCAATCCTCTGGCTTTCCGCTCATCTTTGCTATGTTATACTTGTTCTCTTTTATTTTTATACTGTCCCTGACTTCCCTTGTCAGCCACGGTCGCCCCTTGGAATCTTTCTTCCTCTTTGGAATAAACTGATCCTGCACCTTCTGTTTTATTCCCAGAAATACCTGCCATTGTTGTTCCACTGTCATCTCTGCTCTTCACGAAGGAGGACACAAACAATCTCCCTGATGTACTAGTGGCCAGAGGATCTAGGGTGATGAAGGAAATGCACATTAGGCAGGAAATGGTGTTGGCTAGACTGATGGGCCTGAAGGCTGATAAATCCCCAGTGTCTGATGGTCTGCTTCCCAGGGTACTTAAGGAGGTAGCTCTGGAAATTGTGGATGCATTGGTGATCATTTTCTAATGTTCTATAGATTCAGGATCAGTTCCTGTGGATTGGAGGGTAGCTAATGTTATATGACTTTTTAAGAAAGGCGGGAGAGAGAAAACAGGGAATTATAGACCAGTTAGCTTGACATCGGTGGTGGGGAAGATGCTGCTAGGGTATCTTTCCAGTCAACTTTGGCCAGCTCCTACCTCATGGCTCCATGGTCCTCTTTGTTCAACGGTAATACTGACACCTCCGATTTTCCCTTCTCCCTCTCAAATTGTGGATTAAAACTTATCATATTATGGTCACTACCTCCTAAGGCTACTTTACCCCGAGTTCCCTTTTCAAATCTGATTCATTACACAACACTAAATTCAGAATTGCCTTCTCCCTGGTAGGCTCCAGTACAAGCTGCTCTAAGAATCCATCACGGAAGCACTCCACAAACTCCCTTTCTTGGGGTCCAGTACCAACCTGATTTTCCCAGTCTTCCTGCATGTTGAAATCTCCCATAACAACCACAGCATTACCTTCATGACATGCCAATTTTAACTCTTGATTCAACTTGCATCCTATATCCAGGCTATTGTTTGGGGGCCTGTAAATAACTCCCATTAGGAACTTTTTACCCTTACAATTCCTCAGTTCTATCCATACTGACTCTACATCTGCTGATTCTATATCACCCCTCGCAAGGGACTGAATTTCATTTCTCACCAACAGAGCTACCCCACCCCCGCTGCCCACCTGTTTGTCTTTTCGATAGGACAGATCCCAGCCCGAGTCCTCTTGCAGCCATGTCCCTGTAATTCCCAACACATCATACTTGCCAATTTCTAACTGAGCCTTAAGCTCATCCACTTTATTCCTCATACTTCGCGCATTCATATACAACACTTTGACTTCGGTATTCACCTCCCCTCTCACACCGGTCACTATTGGCCCTGACCTTACTCTCTTATCCCTTCTCGAACTTTCCTTCCCATTAATTCGGGAGTCTTTTGTAACTTTTCCTGCACTCACTTCCCCTTTAACTCCATCTTTATACTCCCAATTTGTCAATCCCTCCCCCCCACTATTTAGTTTAAACCCACACGTGTAGCACTAGCAAACCTGCCTGCCAGAACGTTTGTCCCCCTCCAGTTAAGGTGTAACCCATCCCTTTTGTACAGATCACCCCTACCCCAAAAGAGGTTCCAGTGGTTTATAAAGCTAAATCCTTGCTCCCTGTACCAGCCCCCAGCCACACATTCAGATCCCCTATCTCCCTGTTCCTGCCCTCACTAGCATGAGGTACTGGAAGCAATCCAGAGATAACCACCCTAGAAGTCCTGCTTTTCAATCTTCTTCTTAACTCTCTAAACTCTCGTTGCAGAACCTCCTTCCTCTTCTCCCCTACGTTGTTGTGCCCACGTGCACAACTACTGCCGGCGGTTCACCTTCCCTCTCGAGGATGTTCTGGTCGGTTCGTGATATCTTGAATCCTGGTACCAGGGAAGCAACAGACCATCCTCGAATCTCGTCTGCCACCACAGAATCTCCAGAATCTGCAACTCAGACAATGGAGTTACCCACTATTATAGCTCTGCCCGACGTCGGTCTTGCCAGTCGAGTGTCATCACTCGGATTGGAGCCACCGACCTGTCCGCTGCTCGGACTGGAAGCGTTGTCTGCCCTGACAGCTCCCAAAGGGGTGTACCTGTTTTCATCTGGCACAGCCACAGGGGTCTCCTGCACTCCATGGTTACTCCCCTTTCTCACAGTCACCCACCTTCACTCTTCCTATATCCTTGGCATGACAACCTCACTGTAGATCCTGTCCAGGTAACTCTCGTTTTCCCGGAATCATCCAGCTGATTCTCCAGTTCCCTAACACGTTTGTTCAGGAGCTGCACCTGGACACAATTTCTGCAGGTGTAGTTTCCAGAAGCACCATCAGTAACTCTGACCTCCCACATCCTGCAAACCTCACACTGAATCATCTTACCCATCATGTCTTCCCCGTGTCTCGTCCTCTACGACATTTGACGTAGTCTCCTCTCCTCATCCTCCTTGTCGAAGACTCTCAAGCCAAAGACTCGTACTTTTCTCACAAAGCACTTCCCTCAACAAGGCCGCTCCCCGACTGGCCACTCCCCTAGAGCAACCTTGCTTATATTGGCTGATATATTGCCTAATTCGCCAATTTACCAATTTGCAAATTAGATTCCTCAGCCAATCCCCGCTCTCCTTCACCTGCTGCTGCTCCTGAGCCGGCCTCCTTGTAAGGTATGTGCTGTAGCTGGTCCCGTCTGGTTTTTCAAACAACCGCTACCTCTACCGCTACCCAAAGAAAAACACTGTAAAACTCCCAAGAACTTACCTCTCAGCCAATCCTTGCTCTCCTTCACCTGCTGCTGCTCATGAGCCGACCTCCTTGAACAGATTGTTAAAAGATAAGAACATGGAGGGCTGAATGATAAATACAATCAATGACATGAACTCAATAGGCAGATGTCAATAGGGTTATACATTAACATGGAAAGGAAATGTATACATTTAAAAAGCAGTCAAGATAAACATTAATTCACAGGTTGCATGCTGTAACAAAAGGATGACATGGGAACCGATGCTGGACCCCAACCTAAAAATATACATTAATGACTGATGAACTGACAAAGTGAGGTACAACCATGTTGGCTGATGATGCAACATCAATTGGGAAAGATAGGAGGGGTTGATATAAAATTATTGTTCCTATTTTCTTGAGTTCTTACATTCTTAATGTGCTCTGACAATTTGATATTTTGCATCAATCTTTAGCTTGATTTTCTTTTCCCTGTTAGTAGCTGGAGATCTAAGCTGTTAACAGTATCCCATGGGCAATGGAGCATTTGATCACTTAGTGAATGATTGCACCCACATATAATTTATTTAATCATGAACAGTTAAAACATGCGAGAGAGTGGAATGTGGAAAACAGATGACGAATTAATTAGAAACATCTGGCACAGATTTGTTTTAAATGAAAGGAAGGCTTATACTAAGAGACAATTAAAACAATAAAAACAAAAAAGATAAGGTCATAGGTGATAGGGGCAGAATTGGGTCATTTGGACCATCAAGTCCGTTCTGCCATTCAATCATGGCTGATCTATTCCATCCTAACCCCATTCTCCTGCCTTCTCCCTGTAACCCTTGACACCCGTACTTATCAATAATCTATCTCTCTTTGCCTTAAAAAATATCCATTGATGGCCTCCACAGCCTTCTCTGGCAAATAATTTGACAGATTCACCACCCTCTGATTAAAGAAATTCCTTCTCATCTCCTTTCTAAAGGAACGTCCTTTAATTCTGAGGCTATGACCCCTAGTCCTGGACTCTCCCACTAGTAAAAACATCCTCTCCATATCCACTCTATCCAAGCCTTTCACTATTCGGTACTTACACTTAAAGATGTTAAGCTTCACTTTCAGGACTATAGGGATTGATTGGCATCACAGGAATGTAACTCTCCTCAATAGTTTACATTGTAAGGTATTAACTTCCACTTTCTGTGGAGATGTTATTGCAAAATGAACATGCAGTAGTAGGAACTTGATAAAGCTAGATGATTGAAGGCGTTGCCTTTTTCTTTAATGATTGATGGAGGAGGGGTGCAATATTGTGTGGTGATTTGCATTTCACAGGATACAGTATTGCTTCACCACATTTGCCAGGAAATAACAGATTAATACTAGAAAACAGCATTTAATATTTAGCAGTAGATCATAGAGGTTTTGTAAATAGGCAGTCAAAAGGGAAATTGTTGGAATTCTTCAATTTCATTAATCGACTGGCGCTAGGTGTATATTGTGAAGCTGGTATAAAAATACGTTTCGAACCAAAACGTCGCCTATTTCCTTCGCTCCTTAAATGCTGCTGCACCCGCTGAGTTTCTCCAGCCTTTTGTGTACCCTCGATTCTCCAGCATCTGCAGTTCCTTCTTTAACATAAAAATACATAGAGTCACTGCTGCCATCTAGAGACTAAATGTCTACAGTTACTCGGAAAGGACAGCAGTTTATAATGGGCCAGAATTTGCTGACAACCACCGAGCTACGAGGTAATGAATGTTGATCCACCTTTGTGAACTTGCTTTCCGGGGGCTTTCTGATTCTAAATGTTGACAAATTGTTCAAAAACAGGACCTTGAATCCTTCAATTCTACCGTTTTGGTGAAGGATTTAAGGAGAGGGGCAGAACAAAACCCTTCCCAGAAAATACCAACAAAAACTGTTGATGGTTAAAAAAATATGCTTCCTGGCTTAGCTGGCTGTCAAACAAATAAAAACTCTTTCTGACACTTAGAAACAGTAACTAAAAAAATATATAATTACCTGATTAGAAATGCTACTACTTCTACAGCTATTGCATTCTAATGTTACACAACTTTTAAATCTTAAGTGTTACTTCAATTCTACTCACACCTCCCCACCAACAAAAGCACGTACAAGAGTTACTGCCTCAAGAAGATGGCATCTGTCATCAAGGATCTCCGTCAACAGAGCCATGTCCTCTTCTCACTGCTACCGTTGGCCAGAAAGCACAGAGGCCAACACCAGGTTCAGGAATAGCTACTATCCTATAACATTACGTTCTTGAACTGATCTGTGCAACCATGATCCTACCATGGCAGTGGAACACTCAGGATCATCTTTTGCACTACCATGGATTTGTTTGCTGGTTTAGTGTTTTGCACTATGTTTTGTTTTTCTGCATTTTTTTATTTTCACTGTCTTGTGGAATGTATGTGGAATTTATGTATGATTTATGTTTCTGTGGGTTGTTTGAGTCTATGTGCCTGTAATGCTGCAGCAAGCAAGATTTTTATTATAGCTACATCTCGCCATACCTGTGCAGGTGATAGTGAACTTAATGACTCCCATGTATTTAGCACAAACTCCACTTCTGGACTCAACTCATTCTGGTACTAATGCTCCTCCCTGTACAGATTAGTCTGAACGCACCTTTTATGATCGTCTCTTCCTTGCCCTGTTTATAATTGCATGTATCATAATTCAATTTGACCTTGCCATTAATTTTCACAGACGGCCGGGGGTAAATGTGCGGAAGTCGGGCACTTCAGTTTAGCAGCGCCCGACTTCTCTCCCGATTGGATGTCCACATGGGAGCTGGGAATGCCAGCCCCAGACTCAGTGCCCCCAATCCCCAGGAAGCACGGGGAGAAACCAGGTACGTGGAAGAGTGCCTCGCCCCCGACAGCGGCATCACCCCGTGTTGCTGTGGATCCACGGGGGCCAGGGCGGGGAACGGCTGCGCTACAGGGGAGCCCCGCAGCCGCGGCACGCCACGTACAGCTGCCGGGGATATCTGCCGTAGGGCAGTCTGGCAGAGCTACTGCTGCGTCGAGCAGCCCTGCAGGAGCAGGTGCTGCCGGCATAACACCTCGTCAGGCTGCGGTCAAGGGCACCGGTGGCAGCAGTAGACGGTCGGTTAAGCTTAGCTCTGGCAGCTGCCGACCATGCAACTCCATGCAGAACATTGGGCGATAGTGGAGGTAAGCCTGCACGGACTTCAGGGAGCCCGGTTCCGGGGGCCGGTGCCGATTCATCTCCACTGCCTTCCTACCAGGCAGGTGGGCCGCCACAGTCCCCTCGAAGGCCGACTAGCGGAAAGTCCGTGCGGGAGTCGTATGGGCCTGCAGGAGCGGTAGCCCACGACAACCTACCTTCGGACCCTAGTCTGCATCTTATGGAGGTGTGGTCCGCTGGTGGAAGCCCCAGAGAAATTGCAGAGCCTGGGGAAGTCGGCTTGTCCGCCGCGAGTAGCGGGGGCGGTCGCATTGCAAGGTTGGAGCTCTTGGTGGAGCAACTAGTCCAATGGGATATGGACCGGGATGTACGGGAGTCTCGGGCCTCCACACGCCACGCCAGGAGACCGCCCAGCATATCGTCTTCTCCAGCCAGACGTACCAGAAGTTGCTGGATGCTGACTATGATGACGAACCAGGGATGCCGAAGGCCGGAGAGCCAGTCCTAGGTGCGGACCTGCTGGATGTCGTGGGGAAAATTTGCCACAGCTACCCACAATAGGGAGCCGCTGCCCCAAACTGGTGGGAACCATTGACTATCTGACCACTCACCAGTCCCTGGGTCAGGTAGTCACTGACACCATGGACGCATTCAAACCGCCCGACAACTGCATCACTTTAAGTGTGCCCACGGGGAATGCTCACATTTGGAAGAATTGAGTACTACCACCAAGATGCAGGACGTCCGCCTACAACGCATCCTCAAAGTTCTATCGACGGGCATTACAGCATTTGCCTGCACCCTCGATGGGGATGATGTGCCCAGCGAGCCGCAGGATGCCCTGGCACTTCTCTGCAATGCGCAGTTCAAAATTAACTGCCTTCGTAAGAGCTCCATCTGGCCGACACTCAACCCGTAATTTGCTGGGTTGTGCCGTCCCTCCACCACTCCCCCACCTCATCAGCTGTTTGGGGAAGATCTCTCCAAGCAAGTCACAGACCTCGACGAGGAGGTCAAGACCGTGGGCCTTATGACACCTCCACCGGCTAAAGTTCACCCATATCAGACGATGGGGCCACCGGCACGACAGCACCACAACGTTCCCCCAAAACGCCATACGCCAAGACCCGCCGTTAACCATGGAGGTAAGGGGGTCTGGTTCCTCTAAGGCAGTAGCACTTCTACCCGCACAAGTCGGGGGTCGGTTGCGAGCATTTCGTGGTGCTTGGGGTGCAATCACCACAGCCACGTTTATTCTACAAAGTGTTCACGGTTATGTCATAGCATTATTGATGGTAAACTTGCCCCCAACACAGCATGAACCTCGGCGCATTTTTACACTCTCTCAGACTGAGATAAAGGAGGGACATGCTGAAATCTTACGGCTAGCAGCAAAAGGGTTGATTGGCAAAACGACACATGAACCCCTTGAGTTTGTGTCTAACATCGTTACAAAAACCAAAAAAGATGGGGGGAGTCGGATTATCATAGACCTAACCCTGTTGAACACTTTTGTACCATACACCCATCTTCACATGGTTACCTTCGAAACAGCTAAGCAGCTGCCTATTCGGGGTGCTTTATGGCTTGCATCGATTCAAAAGATGCATACTATACAGTCCCCATCCCAGAATCTCACAGGAAGTTCCTGAACTTTGTCTGGAAGGGACAGTTGTGGCAATACAAAGCCTTACCCAATGGGTTACCCACAGCCCCAGACTATTTACCAAATTAGTAAAAACCATATTGGCACTCATCCAATAACACAATTCTATCGTCATGGCATATTTAGACGATATCCTTAGCCTGGGACAGACCCTCCAATTGGCTATGCTGGCCATTCCAGCGACCAAATCTTTATTCGAGGCGTTAGGGTTTGTGACCCATCCAGACAAATCCACCCTGAACCCCTCTCAAGTTATGGATTACCTGGGTTCACCATTAACACAAACTTACTGATGATCACTATCCTGACCAACAAAGCTTTAGACATAAAAGAAGCCTTGCTTGCGCCAGGGTACCGACTATCCGACAAATGGCAAAAGAAATTGGGAACCTGGTTGCTACGTTCTCAGCTTGCAATTCGGACCGTTACATTACAAAAATTTACAAAGAGTAAAGATAGCAGCATTAAAAGCAAATGCTGGGCACTTTGATAGACCAATACAGTTGCCAAATCCGGCTAGAGCTGAGCTACAATGGTGGATTGACATTATTAGTGAGTGTCACAGACCCATCATTGTTAGCAACCCATCCGTCGTGCTACAGACTGGCACAAGCGCACAAGGTTGGGGTACAACTGACACCATGTCCAGTTGTGGTGGCAGATGGTACCCTCACGGGTCTCCCCTCCTCCAGACACCAGGGATAAATTATCTGGAGATGTTAGGGGTTTTCCAGGGACTGCGGGCTTACTGTCCTAATTCACGGCACTTATATGTCCGCCTCCAAACAGATAACACAACGGTGGTGGCTTATATCATTCATATGGGTGGTATCAGGTCATAATCTTGGGACGAATTGGCAAATACAATCTGGCACTGGTGCATTGAGAGAAATATTTGGATCACAGCGACCTATTTACCAGGGAAGTTCAATACGGTGACGGACACCAGGCCATGAGTGTTCAATGATAACATCGAGTAGATGTTGAATCCCCCTAATTTGCTGAAATTATAGCTCACTTTGGCACGCCAGATACTGACCTCTTTGCGTCCAGGTTGAACCATCAGATACCAACATATGTGTCTTGGGAACCAGACCCTGGGGGAGTAGCTATGGATGCTTTTTCTCTCCATTGGGGGGAAATGGTTTTACTACGTATTTCCCCCATTCTGCCTGATCAGTCGGGTATTGCAGAAAATTCAACTGGATTCAGCAACTGGCATTTGATCATACCCGACTGGCCTATTCAGCCATGGTACCCGATGGCCCTCCAAATCTTGCAACCTCCGTGGATTCAGTTTGGTAAATCCCACATTGATTACTAACCCCATTACGGGGGACAGTCACCCATGCCTTGGTTACCTAAACATGTTGGCCTGCAGGTTCTAAAGAGGCCACTCGTCAAGGCCAGCATATCACCAAGAGCCATGGACCTCATCTCAGCGTCATGCCGAGCATCAACCAGGAGCCAGTACCTCACACAGGTCAGGAAGTGAGAGGCATTCTGCTCCCGTACCAACTCGGCTACGAACCCTGATGTCCTGGAATTCCTAGCGGGCCTTCATTACGATGCGGGCCTTAGCTCCAGTGCCATCAACAGCGCCAGGAGTACACTGTCCTCATACCTAGACATCGGTATAGGCTCCATCCACCTGGTGTTTAAATTCATGAGGGGAGTGTTTAACACCAACCCTCCACGGCCCAGATACAACCTCACCTGGGACGTAGGGATCGTTCTGACCCTACTGAGGAGCTGGTCTCCAATGACAGTTACCACTTAAAAAACCTCACCCTCAAAGTGGTGATGCTGATGGCACTGCCTACAGCTCATCGAGTCCAGGCACTACAAAAGCTGCGGCTGGATAGCATGGTCTCCACCCCTGCAAAGGTGAATTTCTTTGTCCAGGACCTATTGAAGCAGCACAGACTTGGGGATCGTGGGCTGCAGGTGGAGTTTTGGGCGTACCCCACTGATGCCACCCTCTGCATTGTCACCCATCTCCGCCTCTACAGCCGCACTACAGGAACCATCCGGAAGATGGAACAGGGGCTGCTCATCAGCCACAACTCTCCACATCACCGGGTGACTGTGCAGACTATCGCAAGGTGACTCAGGGCGATGTTGGGTACAGCAGGGATAGGTACTAACATTTTTAAATCTCACTCTACCAGGGCTGCATCCACATCAGTGGCGAGGGCCATGGAGGTGCCCATGGACCACATCCTCGCCACCGCGGGCTGGGCCAGTGAAGCAACCTTCCAGCGGTTCTACAGTAAGCCACTGGTTGCCCCCGCAACGTTCGCGGAAGCCGTGCTGGGAGCCGCTCCGTCAATGATTTGTCCCCGAATTAGGGGTCTTTTGCTTTGTTATTATTTGTGTTAATAACTGTGCATTATTTTTCAGCCTGTTCAGTCTGGAATGCATTAACTACCTTCCTCCATCAGAATTGCAGCAGTGTGATAGCATGGACGATGTCCAGGGCGTGAAATCACAGAGCTTTGAAATCTTCACGAAGTCACTCACGTGACTCCGAAGTAAAATAGTAAGATTAAACGAGAACTTACCAAGTTCGAAGGTTGATCTTTATTTTATCAGGAGGGATTTCGTGCCCTCCGCTCCCACCCTCTATCATAAGGTCAACTGGTATGTTCTACGTTCTTAATCTTACTATTTCCAGTCAAGGTGCGTTCTGTGATTTCACACCGCTGCTTTGAAGAATATCGCGCATGCGTGCTGGCGGGGTCTTCACGAAATCCCTCACCGCGACGCCTCATAAAATAAAGATCAACCTTCGAACTTGGTAAGTTCTCGTTTAATCTTACTATTTTAGATTAATCTTGTTTGTCGAATTAAATCACTTCCCAAACAACTTTATTCAACTCATGTTATTTTTAAAAGATTGTCTTATCAAGGGTCTCTCACAAGGATAGGACTTTAGTCAATGTCGGACAACCGATAGATAAATGCACACTTTCCTGAAGGTGATTGTTAACAGTACTTCTCTTTCTCTGAAACCGTTGCCTGACTTGTTGAGTATTTTCAGTATTTTCTGCTTTTATTTCAGAGTTCCAGCATTTCTCACTTTTTTGCTTTTTAATGCTTTTTTTCTTTGTATTCTGTTCTCTCCTGTGTGAGGTAATTTGATAAATTTTCTTGAAGTGATACAGTTCCTTAAAATATTCTGCAAATAAAAAGTCTCTTGAGAATCAGAAAGGTTAGAAATTGCGGAAAATTTCTCAATGGTACTGTGTGGGTGTCGACATGCAGCTATTCAATCAGAAATATATGCACCCACTTTTACCATATGATTGAAGAAATGTATGCAATTTTATATGCACAGGTCAAGGACTAGCAAAGGATACCTCTCATCAATTTCTCTGTTTAATAGGCATTAAGGAGTTAGGTATTCCACTTCCCTCCTTCTGATCTTCCAGCACATTTGGGAAATGTGTAACTTCCCCCCAAAATAATCTAATTACTATAAACTGGCAATACAAAAATAAAAGCAATCGAATAGAATGTTTGCGATAAATTTGGAGATAATATTAATTTGACCCTGAGCTATTTAGACAACATCAATGCATCTCTATAAAAATGATGCTTAACTAAAAGCACCATATTAATGTTGTATTAATTCAATAAACTTGAGTAAATACTCTCAAATGAATGGCAATTCCCCAATTGCTACTTATAACATTGCTTAAAATTGGATTGAAATATTCAATCTTGCTCTTCATTTTTCACTCTATTTGTAATTTTGTAATACTTAAGCCTAAGTTTGAAGTGATTTTTATTGAACCAAAAATAGATATTATATGAATAGATATTATACATTAGACCAGGTCATGTGCTTTATTGAATAATTTGTGTTTATTCTTTTGTTAAGTTAGCTGTTGTTTAAAAAGTTATGCTGTTTGTATTTACACGCAAACCGATGTACCCAGAATTAAATTAAGTTCCTTGCCATACTGTTTATAATTTACCATGTCAATCCAGCCACTCTGAAACATCAGTGCTATGTTATCAACATACAGTCTGATCAAAACCTGACAGTCTTATTTACTTATTTTATTGTGCATGATTTAAAATATCCAATATGATAATTTGTACACAAAATAATCATCTCCTTTTCTTGGTGGATCAATTCCTTATATATTTAATTAACTATCTTGCTTTTGTCATAAGCAATATCTATATAACTAAAAGTCTCATCATAACCACTTCCTGTCAGCGCTGTAAATTTATTTTAGTAAAAAAGCTACCATATATCACTATGATTTTTTGGCCATCTTACAGTCCTCTTCCGCTGAGGCAGCCCCGAGGATTTTTCAGATCGATGAAAAATAAAAAAGTTATGAGTGTTTATAAAATCTTGAGATCAGCTGATTGGTCGTCTTGCCTGTCAATCACCACGATGACGATAACGTCCCTTCCGGGGGAGGGGGAGGACTATAAAATCCAGGATGCTGGACGTGAGTCAGTCACTCTGGAAGAGGGAGAGTCCACAACTGTGATTCTAAGCTGTGAATCAACTGAACTGTGAGTGCAATGTACTAGCAATAAATAATTTGTTAGCCCTTAATCACAATGCAATGAGTTGTTTGGTAATTTGGTGGCCTGCACTCTGCTTGAAATGCTATGAAATTGAATTTGGTGGCCTGCACACTGCCTGCAATGCTATTAAATTGACTTTGGTGGCCTGCACTCTGCTTGTAATGGAATTTCAAGGAATAGCCATGAGTGAACTGCCAGCGCACCAGCCCTGAGTGACTGATCTGCCAGCCCACCAGCCCTGAGTGATGGATCTGCCATCAGAGCAGCCCTGAGTGACTGAGCTGCCAGCCCACCAGCCCTGAGAGACTGTGCTTCCAGCCCAAAAATCCATTCGGCCCACAATGTCCATACTAGCCCTCTGGAAACCAGTCCCTTTGGCCCACAACACCCATACTAGCGCTCCCCCCCCCCCCCCCCCCCCACTGGCCACCAATATTGGAATTGGTGAAGAGGTGGAATATTGCGTTGGGGGACCAGCCCTCCCGTGTGAATATGGGACCCAACGGGTCCCATTTAGTCTAGTTATATCATTAATTATTTAAATAGGCGTGTAGAAGAGAAATAAATAGATGTTATCTCCATCTCCCTCCATCTGCTCTTTCCGTTCCATTAATATTCAACTTTTATGAGAATCAACATTCCCCATTAGTACATTAGGTTTGAAATCAGACAAGGGTAAGTATGTAAACTAGATACACTGGTGGACACAAGAAACTACAGATGCTGAAATCAAGTAAAGCATAAAGTGCTTGAGATACACAACGGGTCAGGCAGCATCTCTGGAGGGATTAGACAGGCAATGGTTTGGGTGGGAACCCTTCAGTAGGGGGAGAACTTGGAAAAAGAGGCGGAGACAGGATAAAGCCTGGCAAGTGATAGATCGATGTTGGTGAGAGAAGTTTGATTGGCAGATGGGTGGGGTAAGCGACAAAGGTTAAAGGTGAAAAGGAAACAAAGTATGGCAATGGGAGTTTAAATGGTTAGCAACCAGGAGGTCCAGCAGAGCACATGTTCTTATGTCTACTTAATCTCACCAATGTAAAGGAGGTCACAACGGGAGCACCAAATGCAATAGATGAGGTTAAAGGATGTGCATGTGATCCTTCATCTCACCAAGAAGAGCATCACAAAATACCCAGCAGGTCAGGCAACATCTGACGAGAGTGAAACAAACTTCATATTTCAGATGGATTATTAGGTAATTGATCTTTCCAGCATCTGCAGTTTCTTGGATGTTGTATTTACATACAATTAAAAAAAGTCAATGCTAATTGTTACATATATTGAAGTCAATATGTTTGTGATCTTTTGCAACAAGATATTAAGCTGATATACCATTTCAGCATTCTTTAGCTAAGAAATACATATTGTTCAGTGTCCAAAGTACTTAAGATGCAGAGTCATTATATATCATAACAAGTACTTTAATTTCTATACATACAGAGACCATTGAGATCAGTCCTGTAGGCTCCGAATCGTAAGTTAAAACTAAAACACAACATGGCTGCCCGCATGCACGAGATGGCGCTGGTGTAGGAAACCCGACATGGATATGGATCAGGTCATCAGCAGCAAAACAAGATGGATCAAATCAGCAATACTGTTTGATCTTCAGACAGGACACCAGGAATACAACTGTATTCTTCTTCCTATTCCATCATGAATTTACTATGATTCTATCCAATATTTAATTTGGTATTTTATCATTCAGAGTCTCAATTGGAAAAGAGAAACCAACAAACTTCTGATTCAGAAATAAAGATACTGCCATTGAACCAAGAATAATGTTCAAGCCAATGCATAATGATTCAGGAGCAAAAACTTTCTGAACCTCACCCCAATTCTATTTAGAGTTTACAGTTTAGGTTATTGTCGTGTGTACAGATGTACAGTGAAAAGCTTTTGTTGCGTGCTATCCAGTCAGCAGAAAGACAATACATGATTACATCCGAGCCATTTACAGTGTACAGATACATGATAAGGAAATAACATTTAGTGCAATGTAAAGCCAGCAAAGTTATTTCCGTTCGGTATCTTGGTTTCCACTTCTTCGCTTCGGCTTCTTGTCCACACACGATATGATTACAATCGGACTATTTACTGTATATCGATACATGATAAGGGAATAACACTTAGTGCAAGGTAAAGCCTGCAAAGTCTGATCAAGGATAGTCCGAGGATCACCGAAGAAGTATATAGTAGTTCAGCACTGCTCTCTGGTTGTGGTAGGATGATTCAGTTGCCTAATAACAGTTGGGAAGAAACTGTCCCTGAATTTGGAGCATTTCACACCTTTTGCCTGATGGGAGAGGGAAGAAGAGGGAGTGCCCAGGGTGCGACTCTTCTTTGATTATGTTGCTGGCCTTGTCGAGACAGCGTGAGGTATAAATGGAGTCAATGGAAGGGAGGTTGGTTTGTGTGATGGCATGGGCTGCATCCACAATTTGTTGTAATGTATTGTGATCTTGGATGGAGCTGTTCCCTTTTAGGCTAAAGCTCACTCAATGGCTACCTCACACAGGAAGTGCTATTCGGCAGCTGAGCTGTAGGTGTAAGGTTTAGTGATAAACAATCAACATCACAATGCATGAAACTGACAGTAAGTATATTCTAGATTTTTACTAATGCAACTCACATATCTCAGGCTGAGAACATTTTAATGCAAGTAGATTGCCACTTTTCATTTCACTACACATCTTGAGTTTTAGTATGTGCAGTTAGATTATAATCATAAAAAATAACAAACGGAGAATAAGAAGTGGAGGGTTTCTTAAATGTGTGAGCAGAGAGACAGAGGGGTGTAAAATGAGGATAGGAGCAATAGGTAGCGAGGTGAAAAGTGGCAGGAAAACAAATCCAGGGCAAAAATCTAAAAGGGCCTCTTTTCAACATAATTGTAAAAGGGCCAAGGGTGTTGTAAAAACAAGCCTGAAGGCTTTGTGTCTCAATGCGAGGAGCATTCGTAATAAGGTGGATGAGTAGAATGTGCAGATAGCTATTAATAATTATGATATAGTTGGGATCACAGAGACATGGCTCCAGGGTGACCAAGGCTGGGAGCTGAACATCCAAGGATATTCAATATTCAGGAAGGATAGACAGAGAGGAAAAGGAGGTGGGGTAGCGTTGCTGGTTGGAGAGGAGATTAACGCAATAGAAAGGAATTACATTAGCTTGGAGGATGTGGAATCGATATGGGTGGAGCTGCGAAACACTAAGGGGCAGAAAACGCTAGTGGGTGTTGTGTACAGGCCACCTAACAGTAGTAGTGGAGTTGGGGATGGCATCAAACAGGAAATTAGAAATGCGTGCAACGAAGGTAAAACCGTTATAATGGGTGACTTCAATCTACATATAGATTGGGTGAATCAAATTGGCAGGGGTGCTGAGGAAGAGGATTTCTTGGAATGTATGCGGGATAGTTTTCTAAACCAACATGTGGAGGAACCAACAAGAGACCAGGCTATTCTAGACTGGATATTGAGTAATGAGGAAGGGTTAGTTAGCAGCCTTGTCATACGTGGCCCCTTGGGCAAGAGTGACCATAATATGGTTGAGTTCTTCATTAGGATGGAGAGCGACATTGTTAATTCAGAAACACGGGTCCTGAACTTAAAGAAAGGTAACTTTGAGGATATGAGACGTGAATTGGCCAAGATGGACTGGCAATTGATTCTTGAAGGGTTGACGGTGGATATGCAATGGAAGGCATTTAAAGATTGCATGGATGAACTACAACAATTGTTCATCCCAGTATGGCAAAAGAATAAATCAGGGAAGGTGGCACATCCGTGGATAACGAGGGAAATCAGGGAAAGTATCAAAGAAAAAGATGAAGCGTACAAATTAGCCAGAAAAAGCAGCCTACCAGGGGACTGGGAGAAATTCAGAGACCAACAGAGGAGGACAAAGGGCTTAATTAGAGAAGGGAAAAAGGAGTATGAAAGAAAACTGGCAGGAAACATAACAACTGACTGCAAAAGTTTTTATCAATATGTGAAGCGCAAAAACATTGGTTAAAACAAATGTAGGTCCCTTGCAGTCAGAAACGGGTGAATTGATCATGGGGAACAAGGACATGGCAGATCAATTGAATAACTACTTTAGTTCTGTCTTCACTAAGGAAGACATAAATAATTTGCCGGAAATAGCAGGGGATCGCGGGTCAAATGAGATGGAGGAAATGAGTGAAATCCAGGTTAGCCGGAAAGTGGTGTTGGGTAAATTGAATGGATTAAAGGCCGATAAATCCCCAGGGCCAGATAGGCTGCATCCCAGGGTACTTAAGGAAATAGCCCCAGAAATTGCAGATGCCTTAGTGATAATTTTTCAAAACTCTTTAGATTCTGGAGTAGTTCCTGAGGATTGGAGGGTAGCTAATGTAACCCCACTTTTTAAAAAGGGAGGGAGAGATAAAACAGGGAATTACAGACCAGTTAGTCTAACATCGGTAGTGGGGAAACTGCTAGAGTCAATTATTAAAGATGGGATAGCAGCGCATTTGGAAAGTGGTGAAATCATTGGACAAAGTCAGCATGGATTTACGAAGGGTAAATCATGTCTGATAAATCTTATTGAATTTTTTGGGGATGTAACTAGTTGAGTGGATAAGGGAGAAACAGTGGATGTGTTGTATCTGGACTTTCAGAAGGCTTTCGACAAGGTCCCACACAAGAGATTGGTATACAAACTTAAAGCACATGGTATTGGTGGTTCAGTATTGATGTGGATAGAGAACTGGCTGGCAGACAGGAAGCAAAGAGTAGGAGTGAACGGGTCCTTTTCAGGATGGCAGACAGTGACTAGTGGGGTGCCGCAAGGCTCAGTGCTGGGACCCCAGCTATTTACAATTTATATTAATGATTTGGATGAAGGAATTAAATGCAACATCTCAAAGTTTGTGGATGGCATGAAGCTGGGGGGCAGTGTTAGCTGTGAGGAGGATGCTAGGAGGCTGCAGGATGACTTGGATAGACTGGGTGAGTGGGCAAATGCATGGCAGATGCAGTATAATGTGGATAAATGTGAGGTTATCCACTTTGGTGGCAAAAACAGGAAGGTAGACTATTATTTGAATGGTGGAAAAGGGGAGATGCAGCGAGACCTGGGTGTCATGGTACACCAGTCATTGAAAGTAGGCATGCAGGTGCAGCAGGCTGTGAAGAAAGCGAATGGTATGTTGGCATTCATAGCAAAAGGATTTGAGTACAAGAGCAGGGAGGTTCTACTGCAGTTGTACAGGGTCTTGGTGAGGCCACACCTGGAGTATTGCATACAGTTTTGGTCTCCTAATCTGAGGAAAGACATTCTTGCCATAGAGGGAGTACAGAGAAGGTTCACCGGACTGATTCCTGGAATGGCACGACTTCCATATGAAGAAAGACTGGATAGACTTGGCTTGTACTCGCAGGAATTTAGAAGATTGAGGGGTGATCTCATAGAGACTTACAAAATTCTTAAAGGGTTGGACAGGCTAGATGCAGGAAGATTGTTCCCGATGTTGGGGAAATCCAGGACAAGGGGTCACAGTTTAAGGATAAGGGGGAAGTCTTTTAGGACCAAAATGAGAAAATCGTTTTTCACACAGAGAGTGGTGAACCTGTGGAATTCTCTGCCACAGAAGGTAGTTGAGGCCAGTTCGTTGGCCATATTTAAGAGGGAGTTGGATGTGGCCCTTGTGGCTGAAGGGATCAGGGGGTATGGAGAGAAGGTAGGTACGGGATACTGAGTTGGATGATCAGCCATGATCATATTGAATGGCGGTGCAGGCTCGAAGGGCCGAATGGCCTGCTCCTGCATCTAGTTTCTATGTTTCTATGTTTCTATGTTTCTATTAGCTCATAGCAAGTGTTCTGGTTATCTCTGAAACCTGGGAATACAATGCCAAATTGAATATAGTTGGAACTGAAACAACCTGAGAAATTAATGAGGATAATCTACTCTTAAGGAAGTGTTATTAATGTACATAACTCATGCAAACAAGTGACTATAACAAAATGGTTAAAACACTTTGCTATGCAGATTATTTACTCATATTTGGCTGCTGAAGCACAATCTAAAGGCAAAATCCAAAACTCAATTTTGTTCAATTTTTATTAAGCACACTGAGACAGATATTCTATGTGAGAGGTTTACAGCTAGAATGATACAAATTATTTTCTTACCTTACTGAAAAGTGTCTAATAAAGCTAGTTTATGATAAAGTCCTATATTAATTGCATCATAAGTTTGGTATGTGGCCCAGAAAAAACATAGTTAGCACCTAACTTCTAAGTTACTTGAAATCTTCATTTACCTCCCGACTCATCCACATGAAAGCAAGACATGATATTTGGGTGCTATTTGGGGTGGAGAGGGGTGGGGAGAAGTCCCATGCAGTTTCCAGGCTGGGATTTGGGATTGCTTCTGATATTGTGCAAACATGCAGTGGCCCCTACAAAGTTCCGGCGGCGGCGGACCCGACTTCAGAGCTGTGGCAGCTTTCCAGCGTTCCGGCGGCGGCCCAACTTCAGTGCTGCGGCGGCGTTCTGGCGTTCCGGCGGCGGCGGACCGACGTTCAGAGCTGTGGCGGCGTTCCGGCGGCGGCGGACCCAACTTCAGAGCTGTGGCGGCTTTCCAGCGTTCCGGCGGCGGCCCAACTTCAGAGCTGCGGCGGCGTTCTGGCGTTCCGGCGGCGGCGGACCAACGTTCAGAGCTGTGGTGGCGTTCCGGCAGCGGCGTGACTTCGGAGCTGTGGCGGAGGCGCCGGCGGTGCGGCTTCAGGGCTGTAGCGGCATTCTGGCGGCGGCGGCCCGACTTCGGAGGCTCAGCCGCGGGTCCAGTGGACGACAACATCGAAGGCCTGGATCGCCTCAGCACAGAGGGAGAACAAGGAGGGAAGAGACTAAAGACTTTAAGACTTTTGCCTTCCATCATAATGAGAAGGTGCCTGGTGAACTCACTGTGGTAGATGTTAAATTTGTTTTTATTGTGTGTTTTGTTTTTTATTATATTTATGACTGCAAGGCAACAAAATTTCGGTCAGACCGTTCTGAATGACAATAAGGGATACTTTGACTTTGATTTTTTGAAGGGGCAGCAATCCAAAGCAGGCCAATCTAAAGCAGCAGCGACACACAGCATTTATATCCTAAGTATCAATGTGTATGTTTTCAAACTGAGGATTTTCTTTTTTGCTTTGTAATTTTTAGAAACAAGTTTTAAATTGAGCAGAGATTAGGTTTGAAATCAGACAAGGGTAAGTATGTAAACTAGTTAAAGGTATGGCATTGGGAGTTTAAATGGTTAGCAACCAGGAGATCCAGCAGAGCACATGTTCTGAGCAGTACAAGGAACAGCACAAGGTGGGCCTCAACATGAAGTGACAAGGCAACAAGGCATGACTGCATGCTTGTTAATCAGTGAAATCATTATGTTATAAAGAGAGTTAAGTAATCATAGAAATGCATTTATGAATTCACAAGAGATCCAGCTAAACGTAACTTCTGCAGTGATGCACATTGTTTAATGATATGTTTCCAGTGTATAAATGAACCTCAGGGATTAAGAGCAAACAAATTGCTTCAAATCTTAAAAGCAACCTCCCAGTCAAAAAGGGAAACATGCCAAAATAGCTCACTGTAACAATGTACTCCTTTCTCAGGTATCTTTAAATATGAATAAATATGTTTTCCAAATATATGTGAATGTATAATGTGGAAAAACAAGAAAAACAGAATTAGCAGCTCAATCATCATAAACCATGAAATAAACTTCAAGATTGACAAGTCAACTATCACATAAAAGTAATCTGCGACAGAAAAGCAGGCAAATAGTTTGTATGTAATAGTGTTTTCTCGGTGCATGCTGCATTTTTCCCCAATCTACAAGACATTTATAGGTATAATTGAAAATTAGCAGTACAGCTGTTTTGGGGGAGTAATTTATCATGCTGCATTGTTCATTACTGACGGTTAGCCTTGGCTCCAACAAGGTAATAGTTGCTGGGGTTAAGACGTGGAAAGCACTTCTGCTGCGATGCTGGGTTTTCACTGCTTTGTTGCTAATTGTAGCCTCTTTCTATTGAATTGTGAGCAGAGTAAAAGAGCTTGTTTGCTTGGTGCAGCAAAGCTGCCAGGGCTGCTCAAGCTATTATCAAAGATACTCTTGATCTTTTGAAAGCAGGAAATAGAATTTTTTCCAACAGAGAAAGTAATTTGTGATGCGTCCATTAGTTCTTCATTAAAGCAAGATTAAATTGCACAGCAAATCACATCTGTGTTTGGATGATTAAAGGGTGGCATTTTAGAGGCCAAAACTAATTACTAGTCAAAATGAATGAGAGTGAAAAAACAGACATGTTTTTACATTAGATAGCGTGGCTTGTAATTAGATTCTGGCTAATTCCACTATTTCTTCTCCTTTAATGAGATGAGCCTGTCCTCATCTTTTTGTAGGATGTTCTAACTGCTCAAAATGCATAATTTTGATGTGCCTAGAGTTTATTTTAATGACATTTCTCAGCTACCTGCTCTAACTGATGTTCTTACTCAGGGAGCTCGATTAAGCAGAAAAAAAAGACTGTTATTTAACGGAAACAATCTGCTTAAAATCCTTTAGCTGTTCAGAAACTTAGAAAGCAGTTATTTCGATCTTCAAGTTAACTATGTTAGTTATAAATGAAATAAAGCAAGCAATGCAAATAATAACTTTAATTTACTTTGAAGACGCTGACTGAAAGTACACCCATGCTGAAGTGGCATTGGGCTGTTAGTGCACAAAGTACATAATAGTGATTCCATTTAAGTAATACCAATATTACAATAAATTGAAGTCTTATCATAATTCTTTTGTTATTAGTTGCCTTAAAAATAACATGATAAGCCGTAAAGTATAAACTCAAATTAAAATTAATGTCATTCTATAATTTGAATATATTTATTAATAGGTGAATTTAACCATTTTAGAAGTCCTTGCATCTGACAAATTAGACTTGATAGTATAGCTGAAATATGGTCATAACTAAAATATTATCTCAGCAGCTAGTGCTATCAGCCCGAATGAAGGAAATCCAAATTAAATTTTGTGCTGCAAAATCAAAATATAGGACTGGCAAGATTCTACCTTCAGCTTTATTATGAATGTGACTATTGCCTCATTATATCCAGGATTAATTTAATGAATTTCGTGAAATAAATTAACAGCTTAATATCAAATATTAAAAACGTAATATAAATAAAAGAACTAATAGCTTTGATTTGGGTGACTCAGTGCTTATTTATAAAATAAACTGCTATTAAACCCCATCATCCCATAAAATTACAATCACTGATATTTAATCCAAAGGAATCAAAATAATCCAATATTTCTATGTCTCTAAATATGCAGCACACAAAATATAGCTCTTCTGGTCACAGTCTAGGTATCTACGTCCGCCATTTAATTTCCAAAGAGGCCTGCAAACTGTCTGGACATTTCATGTTCATAAATGACAGAAGCGGAATTAGGCCATTCAGCCCATCAAGTCCACTCCGTCATTCAATCATAACTGATCTAACTCTCCCCTGCAACCCTATTCGTCTGCTTTCTCCCCACAACCCCTGGCACACGTACTGATCAAGAATCTTTCTCTCTCTGCCCTAAAAATATCCATTGTCTTGGCCTCCCCAGCCATTTGTGATAATGTTTTCCACAGATTCACCACCCTCTGACTAAAGAAATTCCTCCTCATCTCCTTAAAGGAACACTATTTTATTCTGAGGCTGTAACCTCTGGTCCTAGACTTTCCCACCAATGAAAACATCATTTCCACATCCACTCTATCCAAGTTATTTATGATACACATCATACCAGTCTACACACTGGTAATGGTTTTAATGAATGCCTAGGTATGTATGCAGAGTAGCTGGATCATGACCTGAATCAGCACACAAAAATGATTTGATGACAATGCTGTCATATTGCTGTCCACATTTCTATTTAAATAACTCGTATCCTACTAAAGATAGACACAAAAAGCTGGAGTAACTCAACGGGACAGGCAGCATCTCTGGAGAGAAGGAATGGGTGAAGTTTCAGGTCAAATCTGTTCTTTCAGATTCAATGTTTATTTATTTTAGCCAGATTTTCTAGAGAGTTACAATGGACTTGTTACCTCACTTGTGTCCAAAGCAAGTGAGGTAACAAGATCTGGAGGACTTTGCCTTGATTTCAATATTTCTTCATAAACCCTTTGCTCCCAGGCATATGGGAGAATGCGTGGAAGGCATGCTAATTTGGAAACTCTACCAGGAGCAGAAGAGCAGGAAATATCTCAGTGGGAGAGATAATATTTATCCACAGTCCTCAGGGATCAATTGTTTCAGCAAGGGACAATGTGCAGAAAAAATATAGGTATGTTACAAAACTTACCTTTAGCGGTGCTGCAGTTCTGTCACTGGCCGTGTGTGCGACTTTGGAGCCTTTGAGGGGGGGGGGGGGTTAAAATATGGTTTTCCCTTGCCGTCCGGACCTTTATTTTCTCGGAGTGCGAGCTTTTCTAAAGATTCGTTCCGACTGCCGGTAAGTGACTTTTTTTTTTAAATCGCCCGACTATTTCAGTGCTGCAGTAAAATAAAAATTAGCTCCTAATGCCGTGAACGCTGACAACGGGGATGGATTTTACGTAGGGGACAGGTTTCAGAATGCTTCAATCTATAATAACTGAACATTTTTTCAGTTCTCTTAATTTTTAAGAAAGTTATGGGCTTTTGACTGTCCTCGATCACAGCTTTTGTGTTAAGTCAATAGAAAAGCAATAGGAAACAAGTTGCTAATTTCCGAGTATGAAAATGGCCATAACCTTTTTAATACTGAAGATATGAAAGTGAATTAGGTGTCAAATTAAACTTCTTTTTATGCTTTATCTGATGGGATAAATTGCAGACTTGATTTTTAAAATCTCAACATTTTGTAACATTGCTAAAATATATCCTCAATGAAATCCACCTTTTATTCCATCGACAACTGCAGCAGAGTAAGGAAATGACTCATTACCAGTGAATATCAAGTCTAGAAATATCTAGAAATATCTGTGTCTGGTTTCAGGCTGAAATATTTTTCAGGTTGGACCTGCAGATATTTTCAATATCTTTCCACTGTTAGGTAGGGAAAGTAACTGAGCTTTTCCTTTGCAGCAGAGTAAATTTGTGGCTTCAAGGATTTTGAAGGCTTGTCCGTGAGCAAATGGATTACATTCCCTTGGTGTTCATCTGGTGTCTGACAAAAGCCAGTGAATTATGCAGATCATAGCTCTGCTGGAATTTATGTCCAGAAATTGTAACGCCACCATCGTTGTTGCACTAAATGAATGGTAAAGGCAACGCTAACGCCAATTCTGAAGTCACTTGCCCTAATGAAGCGTTTATGTGATTTATCTGCCTTAAGAATTGTTAAAATTGTTTTTCAGACACATTCATTTGCTAGACAGGCAACAACAAAATCATTCATACTATATACTTAACCAGTGGAATCAGGTCATGCTGTTGACGTGATTTCTCCTCAGGCTGACATGGGGGTGCGAGGAAAGTGTGAATGGATTTACTGAATGGATAAACTGCATTTATCCCCTTTCAACTGACCTTCTAGTCAATAGTGACCCCTCCCCCCTTCCCTCCAGAATATTGATGATGAGCGATTTGGAGATAATGCCATTGAATGTGCAGGAAGGAACTGCAAATACTGGTTTATGCTGAAAATAGACACAAAATGTTGGAATAACTCAGCAGGTCAGGCAGCATCTTTGGAGAAAACAAATGTGTCACTTTGAGTCAAGACTCTTCTTCAGACTGAGAGTCAACCGAGAGGGAAATTAGAGATATGAAGAGGTACATAGAACAAACGAAAGAAAGGTATGTGAAAGGACAAATCTCAAAGCCAGAAATTATGATGAAGGAAAGATGGAGCCCACAATGGTCTATTGTTAACTGCGGAGAAGGTGATAACGTGTAAACGCTAACAACTAAAACAGTGCAACTAAGCAGATGATGGTGAAACTAGTAGGATGAGTAGGGTGGGTGAGGGACGGAGAGAGACGGAATGCAACGGTTACTTGAAGTTATACTGTGCCATACCACTGGGTTGTAGCGTACAATGGAGAAGGCCCAGCACACAAAGGTCAGTAGGGGAGCGGGAAGGGGAGTTAAAGTGGGAGATCAAGGCGGACTGAGCGAGGGTGGTCAGCGAAACGATCGTCCAGTCTGCGCTTGGTCTCGCTGATATATAGGAGTCCACACCTAGAACAGTGGATACAGTGGATGAGGTTGGAGAAGGTGCAAGTGAACCTCTTACTCACCTGAAAGGACTGTTGGGGTGCTTAGATGGAGTTGAGGGAGGAGATATGGTGACAGGTGTTGGATCTCCTGCTCCTACCTGTGGAGGGGGTGGTTTGGGAGGGATGAGTTAACCAGGGAGTTGCGGAGAGAACGGTCTCTGCAGAAAGCGGAAAGAGGTGAAGATGGGAAAATGTCCCTGTTGTGACTGAGGGGAGGGGGAGCAAGAGCACAGCTACAGGGTATGAGGAGATCCTTGTGAGAGCCTCATCTATGATGAAAGAGAGGAACCCCTGTTCCCTAAAGAATGAGGACATCTTGGATGTCCTGGTATGGAACACCTCATCTTGGGCGCAGATGCAGCATAGACGGAGGAATTGGGAATAGGGGATAGAGTCTTTGTAGAAGACAGGGTGGGATGAAATGTAGTCTAGATAGCTGTGGGAGTCTATAGGTTTATAATAAACGTCAGTCGATAGTCTATCACCCGTGATGAAGATGGTGTGATCAAGAAAGGGGAGGGAGATGTCGGAGATTGTCCAAATGAATTTGCGTGCAGGATGGAAATTGGTGATGAAGTTAATGAAGTCCATGAGTTCTGAATGGGGGCAGGAGGTATCCCCAATTCAGTCATCAATGTAGCAGAGATAGAGTTCGGAGATAGGGCCAATGTACATCAGGAACAAGGATTTTTTGGCGTGCCATTGCCATTGAATATCAACGACAAGAGTGAGTCTAGCTACTGTAAAACAAACATTAGTTGTCATTTATCAGCTCTTGACTGAATGCTGCCTTGGTGTTGCTGTTTGCAGGCATGGGAATTTGCCTCTGGAAATACCCATTTATTCCACATGATGAACAAAGATGAGTGCATTGGATTCCTAGTTCCTTGACAATGCATGCATGCATTTGGTTAGCCTGATGCTGCCCTGAGTTTTTAATTGTATATACAGTAGCCATCAGCCTCTGTCGCTAGACGTGTTGAAATCCTTACCTGATGTATCAGTGACAAAAAGCAGGAGCTTTTTGTGAGTTTATGTCTTTTTAGCTGTTTCCTCCTGCCTTGTCTGCACAGCAGTTTGCACACAGTACCTCACCATGTGCAGATTCCTCTTCTTGAGCTGGCATGTAAACTGATGGTTGTGGGCATGAATGTAAGTGTCTCTAAGTATTCACCTTCACTGGTTTCTTGCCAATGTCAATCTGAAAGGAGGAGAGCTCCAAGATAAATCTGTAGTGAGCTGGGTTGTGTGGTGAGGGGAGGGTGGTTAGTAGGAGTACTGAAATGGAGGTGTGAGAGGTGTATTATTACACCAGCAGTAGTTTTTTTTGTAAACAAGTGGCCATGGGATGGCAGAGATGAGAAAGAGGATTATTTTCCAGTTCAGAATAACTACAACAATGTTGGCTATCTGCAGCAGCCATAACATTATGAAATGTAAGGCTATAAAGGGTGCTAACTATCTTTAGTCTTGATACCCACTCATAATAGTAAGATTAAACGAGAACTTACTAAGTTCAAAGGTTGATCTTTATTTTATGAGGAGTTGCGGTGAGGGATTTCGTGAAGACCCCGCCAGCACGCATGCGCGGCATCCTTCAAAGCAGCGGTGTGGAATCACAGACCGCACCATGACTGAAAATAGTAAGATGAAGAACGTAGAACTTTCTAGTTGACCTTATGATAGAGGGTGGGAGCGGTGGGCACGAAATCCCTCACCGCAACTCCTCATAAAATAAAGATCAACCTTCGAACTTGGTAAGTTCTCGTTTAATCTTACTATTTTACTTCGGAGTCATGTGAGTGACTTTGTGAAGATGTCAAAGCTCTGGGATTTCACGCCCTGGACAACCTCCATGCTATCACACTGCCGCAATCCTGATGGAGGAAGGCTGTTAATGCAGTTCGTCAAAACAGGCTGAAAAATAATGCATATTTATTAACCAAATAATAATAAACAAATAACCCCTAATTCGGGGACAAACATTTACTGAGCGGCTCCCAGCACAGCTTCTGCGAATGTCGCGGGGGCGAACAGTGGTTTATTGTAGAACCTTTGGAAGGTTGCTTCACTGGCCCAGCCCGCGGTGGTGAGGATGTTGTCCATGGGCACCTCCATGGCCCTCGCCGCTGATGTGGATGCAGCCCTAGTGGAATGAGATTTTAAAATGTTAGTAGAGACTCCTGCTGCACCCAACACCGCCCTGAGCCACCTGGCGATAGTCTGTGCAGTTACCCGGTGATGCGGAGGTTTGTGGCTGATGAGAAGCCCCTGCTCCTTCTTCCTGATGGTTCGTGTAATTCGGATGTAGTGGTGGAGATGGGTGACTATGCAGAGGGTGGCATCAGAGGGGTACACCCGAAACTCCAACTGCAGCCATGAGCCCCAAGCCTGTGCTGCTTCAGTAAGTCCTGGACAAAGAAATTCACCTGTGTAGGGGTGGAAACCATGCTATCCAGCCGCAGCTTTTGTAATGCCTGGACTCATTGAGCTGTAGTCAGTGCCATCAGCATCACCACTTTGAGGGTGAGCTGTTTGGGTGGTAACTCGTTCATTGGAGACCAGCTCCTCAGTAGGGTCAGAATGGTCCCTACATCCCAGGTGAAGGTGTATCTGGGCCGTGGAGGGTTGGTGTTAAACACTCCCCTCATGAATTTAGACACCAGGTGGTTTGAGCCTATACCTATGTCCAGGTATGAGGATAGTGCACTTGTGGCGCTGTTAATTGCACTGTATAAGGCCAGCATCGAACTGAAGGCCAGCTAGGAATTCCAGGACATCAAGGATTGTTGCCGTATTGGTAGTCGTGTTGGTACGAGAGCAGAATGCCTCCCACTTCCCGATCTGTGTGAGGTACTGCCTCCGGGTTGATTCTCGGCATGATGCTGAGATGAGTTCCATGGCTCGTGGTGAGATGCCCACCTTGACGAGTGGTCTTTTTAGAACCTGCAGGCCAACAAGTTTAGGTGACCATGGCATGGGTGACTGTCCCATTTAGGGGTTCAACATCCACTCGATGTTGTCATTGAATACTCGTGACCTGGTGTCCGCCACTGTATTAAGCTTCCCTGGCAAATAGGTCGCTGTAACCCAAATATTTCTCTCGATGCACCAGTGACAAATTGTGTTTGCCAATTCATCACAAGATAGCGACCTGATACCACCCATATGATTGATATAAGCCACCACCGTTGTGTTATCAATTTGGAGGCGGACATGTAAGTCCCGTGAGTTAGTACAGTAAGCCCGCAGTCCATGAAAAGCCCCTAACACCTCAATATAATTTATCCCGTGTGACTGAAGGAGGGTAGACTCTTGAGAGTCCCATCTGCCACCACAACTGGACATGGTGTCAGTTGCACCCCCAGCCTTGTGCGCTTGCGTCAGTCTGTAGCACGACGGATGGGTTGCTTACTATGATGGGTCTGTGACACTCGCTAATATTGTCAATCCACCATTGTAGCTCGGCTCTAGCCTTTGGTGGTAATTGGAGTGGTCGATCAAAGTGCCCAGCATTTGCTTTTAATGCTGCGATCTTTGTTCTTTGTAAATTTTGGTAATGTAACGGGCCGAATTGCGCAGCTGAGAATGTAGCTACCAGTTTCCCTCTTCCTTTTGCCGTTTGCTGGATGGTCGGTACCCTGGCGCAAGCAAGGCTGTGGCACGCTTCTTTTATAGCGATAGCTTTGTTGGTTGGGATGGTGATCATCATTAAGGTTGTGTCTAGGGTGAACCCCAAATAATCCATAATTGGAGAGGGGTGCAGTTTAGACTTGTCTGGATGGATTACAAATCCTAGCTTCTCGAATAAAGTCGCTGTAACTGCCCGTGTAGCCAATTGGAGGGTCTGCCCCACAATAAGGATATCATCTAAATATGCCATGACAATGTAATTTTGTTGTCGGAGGAGGGCCAATATAGGTTTCACTAATTTAGTAAATAGTCTGGGGGCTGTGGTGAGACCATTGGGCAATGTTTTGTATTCCCACAACTGTTCCTTCCAGACAAATTTCAGAAACTTTCTGTGAGATTCAGTGATGGGCACTGTATAGTATGCATCTTTTAAATCGATGCAGGCCATAAAGTACCCCGGGTAAAGCATCTGCTTGGCTGTTTCAAAGGTATCCATTTTAAAGTGGGTATATTGTACAAAAGTGTTCAGCTCAGTTAGGTCTATAATAATTCGGCACCCCCCATCTTTTTTGGTTTTGGTGAAGATGTTGGACACAAACTCAAGGGGTTCATGCGTTGTTTTCCCAATCACCCCTTTTGCGGCAAGCCGTAAAATTTCGGCATGTCCTGCTTCAACCTCTTTTTGAGAGAGTGTAAATTTTCGGTGAGGCGAATGCTGGGTAGGGGGATTTTGAACATCAATGAATTCTATGACATAACCTTGAACACTTTGTAAAATAAACTCGTCAGGGGTGATAGTGTCCCAAATTCCCCAAAAGGCCCGCAACCGTCCACCAATTTCTGCAGGAAGGAATGCTATTGTCAGCTACTGAGAGGAACCAGGCCCCCTTACCTCCACGGTTAACGGCGGGTCCTGGCGTATGGCGTTTTGGGAGGACGTTGTGGAGGTTGTCGGGATGGCAGCCGCATCTTCCATGCAGGCCGCTGTTGGCCTTGCTCTAAAAAAGGCCGCTGTGGTTGGAGAAGTGAAGGGGGATAGGTCTTTGGCGTCCTATCCGTCTGACATGGTTTCCAGTTGGTGTATGGTTGTTGCCGGTGGTATGGGTGGGGTCTTGTCGGAGGAGGTTTCATAAGGCCCGCTGTTTTGGCCTCCTCGTCTAGTTCCTTCACTTGTTTGGACAGATCTGTTCCAAACAGTTGATGAGGCGGTGGAGCGGTAGATGGACGGCACAACCCTGCAAATTTGGGGTTGAGAGTGGGCTTTATGGAGCTTTTGCGCAGGCAGTTGGTTTCGTACTGGGCGTTGCATAAGAGTGCATAAGAGTGCCAGAGCATCCTGTTGCTCGCTGGACATATTGTCCCCATCAAGGGTCCTAGCATACGCCATTATGCCCGTGGATAGGAGCTTCAGGATATGTTGGAGGCGGACATCCTGCATCTTGGTGGCCGTGCTCAAATGTCCCCAGATCTGAGCATTGACCAGGGGAACACTGAGGTTGATGCAGTTCTCAGATGGTTTTATTTTCTCCATTGTCTCATTGAGTACCTGACCCTGAAGTTGGTGAGTGGTCAGGTAATCAATGGTGCCCGCCAGTTTGTGGTGCAGGGGTTCCCCTGTTTGTGTGGTCGTGGCAAACTTGCCCACCACGTCCAGCATGTCCTCATCGTGCTCCGGCTAGTCTGTCTTCTCGCAGGACTGTGGCGGCCCACCTGTCTGGTACGAAGGCAGGTGAGTTGGATCGGCGCCGGCCCCCGGAACCTGGCTCCCCGGAGTCCGTGCAGGCTTACCTCCACTGTCATCCAATAATCGGCGTGGAGGCGCATGGTCGGCCGCTCCCAGAGCTAAGTTGACCGACCGTCTACTGCTGCCACCAACGCCCTTGACCGCAGCCTGACGAGGTGTTTTGCCGGCAGCACCTGCTCCTGCAGGCCTGCTCGACGCAGCAGTAGTTCTGCCAGACTGCCCTACGACAGATATCCCTGGCAGTTGTACGTGGCGGCGTGCAGCTGCAGGGCTCCCCTGCAGCGCAGCCGTTCCCCGGCCCAGTCCCCGTGGGTCTGCTGGAACTCGGGGTGAGGTCGCTGGTGACAAGCGAGGCTCCTTCCCACGTACCTGTTTGCCCCCACTCTTCCGGGGGGATGGGGGCTTGAAGTCTGGGTCAGCAGGCTCCAGCTCCGGTGCGGTAAACCATTCAGGTGATGAGTCGGGGGCTGGTGTAACGGGAGCGTCCGGCTTCCGCATTCTTGCCCCCGACCCTCCCGAAGCTGCCGGTGGTGCTTGCAGCTCCGGTGACAAAGGCCGCTGGCTGGTCGATGCCCCGCGGCTCCTGGAGAGCGTTGCCTTCCGTTTCCCTTTCTCCATCCTGTAGGAGTAAGTTTCTACTTACCTGACGGTCCTTATGAAGGAGCTGGTGGAGAGAGCGCACTCCCCCCCCCCCCAGCTTGTCGGTGCTAATGCGCGCGACAATATGTCGCGCATGCGTGCTGGCGGGGTCTTCACGAAGTCACTCACGTGACTTCGAAGTAAAATATCCCAGGTTAACACAGGCAGCTCTCCAAGGCACAATTAGTAATGGCTGAAACACAACAACAGCGTAAATAAATAAACACAAAATTACAAAGCTGTTTGAATTGGAAGCAATGGGAGTAGATCAATTATTTCTAACGATTATCCAATTTAGCTTCCTAAATATTGATAAAATCTATAATTTGTTAAATCTCAAATAAATCCAATTTTTTTCTCCTCAGCAGAAAATCACATAATTATTTCTTCACAGAATTTAAGTTAAATTAAACTTTTACTCAGAGTTTAAATCTAATTGTAAATAACAGATGTTAGTATTAAAAATCTGAGGAATTAATGTATATTCTTATCCTTAAATCTTGGGATTGTACTAAAAGTATGATTTATTAAAGAGCTGTTAACTTCAGAAAATAGTTTACAGTTTTAATAAGCAAGTGGTGAGCGTTATTTCCACCAAAGTGATGATCCTATTAAATAGGATAGACAGCTGCTAACTAAAATCAGAATCCATTGATCATAATCTGCCCAATATTTCATGTCATTTAGTGTATGATTAAATGTAATGTGGAAGAATAATTCAAAAATGCTGTATTTGTGATATAAATTGAAAATTACTCATCTTATGCGTATTTCATTTTTATATTCATTCATGATGACTTTGCAGGCTTAGCCATCATTTAATTATCCTTCATTATCCTTGAGAGGTGGCGGTGAGCTGCTTTCTGGAGCCATTAGTCTTTGAGGTGTGGGTATACTCACAGTGCTGTTAGGGGAGACTTCCGTGATTTTGATGGTGAAGGAATGATGATATATTTACGAGTAAGAATGGTATGTAGTTTGGGGGCAACTTCCACATGGTGATGTCCCTATGCTTTTGCTGCCCTCATCCTTCCAGCTGGTAGAGGTCTTGGGTTTGGAAGGTGTTAAGGAGTGCATCCTGTACAAATGGCTGTCACAGGGTGCTGTGAGTGAATGGCTACAGAGGGGTGCTTGTCAAGTGGATTGCTATGTCTTGCATGGTGTTGAGCTTCTTGAATGTGTTTGAAGCTGCAGGATTCAGGCAAGTGGACAGTATTCCATCACACAACCGACTTCAGCCCAACTCAGCCAGGTCTATCAAATTGCCTACTCGAGCTAGTCTCGTTTGCCTGCATTTGGCTCATAACCTTCTAAACCTTATCTATGTTCATATCTATTTTTTTTTAATTGTAATTGTACGCATCTCCACCACATCCTGCGGCAGCTCATTCCACAAACCCACCATCCTCTGTGTATAAAAGCTAGCTTGCAAGTTACCTTTAAATATTTTCTCTTGCACCTTAAATCTATGTCTGATAGTTTTTGACTCCCCTACCCTGAGAAAAAAAAGACCATTCACTTTAAGAGCTTTATGTTTATATACCACTATAAATTGCCTTCAGTCTCCTGCACTCCAGGGAAATAGTCCGAGCCTATCCAGTGCCTATTTATAACTCGTCCAAGCTACATCCTTGTGACTCTTTTCAGTTCAGTTTAGTTTATTGTCATGTGTAAAGCTTTTGTTGCGTGCTATCCAGTCAACAGAAAGACATTACATGTTTACAATCAAGCCATGTATAGTGTATAGAAATGTAGCTGTAGGAGTAGAGATTTAAAAGTGATGGTAGATCTGTGATTGTAGATCTGCTTCTGTGGCTAGCACGCAAATAGTCGCCTGAGTTGGGCGCCATCTTGAAAGCAGAGCATCCTTTATAGTTCATGACATCCTTCCTCGAGTCACCACCAATATTTCAACAGCGGCCAAACTGCGGCTGTAACAGGAAAATTAAAATGAATCTTCAAATTAGGAATATGTTTTATGAACTAAACATTGATTAAATAAAATAATCTATTTATTTGTTAAAGATAATTTCAAAGAATTCAATGGTATGGAAAACATGTTTCCAAATTCAAATTTTATTTGGAAAAGTTGGATTAGTTGTGACCCCAAATTTTCCTAAGAACTTGGAGACAGCGATCCCCTCTGCAACTGGATCGTCAACTTCCTGATTAACAGATCACAGTGAGAATAGGTGACAAAGCATCCTCTACAATAATCCTCAACACTGGTGCCCCACAAGGATGCATTCGCAATCCCCTAGTATATCCCTTATACCCTCATGACTGTGCAGCCAAATACCAATCCAATTCAATTCAGCAGACAAAACCACCATTTTGGGCTGAATGTCAAATAATGATGAGAACCTTATATCCTGGTGCCAAAACAACAATATCACCCTCAATGTCAGCAAGACAAAGGAGATTGTGATTGACTTCAGGAAGCAAAGTGGTACACAACCCCTGTATACACTGACCGCGCCCAAGTAGAGATGGTCGAAAGCTTCAAGTTCTCAGGAATAAATATCACCAGAAACTTGTCCTGGACCAGCCACATCAAAGCAATGGCCAAGAAAGCATGTCCCCAGCAACCCTCACTAACTTCTACAGATGTGCCATAGAAAGCATTTTATTAGGATGCATCACAGCATGGTTAGGGAACAGCTCTATCCAAGACCCCCAGAAATTGCAGAGAGTCGTGGACGTAGCCTAGACCTTCAAGTAAATCAATCGTGTTTGCATGGATGCCATCTACAATTCATGCTGCCTTGGCCTGGACACTAGCATAATCCAGGACTAGTCTAATCCTAGTCATGCCTTCTTCTCCCCTCTGCCAGCAGAACTTTGAAAACACATACCTCCAGATTCAGGAACAGTTTTTTCCCCAGCTGTTATCAGACAATTAAACCATCCTCTCACCAGTGGTCCTTAACTGTCTTTAATTGGACTAGATGACACCCTTTATCCTGTATCAATACACTGTGGAGGGCTTGATTGTAATCATGCATAGACTTTTCATTGACTGGATAGCACACAATAAAAATGCTTTTCACTGTACCTCAGCACACATGACAATACTAATAAACTAAAGATTCTCTGCAGAGAGGGCAGGAGCTCAGGTAGCAACTGCTAACTTTCACAGGGACAGATGTTGATCTTCAGCAGATTACCAAATGGTTCACATGGGAAATGAAGTGATTTTTCCAATCTTCTGCCAATGACCACTTTCCACTTATTCATGACTATGACTGGTTCTGTGACATTGTTGTCCAGAAACTCTCTGCAGCCTTTTTTTAAAGTGACTGTGCAGAATCCCTGTTTAAATCTGTGTTGAATGCTTGTTGAAGGATCTGTCAAATTTCATATATCATTGGATCTTACAAATGCAAGTTATTGTTTTCCACCAACCTGCCCCAATCCAAAATTTTCAATGAATAATTTGTAGGCATGCATTTGAATTTAACCATGGCACCTGATGAAGGTTAGTTCACCTTATTAAATAATCTGGAATAAAAACAAAAGGTTGTATCAATAATGGTAGCTGGGAAGCCAACAGACTGGCATAAAAACTGGTCTTGTTCATTAATGTCCACTGTGAATCTGCTGTATACACATGAATCCAGTCTCACAGCAATATAGCCGCCTTAGTGGACCACTATATTGCAAGGGCGATTTGATTTGGGCATTAAATGTTGATCTTGGCAGTGATGTGCGTAGCACATGTAAGGGTAAAATAATACCACATAAGCAGGAAAGAGTACAGGTATAACCATGAACTGTTGAAACAAAATTTGACAAAGCAAAGGGGGTGTTTAGCAATCAAAATATTTCACCTCTCTCTGAGTGTGGTTGAGTTGTGGAACAGAATTCTAAAGATTATGGTGACTTTCCAGTCCTTTGAAAAGGTTATAATGTTTTGGGATATATTCCTCAAATGTAATTCATACTTTTAAAACAAGAGAAAGAGATTAATATGTGGAAAAACAGGGGAATGGATTAAAAAATGTCTTCAGTATGTTTTATCATCCTACCCAGTGCAATTGTTCTTTTTTAGATCAAGTCCAATGCCATAACTGTGACAGTCAGCAAAGTTATTAGAAATATATGGATGAGGCGTCAGAAATAGAAACTAATGCATAAACAGAAGTTGGCCACATCTCCTTGCTTGACAGTTTAGTTTTAGTTTAGAGACACAACACGGGAACAGGCACTTTGACCCACCGAATCCACACCGACCAGCGATCCCAACACATTAACACTATCCTATACACACACTAGGGACAATTTACAATTATACCAAGCCATTTAACCTACAAACCTGTAAGTCTTTGGCATGTGGGAGCAATCCGGAACATTTGGAGAAAACCCACACGGTCACAGGGAGAACGTACAAACTCCGTACAGATAAGCACCCGTAATCAGGATCGAATCGGGAGCTCTGGCGCTGTAAGGCAGTAACACTACCGCTGCACCACTGTGCTGGATGTGAGGTTTGCTCCTTGATTCTTCGTGAGATATTAATGCAGGTTGTAGAACACATCTCTGGCAGCCCATTTTCTGACATTGAATGCAGACCTAGATACTGTGTCTGATGCCAAGGAAAGATTAGATATTGTAGGAATGTCATCATGAGTGTCTCAAGTATCAAGGCAATTTCACATTGGTTACAAATCAACCCCAGAAATAATCACCAGCAGTATCCAATACATGTGGTATAATATTCACATAAAATATGTATACAAATGGCAGTAAGGTATTGCACATTACAAGCATATTTCGAACGATACAGCTTTCTTGGCAATAGATTGCTAAACTATGTAAATGAAATAAAATAGAATCTTCCAATCTTGCTACATGTTGATCGATGTAATATTTTTGATTAGGTTATGATCATTTTATTTTCAGCACATAAAGTTTTGTAATTAACAGACAACAGAATATGGTTGCTGAATTTGGAGATAGGCAATTGGAAGGAGAAATTCATTTCAGAGAGCAAAGAAATGTGTATGCCTCGACCACAAATGGAAGTCCCACAATTTCAGTCTTGTTATATCAGTTTTTCAGTTATGTATACCTTGACGTCTGTGTTTGTTACAGTAAATTGCACAAGCCAATCCTCTAAGATTGATGCCACAGTATTAAAGTTTTATGATTAGAGACACAACATTTCTGCTGAATTAGGATTTCTCTTTGCAGTTTATGGTCATTGCAGAAATTCAAACCGCATACCATTTCAGCTAAAGCTTATAATAAGCTTTTTAGATGTTCCTTGATGCTTCTGGTGATACTGATACAGTATTTCCATAAATCAGCAGAATTAACTGGTATCTTCAGCAGTGTAGTTAAAACTGGGCAACAGAAGTCCTGAATATGCTGCACTGAATATTATGATAACATTCCTAAATATTTTCTTCTAATCTCCTCAAAGGTGATGTACTATTACATTTAATATTTATACTTTGTACCCTGCAAACTATGATGCAAGTATAGTCAAGCTCAAGCAGAATTACCAAAACATAAAATCTTTGTTCAGGTAACTATTTGTATAACATAGGAAACATATAAAACAAACACATTAAAATTAACTAGTTGTCACGTTTCAATGACATTCCGTATGATAGACCAACATTTATTTTTTAAACTTTTAACTTTGTACAACTATAATTGACGGTTAAATCAACAATTATCACAGCATAAGATTGGTGTGGAAAGTTCTTCACATTCAGCAGGTAACATAAATGGAAATATTTAGAAGGTATGTAAAATAATCACCTTGGGCAATTATTTAAAAATAAATGTTAGTGTTGCGTGTAGAATAATCAATTCCAATTAAAGCCTAAAAACTCATACATTTACTATGCATATGCTCCAAAATAAATGTAGAAATGTGAATTGCAGCATTTAATACTAATGGAGGAATAATAGCATAGTGTTGACCAGTAAAAAATGAGAAATTGCATCTATATGCAAGACAATATGGAAAAAAAATAACATTTACATTTAGTAACATATGTACGAGGCAGAATGGCTGATACTACTGAGGGATTCACTAATGATATTAAAGACTACACTGCATTTCAGAATATGTGTTAGTAAGATCCTAATGTCACTTATGTCAGTCTCTAATGCAAACGAAATGAGTCTCTCCTGCAATAAGAAGCTTCATGGAATTAGTTTCCATTTGCAGAAAATTGCAAAAGGCAGACACTTTTATCTAAAAATTTCACTCGTGTCTAAGGAAAACTCATATTATTTGGTTACATTCCATCAGAACTAAAAATAACATTGTGCAAATTCCATGCATGCTAATGATGTATAGAAATCCACCTGCTTTCAGATAAAATGAGTTTAATTTTCTGTTGCCAACTGGCTGGTTGGCCTTTCATAAATTACTTATGCACAGCTATTATTAAAAAAGAGGAAAAGCAAATTAGAAAAGTCTTCCTATCTCTCTGCTGGATTTCGGCAACCCGTTGCTCTGACTGCTGGCGTCAGCATTTTGTAAAAGCCCTGCTCGCTTGAAATTCTTTACATTTTGCGTCGTTGTAATTTTTATCCATTCAAATTTCTTCCAACTGGATCTTAAATCTGCAAATTTATGAAAAATCAGATATCCAATTGTACGCACTTGTCACTATATGAAACTGTAGTAGTTTGAGTTTGTATTTAATTGAACTGCAATAAGATAAATTCATTTAAAAATCTTATCAGTTTTAGGTGGATGGTATTAATTTAAATTATCGTGGTTTTTAGTACATTACCTTAGAGTACACAGGAGACTTCCTTCAAAAAATAGTTAAAGCTTAGAAAAAAATGAATCAATGTTTTCAATTAGTTCCCTGGGTTTCTAATTAAATATATTAAATCCTGGTACTTAATAAAACTTTAATATTTGCGCAAATGATTGAAGACATCCTCAGTCATATAACATTTCATCAAAAATTTGGCCTCGCTTGATGAATTGACAAAGTATGCTAAAAAAAATTGTTTCCTTAATTCGCATTTTAAAGTTAAGATTTTACATTGCGTATAAGCATAAATACATCATGTGGGCCTGTGTATTTTATGCATCAGACATGGGATGGTTGTCAACGAAGTAAAAGACAATTTTCAACTAAACTGTTCTGATGATGAGATAAACTGTAAGAATAACTATTCATGGTAATGAATGCCCACAAAATATCAACCCTATAGACGTTTCACCATTATTTGAAATAATTTTCTTACATTATGGAATGTCAAACAGTCATTGAAGAAGTACGTAAAAGCTTAATAATTAGCAACAATTTGGAAACTGAAAGTAAAATTGCTACTTATGCCATCACTTTAGTAATGGAGAAAATAGTGAGGAAAATGGCCCAGCAGCATCTGCTGCAACCACTTGACTCATTTTAAAAGTGCATTTAGACATCTTTCAACTACTATCTCAAAGATGTCTATTAGTCTTTACACTACTACTGTTTTTGTTAAGTAAAATATCTTATATTACTAAAAGTAAGATCTTGACTGCTTTTGACGCACTGCGATTTGATTTCCGAGAGAGCGCCGCCACTTACGGCCATCATTTTTGGCCACCTCGCTCAGAGCCCCCCTGGACCTGAGGATTTTTCCCATCGATGAAACATCAGAGAGATATTAATGTTTTTTTTTTTAATTGCCATTCTCTCTGCTGCTCCTGCTGGTGGGAGGGGGGAGGAACTATAAAACCCGGAAGTGGTGTGCCTCATTCAGTCTCTGCAAGATGGAGGAAGCCAGAGGGTCACGTCTCTCTGAACTCTGAATAACACTGAACACATGTCTACTCAACTGTGAGTGCCCTTAATGTGGTTTGAAAATGAAAATATGGTTGGTGTGAAGTAAAAAGACACTGCAAATGGTTGTTTGGGGGGTTTGGGTTGAAGTAAAAAGGCACTGCATGCAAATGGTTGTTTGGGGGGTTTGGGTTGAAGTGAAAAGGCACTGCATTCAAATGGTTGTTTGGGGGGGGGGGGGGGGTTGAAGTGAAAAAGCACTGCATGCAAAAGGTTGTTTGGGGGGTTTGGGTTGAAGTGAAAAGGCACTGCAAAGGGTTGCTTGGGGGTTTGGGGATGAAGTGAAAATGCACTGCAGATGGTTGTTTGTCTAAACTTGACAACTTCCTGTTTACACTATATTGATTTTGGATAAAATGCTACCACTTATGGCTGTCATTTTTGGCCATCTTACTCAGTCCTCCTTCGCTCATCAGGTGCATTCTTCCCATCAATGAAAACCAAAAGTGTTATTAGTGTTTAAAAAATGTTGAGAATCTCTCTCCTGTCAATCACGCCATCAAGGCCACACATTTTCCGGTGGAAGGGGGAGTGATTATAAAACCCAGAAGTGTGGGTGTGGCTCAGTCTCTGCATGATGGGGGAGGGAGAGGTCATGACTCTGTCTGAGCTGTGAATCAACTGAGCACACTGAATGTCTACTGAACTGTGTGTGGTGTTTTGTGTGGTTTTATGGTGACTTCACCCTGGGGGGGAGGAGAGGAGGGGGGAGAGGTGGAGGGGAGGGGAGGGCAGGAAGGGGGAGGGGTGGAGGGGAGGGGTAGGGGGTTTGGGGAGGGGGTGGAGGGGTGGTGGGGAGGGAGGGTGGGGAGGAGGGAGGAGGGGGGAGAGAGAGAGAGAGGAGGGGGGAGGAGCGGGGAGGAGGGGGGAGAGAGAGAGGTGGGGGAGAGAGAGAGGTGGGGGAAAGAGAGAGGTGGGGGAGAGAGAGGGAGAGAGAGAGATGAGGGCAGAGAGAGCGGGGAGAGAGAGAGGGGAGAGAGAGAGAGAGAGAGAGAGAGAGAGAGAGAGAGAGGAGGGGGAGAGGAGAGGGAGAGGGAGGGGAGGAGGGCAGGAGAGAGAGGAGGGGAGAGAGAGAGAGAGAGGAGGGGAGAGAGAGAGGGGGGGAAAGTGAGAGGTGGGAGAGAGAGAGAGGAGTGGAGTGGGGCAGGAGCTCATGTGAGCGATCTGAGGACTGTCAAAAGCAGCGGAGGGCCGGCCGATCGTGGCTTCCGCGAGGGGAAGCCCACCCACCAGCTTGACAGACGGTTGGGCGGGGGAGGCGGAGAGGAGATCATCCCCTGTGACGGCCACCAGGGCCACTTTTCCACCGCGCTTCTCTGCTCCCATGCTGTGGTAACAACTGCAGCCGCTTTGTTGCAGAACTTCAATGAGCCCTGGGAGCGCACAGCACGACTTGAGCACGTGTTTAGCGGATTCAATCGAGAGCCACGAGGGCGTGGGGGGGGGAGGGCAGTTGGGCCACATAACTCGCAGCTCATGGATAACAATGGCCAGCAGGCTGCGTGTTTAAATCTCTACGCCGTTGGCCGCGAGGAGCAGAGGCATTGTGACATAATCCGGCTCGCTTCAGCTCGTTAGATTTTATAAAGATGTGGTGAACAATTTAATTAAAATATTCGGGAAATAATAAATCCATTTTTCAGATTACGGGATTTTTGACATTATGAGGTAAATCTCTACCGGAATATGTAATAAATTCACCGTTAGCGCGTTGGGTTTTCGAGATGTGAATCAAAGAAAAAGAGAATCAAACACACAAGGCACAAACAAGTACACAAATAGCCAAATTCAGAGTTTTATAATAATATAGTTATGATATAGTAATGTATATCCTGGATTGCAATGAATCCAATATAATGTAATTTCTAATCATATGGCACAAGGGTGGACAGTGGTGCAGCCAGTAGAGGTGCTGCTTCACAGTGCCAGACACCTGGGTTCATTCATGACCTCAAGTGCTTCGTGTGTGCAGTTTGCATATTCTCCCTGTCACTGTGTGGGTTTTCTCCGGGTGCGCCAGTTTCCTTGCAAAATCCAAAGATGTGGGTTTGTAGGTTAATTGGACTCTGTTAAATTTCCCTCAAAAATGTATGGAGTAAATGAGAAAGTGGGCAACATAAAATGGGTGGTTGATGGTCAGTGTGTCAAGGAGCCTCTTTCTTTAAACTTAAACTTCAACTAAGTTTAAAACTAAACTTAAAGTGAAGATATTTCATGGCTTTTCAGAACAGTATTGTCAAACAAAGGTTAGATACATAGGAAACTAGACTAAGTGGGACCCGTTGGATCCCATGTTCACACGGGAGGCCTGGTCCCCCAACACAATCACTCAGGCCTGGTGGGTTGGCAGCTCAGTCACTCAGGGCAGGTGGGCTGGCAGTTCACACACGGCTATTCTTTGAAATATAATTTCAAGCAGAGTACAGGCCATCAAATAAAAATGCAATTTCATGCCATTTCAAGCAGAGTGCAGGCCACCAAATTCAAATGCAATTTCATACCATTTCAAGCAGAGTGCAGGCCACCAAATTCAAATGAAATTTCATACCATTAGGACTTTATACTCCTGGCCCCCCGGAAGGGGCATTACCTTCATTATGGCGATTGATAAGCGAGAGGACCAATCAACTGATCTCAAGATTTATTAAACACTCATAATTTTTTTATTTTTAATTGATCGGGAAAATCCTCGGGGCTGCCTCAGAGGAGGACTGTGGGTAACATGGCCAAAAATCATATCGATATGGTAGCGTTTTTTCTAAATTCAATACACAATGCAGACAGGAAGTGGTCAAGATGAGACTTTTAGTTATATAGATAGTGCAGGAGTAGGCCATTCAGCCCTTCAAGCCAGCACCACCATTCAATATGATCATGGCTGATCATCCCGAATCAATACCCTGTTCCTGCTTTCTCCAAATATCCCTTGATTCCATTGGCCCTAAGAGCTGTATCTAAAGGGCCTGTCCCACAAAGGCAATCTAATCTGCGAGTTTAGGAGAGTTTGCCCTCGACTCAAACTCACAGCATGGTCAACACAAGATCCTAGGAGATCCTATGAGGTCCTTCATGCTTGAGGGAAGTTCCCGAATACTCGCTTCCTCAGCTAGGTCGCTGAAAAATGTTCAGCATATTGAAAATTTTTCCGCGAGTAAGATTTGGTGGGCATGGTTCTTTTTAACGCGTGGTGCAGTGGAGTGGGGTCGCTATTTAGTTACAGGCAGTCCAGGGCAGCCGTAGGCCATCTTCTTCGCTGACCAGACATTTTGATTGGTTCATTGGAGTTTTCAGGACCCAGGAAGACCTACCAGTAGGTAAAATGCCCGCTAAACTTTATTAAACTTCTTAAAAGTGTCTCCATTCCTTCTCCCCCCCTTTCTCTCCCCTTCTCTCTCCTTCTCTAACGCACCCCCCCCCCCACCCCCCCCCACCCCCCCGCGCTCTCTAAAGGACTTACCGTTACTGTGGTAGCCTTTTTACCTTCATCTTCATTGCACACAGCGCTCCCCCGCTTTCCCTGGCCCCCGCCTTCGCGGTGTGTGTGTGTGTGTGTGTGTGTGTGTGTGTGTGTGTGTGCGCACGCACGGTCGGTTGGTTCAGCTCGAGGCTTTCTAGGCGAGTGCCCTCGAGCTGGAAGTTAAGTGCCCTTAACTCACGGAATTAGGTCGCCCAAGTGGGACAGCCCCTCAACTCCCTCTTGAATACATCCAGTGAATTGGCCTCCACTGCCTTCTGAGGCAGAGAATTCAACAGATGCACAACGCTCTGGCTGAAAAAGTCTTTCCTCATCTCGGTCCTAAATGGCCTACCCCTTATTCTTAAACTGTGAACACTGATTCTAGACTCCCCCAACATGGAGAACATTTATCCTGCATCTAGCCTGTTCAATCCCTTACATTTTCTATGTTTCTATAAGATCCCCTCATCTTTCTGAATTCCAATGAATATAAGCCCAATCGATCTATTCTTTCATCATATGACAGTCCCGCCATCCCGGGAAATAACCTGGTGAACCTACGCTTCACTCCCTCAATAGCAAGGATGTCCTTCCTCAAATTTGGAGACCAAAACTGCACACAATATTCCAGGTGCGGTTTCACAAGGGCCCTGTACAACTGCAGTAGGACCTCCTTGCTCCTATACTCAAATCCTCTTGCTTTGAAGGACCACATGCCATTAGCTTTCTTCACTCTGCCCACTCATCCAACCTATCCAAGTCACCCTGCAGCCTCACAGCATCTTCCTCGCAGCTCACACTACCACCTTGCTTTGTGTCATCCGCAAACTTGGAAATGTTACATTTAATTCCTTCATACTAACGTCTAAATCGTTAATATATATTGTAAATGATTGGGGTCCCAGCGGCACCCTACTAGTCACTGCCTGCCATTCTGAAAAGGACCCATTAGTTCCTACTTTTTGCTTCCTGTCTGCCAACCAGTTATCTATCCATGTCAATACCCTACCCCCAATACCATGTGCTCTAATTTTGCACACTATTCTCTTGTGGGACATCTTTGAAAGTCCAGATACACCACATCCACTGGCTCTCTCTATCCATTCTACTTGTTACATCTTCAAAAAATTCCAGAAGATTAGTCAAGCATGATTTCCCTTTCGTAAATCAATGCTGACTGTGACCAATCTTGTCACTGCTTTCCAAATGCGGTGCTATTACATCTTTAATAATCGACTCAAGCATCTTCCCCACTACCAATGTCAGGCTAACTAAAGTATAAAGTAGAAAGTTTCCTTTATTGTCATTCAAACTTTTAGTTTAAATGAAATTGCATACCTTGCAGTCATGACAGAAAATAAAATAACAGAACACGCAATTAACACAGTTTAACATCCACCACAGTGTCTACCAGGCACCTCCTCACTGTGATGGAAGGCAAAAGGTCTATAATTGGTCTATAATTCCATTTTCTCCTTCCTTTTTCAAAAAGTGGAGTTACATTAGCTATCCTCTAGTCCACAGGAACTGATCCAGAGTCTATAGAACATTGGAAAATGATCACCAATGCATCCACAATTTATAGGGCCATCTCCTTGAGTACTCTGGGATTCAGACCACCAGGCCCTGGAGATTTATGTGCCTTCAGTCCCAACAGTTTACCCAACACCATTTCATGACTAATGTGAATTTCTTTCAGTTCCTCCGTCACTCTAGATCCTTGGTCCCCTAGTATTTATGGGAGAATGTTTGTGTCTTCCTTAATGAAGACAGAACCAAAGTACTTGTTTAACTGGTCTACCATTTCCTTGTTTCCCATTACAAATTCACCTGTTTCTGACTGTAAGGGACCTACATTTGGCTTCACTAATCTTTTACTCTTCACATTTCTAACAAAGCTTTTAATCCATTTATATATTCCCTGCAAGCTTTCTTTCATGCTCTATTTCCCCCCATCTTAATTAACCCCTTTTTTGATTTCTAAATTTCTCCCAGTTTGCTGCTTCCTCTGACTAATTGATATGCCTCTTCCTTGGATTTAACTTGCTTAGGTTAACATTAAATCATATAAGGGCAATGAACAAATTATGGTAATGAACAAGCTTTGTCAAAATTGTTATAAAGCAAAATAGAAACATTGATAATAGGTGCAGGAGGAGGCCATTCAGCCCTTCAGCCCTGGGTCACATGTCCCAGATAGAACAAAGATTTATTACTTGCAGCAGCACAACAGAATATGCAAACTTAGTATTCAGTAAACAATATAATAAATGAGAAAAATATTCAGTGTGCATATGTACACATTGTGTGTACATATATATATATATATATATATATATATATATATATATATATATACACACACACACACACACACACACACACACACACACACACACACACCACACAACACACACACACACACACACACACACACACACACACACACACACACACACACACACATAGAAACAAAGAAGAATAGTGCAAAAATAAAAAACAATGCCCACAAGTCTATGTAGGTCAGAGCTTATTTGAAGCTTGTAGTGTTTAATAGCCTGATGACTTTTGGGAAGAAGCTGTTCCTGAACCTGGACGTAACAGTTTTCAGGGTCCTTTATCTTCTCCTCGATGGCAGGGGTGAAATGAGTGTGTGGCCAGGGTGGTGTGGGTCTCTGATGATGCTGTCTGGAACATTGAAGTTCTTGCTTGCAACAGCACAACACAGAGGGAATAACAAAATATGGGTACAGATTTCCTACTAGCCAATTATAATGCTTGTTAGTAGTGACTCCACCTATTATGCGCTTTGTAGTATCAAGAGCTTGCCGACGCTAGTTAGTACAAGCAGTTGCTAGGAAATGTAATGTCCTGCAGATCAATGCTGTAAGTAAATTTAATAAACGTGTTGTATCTTGATATGTGTTCAACTCAGTTCATTACATGGTGTCAGAGAGTGAATCTTGCCCACACGTTCATGTTTATCGGGTTTTTGTTTTTTTAATTAGTTTATGTGCCTACTATATCCATCATGGCAAATTCATGTCGCCGTCCTAGTCCTCTGATTTTTGACTCTGAGATTGCTGAACGCTGGTGTCTTTTCAAGCGTGACTACACTCATTATGCTCGCATCGTTCATCGCAACGACCCCCCTGATGTGCGTGCTTCTGTATTGCTCAACTTAGCGGGACCTGAGGCAATGAATCGTGCCAACAATTTCACATTTGAGCCTGCTGTTCTGGATGCTAATGGTCAGGTCTTGGTGCCTGCTGAGACGACTGACGACCCTGCTGTCTTACTTGCAAAGTTCAGATGGTTGTGTGACCTGCCCTCGAACTACATTATTGAACGGACTAAGTTTTATGCTCGTAAGCAACAGATTGATAAACCGATTGAACGTTTTATTAGTGACTTAAACACATGGCTGCACACTGCCAATTTAGAGGTCTGTGCGATGAACTCCTACGTGACAAACTTGTCGGAGAATTGCTTGATAGCAAGTTACGGGGTGAACTTCTTCGTAATACTGACCTAAACATTCATCACGCAGAGCATGCCTGTCAGATTGCTGAGATAACATCTTCCCACACTGAGTCTGTGCCCTCCTGTCACCGTTCGCAGCATAGTGTTAATCTTACAGAATCTTCCTCTCGTAGCACCCTTTACAAGGTCTGTTCGATGTCAAAATTGCAACTATTTTCATGCTACGGGTTGGCAGTTCTGCGTTGCTTATGGTAAAGCCTGTAATTTCTGCAAGAAGTTAAACCATTTTGCTCGACGCTGCCGTTCCTGTTTGACTCATGTAGCTTCAAGGATGATCCTGCACCTGAAACAACATGAGCTTGCTGATAATGACTTCCAAGAGCCTGACTTGCCATCCCCCGCTCCAATCTCAGAAAGTACAGATACCAGTTCTGCCATCCACTCTCTCTTCCCTTCATCTAATGAGCTACTTGACCCTGATAACCATGTTTATGAATAAAAGGGCTTTGATCGCAAAGGTTGATACTGGCGCGAAATGCAACGTCATCTCGTTATCAGAGTTTTTAAAAACGTGTAATGCTGAATGTATTGAAAAGGACTTGGCCACGCTTCGGGCTTACGGGGGAGATGTTCTACACCCTCTTGGACAAACTGATTTAAAGTGCACCATAGACGAGCAGACCCGTACCTTAAAGTTTTATATTGTTTAGGGGGATTCAGAGACTTTGCTCGGTATCAAAGCATGCCACGATCTAGGCCTGGTATACTTTGGCCACACCGTCCATCAACTATTTCTCGGTGATGGACCCACTCAACAGGTACTCACTCAATACAAAGATCTGTTTAATGACAAGTTTGGCAAGTTGCCTATCAAATACATTTTTGTAGATCCCAACGTCACTCCTGTGGTCCGAGCACCACATCGTATTCCGCATGCCATGCGTGACAGAGTACACAATGAACTCAAGTGGATGGTCTCCATCAGTGTTATTCCTGAAGATACTGACCCATCTGACTGGGTTTCCACTATGGTGATCGCGACAAAGAAACACAAGGGGGAGATCAGTATCTGCATAAACCGCCAGAGATCTTAACACTGCCATCAAACGCCCGACCCTATGTGAACATTAGAGGAAGCTGCTGCTTAGATAGGCAATGCATCAGTATTTACCATTCTGGATGCCTAGAACTCGTTTTGGCAGATTCCACTGGACCTAGACTCGTACAATCTCACTAAGTTCGGCACACACTTTGGCCGATACAAATTTCCGAGAATGTCCTTTGGCATCAACTCCGCCAGCGAAGTTTACCAGCACACAATGGAACAATTGTTTGCTGAGTACCCATGCGCCATGATCAATGATGACATGCTTTGTCTGAACATAACGCCAATCTGAAGAAAGTACTAGACCATGCCAAAGACATTCAGCTGAAACTCAATCCCTTGAATTGCAAGTTTCGAGTTCAAGAAGTTACTTACATCGAACAAGTCTTCACAAGTGATGGTCTCAGACCAGATCCATCAAAAATTGCAGCTATCAACGAAATTCCAGTTCCTGCTGACGTCGTGAGCCTACAAATGTTCCTTGGAATGGTCAACTACCTGGGGAAATTTATTCCTAACCTCAGCGACATATCTGCCCCCCTGCGAGAAATGACATACAAGGATGCTGCATGGTCCTGGTATCTGCAGCACCAAAGAGCTTTTGACACTCTCAAATTGCAGCAGGGTAGCGCACCTACTCTCACCTACTTTGCTTTGGAGTTACAAGTAACGCTCACCTACGATGCGTCCCAGCACGGGCTAGGCACAGCGTGCCTGCAGACCACTACCGATGGCGACTGCAAGCTCATTTCTCGAACACTAACTGACACTGAACAATGTTACGCCCAGATTGAAAAATAATTGCTCGCAGTGGTTTTTGCCTGCACGAAATTCATGGACTTTATCTTTGGAAAGTCTGTGACTATGGAAACTGACCACCAGCCGCTGGTCACTATTTTGAACAAACCCATCCACGCTGCCCCAGCACAACTACAATGAATGATAATGCAACTGCAGCGATTTGATTTCAACATGGTCTATAAAAAAGGCTGATATGCTGTCAAGAGCCCCACGCAAAACCAACTAACAACAACTCTCTGAACAGGACCAGTTCTCAGTAATGAAGGTATCGTATGTTCCAACTGATTGCCTTGAGCAGCCTCGCAGAACACACGGCTGCTGATGAGACTTTACAATTGCTCTCTGCAGTCATCCGGCGTGGCTGGCCAGATAAACAACACAACACCCCGCTCTGCCAATACTTCCTGGTTCGCGACGAATTGGTATTACAGGATGGGATTATAGTTAAGGGCCACAAGGCAGTGGTCCCAGCTGTCTCCGGGACAAATACTTCAACGCCGTCCACAGGGGCCACCCCGGGGTGGAGGCAACCCTACAACGGGCACAAAGCATGCTTTACTGGCCTGGTATGACCAAGTACATATGCAAAAAAAACAAAGTTTGCGCCATCTGAAAAAGCCTGACACCACATCAGCAGAAGCAGCCTTTACTGCCGCACACGGTCTCTTTTCTCCCGTGATCCACGTTAGCCACTGACATATTCGAATGGCATGGGAAACACTATCTAGTTCTTGTTGACTCTTACTCGGGCTGGTTCGAAATTGACTTACTTCAAACAGTTACTTCTGAAGCGGTTATCGAGAAGTTGCAGCATCACTTCTCCGTGCGCAGCTCCCCTGCATGTCTTCTGTCTGACAACGGCAGACAGTTCACCAGCCAAGCTTTCAAAAACTTTGCAAAACGATGGGACTTTCGACATATTACCAGCAGCCCTGAGTTCCCGCAGTCCAACGGACTCGCTGAACGTGCTGTCCGAAGCACAAAACAACTAATGGAGCGGTCCGACCTTGCAAATTCGGACGTATACCTGGACCTGCTCAACATAAGGGGCATTGCAAGGGATCCCATACTGGGATCCCCAGCCCAACGACTGATGTCTCGCCAAACCCGTGCTTCCCTTCCTGTGTTACAGCAGCTTTTGCAGCCACAAGTTTGTTCGCCACCTGCAATCCAGAAACAACTACAATTCAAACGTGACACACAGAAACGTTTCTTTGACAAATCCAGCAAACCACTTAAACCTCTCGCGCGTGGACAAGTGGTTCGTCTCCAGACCAACAAGGGCCATGCCCGTCTGGGTCACATCTACGGCCCTGTCAAAGAACCACGCTCTTGTCTGTTTGAAGTGGACGGAGCCATCTACAGATGCAACTGTCAATATATCCTTCCAGAGGACTCCGTATCCAGACGTCTCGTATTTCGTATGCCTTCCCACGGTCGGTCCCGCGGCCCCACTCTCAGCGAACATTTCCACCACGGCCTGCCCACAGCGTTTGGTGACTAGCTCGCCTATCTCATCACATTCTCGGCCTGTTGGGTCCCCAGTCGTTTCCCCAATTCCCTTCCCGGTGTCTTCTCCGGTAAAAGGAGGCGAGGCGGATTTTTACCGCACACGCGCCAGTCGGGTTTGAAGGTCTCCCATTAGATATGGTGAATTTATGTAATTTTACAAACTTCCCCAAATGTGTTATTAATGTTCCACCTATGATGCTTAGCCACTGATGCTCCTTTTGTTTCTACAAGGAAAGATGTAGATTGGCTATTTCCTACTAGCCAATTATAGTGCTTGTTGGTAGTGACTGCATATTATGCGCTTTATATTATCAAGAGCTTGCCTACGCTAGTTAGTACGAGTAGTTGCTAAGAAATGTATTGTCCTGCAGATCTATGCTGTAAGTAGATTTAATAAACGTGTTGTATTTTGATATGTGTTCTTAGAGGATCATTGAGCTGGTAGAAATGCCAACAAAAGTGGAACGAAATTAGGAGGAATTAGAAAACAAGGATGTGAACTTTAAAATCAAGTTGAAGGCACACACGGTGGATGATGCCAGACTCGAGCAAAAAAAAGCTGCTGGAGGAACTCAGTGGATAAGACAACATCTGTGGAGAGAAATGAATACAGGCATGAGACAGGTAAAAACTGAAAAAAGAGGAAGAGAGATGGGGTCTGGGAGACAGGGGGCAACGACCCGGCGGGGATAAAAGGGTGCAGGGCCCCCTTTTATGCAGATTTTTTTGTTAATTGTACCTTGAAATGAGTTTTCTTGCCTGTTTTACCCTTAATTTCTCGCAAGGTCTTCCCCATTCACACTCACAAGGAACCCCTCACTGCTCACACTCACAGGAAACCCCTCACCTTTGCTCATACTCACAGGGACCCCTCACTGCTCACACTCGCAGGAAACCCCTCACACTGCCCACACTCACAGGACACCCCTCACCATTACTCACTGACAGGGACCCCCTCACTGCTCACAGGGAACTCCCTCACCTTTGCACGCACTCACACGGACGTCCCCTCACCTTTACTCACACTCAGAGACTCCCCACACTGCTCACCAGAGCTCACACACACTCCCTCTACTTGCTTTAAAACACTTATTGACACTGACAAGGCCCCAGCCCTGCAGCCGCGCCCCGGCCTTTTCCAGCCCAGTGCCCACTCTCCCGTTCCACCAGGCCGCGCCTTGTCCTGCCCCCGGACGTCTTCCTCCTACTATCACTGCGCTCTATGCTCAGTCCCACTTCCCCCCCCCCCCCACTTCCCTCCTCTGACTGACGCCTCCCTCCTCCAATTATCACACTGAATCATGTCCCACCCACCCCCCCATCTAATGACTGTTTCCCTCGTCCAATTGGAGCCCTCGATCATCAGTCCCACTGTCTCGCGGAAAGTCATTTATAGATTTAAAGAGATTTAGACATATTTTCTTTTTTAACGAATTTCAAAATCCACATCCGCGGAGAAATCTCATGCCTGTGAATAGTCGACACATTGGTTACGAACCTTCAACTTAACGCCAAATGTCGACTATCCATTTTGTTCCATAGATACTGTCTGAAGCTCTGAGTTCCTCCTGCACCTCTCCTATTTTTTGCTTTGAGACCAAGTTATTGCTTCGCTGAGAGCAATTGTGTGTCAACAAACCAGAGATGATTAAAGAACAAGATAGTGCTAATTGGAACCCAGCGATGTAGAATTTAGGATGACTTCGAAAGGAGACCAATCATTGGAATAAACATCTAAGAGGGAATCAAACATTGCAATGATTTCAGCACACACCAAGATGAAGTGTGGCAGGATCAATTTAATGTTACTATGATGTTCTAACTCTCGATATCTGTACCCTTAAACTCTCAGCTTCTTTGAGCACATTTCAAGTTCATAAATTCAAAAATGCCAATTAGGAACAGGAATGGGCCACTTGCACAAATCAGCTCCGCCACTAAGTCTCTAAAAGGTCAGTCTAAGTCTTTGTAACCTCAACAGTCTTCTCCGTGGATTGTCACCTTGTCGTGGTGGAGAAGCTTGTGTGGATCTGAGATCCAGATGCCGTCTGTTGCTAAGCTCCTAGTAGGGCCACCCATGGTGGTAAGGTTGAGGAGGAGGTCTCCAACAAAGAGCAATCCAACCAAGACCTCAACAGTGGAACAGGCGGAGGATGATGGCTGACCTTAGCGAAGCATCACAATGGCTGGGAAGGCGGATGAAGGCTGCAGCAGAAAAGGGTCTCCCGTCGTCTTGGACCATGCCACTGGATCCCGACCCAGATCTGTCAAGAACCATGGGGTGGCTGCCTGTGTACCAGTCTCCCCACGTTAAACAAAGACACGCACAGACGTCCTTCATATAACACCCTGGAGGGGTGAAGGCAAACACCAAATGCAAACCTCCACTGCCTTGTGGCTATTATCTTATTCAGGAAAGGTGAAGACTGAAACCTGCGAAATACGTGGAGGAGACCACAATTTGGCGGTCCAACGGGTAGGAAGGTGGACCCAGCAAAGCGTTGTGGAGCGCAATTAGGGCACAGTGTTCACGTAGAACACTGGTGGCTATCCACTGCATCCTGACCCATCACCAGCCGTCTTGCCTATGTCTTGCCACTTGATCCTGATAGGCTAGGACGAGAGAGTGAGGCTGACGATTTGCGCAACTCTCCCTCACTTTAATCCAAATCACGTGCAAGTCATGACTTCAGGACGCATACCGCACAACTGGACGAAGCAAGATCACCACAGGAGCGCGTGCAGCTGAGACGAAGCGCACTGCAGAATCTCTGAGAAAACGCGCTGCGGGCAACGCTCGAGCCACTTTAACTTCTACTGCAGCACCCACCTAACTGTGTCCCATATGTGGGCGAACCTTCCAGGCCTGCCTCGGTCTCACCAGTCACCTCTGGACCCACAAACAAAAACACTGACGTCATGGTCTTCTTCGACCTGGACAGCAATAACACCTACATCAGGTTGCTGTTCATTGACTTCAGCTCCGCCTTTAACACTGTCATACCGCTAGCTTGAGTCACCAAAAACTCAGCGGATCTTGGCATCTCAACTTCCCTCTGCAACTGGATAATGGACTTCTCCTCACTAACAGACCACAGTCTGTTAGGATCACACACCTCACCTCATCCTCCACTATAACACTGAACACTGGCGTTGCCACAGGCTGTGTGCTCAGCCCTTACTCCTCCTTACTCCCTCTTCACCCATCGACTGCATCCCTAAGTATGGCTCCAACGCCATCATCTTAAAATTTGCCGACGACTCCACGGTGGTAGGTCTGATCAGCGATAACGATGAGTCAGACCCTACAGGGAGGAGAGTCCAGCACCTGACAACCTGGTGTGCCGATAATAACCTCGTCCTCAACTCCAGAAGACGAAGGAAATCATTGTCGACTTCAGGAAGATCAGAGGGGCAGGCACCACCCCCATCCATTTAAACGGGACTGAGGATGGAGAGGGTCATCCAACTACAAATTCCTCGGGGTACACATCTCGAGGATCTGTCCTGGTCCCTCCTCAACACCTCCAAGCTGATCAAAAAGGCGCAGCAGCGCCTTTAACTTCACTGAGGAGGCTCAAAAAGGCCCCCTCTTGTCCACCCCTCCTGACCAACTTCTACCGATGCACCCATTGAAAGCATCCTGACCACCTGGCTTTACGGTATGGTACAGCAGTTGCACCGTAGCATACAGGAAGGCACTACAACGGTGGTGGATGATGAAACCGGCCAGCCGCACAATCATCTGTGCCCCACTACCCTACCATGGATGCCCTCCCACCAAAAACGAGTGCCCGAGTCGGGCTGGGAGGATTCATCAAGGACCCCCCTCCCACCCTAACCATGGACTGTTTGCCCTCCTACCATCGGGGAGGCTGTCTACAGGGAGCCTCAGGTCCCGCACCAGCAGATGAGGCGTAAGCTTATACAATAACACACCATTGCTCTGCTGAATCAGGAGTCCCCGCCGAAATAGATTTCCACATCTGTATTTATTTATCTGTACTTATCTGTATATTGCTATCACTTCCGTGTGCTGTCAACAAAACTGGCATTTCGTTGTACCAATACTTGCATATGTACAATGACATTAAAGTTGAATTGAATTGGCAATGACTCTAGAAGGGATGACAACAACCTCAACAGTTAGGTATGTTACAAAACTTACCTTCGCAGTGCGGCGCTGCAGCTCTGTCACACTGACCGTGTTAGCACGACTTTGGCGCCTTTGAGGGGGGGGGGGGGGGCGGGATTAAAATGCAGTTTACTCCTGCCTGTCCAAGATATATTTTCTCGGGCTACTACCTATTGCTGAATAATCGTTCCGACTGCCGTTTATGTGAATTTTTTTTTAACCGCGGGAATTAAAAAATAAAAATCTACGTCTAACGCCGTCAATGCCGACAACAGGATGGATCTCCCGTATGGGACAAAACATAAGGTAAGTCGGTTTATTTTACATATAAACTTGCTTCTTAGGATTACTTTACTCAAAATTTCTTCAGCGAAAATGTGATTATGTAAATGTACAAACCGACAATGTTTTTCCTGCCGATATGGGGTTTAAATTCATCGCAAACCGCAACGTTCCAATCGATCGCGTTCCACAAAATCTCACTCGCAAAATGATCAAAATGGCCATTAATTTACGGGAATTAAACACTAAATTCCTTCCATTTGGCCTATAAATTCATGACAATGAGATTTAAAAATCATGTTATATTGTGAATTCCTGTGTGAATGTTATTTGGACACTTAGGCTTTTTAAAAATGTTAACCTTTTCTTAAGAAACGGATAGAAGTTTAGATCTAGTAATTGAATTTTGTAATTAGCTACAATTAGGTAACTAACTAATTATATGCTTTAATTTCAGGTCATCCAAGTAAGATTGTTTCATATTTGTTTCAGTATGCTTCAATCTATAACAACTGAAAATTGCATTCAGTTGTCTTAATTTTTAAGAAAGTTATGGGCTTTTGACTGTCCTTGATCACAACTTTTGAGTAAGTCCAATGGGGAAAAGCAATAGGGAAACAGTGCTAATTTGCCGAGTGTGGAAAATAGCCATACATTTTTACTACTGAGATGTGAAAGCGAATTAGTGTCAAATTAAACTTCTTTTTATGCTTTATTTTTTTTTTCTTTTGACGGGATAAATTGCAGACTTGTTTTTTAAATCTCAAAATTTTGTACATTGCTACAACAGTGCATTCTTGAGTGCCCGGGTAAACTTTCGCTGTCCAACATATCAAGAATCAATGGTACACAAAAATGCTGGAGAAACTCAGCGTGCAAGCAGCAGCATCTATGGTGAACAAAGGAAATAAGCAAACGTTTCGGGTCGAAACCCATCTTCAGACATTCAGCTTGCTTAAAGTTTTTGAAAGGAATCGGAGTTCCAAAGACTCACTTTCTTGAAGAGAAATTTTCCCCTCGTCTCTATTTTATAGAACCAACTCATTACACTTGAGATAGGACACGAAATGCTGGAGCGCGCCCACCGGCGCCCCTACCGGCCACAGCGCCCCGTCGGCCGACAGCTCCCCCCGCCGGCCCACAGCGGCGCCCCCTCGCCGGCCCCACAGTGGGCCCCCCGCCGGCCCACAGCGGCGCCCCCCGCCGGACCACAGCGGCGCCCCCGCCGGCCCACAGGCGGCGCCCCCGCCGGCACACGCGGCGCGCCCCCCGCCGCCCACAGCGGCCCCCCGCCGGCCCAACGGCGGCCCCCGCCGGCCCACGGCGCCCCCCGCCGGCCCACAGGCGCCCCCCACCGGCTCCACAGCGCCCCCGCCGGCCCACAGCGCCCCCGCCGGCCCACAGCGGCGCCCCCCGCCGGCCCACAGCGGCGCCCCCTGCCGGCCACAGGCGGCGCCCCCCGCGGCCCACAGCGGCGCCCCCGCCGGCCCAAGCGGCGCCCCCGCCGGCCCCCACAGACGGCCCCCGCCGGCCACGGCGGCCCCCCGCCGGCCACGGCGCCCCCGCCGGCCACGGCGCCCCCCGCCGGCCACGCGGCCCCCGCCGCCGCCCTCGGGCCCCCCGCCGCCGCCCACGGCCGCCCCCACCGGCCACAGCGCCCCCGCCGCACCCCACCGGCCCACGGCGCCCCCGCCGGCCTCTCAGCGGGCCCCGCCGGCCACAGCGCCCCCGGCCGCCCCCCCCGCCGCCCCCGCCGTCCCCACGGCGCCCCCCGCCCGGCCCACAGCGCCCCCGCGGGCCCCGCCGGCCCACAGCGCCCCCCGCGGGCCACGCGCCACCCGCGGCCCACAGCGCCCCCCGCTCCGTCCGGAAATGCGTGTGTTTACAGCCGGAGATTGTCCGTCTCCATAGGGCGGTTGCTATGCGCCGGCATAACCAAGGGACAGGGGTCCCAACCGCCGACTTTTTTTTTAAAAAGTAGACATTTGCGTCGGTGTAAAGCCCAGAAAATGGCTAGCGCTGTTCTCTGTGAAATAAACTGGGACGATGGCTTCGTTTCGGTTTGTCAAACACAGAAAACAAGTCTTGGAGATGAGGTTGAGTGGCGGAGTCCGCAAGCGACGAACTATGGGGAAGACGGAGCTGCAGGGTCAGACTCTCTGTTTATTTTATCGTTTCTAAGTAATGAAAAGTAAATAAAAAAGGAAATAAAGTGATGGACACCCCATCCTGGGTTACGAACACCGTTGTACAGGGAGACAGCGGCGGGTGAATTCACAGGCTGGCTGATCCGCGGGATCCTTGGTCTAAACGTCACTTTATTTTTAAATACTAGACTAAGTGAGACCCAGTCAACACAGGGGAGGTGCCCCCAACGCAAACCCATTCCAAATGCTATGTTCCACACTCACTGTTCCACATGCAACGGGGGAGGTTCTGTTGGCCGGGGACGGGGACGGCTTCCAAGGGAATTGGGTGGGGGGGGGGGGGTTGGTGGGGGGGGGGGGTATGTGTGTGGGGGAGGGGGGGTGGTGTGGTGGGCAAGGGGGGTTGTGTGTGGGGGGGGGGGTTGGTGGGGAGGGGGGTTGTGTGGGGGAGGGGGGTTGTGTGGGGGGGGGGTTGTGTGAGGGGGGGGTGTGTGGGAGGGGGGTTGTGTGTGGGGGGGGGTTTTGGTGGGGAGGGGGTGTTGTGTGTGGGGGGGGTGTGGAGAGGGGGGTTGTGTGTATTGGGGGGGGGTGTTGTGGGGAGGGGGGTTGTGTGGGGGGGGGTTGTGTGGGGGAAGCGGGGGTTGTGGGGGGGGGGTGTGGGGAGGGGGGTTGTGTGCGGGGAGGGGGGTTGTTGTAGGGGTGGGGGGGTTGTGGGGGGGGGGGTCGTGTGGGGGAGGGGGGGTTGTGTGGTGGAGGGAGGGTCGCACACCGGCTCCGGACTCTCACTCAGCACTCCCTCCCAGCACCTGTATACTCTGTGTCTCCCCGCCCCGGCTGCACACAGCGTAGAGCCGGATCTTGGTGGTGGCGATCCCCACACTCTGCTCACTTCCGCTCCTTCAGCTTTATTCTGACAGCTGTGTGATTGACAGCTGGGTGCCATTAGGGCGCGTCGCCGTCACGACCGAATTCAGACAATAACCTTTGAAATATTTCACCGATCGGAATAAAACTTGATGCACCTTGCAGCACAGGGGGGAAAAAAAATGGCGAATTAGTTGGCGAAAAATAATCGCTATGTGGGTACTGTTTTAGCCCAAATTTCAAAACAATACAAACCAGAAGAGGCATGATGAGAAGTTTTTATAAGTACTATACTCGACCAAGTGCTGTCGTTGGGACTGTTTCCCCAACGCGCGTTTGCGGGGAGGGGGGGGTGGATGGGCCTGCGGCATCACACAACCACCCCCCCCCCAAACAAACGGGTGGGGGGGAGGGGGGAGAGGGAGGGATGGGGGAGACGGGGGTGGGGAAGGGAAGAGGGGAGGTGGATGAGGAAAGGAGAGAGATAGGGGGGGAGAGGAGGAGGGGGTGAGAGTGTGGAGGGATGGGGAGAGGGGTTGGGGTGAGAGGATGGGGACAAAGAGCGGGGAGGAGAGGGAGGGGGTGAAGTAAGAGTGACATGAGGGGGGAGAGGAGGAGAGAGAGGGAGAGAGGGGAGGAGAGATAGGGAAGATTGAGGAGCGAAGAGGGAGGGGGCAGAGAGAGATCTTCCTTCATCGGAGGGGGGGGGGGGATGAAGATGAGGGGAGGGAGGAGAGGGGGAGAGGGGCAGAGGGAGGGGGGAGGGGGGGGAGAAGGGGGGGGGAGAGACGAGGGCAGGAGGTTGAGGGAGGGGAAGAGGGAGGTGGTAGGGGGAGAGAAAGGGGAGAGAAGGAGACAAAGAGGGAGGGAGAGAGAGGGAGGGAATGGGCAGGGGCGAGAAGGAAAAGGGGGGTGGAGGGGGAGTGAGGGGGGGAGTGGGGGAGGAGTGAAGAGAGCGGGGAAGGAGGGGGAGGGGGAGGGGGAGAGAGGGAGGGGAAGAGTGGGGGAGGGGAGAGAGAGGGTGGGGGGAGAGGGGGGGGAGAGGGAAGGGGGACAGGGAGGGGGAAGGACAGGGAGAGAGGGTGTGGAGGAGGGGAGGGAGGAGGTTAGGGGGAGGGGGTGGGGGGAACGAGGTGGGAGGGGCAGAGGGGGGGAGGGGTGAGATAGAAGAGGACGGGGCGAGAGAGAGGAGAGGGGGGGGAGAGAGGGGGGGGAGAGAGAGGGGGGTAGAGAGAGGGGGTAGAGAGAGAGGATGGGGAGAGTGTGGGGTGAGAGAGAGGGGGCGGAGGAGGTAGAGAGGAGGGAGCGGAGAACGAGGGGGGAGGGAGGGAAGGGAGAGGCGGAGCGCAGAGGGGGGAGGGGGGCAGAGGGGGAGAGAGAGGAGTAAGAGAGAGGGGGCGCGGGAGAGGGGAGAGAGAGAGAGGGGGATAGAAAAAAAAACGGAGGGAGGGGGAGAGGGAGGAAGAAAGAGAGGGGGGAGAAGATGGAGGGGAGAGGAGGGGGGATAGAGGGAGAGAGAGAGGGGGGGGGAGGAAGTAGGAACTGAGAGAGGGGGAGAGAGAGAGAGAGAGTGGGGAAGGGGTGGTGGGGGAGTTAGGGGGAGAGTAGTGGAGTGAGGGGGGCGAGAGAGGGAGGTGGAGAGATGGTGAGAGAGGGGAGGAGGGAGGGGGGGCAGCGATATGTAATCATACGTAATTGAAATCATTGTGATTGGACATCTGTGAGATGGCACGTGCTCATGCAGCGAGCCTTGGTTTTTTTTAAATGTTTTTGATGTTTTTTACTAATAAAAAATGGGGGGAATTAATAACCAAATTTTCTAATTTTCAAAAACAATATGTGGATGAAGGGAGAAAAACTTACAGGAAATATGTTAAAAGGTTCTCGTTACGGCAAAGGGTCGAAGGGATGGGAGGGGAGGTGTGAGGAGGGGGAAGGGGGGGGGGCTTTAGGGCGGGGGGGAGGGGGAGGCCAGGGGGTTTGAGGGGAGAGAAAGAGGGCAGGAGGGTGAGGGGAGGGGGGAAGAGGAGGGGGGAGAGGGACGGGGAGAGAAGGAGAGATAATGATGGAGGGGTGAGGGGGGAGAGGAAGAAGGGGAGTGAGGGGGAGAGAGAGAGAGGGGAGAGAGAGAGAGGGGGAGAGAGAGAGAGGTGGAGAGAGAGGAGGTAGGAGTGAGAGGGAGGGGAAGTGAGGGGGATGGGAGAGAGTGTGGGAGGGAGGGAATGGGAGGGAGGGGAAGAGAGGGAGGAGGGGATGAGAAGGGGGAGGGAGAGAGGGGAGGAGAGAGGGGGGACGAGTGGTGAGAGGGGTGTAGTGAGGGGGAGGGGTGGGGAGGGGGCCAGCAGAGGGGGAGGGGAGGGGTGAGATTCGAGAGGTTGGGAGAGAGAGGGGGAGAGGGAGGGAGAGAGAGAAGAGGTGGTGAGAGGGGAGAGAGAGGGGTAGAGAAATAAAGAGAGAGGGAAGGGGAGAGAGTGGGGGACAGAGAGTGGGGGCGGCGAGGTCGAGAGAGAGGGAGGGAGAGGGGCGAGGGATAAGGGGGGGGAGGGGGGTGAGGGAGAAGGGGGAGGAGAGGGGGAGGGCAGAGGGGAGGGATGCAGGGGGAGGGGGAGGGGTGGGAGAGGGAGGGAAAGAAAGAGGGGGAGAGAGAGGGGGAGAGCGATGGAGGGGGAGGGGGAGAGAGGGGAGAGAGAGGGAAGATGGTGAGGGAGGAGGGAAATAAATGGAGAGAGGAGGGGGAGAGAGAGGGGAGGGGAGGGAGGAGAAGAGGAGAGAGAGTGGGAGAGAGGGAGAGAGAGGGGGAGGAAGGAGGAGAGAGGGAGGAAGAGAGCGGGGAAGGGAGAGGAGGTGGGTGGAGAGAGAGAAGGGTGATAGGAGGGGGGAGAGAAAGAGGAGAGAGGGAGGGGTAGATCTATGGAGAGGGGGGAGACAGGAGGAGTGATAACGTGCTCTATTTAGATCTTATTGATTCGTGACTGCCCAGGACCACGTGAAGGTTTTGGCATATTCCCAACCTGTCCCATTGTGATGGCATATGTAATGGGATCCATTGTGATTGTACATCGGTGAGATAGCACTGTGATTCATGCAGCAGTTTTGATTTTAGTGGGACCACATGAAGGTTTACAATTCCACCCCTGTACCATGTGGGCGGGAATGTCACTACTCATATGTAAATGAAATCTGTGAGATACGTTTGTGCTCACAACACTGCTCAAAGACAAATCGGGGAAGCAAGAGATCTTTATTTTACGAGGTTGCAGAAACTGGGTGGACCTCTCCAAGTGAGCACGCCGAAGTCAGAGAAGTCATCCCCCTTTTACACACAATTTTACATTCATCCTCCCTCCCGGACCCATCTCCAATCAGGGGTTCTGAGGTGCACAATCTGTAGGTACATCCCCCAGTACCTCCCATATCATACATCGCATGTCCAGACATGTTCATGGTAATTGCGCAGTTTCTTGACAGGGGTGTGTTGTGTAAATATTCATTATTTATTAGCATGCTTCAGTTGCTCATGACTACCATAGTTTTACTCATCTCAAGTGAACCCTCTCAGTAGGTTCACCTTTATCAGTACTAAAGCTAAGTATAGTGAAAAGGCGTCCCATCTATCACTCCCATTCTTACTGTAGGGATCTCTTCTACATCACTCCCTTCTACCGCTGTACAATGCTATTGCTTCTTACTCATGGATGGGTCTGGTAACTTTTGTACACAGCTGTGTCAGAAACCCTCTCCCAGGCTCTTCAGTTTGAATCCTCTTTAATGCTCCCTTACTATAATGGGGTTTAATCACTTTTCCTCCACAATCCTCCCTTTTTTCCTTTTGCTACGCATCTACTGATTAAACCCCAATCAAGTTCCCTTAACTCGAATTGACGTCAACATTGTCCTATCTTCTTTTCCTGTAGTCATGGACCTCCCTGGCTCCGCATTATCATTATGTCTGTATTTTCCTCTTTTCTCTCCCATAGGCTGACTACGCTGCATCTCTGACATACTCCTTGTAATATGTTCCCTAAAACATGGGATGCAACAGGTGATAAAGATCAGTTCCAGTCCAACTGCACATAGAAACACGAGGAGTCCCACCGTTCTCCACCATGTTCTCCGAGGATGTATCCCCACCATTGGGTTCCCATAATCGAATTACACTTTGGTATTGGAAACATGTGCCAACTTAGGATCCCTTCTGTATGTCATCACAGCCTGTCCATTATCATCGATGTTTTAAACAGCAATTAGAGAGGTTGAATTTCCCCGCATACCCCCTTCCCTTTTCTTTCTGCCAGGAGGTAATCTAGGGCCAACGATTTCTGGATATATTGCTGATCTCATCTGTGTCCTGCTGCCTTTGCAGCAATCTCCAGTGCCCCCGCAGTTTGGTTGGTAATTAATCTCAGTACTGCTGAAGTCTTATCGATCCGGTTTAAATGTATACTGGGTTCGGTAGCCCCCGGATCATCCTGTGCCAAAGTGGCTGGGGTCCTAGTATGAGATGATTTCTTGCTGGTGGCCATTCATCATCTTTCCATTCTCCAATGTCGATTTTCCTCTTCTTCCGATATACGTCTCAAATACAGGTGTTCCTAGCGAGCCGCCCTTCTTCCGGTGTTTAACAGGTGAAAAAAATCTGTTGTACAGTCCAATTAAAGCAAGTCCGCTCCAATTTTATTGTAACACTGAGTATGCCTTGTTATCCGCCATATCCATAACAGTCCTTCAGGGGCCTGGCCACTAGAGGTAACATTGTTCCATATGTCTCGCAATACTGGGATTCTGGATAGGCGTTGTTCCTGGTGCAGTTCCATAGTCCAGTTTGTTCATTCATCGGTTCCTTCATCCAGATAGCGCAGTTTCTCCCGTTATTTCTTAGTTGGATTACCATTTAGGCTACTTGGCCACCACACTCGGGATGATTTGGCCACTGGGTGACGATGCGCTGGCGGGGGGGAGGCTAGCTGCTACCTAGGACGGGCATCCTTTTGCTCAGGCCTAGCGATACATTTCAATCCCAACCGGGAGTGTTTGTCCAGGACCCATGCCTGGGATCTCGGTCTTGTCCAACTGTCAGGTTCCACTCCATCAGGTCCCATACTTCAACTATGGATCTCTCCCACGGCCAACGTGAACTCATAGTGGGTCCGGCCACAGACCCAACAGTTAGTCACATTTCAGGATTCCAGCTATCGGGAGGGCCATATGTCCATCAAACAGGTTTTTTTCTCTTCAGGGATCTCAATCTGTTTCCTTTATTCTTTCGTACAGTGTCTGATTGCAAATTGAGGCTGAGTAGTGTGATGGGAGGGGGAGGCTAGGTGACTCTACTTCTGTAACTCTTTTATTACTTCCTCTTTCTCCGTATCTATTGCCCATCTTACGACCTGAAAGGGAAACCTAACTGTCTGCTTGGTTACACAAACCCATCTCTCCTCCCTTTATTGGGCAGGTAACGTTACCCAAACCTCCCTATATTACCCCCTATTCCGCTTACCATCAAATACTTCTTTCCCCCTTCTTCACAAATTGCTCTAGTCCTCTAGGTTTGTATAGCAAGCATCGTTCACATGGGAGTGATAGGTAAATGATCTGGTTGTCCGCCTCTGTATCTGTTAGGATGATACATTTATCACAATTATTAATACTTTTTACCTAATTACATGCAAGCAAAACAATACTCACGATCTGCTCCTTTCATATGTCAGTTATAGTATACAATACTTTTTTTTTAAAGTTAATGTTAGGGGTGTGTTTCCTGCTTTCACCATCCACTGTTCCTCCTCATCAGGGGCGGGTGGTTCAAACGGGTCCTTTTAACCCGGATTGTGTGGGTCCACCCTTTTTTCTTTTGTTCGTACTGCTGTCTCGTTGTCAGTAATTAGGTATGGGCCGGTCCCACTGGGCTGGAGTTTTCACTCCTTCAATTCTTGAACCAGTACCCAGTCGCCGGCCTTACAGCATGTATTGGAAAGTCGAGTGAGAGTGGTGGGCTTTGAGCCAATAGTCCTTTAGCTTTTATTCTGGTAAGGGGAACCGAGACATGCCAGTAAATAGTTCCTCAAGAACAATCACTTCCCTCAAAGGTTGGTGTGCTTCCACCTTCCCAAATATGGCAATCAAAAACAACATTTCATAAGGAGACACCGCAAATATCCTTTTGTGGTACCGTCCGTCTTCGTAATAAAAGAATTGTAGACATTTAGTCCAGGGTAGCCCTGTCTCCTCCATTAATTTAGTTATCTGAAATTTTTGAGTGGCAATATCATCGTTCCACCTTCCCAAACTCTGGGTGCCATGGAGTATGCAGCCGATTCAGTTTTATTCCAAGGTTTTAGCGCGAAGGATCAATAGGTGCACCCTGGAAGCAAATGGGTTCCTCGATCTGATCTATAGACGTGGCATTTATCGTGGGACAATGCATTACCACCTGGTGAAGTGATCCACTATAACCAGAAGCTATTTTCCACTGCTGTACTTTTGGTAGTTCTGTGAAGTCCACCTGTATTCTCTGGAAGGGTCTAATGGCCAATGCTTGTCCTCCCCTGGGACAGCCTTCATTCCTTACTTATTCACCCTTTGGACAAACTACACAACCAGACACCGCCTGCTTGGCTCTAAGTATAAATGCCTCTACATGCATAAGTCCGTAGTATCGTGTGTCGCACAGAGCTCCTGAATCATCCCCAGTGCGATTGGAAATGTAGTTAGTTTAATCAAATCCTCGTCAATCCTTTAGTAATTATTTGTTTTTTGTCCGCGTTTCTACCACTTCCGTTCCGTGGAGCGCCAGGCACCCAACTCATTCATTTTATCTTCCTCTCCTGCGAGAATACAGGTATAGGTATTCTTCTCTATTCCCTCTTTCTCTCATAAATGCTCAATGGTATTTAGAGATCTTATAGATCAGAGACTGCATTTTTATTATATTTTTACCGTTCCTTCTGTCGCGCGCGTCCGTGTCTTTTTTTTTGTTCCTTTCTTGATGTCTTTTGCTTTGAGTGGCACTATAATCGACTGCTACCTGCCTGATTCCCTCTAGCTTCCAGCGAATTCCATCCTCTGGTGGCCTCTGCTGCATGGACCACCGCTATTCTTTCTGGCAAATTTAGTGCTTCCTCAAAGCTTTTTCGATTAACTGCTCATGAGCCAACTCTTCCCCTCTGGCTGTATATCATCCCTCTTTCTTGCCAGATTTTCCCAAAGGTGTGTACCACACCCCAAAGGCACATACTTGGGACAAGATCCGTATACACAGTTCCTTTTTTTTCCTTTGTCAATTGTTCCAATGCCCTCATTAATGCATACAGTTCACAGTTTTGTTTGTGCTGTCCAATCTTCCTGGCCAACCTGCCTTTGTTTTCCACTTTTTCAAACCTTCTCTAGTTATTATAGCATTACCCATTATACCTTTTTCGTCTATACAGCGGGAATGTAAGATCCATCAATAAAACCCATCTTTACCCTTTCTCAAGCGGTCGTTCCTCTAAATCTTCCTACTTTTTTACTCTTTGTCTGGAGTTTCTTTATCTCACTACAATCATGTTCGGGTAACTCCCCGTTCCTGCTCAGAACACCTGCCGAGCACAAAAACTGAGAGGGGTTCAAGTTTTTATCCGTTACAATTAGTCAAATCATTCTTTTCCATAAGTATAACCGCATACTTCTTGATTCTAGAATAAACGTCAGCCACCGACTGGTCTTCTGAGTTAGTTTTGTATCGTACCGGACCGTGTTGTGGGGAGTGGACACCACCAGGGTTCCTCCAAATGTCAATTTCCTACTTTCTTCCATAACATGCTGTTGCCGCTACTGCTGGTGAATACATACTGAGCCATCCCCGCGGATACTGGATCCAGATTTTGGAGAGGAACGCGATGAGCTGTCGCTCCTCCCTCCTTTTCTCTTGGGTCAATTATCCCAGCGTAATTCCATTTTCTGCGTTCACAAAGAGATGGAATTAAAGGATGGAATGGCTGTCAATAGACGGGAGGTTAGGGCCGTAGTACAGGATTTGCAGTGATCAAAACTGTTCTTTAGTTTCCTAAACTGGTGTTCATCCCTGGATTCCCACTTTGGCTTTGTCGTTTTTTTTTCTTCACCTAACTTATCATATAAAAACTAACTTGTCGGGTATAATCATCTATCCTAATCTACAATATCCAATCAGTCAAGAAACTTCCTAATCTCCTTCTTATTCTTCGGCAAATTGGCAGTCGGGTATGTAATTCCCGGTTCTATTCTTTCGGGTTTTGTATTCTCCTTTTCCAATCGCTTATCAGGTTTTGTCCTAGATATTTAACTTCTTGTTTTCTCTCAAACTGTAATTTACTTTAGACACTCTCAAACCCCTTTTCCCCCAGAAAGTTTTTTAGGAGGGTTATGGTCGCGTTTCCCCCCCCACCCTAACTGCCTCTCTTCTTCCCTGATAGTGATAGGTCGGTCCACATACTGCAACAAGCTGTGTTCTCATCAGTCCTCGGGACGTCCTCTAAATTTTAATAAAAAAAATTTGTTCTAATTATCTGTGTTGGTCCGAACAGGTTCGGGGACTCCGTAAATCCCTGAGGGAGCACAGTCCACCGATACTGCTGTTTCTTTTGGGTCTCTGGGTTTTTCCCATTCAAACGCAAACAAAAAAGGTCCTGCTTCTTCAGCCAGGGGTGGCAGCTCAAAAGGTTCTTTTAAATCTACCACACTGAACCACTTGTGGTTCGGGGGTGGGGTATCCATCCATTATGGTATTCGGATGTTCGGGACTACGGGGGTGTTTGGGTCTGTGGGGATTGTTCTAACTACCTTATTTAATTCCGAAAGGTCCTGGACCAGTGCTGAAAGTGTCCCGTCGTTTTCCTTCGAGGGGAGTACGGGGGTTGTTTATGGAGAGAAATACCAATTCTCTAATATACCGATCCTTTAGTTAAGGTTCCTACTATATTGGTGAAGTCCTCTCCTTCCTTTCCATAGAAATTGGATATTGATCTTTTACCCGTCACTCACACCTACTTTCTTTTTTTCCAGAGGCTATTCTCAAGGGTGGGATCTCTGCAAGCCCTCCCGGTTTCTCTTCCCTTGACCTCACACCTGACGGGACTATTGGGACTATTCTCTGTCTATCCTCTTGTGGTCAATTATACAGTTGCGACTATTATCTGTCCCCTACGGGGGCTGTTTTCTACTTGGGCTTTGGGTTCCCATTCCCTAATTGGATTTGTTATATCCCATCCCCATCAAATTTATCCCTTGACCTGGTGTTGCTATGGTCGAGGTACCAAGATTAAAATATTCCGTTAGTTTCCGAATTCTCGTTAATTTTACCACCACCCCTTCTACCTCGGGTAAATGTCATCACTTTCCCGTCTGACCCGCTGCTCGAGATTCCTAAACTTGGTTTGTTTTTTTCACCCTATTCATTCCTTCTGGTACCTTAGTTCGACGCTCGATCTCTCCTGATCCCAAAATTACCATAAATACCCTATCCTCTCCCTGGAGGTCCTAATTTCAAGTTTATAGTTAACCAAGAGGTTCCCGTGTGTATCCCATAACACCCCAGGGAGCAGGTACCCCCTCCGACTTCCCTATTCTTCCTAGCTCAGTGTGTACGACTGCACCCTCCCGTCGTAGCTGGGACATTCCCTTCTGTTTTCCCCTCACCCATCATAAACCCTAACCTACATCATTCCCTTCGGTTAAACAATTAATTTAATTGTTTGACATTCCCAATCCTCCAATTTTTCCAGTTTCTTCCTAATATCTTGGCCATGACTTGAAGTTACGAAATTAAACCATTAGTAAATGCTGACAACTGCGTCTGCTGCTACCCCCAGAAGCCTGCAACCCCTTTCCCAGATCATTTATTCCTGCTTGTCTGACCATCTGTCTTTCTTTCTGAAGTAAATAAAACTTCCATTATTGACATCATTGTCTGTGCGCGCAACTCCTTTTTTTTTTTCCCTGGGGCCCCATTAATTTATTACCCTTCTCCAACCAGAATGTTTTATCTAAACAAACCATAAAAGCTGCTTGTTGTTCAGCAATTAATCTTATTTTTCTCAATTTTGTTCAAAACCATTCTCCCTACAATTCCCAAAATTCCAATTTCCTAGTTTAAATACATACGACTAACAATTTTCCTAAATTAACTTTACTGACAAGAAATCAACAAAGCCAAGCAACCTACATTTTCCAACTTTCCCCTTTTAAGTTGCGATGATACAAAGCGTTACTTCCGTTACCTTACAGCTGTTCGTAACCTCCCCCATTGCTTACAATTTCTTAAAGGAAATCACACACACCTACCCTTACGGCATGTGGCCCACAGCAAACAAACCTATCACATATACAAGCTTCCTCATTCATACAAAACCGGTTTTTACACACACATCACATTAGTTCCATTCTTACTTCAATGAGATTGTTTGAAACAACTCAATATTATTCATAGAACATAGAAATTAGGTGCAAGAGCAGGCCATTTGGCCCTATTTCGAACCTGCACCGCCATTCAATATGATCGTGGCTGATCATCCAACTCAGTATCCATTTTGTTACCTGCCTTCTCTCCATACCCCCTGATCCCTTCAGCCACAAGGGCCACATCGAACTCCCTCTTAAATATGGCCAACGAACTGGCCTCAACTACTTTCTGTGGCAGAGAATTCCACAGATTCACCACTGTGTGAATTTTTCCTCATCTCTGTCCTAAAAGACTTCCCCCTTATCCTTAAACTGTGACCCCCTTGTTCTGGATTTCCCCAACATCGGGAACAATATTCCTGCATTTAGCCTGTCCAACCCCTTAAGAATTTTTTTTTTAAGTCTTTATGAGATCTTCTAAATTCCACAAATTCCAACGGATTATCGGGCGGAATGTGCGGCTCTATACCAGTGTGAGCCTTATCCTGTTTCCCCGGACCCTTACTTTTCCTGTTCCGGTTTCCCATTGTCTCGTCGGACTATTCCCGTCCGACAGACCCCGGTCGCCCAGGCAATACTTAATAGTCAGTTTTCTTACCTGGGTCTTGTGCACAAGAATCACTCGACCGTTCCTTATTTATTCACCTTGCACCCCCTCTTGCTTCCCGAGTCTTTCCACCCGAATATCACTCGCTCAAACCGCTGATGGCAAGCAAGGAGATCAGAGACTGCTGAAATCAGCAGGGTGCACCTTCCCCTCCTTCTTTGCCTCCACCACGGAGCATAAACCCGTGGAGTGGCGAGCTGATCGCGGACGAGCCCCCAGTTTGTGAGATACGCTTTGTGGAATTCCACGCTTTCCTCAATCTTCTAAATTCCAGCGAGTACAAGCCAAGTCTATCCAGTCTTTCTTCATATGGAAGTCGTGCCATCCCAGGAATCAGTCTGGTGAACCTTCTATGTACTCCCTCTCTGGCAAGAATGTCTTTCCTCAGATTAGGAGACCAAAACTGTATTCAATACTCCAGGTGTGGCCTCACCAAGACCCTGTACAACTGCAGCAGTACCTTCCCGCTTTGTACTCAAATCCTTTTGCTCAGCGAGTACTAGCCGAGTCTATCCAATCTTTATTTGAGCCCAGCCTTGACCACCACACTGCGCTCCCTCGGATAGGCCCTTTGGGTCATTCAAAGTAAACAAAACTTTATCATAGTTTCCTTAACTCTTACCCCGGGGTGTTCCCTTCACCCCATCACGTGCAACATTCGCCCCAACGGATTATCGGGCGGAAAAATGTGCGGCTCTATACCAGTGTGAGCCTTATCCTGTTTCCCCGGACCCTTACTTTTCCTGTTCCGGTTTCCCATTGTCTCGTCGGACTATTCCCGTCCGACAGACCCCGGTCGACCAGGCAATACTTAATAGTCAAGTTTTTCTTACCTGGGTCTTGTGCACAAGAATCACTCGACCGTTCCTTATTTATTCACCTTGCACCCCCTCTTGCTTCCCGAGTCTTTCCACCCGAATATCACTCGCTCAAACCGCTGAATGGCAAGCAAGGAGGATCAGGAGACTGCTGAAATCAGCAGGGTGCACGCCGAAGTCAGAGAAGTCATCCCCCTTTATTACAACACAATTTTACATTCAACCTCCCCTCCGGACCCTTCTCCATTCAGGGTCTGAGGTGCACAATCTGTAGGTACATCCCCCCAGTACCTCCCATATCATACATCGCATGTCCAGATGTTCATAGTAATGAGCAGTTTCTTGACCAGGGGTGTGTTGTAATATACATTTATTCTATTAAGCATGCTCAGTTGCTCATGGACCTACCCCTAGTTTTACTCACCTCCAAGTGAACCCTCTCAGTTCTCCTATATCAGTACTAAAGCTAAGCTATAGTGACAAGGGTCCCATCTATCACTCCATTCTACTGATAGGGATCTCTCTACATCACTTCCTTCTACCGCTATACAATGCTATTGCTTCTTACTCAAGGATGGGTCTGGTAACGTTTATACACAGCTGTGTCAGAACCCTCTGCCTGGCCCCTATCAGTTTGAATCCTCTTTAAAGCTCCTTACTATAATGGGGTTTAATCACTTTATCCCTCACAAAATCCATTGTGATTGGACATCTGTGAGATGGCACTGTGACATAAAGCAGCTTGATTTAAAAATGTTTTGATGCTTTTTACTAAAAAAGTGGGGAAATTAATAACCAAATGTTCTAATTTTCAAAACAATATGTGGAGGAGGAAAAACTCTACAGGAATATGTAAAAGGTTCTCCGTTACGGCAAAGGGTGGAAGGGATGGAGGGGAGGGGGGAAGGGGCTTGTAGGGCGGGGGGGGAGGGGTGGGGGGAGGCCAGGGGGTTGAAGGAGAAAAAGGGGGAGAGAGAGGAGGGTGAGGGAGGGGGAGAGGGAGGGGTGTGGAAGGGGAGAGAAGGACAGAAAAGTGAGGGAGAGAGAGGGGGAGAGAGAGGGAGGGGGAGGGAGGGGGGAGAGAGAGGGAGGGGGGGGGGGGGGGGAGGGGGGAGAGAGAGGGAGGGAGGAGATAGAGAGGGGTGAGAGTGGGGGAGGGGAGAGAGAGAGAGGAGGGGAGAGAGAGAGAGGTGGAGAGAGGGGGACAGGTAGGGGGAGGAAGGGAGAGGGGTGGAGGAGGGGGTGAAGGAGGAGGGAGGGTGGGGGGAGGGGGCAGAGAGGGGGAGGGGGAAGGGGAGGGGTGAGATAGAGATGGGAGAGAGAGAGGTGGTGGAGAGAGGAGGGAGAGAGAGTGAGAGAGGAGGAGAGAGAGGAGGGGGGAGAAGGCGGGAGAAGAGAGGGGGAGAGAGAGGGTAGAGAGGGGTTAGAGAGAGCGGGAAGGGAGAGAGAGAGGAGGGAGAGGGGGAGAGAGGGGAGCGGAGAGAGAGGGGAGGAGAGAGGGGGAGGAGGGGGAGGAGGGGGGAGGGGGGGAGAGGAGAGGGGGATGGAGGGGGGAGGGGGAGGGGAGCGGGGGAGAGGGGTGGGAGGGGGGGAGGGAGAGAGAGGGGATATGAGGAGGGAGAGGAGAGGGGGGAAGGAAGAGAGATGGGGAGGGAGAGAGGGAGGGAGAGGGAGCGGAGGAAGAGAGGAGAGAAGAGGGGAGAGAGGGGGAAGAAGAAGAGAGGAGAGGAGAGGGAGAAGGAGAGGGGAGAGAAGGAGAGGGGGGAGAAAGAGAGAGGGAGGGGGAGAGAGGGGTGAGAGAGGGGGGGGGTGAGGGATATGGGCGAGGAGAGAGGGAGAGAGAGGAGAGGAGAGGGGGTGAGGGAAGAGAAATGGAGAAGAGGGGCAAGAGAGGGGGCGGGAGGGAGGGAGAAAGAGAGAGGGGAGAGGGGAAAGAGGAGAGAGAGAGGGAGAGGGAGAGAAGAGAGAGGGGGGAGGGAGGGGAGGGGGGCGGGAGGGAGGAAGACGAGGGGGCGAGAGAGAGAGGGGGAGAGAGAGAGGGGGAGAGAGAGAGGGGAGAGAGAGAGGGAGAGAGAGAGGGAGGGGGAGAGAGAGGGAGGGGTAGATAGGGAGGGGGTAGACAGGAGGAGTTGGACGCTCTATTTGATCTTATTTGATTGTGCACGCCAGACCACGTGAAGGTTGCAGGTTGCAATCTCCCACACCTGTCCCATTGTGATGGCATATGTAAATGAGATCCATTGTGATTGTACATCGGTGAGATAGCACTGTGATTCATGCAGCAGTTTGATTTTAGTGGGACCACATGAAGGTTCCAATTTCCCACCCCTGTCCCATTGTGATGTCACATCATATGTAAATGAGATCCATTGTGATTGGACATCTGTGAGATGGCACTGTGACTCATGCAGCAGCTTGATTTAAAAATGTTTGATGTTTTTTACTAAAAAAGTGGGGAAATTAATAACCAAAACAATATGTAGAGGAGGAAAAACTCTACAGGAATATGTAAAAGATTCTCCGTTACGGCAAAGGGTGGAAGGGGTGGAGGGGAGGGTGTGGAGGGGGGAAGGGGCTTTAGGGCGGGGAGGGTGGGGGCAGCCAGGGGTTGGGGGAGAGGGAAGGGGGGAGAGAGAGTGAGGAAGGGGGAGAGAGAGAGGGAGGAGGGGGGCGAGGAGAGAGGTCGAGGGAAGAGAGAGGGGAGAGAGAGAGGAGGGGGGAGAGAGATGGAGGAGAGAGGGAGAGAGAAAGAGGGGAGGAGAGAAAGCGGGGATCGAGATAGTGAGAGAGAGAGGGGTGAGAGAGGGAGAAAGATGTGTGTTGGGGGAGAGAGATGAGGGGGGAGGGGGGGGGAGAGGAGAGGGGAGAGAGAGAGGGGAGTGAGGGGGGAGAGAGAGAGAGGTGAGGGGTGGGGTGGGGCGGCGAGGCACGGAGCGATTTCTGATGACGGTGAAAAAGCAGCAGCAGGACAGCCAATTCGTGGCTTTCCGCCCGCGTGACAAGAGCCGGGCGGGGGGGTCGGGGGGGGGAAAACGGGTAGTTAGAGAGGAGTGGAGAGAGAGGGAGGAAGGAAAGGGGAGGAGATAAGAAGATCAGTGGGGAAGTGGAGGAGCTGGGCTGCCAAATGAAGCGGCTTCTGTCTCTGGAAACCCACAGCTGGAATGAGCGTGCAGGGCTTCACGAGCTGCGCCAACAATGATGAGCAGATTCAGCGAGTGATCCTATATCGGAACGGAGCTGTAGAATATTTGTTCTGCAGAACTTTCTCGATCTTTCTGCGCCTTTAATCCACAGTGGCGGGGGGGTGGGGGCAATAGGGCGGCGTTTATATTTTTTTAATTGAGTTTTGTGATCAATTTTATTCAAAATCTGGGTAAATAGTTGACCAAGGAGTGGATTTCTCTGAACTCATAAGTTAAATCCCTACCGAAATTGTAAAAATCTCCGCGTTTTTGCGTCTGGTTTTCGAGGAGATATGTTTCTCGTGCAAAATGACACACACACATACACACACACACAGTTTTAATTGATACTAGACCAAGTGCAGACCCTTTGGGTCCACGAACGTGCTTCAGTCCCCGAGTACGTGGGGGGAGGGGCGGTGGGGAGGGCGGGGTTGTTAGCGAACTGAACTCACTGTGGAATGAATCCATTAATGGAGCGACTCTGCTGGTGGATTGGAAGTTGTCCCTGCCTTCCGTCTGGCTCAAGGCAAAGATCGGCTGTTCCCCCGCTGTATTTCGGAGCACGGCGAAAAGCAGCGGTGGAAGAGGCGATCTTTGTCTTGAGCAAGTGTAATAGAGCCGAGCCGGGCCGGGGTGGGGGGGGGCAGGGAGTGGAGGAAGTGAAATCGGCAGCGGAATCGGCAGCAAAAATCGCCAGCGGGGATTGTGGCGTTTTTGGAGGAGAACGGGCTGCAGCAGCTGCCGTTATGGTGGGTGGCCAGCAGGAGGCCACAAAATGAGTGACTGTGTGTGTGTGTGGGGGGGTGAAGGACTTCATTTTAAAAAGTGTACATAAAAATGTCTAAATATAATGAGGAGTGAATGGGTGAATGTAAAAGTGTAATGTGTAGCAAAATGGAATCTTTCTTGGGGTTTGAAATTGTGGTTTTGGCGAACCATGAAATCAAAGGCCAAATCTGACATACACCCACATGGCCAACACACACACACACACAGTTTTAAATAAATATAGATATGATATATGATAGATAGAATAGATAGATTGATGTTGCCAGACGTCCTATTTCCGACTTGCGAACTGTTTGGGTTACGAACAGTTCTCGGTTACGGACCCTACCGTAGCCTATGGGTGGATTATTTGGGGCGTGAATGTTCATCGTTTAGTTCTGCTTTTGGCGTCGTTATCCGACTGTGGTTCTATTTGTTGGCGAACAAGCCGAACCCTGCACTTCTATGCAAAGATCATAGAGCGGAGCAAAATAGTCCACTCCTGCGTAATCCAATGCATGGAGGTGTAATACGTAACGGAGCATAATGGCCGCCATCTTGGAATGCTCAACCCGACTTACGATTTCATTAACATATCACTATCCAATGGAAAAGGAATAACACGTTGAAATTGACAAAATCTTGCTGATTAAAAAATGCAAGGATATAAAAAGTCATACTGTACCTCTAAAAATTATAGCAGATTAAATCTATTGGTATTTTAAATTTCAAGATCTGGTTGATTATATTTGTAAGCGTTGATCTACCATGGTGCTTGGGGTTAAGAGGCTGGAATCTCTATATCTCGTTCTTTCTCTCTCCCACACGCTCTCCCACTCTCTCTCTCTCTCCCTCTCCCCTCCCTCGCTCTCTCCCCTCTCTCGCTATCCTCTCTCTCTCTCCTTCTCTCGCTGCTTCTCTGTCTCTCGCTCTCTCCCTTCCTCCCTCTCTCTCTCTCTCTCTCTCTCTCTCTCTCTCTCTCTCTCCCCCACATCTTTCTCCCCCCTCTCCGCCTCACCCCTCTACCCCCCCCGCTCTCCCACTCTCCCCTCTCTCCCCTCTGTCTCTCTCTTTCTCACACAAAAAGCTTGAGTAACTCAGTAGGACAGGCAACATCTCTAGAGAGAAGGAATGGGTGACATTTCGGGTTGAGACCCTTCTTCAGACAATCACAAGTACTCTCACTGACGAGAGTTCAGTTCAGTCTGAAGAACAGTCTTGACCCGAAACGTCACCTATTTCTTCTCTCCAGACTCGCTGCCTGTCCCGCTGAGTTACTCCAGCAACAGCAAACCTAGTCAGGATCGAACCCAGGTGCTGTAAGACAGCAACTCTACCGTTGCCCAAACTATATGCCAAACTTTAAAGTGCTGAAAAAGTTGCTGAATCAAGTTGTTATGAAACTATGTGTAGGAAGGAAATGTAGATGCTGGTTTAAACTGAATATAGACACACAAAATCTGGAGTAACTTACCAGGACAGATTGCATCTCTGGCGAGAAGATCTCGACCTGAAACGTCACCACATCCTTTTCTCTAGAGACGCTGTCTGATCCGCTGAGTTACTCGAGCTTTTTGTGTCTATCTTTGTTACGAATCTATTCAGTTTCCTTCAGTTTTAATACAGTATTGGAGAATACTTTTATTTATATGTAAATCCGAACTGATGTGACATCTGATCAGAGTTGGAAACAGTAGCTATTGAAAACACACGCCCATAAACGACATCCGCACCGCCGCATATATGAATGTTTTATACAATAAAGCTGATATAAGGTACATAGCATGGGTATCGATTAATTATAGACAACAGATTTTAAAAAATCTAACCCCATTAATTCACTCAGGGTGTATAAAATGTGCTCTACTGTATGAAGTGTACAGCAAAACCTGCACTTCCAGAGTGGTCTATCGTGTAGTTTCTTCAGCAGACCACAAATTTATTTTAAGAGCAAATCATAAAGTGCTGGAGAACTCAGCAGGTCAGGCTGGATCTATAGAGGGTCCAAAGAAGGGTCTCGACCCAAAGCGTCACCTATTCCTTCTCTCCAGAGATGCTGCCTGAACCGCTGAGTTACTCCAGCATTTTGTGTCTATCTATGGAAGGAATGGCTAGGCGATGTTTAGGGTCGGGTCCCTTCTTCAGACATTTTATAAGCTGTTGGGAAAGATCAAATATTTCATGTATTTAAATATGTTGTTATGAATATAACTAGTAGTGTGGGAGATTAGTATTTAGATTAGTTTGGACAGACGATGGAGAAGGTCAATCCTTCGACCATGTCATTGTTACGGAAACACGAGTAGCTTTCTAATATCTAAAGTAATAAGCTGAAGTTCGAAGAAGGTTGCCGTAACAAGTTGGAAAAACCTTGGATGTATCTTGGGTACACAAAAAGCTGGAGAAACTCAGCGGGTGCAGCAGCATCTAAGGAGCGAAGGAGATGGGCGACGTTTCGGGTCGAGACCCTTCTTCCTTGGATGTATCTTACTGTTTTCTACTGACAATAAAGAAAATATTCATCAAAAGACTGTGTGTTGAAGCATTATCAATGGAGAAGCTCTGAAGGTCTCTGAGGCAGCTTGCATGCGTATCGAAGATATTCCCCTTATCCATTCTCATCCAATTAGCGGCTAGCGTGCTAATTACCCGAAAGATCTGAAAAATCTGCCGCTACAATGTTTCCATGAAAAGTTATTAAGAAAAGTACAGGTGACAAAATGAATGTATCTTAATGCTGATGTTAAACTTATTTTATATTCATTAGAATGCGCCTCAATTTTATGCTTTGATGTAGAAGTAAATTGCAGTCAATGGTAAAAATTAGAAAAAAAATGTATGAATGCGGGAAATGTTGAGTAGAACAGGCAGTACCAGTGGAGAGAGAAAAGGGGGATGATTCAAAGATTCAAAGTTCAGTGTATTGTCACGTGTACCAATTAGGGTACAGTGAAACTCGAATTACCACACAGCCATACACAAAACAAAGCAACAAGACACAACTACATAAACATCCACCACAGCGGATTCCCCACATTCCTCATTGTGATGGAAGGCAATGAAGTCCAATTTCCTTCATCTTTATTCTTCCGTGGTTGGGGCAGTCTAACCATCTGCAATCGGGTCTTTCGAAGCTCCCGCAACCGGCGATCGAAACCCCCACATAGGGCCGATCAAAGCTCCCGCGTTGGGGCGATCGAAGCTCCCGCGTCGGGGCGGTCGAAGCTCCTGCGGCTTGGAGATCCCGAAGTCGGTCTCTAACCAGGGACCGCGAGCTCCATGACGTTAACGTCCGCAGGCTCCCGCAGTTGAAGTTCCAAGGTCGATCCCCGACAGGGATCGCCAGCTCCACGATGTTTAGTCTGCAGGTTCCCGTGGTTGGAGCTCCCATAATTGGTCTCCAGCAGAGGCCGCCAATTTCACGATGTTAGGCCGCAGTGCAGACGCAGAAAACTATACGGGGAAAAAATCGCATCTCCATTGAGGTAAGAGATTTTTTTAAAGTTTCTCCCAACCCCACCCCCCACACATAACAAGCTAAAGGACATTAAAACATATATTTAACACATACTAAAAACAACAAAGAAGGAATGGACGAGACAGACTGTTGGCGAGGCGGCCATTGCAGGCGCCACCAGGTGGAATTCCAGGTTGAACTTAAAGATAAATGTATTGAAAATAGAGAAAAGGAGAGACTAAAAAGGGTGATGGTACATAAGATATAGAAGCAGATATGGACCATTTGGCTTCTTGTGCCAGCGTTGTCATTCAGGTAAATCATAGCTGATCTTTTATCAGAATACTGCTTTTTTGCTTCTCCTACATTCCCTTATTATTTGAAAATCTGTTACTCTGCCTTGAACTCAGTTGGTGACTGAACTTCCACTGCATACTTGGATAAAGACTTTTCTTAGAGATTTTTAGAGATTCACTCTCTGTAAACTTATGAAATTTCTTATCTCAGACATTAATGCATGGCCTCTCAGACAGGGGAAATGTTATCCCTGTATCTATCCTGCCAGGGAGGTCAGAGTTAGAGTGAGATTGGGGAGTCAGAGGCTGAGCAGTAACCTGATAGAATTATATAACATCATGAGAGACATGAGTAGGAAGGAACCACAGATGCTGGTTTAAACCGAAGATAGACACAAAATGCTGGAATAACTCAGCAGGACAGGCAGCACCTCTGGAGGGAACGAATGGGTGATTTTTTTGGGTCAAGACCCTTCTTTTGACATGGAAAGGGAAATGAGAGATATAGACAGTGATGTAGAAAGATATAGAATAAATGAATGAAAGATATGCAAAAAAAGTTAAGATGATAAAGGAAACAGGCCATTCTTAGCTGTTTGCTAGGTGAGAACGGGAACCTGGTGCAACTTGGGTGAAGGAGGGATGTAGAGAGAGGGACTGCAGGGGTTACTTGAAGTTAGAGAAATCAATATCCATACCACTGAGTTGCAAGCTGCCCAAGCGAAATATGAGATGCTGTTCCTCCAATTTGCGATTAGCCTCACTCTGACAATGGAGGAGGCCTAGGACAGAAAGGGCAGTGTGGGAATGGGAAGCGGAATGAAAGTGGTTGGCAACCTGGAAATCAGGTAGGTCCAGGCAAACTGAGCGAATGTGTTAAGCAAAACGACTCTGTCCGGGGACCCCGACAGTCCTTTCAGGTCAGGCAGAGATTCACGTACACCTCCTCCAACCTCATCTACTGGATAAGTAAGTATGCAGATGATACTAAGATAGGTGGTGTTGTGGATAATGAAGTATGTTTTCAAAGTCTACAGAGAGATTTGGGCCATTTGGAAAAGTGGGCTGAAAAATGGCAGATGGAATTTAATGCTGTTAAGTGTGAAGTGCTACATCTTGGCAGGACAAATCAAAATAGGACGTACATGGTAAATGGTAGGGAATTGAGGAATGCTGTGGAACAGAGGGATCTAGGAATAACTGTGCATAGTTCCCTGAAGGTGGAATCGCATGTAGATAGGGTGGTAAAGAAAGCCTTTGGTGTGCTGGCCTTTATAAATCAGAGCATTGAATATAGGAGTAGGGAAGTAATGTTAAAATTGTACAAGGCATTTGTAAGGCCAATTCTGGAGTATGGTGTACAATTTTGGTCGCCTAATTATAGGAAGGATGTCGACAAAATAGAGAGAGTACAGAGGAGATTTACTAGAATGTTGCCAGGGTTCCAGCAACTATGTTACAGAGAAAGGTTGAACAAGTTAGGTCTTTATTCTTTGGAGCGCAGAAGGTTAAGGGGGGGACTTGATTGAGGTCTTTAAAATGATGAAAGGGATTGACAGAGTTGACGTGGATAAGCTTTTCCCATTGAGGGTAGGGAAGATTCAAACAAGAGGGCATGACATGAGAATTAAGGGACAGAAGTTTAGGGGTAACGTGAGGGGGAACTTCTTTACTCAGAGGGTGGTGGCTGTGTGGAATGAGCTTCCAGCAGAAGTGGTGGAAGCAGGATCGATTTTAACATTTAAAAGTAAAGTGGATAGGTATATGGACGTGAAGGGAATGGAGGGGTATGGTCTGAGTGCAGGTAGATGGGACTAGGGGAAAACAAATGGTCGGCATGGACTGGAAGGGCCGAGAGGGCCTGTTTCCGTGCTGTAATTGTTACATGGTTATATGGTTATATGTTATACTGTATCCATTGTTCAAGATGTGGACTTGTACATCGGTGAGACCAAATGAGTGATCATTTCTCTGAACACCATCGCTCAATTCACTGTGGATATTAGTAGAGATGAGGGAAGTGAATCCGAGCATCTCAGGAGGAAAAGAAGATGGTTCCCATTTGTGGTGACCTCGCGTTGAATGGTTTGACCAAGCTGAACCAAGTTTTGATGTTGCTTCATTGGAAATACTTGTATAGCGATGTTTGTGAAATGGAAGCTAACAATATTTAAGTAACCAGTCAGAAAGCTAACAATATTTATATAAAGTCAGAAATTTAAGACACACATGCAATTAAGACCTAACTTGATATTTTTGATTATTATTTTCTCATCACAGGTGCAAAAGAAGCAGAAGGAAAAAACCAACATTGATAGCCAGCTGACAAGTTTTGAGGATCGCATCCAGGCAATGACAATGCACCTGCAGAATGTTCGTAGGGAGTTGACCAATACACAGGTAGGCACTAATCAAAAAATTGTAAGCAATATTTGCTACTGACTCAAATGCCTTAAGTCCCAATTTCACAACCTAATTGGCGGCCTCTGCCATGTTTGCCCTTGACTCATACTCGCAGCATGATCGCCACAAGGTCGTAGGAGGTCTTCGTAACTCTTCCTCATGCTCGTGAGTGGTCTCCGCGTACTCGCGGCCTCAAGTAGGTCGCAGCGTTTTTTCCAGCCTGATAAGAAATGTCCACGCGTAAAAAAAACGTTGGCATGGAAAAAATTGATACTTTTTACTCGTAGGTAGGTCGTAGGTAGGTCGTAGTAGGTCGTGATGGTAGTCGTAGGTCGGTAACGGGCCAGAGAAAAATGCAAACATGACATCATTTTATCATGTGATCATTTTCTACTCGTAGCTAGTCGTAGTTTGTCTTAGGTGTGGAAGACAGGTCGAGGGGGGTCGTAGGAGGTCGTAAACATAGTCGTAGGAGGTTGTAGACATAGTCGTAGGAGGTTGTAGACATAGTCGTAGGAGGTCATAGGAGGTCTTTTACTTCAGCAAGTCAACACGACCTTGACATTTTTTTCAACTCGTCTAGGGTCTTCTAAACTCATGGATTCGCTCGTCCAAGTGGGACAGGCCTGAAATGCCCAAATTTTGTAATTTGCAAGGTTGCTCTCAAATCAACTTCCATGACATTATAACAGTTCCAATCAACTTCCATGACATTATGACAGTTCCAATCAACTTCCATGACATTATAATGGTTGTGGATTTTAATAATAGGTGCTGCAATAATCTATTTAAATCAGGAAATGACTGGGACAAAATGCAGTTCCAATTGACAAGATAACAGTTACTTTGAAAACTAGTGGTTGGAGTGAGAAAATAAACCAAAGCTGCAAAGTACAGCCATATCTGTGGATAGAAAAAAAGTGGGAATTTTTTTTAATTCAGTACCAAGTCCTGAGAGTTTAAATATACCAAAATGTAAGAAGTAGTGCAGTTCCGTGGGCTTATGTTGGAAATTGTTGGACTCATGTTTATCGACCGTAGCTTTGCCTTCAAGATCATTATCCCATCCAAACTCATCAAACTATGAGGGCTAAGAATCAGCCACTGCCACTGAATACTCATCTTTCTGACCCACAGAGCTCAATCAGTGAGAGAGTTAATAGATGACAACACATCTTCCACAATAGCTCTGAACACCGTAGCCCCACAAGGATGCATTTTCAATCCCCTATTGTACTCCCCTTTTACAATCACAACTGTATGGCCAAATTCATTTTTAACTCCATCTACAAGTTTGTAGACCACGCCACTGTGGTGGGCTGAATCATGAACATTCATGAGACAAAGGAGATGAATGAATGAATAAGTTAATTGGCCAAGTATTCATGTACAAGGAATTTGCCTTGGTGCTCCGCCCACAAGTGACAACATGATATACAGTGACAGTTAAGAATGATACATAAAACATTAAACATTAATAATAAAACATTATTGATTAAACATGTGAATTAAATAAAATACCAGAGCAAAAGGAGGCAACAGATTTTGTTGGTTATTGAGTAGAGCTACTACTCGTGGAAAAAAGCTGTTTTTATATCTGGCTGTGTCAGCTTTAAAAGTCCGGAGTTGCCTTCCAGAGGGAAGTGATTCAAAGAGTTTGTGGCCAGGGTGAGAGGGGTCAGAGATGATCTTACCTACTCGCTTCCTGGCCCTTGCAGTGTACAGTTCGTCAATGGAGGGAAGGTTGCAGCCAATAACCTTCTCAGCTGATCGGACGATTCGCTGCAGCCTCCAGGTGTCGTGCTTGGTGGCTGAGCCAAACCAGACCATGATGGAGAAGGTGAGGACAGACTCTACGATGGCCGTATAGAATTGGACCATCATTGCCTGTGGCAGATTGTGCTTCCTCAGCTGCCGCAGGAAGTACATCCTCTGTTGTGCCTTTTTGACTGTGAAGTCGATGGTAGCCCCCCACTTAAGGTCCTTGGAGATGATGGTTCTCAGGAACTTAAAAGACTCCACAGATGTGACTGTGGTGACGTTGATGGTGAGTGGGGTGAAGGGAGGGGGAGCTCTCCTAAAGTCTACAATCAATTCCACTGTCTTAAGAGCATTGAGCTCCAGGTTGTTGTGATGGCACCAGGACACCAGCTGTGACACTTAGAAACACAGAAACATAGAAATTAGGTGCAGGAGCAGGCCATTCGGCCCTTCGAGCCTGCACCGCCATTCAATATGATCATGGCTGATCATCCAACTCAGTATCCTGTACCTGCCTTCTCTCCATACCCCCTGATCCCTTCAGCCACAAGGGCCACATCCAACTCCCTCCCTCTATGGCCAACGAACTGGCTTCAATTACCTTCTGTGGCAGAGAATTCCACAGATTCACCACTCTCTGTGTGAAAAACGATTTTCTCATCTCGGTCCTAAACGACTTCCCCCTTATCCTTAAACTGTGACCCCTTGTCCTGGACTACCCCAACATCGGGAACAATCTTCCTGCATCTAGCCTGTCCAACCCCTTAATAAATTCCAGCGAGTACAAGCCGAGTCTATCCAGTCTTTCTTCATATGGAAGTCGTGCCATCCCAGGAATCAGTCTGGTGAACCTTCTCTGTACACCCTCAATGGCAAGAATGTCTTTCCTCAGATTAGGAGACCAAAACTGTACGCAATACTCCAGGTGTGGCCTCACCAAGACCCTGTACAACTGCAGTAGAACCTCCCTGCTCTTGTACTCAAATCCTTTTGCTATGAATGCCAACATACCATTCGCTTTCTTCACAGCCTGCTGCACCTGCATACCTACTTTCAATGACTGATGTACCATGACACCCAGGTCTCGCTGCATCTCCCCTTTTTCTAATCGGTCACCATTCAAATAATAGTCTACCTTCCTGCTTTTGCCACCAAAGTGGATAACCGCACATTTATCCACATTATACTGCATCTGCCATGCATTTACCCACTCACCCAGTCTATCCAAGTCATCCTTCAGCCTCCTAGCATCCTCCTCACAGCTAACACTGCCCCCAGCTTTGTGTCATCCGCAAACTTCGAGATGTTGCATTTAATTCCCTCGTCCAAATCATTAATGTATATTGTAAATAGCTGGGGTCCCAGCACTGAGCCTTGCGGCACCCCACTAGTCACTGTCTGCCATCCTGAAAAGGACCCGTTCACTCCTACTCTTTGCTTCCTGTCTGCCAGCCAGTTCTCTATCCACATCAATACTGAACCACCAATACCGTGTACTTTAAGTTTGTATACCAATCTCTTGTGTGGGACCTTGTCGAAAGCCTTCTGAAAGTCCAGATGCAACACATCCACTGCTTCTCCCTTATCCACTCTACTAGTTACATCCTCAAAAAATTAAATAAGATTCATCAGACATGATTTACCCTTTGTAAATCCATGCTGACTTTGTCCAATGATTTCACCACTTTCCAAATGCGCTGCTATCCCATCTTTAATAATTGACTCTAGCAGTTTCCCCACTACCGATGTTAGACTAACTGGTCTGTAATTCCCCGTTTTCTCTCTCCCTCCCTTTTTAAAAAGTGGGGTTACATTAGCTACCCTCCAATCCTCAGGAACTACTCCAGAACCTAAAGAGTTTTGAAAAAATATCTCTAAGGCATCTGCTATTTCTGGGGCTACTTCCTTAAGTACCCTGGGATGCAGCCTATCTGGCCCTGGGGATTTATCGGCCTTTAATCCATTCAATTTACCTAACACCACTTTCCGGCTAACCTGGATTTCACTCATTTCCTCCATCTCATTTGACCCGCGATCCCATGCTATTTCCGCAAATTATTTATGTCTTCCTTAGTGAAGACAGAACCAAAGTAGTTATTCAATTGGTCTGCCATGTCCTTGTTCCCCATGATCAATTCACCCGTTTCTGACTGAAAGGGACCTACATTTGTTTTAACTAATCTTTTGCGCTTTACATATCGATAAAAACCTTTGCAGTCAGTTTTTATGTTTCCTGCCAGTTTTATTTCATACTCCATTTTCCATTTCCTAATTAAGCCCTTTGTCCTCCTCTGTTGGTCTGAATTTCTCCCAGTCCCCTGGTAGGCTGCTTTTTCTGGCTAATTTGTATGCTTTATCTTTTTCTATGATACTATCCCTGATTTCCCTCGTTATCCACGGATGCGCCACCTTCCCTGATTTATTCTTTTGCCATACTGGGATGAACAATTGTTGTAGTTCATCCATCCAGTCTTTAAATGTCTTCCATTGCATACCCACCGTCAACGTTTCAAGAATCAATTGCCAGTCCATCTTGGCTAATTAACGTCTCATACCCTCAAAGTTACCTTTCTTTAAGTTCAGGATCTGTGTTTCTGAATTAACGTCACTCTCCATCCTAATGAAGAACTCAACCATATTATGGTCAATCTTGCCCAAGGGGCCACGTACAACAAAGCTGCTAACTAACCCTTCCTCATTACTCGATATCCAGTCTAGAATAGCCTGCTCTCTCGTTGGTTCCTCCACATGTTGGTTTAGAAAACTATCCCGCATACATTCCAAGAAATCCTCTTCCTCAGCACCCCTGCCAATTTGATTCACCCAATCTATATGTAGATTGAAGTCACCCATTATAACGGTTTTACCTTCGTTGCACACATTTCTAATTTCCTGTTTGATGCCATCCCCAACTCCACTACTACTGTTAGGTGGCCTGTACACAACCCACACTAGCGTTTTCTGTCCCTTAGTGTTTCGCAGCTCCACCCATATCGATTCCACATCCTCCAAGCTAATGTCATTCCTTTCTATTGCGTTAATCTCCTCTCTAACCAGCAACGCACCCCACCTCCTTTTCCTCTCTGTCTATCCTTCCTGAACATTGAATATCCCTGGATGTTCAGCTCCTAGCCTTGGTCACCCTGGAGCCATGTCTTCGTGATCCCAACTATATCATAATTATTAATAGCTATCTGCACATTCAACTCATCCACCTTATTAAGAATGCTCCTCGCATTGAGACACAAAGCCTTCAGGCTTATTTTTACGACACTCTTGGCCCTTTTACAATTATGTTGAAAAGTGGCCCTTTTAGATTTTTACCCTGGATTTGTTTTCCTGCCACTTTTCACCTTGCTACCTATTGCTCCTATCCTCACTTTACACCTCTCTGCTCACACATTTAAGAAACCCTCCACTTCTTATTCTCCGTTTGTTATTTTTTTCTTCTTTCCTCCCTACGTGTTGCGTCTGACTGCTTCTCTTCTCTGCCTCCTGCCTCACAAACGGACTACTTGCCTTCCCTATTTGCGCCCCTCCCCCCAACCGATCTAGTTTAAAGTCTCCCCAGTAGCCTTTGCAAATCTCCCCGCCAGGATATTGGTTCTCCTCGGGTTCAAGTGCAACCCGTCCTTTTTGTACAGGTCACACCTTCCCCAAAAGAGGTCCCAAAGATCCGGAAACTTGAATCTCTGCGCTCTGCACCAGTCCTTTAGCCACGCATTGATCCTCCACCTTGCTCCATTCCTACTCTCACTGTCGCGTGGTACAGGCAGTAATCCTGAGATTGTTACCTTTGCGGTCCTTCTCCTTAACACTCTTCCTAACTCCCTAAATTCTCCTTTCAGGACTTCCTCTCTTTTTCTACCTATGTCATTGGTACCTATATGTACCACGACCTCTGGCTCCTCTCCCTCCCATTTCAAGATATCTTGGACACGTTCAGTCACATCCCGGACCCTGGCACCAGGGAGGCAAACTACCATCCGGGTCTCCTGACTGCGTCCACAGAATCGCCTATCTGACCCCCTAACTATAGAGTCCCCTATTACTGCTGCCCTCCTCTTCTTTTCCTTACCCTTCTGAGCAACAGGGCCGGTCTTTGTACCGGAGGCCCGGTCGCTGTTGTTACCCCCAGGTAGGCTGTGCCCCCCAATAGTACTCAAACAGGAGTACATATTGCCAAGGTCTACAGCCACCGGGGTACTCTCTAGTCCCTGCCTCTGCCCCTTGCCTCTCCTAACCGTGACCCACTTTTCTGCCTCCTGTGGTTTTGGAGTGACCACCTGCCTGTAGCTCCTCTCTATGGCTTCCTCACTCTCCCTGACCAGACGGAGGTCATCGAGCTGCTGCTCCAGGTATCGAATACGGTCCATTTGGAGCGCCATCTTGACGCACCTGGCGCAGATGTGGACGTCTGGAGAGCTATCTGACTGCATGACCTCCCACATCTGACATCCAGAACAGTAAACTGCCCTGGCACTCATCCTCCCCCTTACCCTGGATACAATACTATACAATGTACAATACAATGTACAATACAATGCAAGGATTTTAGCTGAAAGAAATCAGCAGGGATCTGACTGCCATTCAGCTGCTCCCTCGAGTCGTCTACCACCAATCAGCGGCTTCCTCAACTGCAAGCTGGGAGTTTTGAACTGTGAGCTGCAAATGGAACGTTACGGATTTGGGCGCTGCTCCCACTGCAACTGCTCCTGGGCCTCTGTGAAAACAAGCCCCGCGATCGAGTTTTTAAACTTACAGCTCGGACGTCGCTCCTCCCACTGCAACCGCTCCTGGGCCTCTGTAGGCAGATTCCTCCCCATCCTGGATCAGTCCACGTGCTCTAATTTTGCCCATTAATCTCCTATGTGGGACCTTATCAAATGCCTTCTGAAAGTCCAGGCACACTATATTCACTGGTTCTCCCTTATCCATTTTCCTAGTTACATCCTCAAAAAATTCCACAAGTTCAAGTTCAAATTCAAGTTCACATTTATTGCCACATGCACATATAAAATGGAATTTGACTTACTATGCAGCCATACAAACAAAAGAGCACAATACACAATAGAATATAACATGAACATCCACCACAGTGGAATCAACATTCTTCACTGTGGTAGAAGGCAATAACTCAGTCAGTCTTCCTCCTTTGTTGATCCATGGTCGGGGCCACAGATGAACAAAGACATGCTTGACTAATCAGAAGATTAGTCAAGCATGATTTCCCCTTCGTAAATCCATGCTGGCTCGGACCGTTCCTGTTACGGCTATCCAAATGTGCTGCTATTTCATCTTTTATAATTGACTCCAGCATCTTCCCCACCACCAATGTCAGGCTAACTGATCTATAATTCCCTGTTTTCTCTTTGCCGCCTTTCTTAAAAAGTGGGATAACATTAGCTACCCTCCAATCCACAGGAACAGATCCTGAATCTATAAAACATTGGAAAAAGATCACCAACACTTGCACAATTTCTAGAGCCACTTCCTTAAGTACCCTGGGATGCACACCATCAGGCCCTGGGGATTTATCAATCTTCAGTCCCATCACTCTACCTAACACCATTTCCTGCCTAATGTGAATTTACCGGCAGAAGGTACTGAAGTTTGAAAGTGTAAATAGCTTCTTCCCCTCTGTTATCAAGCTTTTCAAAGGTCCTTCCATAAGCCAGGGTACTGTTCATTTCACCTCTACCCCATTGATGACTTGGAACTTAGTTTAAGAAACTGATGTGTAACACTGCTGAGAATTATACCCTGCACTTTGTACCTTCCCATTAGTGAGAAAAAATGGAATCTATATTACCAAAAGTAAGATCTTGACCACTTCCTGTTTTTCTGTTTCATGATTTTTGAAAAAACGCTGCCACTTACGGCTGTGATTTTTGGCCATCTTACTCAGAGTCCCCCTCTGCTGCGTTGGACAAGAGGATTTTTCCCATCAATGAAAAATAAAAGAGTTTAAAAAATGTTGACGTTATCTCTGCTGCCCCTGCTGGTGTGAGGAGGGAGGGACTACAAAACCCGGAAATGTTGTGCCTCACTCAGTCTCTGCAGGATGGAGGCAGCGAGAGTGTCACGCCGCTGTGAATAACACTGAACACATGGTTACTCAACTGTGAGTGCCCTGAATGTGGTTTGAAAATGTAAATGTGGTTGCTTTGAAATGCAGCACTGCAAAATGTTGTTGGTGGTGGCAACTGCTTTGAAATGCTGCACTGCAAATGATTGTTGATGGTGGTAACTGCTTTGAAATGCTGCACTGCAAATGGTTGTTGGTGGTGGTAATTGCTTTGAAATGCTACACTGCAAATGGTTGTTGTTGGTGGTAACCGCTTTGTGATGCTGCACTGCAAATGGTTGTTGGTGGTGGTAACTGCTTTGAAATACTGCACCACAAATGGTTGTTGGTGGTGGTACCTGCTTTGAAATGCTACACTGCAAATGGTTGTTGGTGGTGGTAACTGCTTTGAAATGCTGCACTGCAAATGGTTGTTGGTGGTGGTAACTGCTTTAAAATGCTACACTGCAAATGGTTGTTGGCGGTGGTAACTGCTTTGAAATGCTGCAGTGCAATTGGTTGTTGGTGGTGTTAACTGCTTTGAAATACTGCACTGCAAATGGTTGTTTGTGGTGGTAATTGATTTGAAATGCTGCACTGCAAATAGATGTTGGTGGTGGTAACTGCTTTGAAATGCTGCTTTGAAATGCTGCACTGCAAATGGTTGTTGGTGGTGGTAACTGGACTACTTCCTGTTTGCTCTGTATATTGATTTTAGATAAAACGCTACCACTTATGGCTGTGATTTTTGGCCATCTTACTCAGTCCCCCTCCGCTCATCAGGTGCAGAGGATTCTTCCCATCAATGAAAAGTAAAAGTGCTATTAGTGTTTAAAAAATGTTGAGAATCTCTCTCCTGTCAATCACGCAATGGAAGCCACGCCCCTTCCAGTGGGAGGGGGGAGGGATTATAAAACCCGGAAGTGTGGGTGTGGCTCAGTCTCTGCAAGATGGGGGAGGAAGAGATCACGACTGCCTGAGCTGTGAATCAACTGAACACACTGAATGTCTACTGAACTATGAGTGTGGTGTTTATGTGGTGTTTTATGTGGTTTAATTGTGGTTTCACCTTGCTTGAAATGGTATGAAACTACATTTGAATGTGGTGGCCGTACACCCTGCTTGAAATGGCATTAAACAGCACTAGCATTTCGTGGCCTTGCACCCTGCTTGAAGTGGCATGAAACTGCACTTGAGTTTTGGTGGCCCTGCACCCTGCTTGAAGTGGTATGAAACTGCACTTGAATTCACTGGCCTTGCACCCTGCTTGAAGTGGTAGGAAACTGCACTTGAATTTGGTGGTTTTGCACCCTGCTTGAAGTGGTAGGAAACTGCACTTAAATTCAGTGGCCTTGCACCCTGCTTGAAGTGGTACGAAACTGCACCTGAATTTGGTGACCTTGCACCGTGCTTGAAGTGGTAAGAAACTGCACTTGATTTGGTGGCCTTGCACCCTGCTTGAAATGGTAGGAAACTGCATTTGAATTTGGTGGCCTTGCACCCTGCTTGAAATGGAATAGTGACTGCTCGCCCCCCCCCCCCCCCCCCCCAGCCATGAGTGAGCTGCCAGCAAGCACATCAGGCTTGAGTGACTGAGCTGTCACCCCAAGAATCCATTTGGCCCACAATGTCCATAGTAGCCCTTTGGAAACCAGTCCCTTCAGCCCACTATACCCATACAAGCGCTCCAGAAAGCGCCCCCCCCCCGCCACTGGCCACCAATATTGGAATTGGTGAAGAGGTGATTCAAGGGAGTTTATTGTCATGTGTCCCAGATAGGACAAAGAACTTCTTGTTTTGCTTCAGCACAACAGAATATAGTTGGCATGAATACAGAACAGATAAGTGTGTCCATATGATGTAACTAGTAGCGTGGATAAGGGAGAACCAGTGGATGTGGTATATCTGGACTTCCAGAAGGCTTTCGACAAGGTCCCACATAAGAGATTAGTATACAAACTTAAAGCATACGGTATTAGGGGTTCAGTATTGATGTGGATAGAGAACTGGCTGGCAAACAGGAAGCAAAGAGTAGGAGTAAACGGGTCCTTTTCACAATGGCAGGCAGTAACTAGTGGGGTACCGCAGGGCTCAGTGCTGGGACCCCAGCTATTTACAATATATATTAATGATCTGAGGGAATTGAAGGCAATATCTCCAAGTTTGCGGATGACACTAAGCTGGGGGCAGTGTTCGCTGTGAGGAGGATGCTAGGAGACTGCAAGGTGACTTGGATAGGCTGGGTGAGTGGGCAAATGTTTGGCAGATGCAGTATAATGTGGATAAATGTGAGGTTATCCACTTTGGTGGCAAAAACAGGAAAGCAGACTATTATTTAAATGGTGGCCGATTAGGAAAAGGGGAGATGCAGCGAGACCTGGGTGTCATGGTACACCAGTCATTGAAAGTAGGCATGCAGGTGCAGCAGGCAGTGAAAAAAGCGAATGGTATGTTAGCTTTCATAGCAAAAGGATTTGAGTACAGGAGCAGGGAGGTTCTACTTCAGTTGTACAGGGTCTTGGTGAGACCACACCTGGAGTATTGCGTGCAGTTTTGGTCTCCAAATCTGAGGAAGGACATTATTGCCATAGAGGGAGTGCAGAGAAGGTTCACCAGACTGATTCCTGGGATGTCAGGACTGTCTTATGAAGAAAGACTGGATAGACTCGGTTTATACTCTCTGGAATTTAGGAGATTAAGAGGGGATCTTATAGAAACTTACAAAATTCTTAAGGGGTTGGACAGGCTAGATGCAGGAAGATTGCTCCCGATGTTGGGGAAGTCCAGGACAAGGGGTCACAGCTTAAGGATAAGGGGGAAATCCTTTAAGACCGAGATGAGAAAGACTTTCTTCACACAGAGAGTGGTGAGTCTCTGGAACTCTCTGCCACAGAGGGTAGTTGAGGCCAGTTCATTGGCTATATTTAAGAGTGAGTTGGATGTGGCCCTTGTGGCTAAGGGGATCAGAGGGTATGGAGAGAAGGCAGGTACGGGATACTGAGTTGGATGATCAGCCATGATCATATTGAATGGCGGTGCAGGCTCGAAGGGCTGAATGGCCTACTCCTGCACCTAATTTCTATGTTTCTATGTCCATATACCATTATATAAATATATACACACACATGAATAAATAAAACAGATAAAGTGCAAATAAACAGATAATGGGCTATTAATGTTCAGAGTTTTGTTTGAGTTGAGTTTAATGTATTGTATTGTATTGTATATCTTTATTATCATTTTTCTGAGTACTTACATACCCAGAGGAAAACGAAAAAATGTTTCTCAACCAGTGTACGGTAAAAAATAAATAGAAATAAAGAATAAAAGTACATATATCACGATCGGCAGTGGCACGACAATGGCTCTGCTTCAGTGTGTCCAGGTTGGTGTTTGGTGCGCGATACTTTGTCAGGGGGCAAAGTCCGTTTATCAGTCTTATAGCCTGCAGGAAGAAGCTGAGGAGCATCCTGCTGGTTTTGCAGCTGGTGCTCCTGTACCTCTTCCCAGATGGCAGGATGGAGAATATGTGATGCGATGGGTGGTAGGGGTCTTTCATGATGGAGATGGCTCTGCTAAAATATCTCTTCCTGTATATGTCCAGCAATAAAGGGAGTGGAGCACCAATAATCCTGCTGGCGGTCTTCACAATCCTGTCCAGTTGGTGCCGTTCGTACACCTTGCAGCTCCCGAACCAGGAGGTGATGCCGTAGGTTAATGTGCTCTCGATTGTCCCCCTATAAAAATTCGTAGGTATGCAGTGGGAGACCTGCTTTCCGTAGTCTTCAGAGAGGGTGTAGTCGCTGCTGGGCTCTCTTGACCAGTGCTGTGGTGTTGGTCGTGGACATCAGGTCATCTGACAGGTGGAGTCCTAGGAACTTCACACTGCTGACCCTTTCCACATCAGCTCCATCGATGTGCAGAGGTGTATGGCGTTGTTTTCCCGTCCTCTTGAAGTCAACCACCATCTCCTTCGTTTTTCCCACATTGAGAATGAGGTTGTGGGATTTGCACCATCCTGTGAGCAGCTCCACCTCCATCCTGTACGCCGACTCATCATTGTCACTGATGAGACCCACCACTGTTGTGTCATCAGCGAACTTGTTGATGAAATTGTTGTTGAGTCTAGCAGTACAGTCGTGTGTAAGCAGACTAAACAGCAGGGGGCTTAGGACACAGCCTTGGGGCGAGCCAGTGCTCACGGCTATGGTTTTTGATGTCCTACTGCCCACCCTGACTTCCCACCCTGCTGCCGTTGTGATAGAAAGTTCAGGACCCAGTTACATGTGCCAGCATCAACCCCCAATAACTCCAACCTTTCCACCAGCTGCTGCGGAATGATCGTGTTAAAAGCAGAGCTGAAGTCTATGAAGAGGATCCTGGCATAAGTATTTTTCTGATCAAGGTGTGGCAGTACGAGGTTCAGTGTTGTTGAGACTGGATCCTCTGTGGATCGGTTGGTTCTGTAGGCGAACTGCAGTGGGTCTAGGTTGGCAGGTAGGCTATTTTTGATATGCTGCATAACCAGTCGCTCAAAACACTTCTTTACTATCGGTGTTAGAGCCACTGGTCGAAAGTCATTATGGCAGGCTGGGTTTGGTTTCTTCGGGACAGGAATGATGGTGGCACTCTTAAGACAGTTGGGCACTACTGCCTGGCTGAGTGAGGTGTTAAAAATATCTGTCAGTTGAAGACATCTTTCAGTTGCTCGGCGCAGTCTCTTAGCACACACCCAGGAATGTTGTCTGGCCCTGTGGCTTTGCGTGGGTTGATGCTGGCAAAGGCCTTTTTTACTCCGGCTGCGGACAGTCTGAGCGACTGGTCACTGGGAGATGGCAGTAGTGCACGTGTCTGGGTGCTGTTTTTAACCTCAAACCGTGCGTAGAACTCGTTCAGTTCATCTGGTAGAGAGGGGACGTTTTGGCATATCTGCAGTGGGGGTGGCTTGTAGTCAGTGATGGTATGAAATCCCTGCCACAAGCGACGTGTGTCTTTGTCATTTGTGAAGTGACTATTAAGTTTTTGTCCATACAGCCTCTTCGCTTCCCTGATCCCCCTGGATAGGTTACTCCTTGCCAGTTTGTATGCTGCGTTGTCTCCAGATTTAAATGCAGCATTCCGGATATTCTCAACACTGAATGTGAACACTGAAATAGCCTGATGGCTGTGGGGAAGTAGCTATTCCTGAACCTAGATGTTGCAGTCTTCAGGCTCCTGTACTTTCTACATGAAGGTAGCGGGGAGATTAGTGTGTGGCCAGGATGGTGTGGGTCCTTGATGATGCTGCCAGCCTTTTTGAGGCAGCAACTGCGATAGATCCCCTCGATGGTAGGGAGGTCAGAGCCGTTGATGGACTGGGCAGTGTTTACTACTTTTTGTAGTCTTTTCCGCTCCTGGGCGCTCAAGTTGCCAAACCATGCCACGATGCAACCAGTCAGCATGCTCTCTATTGTGCACCTGTAGAAGTTAGAGACAGTCCTCCTTGGCATACCGACTCTCCTTAATCTTGCATTGGGGGACCAGCCCACCTGTGTGAACATGGGACCCAATGGGTCCTAATTAGTCTAGTAAGTTATATTGAGCAAGAGCTGGATAAAACAGTGCACCCCTCAGGACTATCCTACATATGGGTTTTGCGGAAAAGGAGGTCTGTGCACTATTGTTGAACTGTGAAGCTGGAGGCTGTATTGATGATGGATAACTGCATATGTCAGTTAATTTGGGCGGCACAGTGGGGCAGTTAGTTGAGCTGTTGTCTTACAGAGCCAAAGACCCAGGTTCGACCTGATCTTCTTCGTGCTATCTCCCTGTGATTGTGCAGGTTTCCAACGGTTTCTTCCCATGTCCCAAAGACGTGTGGGTTTGTAGGTTAATTAACCTATGTAAATTGACCCTACTGTGTAGAGAGTGGCTGAGAAAGTGGAATAACATGGAACTAATGTGAATGAGTGATCAATGGCCAGTATCGACTTGGTGAGCCCCAGAGCATGTTTCCGTACAGCATCTCTAAAATCTAAAAAAAATAATTCAAGTGCACCAATGATGCTAATCAACGTCCAGTGTTTCACCTATCCGTTTCTTTTCACCCAAATGGTTTATTTAAATATTGACATGCTTATCTTTTACAGTCTTGCTTTTGAGGGAGTGCAGCGTAGGTTCACAAGGTTAATTCCCGGAATGGCGGGACTGTCATATGCTGAGAGAATGGAACGGCTGCGCTTGCATACTCTGGAATTTAGAAGGGAGTGGATTTTATTGAAACATATAAGATTATTAAGGGTTTGGACATGCTAAAGGCAGCAAACAAGTTCCTGATGTTGGGGGAATCCAGAACCAGGAGCCACAGTTTAAGAATAAGTGGTAAGCCATTTAGAACGGAAATAAGGAAACACTTTTTCACACAGAGAGTTGTGAGTCTGTGTAATTCTCTGCCTCAGAGGGCAGTGGAGGGCAATTCCTTGGATACTTTCAAGAGAGAGTTAGATAGGGCTCTTAAAGATAGCGGAGTCGGGGATATGGGGAGAAGGCAGGAATGGGGTGGTGTGGATGATCAGCCATCATTACATTGAATGGCGGTGCTGGCTCAAGGGGCCGAATGGCCTACTCCTGCATCTATTGTCTATTGTCTATTGTCTATATGCATTTATCAAAATGTGTTATTTTGATAAATGTACATATTTAAAAAAAATAAAAACTTTGTCCAAAATTTGTTTTTTTTACCTTAGTTAGGTATCGCTCATGAAAATTGTTAATGCCTGTCAACATGGTTCTTAGGATCTGTTCTGAGTTATGTGTGAAACCATATAACATTGGTTATTTCTTTAGCCATTCTAACATTAAATCATCTTAAAGTGGTAAAAAATTACTGATGGATGATCTTCCTTTTAGTTTTTACAAAGAGCACGAGAAAAAGAACTCGAAACTGAACAGCATTTGAAGAAAATTGCGGAGCATGAAATGCAACGTCTCAAGCAAGAGATTCAGCGGCTTGAAAATGACTTGGTTTTATTGCGAGAGAGAAAAAATATTATGGAGGTAAATATAGCTGAGTGGTAAGATTTTGAAGATTGGATTACATTTGTGTTTACGTTTACATCTGAGTAGAATTAATGTTTATTGTAATAAATGCTATTTAGAGGTGCAGAAGGCAATCATTATTAACAGTCTGTGGAAATTTGGGCATAAAATGGATTGTCTTTCCTGATCATGTCAGGCATGCTGAAATGGCCACTTTATCTGCATGTGTCAAGAAATGCCAGTTGAAAAAAATAAGAATAGACAAAAGTTTTTGTATTTTCTGATTGTTTATTTAATGTCACCCCTGCATAATTTCCATGTGAAAGAATTACAAGTTGAAAAAAGTTTTTCCACACAAGTTCAAGTTCAAGTCAGTTTAATGTCGTGTGTCCCTGATAGGTCAATTAAATTCTTGCTTTGCTTCAGCACAACAGAACATAGTAGGCATTGACTACAAAACAGATTAGTGTGTCCATATACCATTACATACACACATGAATAAATAAACTGATAAAGTGCAAATAACAGACAATGGATTATTAATGTTCTGGGTTTTGTCCGAGCCAGGTTTAATAGCCTGATGGCTGTGGGGAAGTAGCTATTCCTGAAGGTGGTCGTTGCAGTCTTCAGGCTCCTGTACCTTCTACCTGAAGGCAGCAGGGAGATGAGTGTGTGGTCAGGATGGTGTGGGTCCTTGATGATACTGCCAGCCTTTTTGAGGTCAGAGCCGATGATGAACTGGGCAGTGCTTACTACTTTTTGTAGTCTTTTCCTCTCCAGGTCACTCAAATCGCCAAACCATGCCACGATGCAACCGGTCAGCAAACTCTCTACTGTGCACCTGTAGAAGTTAGAGACAGTCCTCCTTGACAAACCGACTCTCCTTAATCTTCTCAGGAAGTAGAGGCGCTGATGAGCTTTTTTGATAATTGCATCAGTGTTCTCGGACCAGGAAAGATCTTCAGAGATGTGCACGCCCAGGAATTTGAAGCTCTTGACCCTTTCAACCATCGACCCGTTGATATAATCCTACTCCTTCCAAAGTCCACAATCAGTTCCTTGGTTTTGCTGGTGTGAGGGCCAGGTTATTGTGCTGGCACCATATGGACAGTTGCTTGATCTCTCTTCTGTACTCCAACTCATCCCCATCAGTGATACATCTCACAACAGTGGTGTCATCAGCTAACCTGATGATGGAGTTTGCACTGTGACCGGCTACACAGTCATGAGTATAGAGAGAGTACAGCAGGGGGCTGAGCACGCAGCCTTGAGGTGCCCCCGTGTTGATTGTTATCGAGTCTGACACATTTCCACCAATACGAACAGACTGCGGTCTGTGAATGAGGAAGTCGAGGATCCAATTGCAGAGGGATGCGCAGAGACCCAGTTCTGCGAGTTTGGTAACCAGCTTGGAGGGGATGATAGTGTTAAATGTAATCGATGAATAACAGCCTGACATATGAGTTTTTGTTGTCAAAGTTACAAGTTCTATGAGAGCACATTTTACAGGGCTCTCACTTAACGTTTGTTCTCTGATGCCAGCCGGGCAACCTAGGCAGCTTTTTAGGTTGCCAAATGACAATTTAGGTGGTTATTTAAGACGGCCTGCAAGACGCGTGCGATAATGTGCTCGGACAAAGTGCGTAGTTACCAGTTGGAATTATGTTCAATGAAGCATTCACATATTATTTCTGCTTCAAAGTCACAAACTAAACATATTCACCAATCAAGACATGATATATACCACAATGACATGCAGTAAAATTATAACACCCTATCCCAACTCTTTTTACACATTGCAATGAATGCAATTACTATTATTTCTTTCAACTTCCAAACAAAAATGTGGTTGGATTATTCAGCGTATGATCAACCACGGTGAGACCAAGTGGGAAATATGCTGGTGTCAATTATTAAAGAGGTAATAATGGAGCATTTGGATAGCAGTAAAAGGATTAGTCCTAGTCAACATGGATTTAAGAAAGGGAAATCTTGCTGGACTAATCTTCTGGCGTTTTTTGAGGATGTGACAAGTAAAATGTCGGTGGATGTAGTGTATCTAGACTTTCAGAAAGCCTTTGATAAGGTCCCGCACAGGAGACTGGTGACTAAAATTAGAGCACATGGTATTGGGGGTAGGGTGTTGACATGGATGGAAAATTGGTTGGCAGACCGGAAGCAAAGAGTAGGAGTGAACGGGTCCTTTTCAGAATGGCAGACAGTGGCGAGTGGAATGCCGGAAGGCTCGGTGTTGGGGCCGCAACTGTTTACCATATATATTAATGATTTGGAAGAGGGAATTAGGAGCAACACTAGCAAGTTTGCGGATGACACAAAGCTGGGTGGCAGTGTGAACTGTGAAGAGGATGTTAGGAGGTTGCAGGGGGATCTGGACAGGTTGAGTGAGTGGGCAGATGCGTGGCAGATGCAGTATAATATAGATAAATGTGAGGTTATCCACTTTGGCGGCAAAAACAAGGGGGCAGATTATTATCTCAATGGGGTTAGGTTAGGTTAGGTAAGGGGGTGGTACAGCGAGACCTGGGCATCCTTGTACACCAGTCACTGAAAGTTGGCGTGCAGGTACAGCACGCAATGAAGAAAGCTATTGGAATGTTGGCCTTCATAACAAGAGGATTTCAGTACAGGAGTAAAGAGGTTCTTCTGCAGTTGTATAGGGCTCTGGTGAGACCACATCTGGAGTATTGTACAGTTTTGGTCACCTAATTTGAGAAAGAACATCCTTGTGATTGAGGCAGTGCAGCGTAGGTTCACGAGATTGATCCCTGGGATGGCGGGACTGTCATATGAGGAAAGATTGAAAAGACTAGGCTTGTATTCACTGGAGTTTAGAAGGATGAGGGGATATCTTATAGAAACATATAAAATTATAAAAGGACTGGACAAGCTAGATGCAGGAAAAATGTTCCCAATGTTGGGTGAGTCCAGAACCAGGGGCCACAATCTTAGAATAAAGGGGAGGTCATTTAAGACTGAGGTGAGAAAAAACTGTTTTACCCAGAGAGTTGTGAATTTATGGAATTCCCTGCCACAGAGGGCAGTGGAGGCCAAATCACTGGATGGATTTAAGAGAGAGTTGGATAGAGCTCTGGGGGCTAGTGGAGTCAAGGGATATGGGGAGAAGGCAGGCACAGGTTATTGATAGCGGACGTGATCACAATGAATGGCGGTGCTGGTTCGAAGGGCCGAATGGACTCCTCCTGCACCTATTTTCTATGTTTTCTATGTTTCAAGCGCAGGCTTGACGATCGTTTCGCACAGCACCTCCACTCGCAATAATCAACCTGATCTCCCGGTAGCTCAGCACTTCAACTCCCCCTCCCATTACGAATCCGACCTTTCTGTCCTGGGCCTCCTCCATGGCCAGAGTAAGGCCCACCGCAAATTGGAGAAACAGCACCTCATATTTTGCTTTTGTGTTAAAGAAGGAACTGCAGATGCTGGAGAATCGAGGGTACTGAAGAAGGGTCTCGACCCGAAACGTTGCCTATCTCCTTCGCTCCTAAGATGCTGCTGCACCCGCTGAGTTTCTCCAGCATTTTGTGTACCCTCATATTTTGCTTGGTAGTTACCACCCCAGCGGTAGTCCTTGCTTTCTCCCTCCTTCCCCTTCCATTCCAAGCTTTATGACAACCTACTACCTCCGCCTCTTCCTTTTTTTTCCCGCCCCCCCCCCGAAAATCAGTCTGAAGAAGGATCTCGACCCGAAACGTCGCCTATTCCTTCGCTCCATAGATGCTGCCTCACCCGCTGATTTTCTCCAGCTTTTTTGTCTACCAACAGGATCCCACCACTGGCCACATTTTCACATCTCCTCCCCGGTCGTTTTCCGTGGAGATCGCTCCCTCCGTAACTCCCTGGTCAATTCGTCCGTTCCCACCCAAAATACCCCCTCTCCTGGTACTTTCCCTTGCAACCGCCGGAAATGCAACACTTGTCGCTTTATCTCCCCCCTTGACTCCATTCAAACACCCAAGCAGTCTTTCCAGGTGCGGTAGAGGTTCACCTGCACCTCAAACATTGTGAGCCATAGGGCCCGTTCCTGTGCTGTGCTGTTTGTTCTATGTTCAATGTACCATCACTCCACACAACGTGACACTTTTAATTACCAGAGGTTACAAACACAATGTTGAAAATTTAAATGGACCCTACCATCCACTCCATTGAAAATATGGAGAGTTTTCGAGGTATCCACTGCTGTGAGTATTTTCACACTGGAGGTTGTCGAAGTAAAGGGGTCCCAGGTAATCTTCATCATTCAATCTGGTGATTAAAATCTACCAGTACACTGAGTAAAATTGCCAGCCAGTGAGGGCAACAGGGAGGTCAGTGACTGAGGTAAGTTAAGGTGAAAATTGCAAAGGCTGCAGCTGCAGTCTTTCCAGTGTTCTTGAATATGGAAGCGGTGTAGGAAGACCAGGAGAACACAAGGATTACAAACCTGTTTGAGAAAGATAAGAAAGAGAAATGGGGCAGTTGAAACGCCCGTCAGTCTTGCATCAAAGTTGGGTAGAGTTCAAGGGTTGTTAAGTTAAATCTTTAGGTGGACGTAGCCCGGAACATCGCACAAACCAACCTCCCTTCTATTGACTCCATCTACACTTCATGCTGCCTCAACAAGCCCACCAGCATAATCAAGGACCAGTCTCACCCCGGCCACTCCCTTTTCTCCCCTCTCTCCATCCTTCTAGGTTTCAGGTGAGGGGGAAAAGATTTAATAGGAACCTGAGTTGTAACGTTTTTACACAAAAAGGGTGGTGGGTGTGTGGAATAAGCTGCCAGAGGAGGTTGTTGAGGCTGGTACCATTAGAATGTTTAAGAAACATTTAGCGGAGTACATGAATAGAATAGGTTTGGAGGGATATAGCCAAACGCAGGGACTAGTGTAGGTCGGTGTGGACAAGTTGACCCAAAGGGCCTGTTTCCGAGCAGTGAGTGTATGACTATCAGGCAAGAGGTACAGAAGTATGAAAACGCATACCTCCAGATTCAGGGATAGTTTCTTCCCAGCTGTTATCAGGCAACTGAACTGTCCTCTCACCATCTAGATGGTAGAGCAGTCCTGATCTACCATTTACCTCAGTGAAGACCTTTGAATTATTTTTAATCGGACATTACTGGACTAAACGTTACTCCCTTAACATGTATTTGTACACTGTGGGTGGTTAGATTATAATCACATATAGTCTTTCCGCTGTCTGGATAACACGCAACAAAAAGCTTTTCACCGTACCTGGGTACATGCGGCAATAAACTAAATTAAACTAAAAAAATGATCTATGTTCCATATATAAGAAAATAGGATACAGATTAGTGAATGGGGTTGATGGGAGTGCCTTGAGAGGTGACATGAGCTTGATGGGCTGAATGACTTCATTCTATGTCATTTGGAAATAAGGGAAGTCAGGAAAGTTATTCAATCCGGCCATCAGCTTGAAAGAAATATCTTCTAGCTCTCTGATTTACAAAGGACTGTTGAGCTTTTAGTTCCATGTCCTTGCTTGTTTTAATTAAATTACAAAAAATAACTTGAACAAATGCAGGAGTGTAAATTGCTCTGCCTAGCATTCTAATGCATCAGTTAATGCTAAGTGCATGTTTACAGATTAACAGCCTGACTAGGAATTTTGCAGACCGCAAGCTGTGCCAGTCTCCAGTATACGGAAATGCTAAATAACCCCATAAATTTGGAAACCTGACTACGGCCATAAACCAGGTGTGTTGACTCCTCATCATGCTAGCCAACATTCTGCTCTGGAAACACGACCTTGCATACTGTGGGCAGCGAGTTGACAGCCTGCCCCTTTTCCTGGCCTACGCCTGTGACTGCATGTCCCTGGAATTGGAACATGCAGTGTCCACGGGGAATCTGGAAGTCTTCTGTGAACGTTGGTTGCCCCAGGGGGGTCAATGTATTGTGGATAAGGATTATAATGTCTGAAGAAGGGTCTCAACCTGAAACATCACCCATTTCTTCTCTCCAGAGATGCTGCCTGTCCCGCTGAGTTACTCCAGCTTTTTTGTGTCTATCTTCGGTTTAGACCAGCATCTGCAGTTCCTTCTTATACATAATAATATTGAAATCTTATGACGGATTGCCTAATGTTTGCAAACTGCCAAGCAGTTGTCGGTAATTTATTTGCCCGTACCTTATTCCTTATATCAATTAATCAGCAGAGGAGACGGCAGTTCCTTACAACGCAGTATTGAGGGAGAGTCATACAGCCAGCAGGCCAGTGACTGTAAGAGTCTCTCTAGCTGCCTTGTCCATGCATAGGCTTTTTATACAATGTAGTAAACAGGTCATTGTGTGATAAGATATTGCAACCCTCACACACATACAGCATGTCTTAGTTACATTTTAAGGCTACATATGGCAATTAGCTAGTACAGTGTTTTACTTTACAATTAATTTCACACAGTATTGATCATTTTTGTTTTCGGTAACTGAATAAAATCTCATTGTTAAGCGGAAAACATGCATATTGGTTAATTTGGTGATGAGCAACTGGTCTCAATTGTTACGGGTGGCATAGTGATGCAGGATGGTACAGTGGCAAAATGGTAGAGTTGCTGCCTCACAGTGTCGGAGACCTGTGTTCAATCCTGACTATGGGTGCTGTCTGTAATGAGTTTATACATTCTCCCTGTGACTGTGTGGGTTTTCCCCGGGTGCTCTGGTTTCCTCCCAAAGACATGCAGGTTTTCCAAGTTAATTAGCTTTTGCAAATTGTCCCTTGTGTGTAGGATACAACTAGCGTTTAGTTAAGTTTAGTTTAGTTTAATTTAGTTTAATTTATTGTCACGTGTACCAAGGTACAGTGAAAAGCTTTTCTGTTGCATGCCAATAGGTCAGCAGAAAGACTATACATGATTACAATTGAGCCATCCAGAGTGTATACATATAGGATAAAGGGAATAAGTCTGCAGAGTAATTAAGGGTCGGTGCAGACTCGGTGGGCCAAAGGGCCCATTTCCGTGCTGTATCGCTAAACTAAACTAAACTATAAACTAAACTAAACTGAGTTCTGAGATAGCATAAATATCAGCCTTCTATAAAACAAATATCACAATGCAGGCACCACACCACAGTCTGCAATTGAAAGTTTCTGTACAGGTTTCTTTTGACAGTTTAAATGATACCACTGAAGGGCGATTTAAAGTGAGAGGCAAATGCTTAACCTCTGAGTTATGAATCCGTATCAAGAGCCAACTGAGATGACCCAATGCTGGCAGGATTGGAGTGAATTATTGTGCTCTGCTTCTCCTGGCTCCGAGAGAGATCAAATCACGCCACCCTCTCCTTCGTTGCCCATGTGAACCAGATCCCATGTTGTGGCTGAAGCCTCCTAGTGCGCTCTGTATTATGAGCTTAGTTCCTGGATAAAAGACAGATCCACAGATCCACAAACACAATAAACACATGTCAGCCTTTGCTTTTCAACAAGAATGAGGAAACGGCCACCAGGTATTTTGAAAGACAATAGAAGAAGGAACTTGTATTTATTCCATTGTCTGTGCCAAAGAGAATTTCCCTAAGCATTAGGAAAGATTGAATCTATTCACTATTCAATCCCTAGTAGACCCATTGTTTCTGTAAACAGGAGTGACACACACTACGTGATCCAAAGTCATCTTTAATCAGCATAGCAACTTTAACAGCATAGAGGATGGTTAGTTGTCAGAACATCCTAACTGCTGCTCAAAATGAGCAGTGCCGGAAGTAAGTGTTAGTATAAACGTTACAGTGGGATGGGGTTAGTGATGCTAATTTATGTGTGATTGGTTGACATGCATAACCAATCTACATCCTTCCCCCTAAAGACTAAGTAAAGGGCACCAATGCCATGGAGTTAAACATACTCGCCATATCTATCCAGTGGTCTACTAACACGGCCCGAACATGTGCGGACTAAACCCTCTCCTCCCTCGAAGGAGATTAGGCGTAGAGCCCGGAGGCGAGAATGGCGCAGGAGAGGCTTGTGGTGACCGAAAGAGGAAACATGCAGGAGGGGAGGCCCCTTGGTTAGTCACAACCACGGGACGTGGAGGTGTGTAAGGCATGTGAGGATGTGTAGGAGACATGGCAACAGGCGGCTGGAACTGGAACGGTGGAACATAGGGTCCGTCTGGTGGTGGACGAGGTTCCCACACAGCAAGCAAGTGTTGTCGACTTCTCCGCTACACCACTCCATCACAGTCCACAAGGTAAGATCGTGGATCATCAGCCAGGTCGACAACAGTACCCAGACGGGAATGTCCAATGGAAGTTTGTAAACTAAGGCCCGGTAGTAGAGGCCTTAGTGGTTTGCTGGATCTGTCGTATGATCGTTTCTGGATATCATGCTTCTCCTGGATACGTTTCTGGACAGTGGTAGGCTTCAGCACCCGAGGGACCAGCTGTTGTTGTGCGATCAGAACTGGGGGTCTTGTCGATCGGGACATCAGTCACTGGGCTGCTGACCCCAGGGTTCCGTCTCAGGCAATGTTTCTGAGATTCAAGAGATCGAGATACACGTCTGAGTTGGAAAGGCGCGCTCGCTCTAACAGTTGCTTGGCGCTTCTGACGGCACGCTCTGCGAGTCCATTACTCTGTGGGCTGCTCGTGACGTGTTGGAAGTTCCATCAGTCTACGAAAAGCTTGAACACGTGGCTGGTGAACTGTCTACCGTTGTCGGTTCGCAAGCGAACGAGTGAGCCAAACATAGAGAAGTGTCTCTTTAGTTTCCGAATGACCATCTCAGATGTGAGGGAGGTCAGCGGGTCGAGTTCAAACCAGTTAGAAAAGGAGTCAACCAGAACGAGCTGTGCTTTCCGCACCATTCGAAAATGTCCGCCGCCACCGACGTCCAGGCCTGGGCTGGTGGAGGTTGTTGCAGAAGGGGCTGCTTCTGCTGATGAGTGGTGAAGATGTTGCAGGTGGGGCAGGAGGCTGTACGGTCCCCTATGTACTTGGCCATCCCCGGCCAGTAGAACAGACTCTGAGCCCATGCCAGTGTGGCATCAGCTCCTGGGTGTCCGCTGTGTGCCTCTTTGTAGTATTCGTCGCGTAGTGATGAGGGGATCACAACCTTGTGGCCCTTAACTATGACACCATCCTGAATACCAGTTCATCGCGGACTAAGAAAAACAGCTGCACCTCTGTTGGTGCGTTGGATTGTTTGTCTGGCCAGCCTTTTTTGATGACAGATGAGAGTATCTGGAGAGTGTCGTCGGTTGCAGTATGTTCGGCAAAATTGCGCAGTTGCTTAGTAAAGACAAAGTCGACGCCGAGGACCGTAAAATCTTCCTGTTCATAGGGATGTCATTTGCAAGATGCCCAAGGTGCACAAGAGAGTGTCCGCAATGTGCATGCCCTTACCCTTTTTGTAGATAATAGTGAAGTCGAAACGCTGCAGCTGCATCATCATGCGTTGCAGGCGAGCTGGTGCAGCGCGAATGGGCTTGTTCAGAATTGTTACCAGTGGCTGGTGGTCTGTCTGGACCGTGAAGGTGTTCCCAAGATGAAGTCGTTGAATTTGGAGCAGGCAAAGACGACAGCCAGCAGCTCCTTCTTGATCTGCGCGTAGCGCTGTTCTATGTCGGTCATGGTGCGGGAGGCATACGAGACAGTAGTAGGGTGCCATCAGCAGATGGTTGTAGGCAGGCTGCGCCGAGCCCAAATCGCGAGGCATCACAGGTGATCATCACCGGACGTTTCAGATCGAAAAACGTCAGGGTCGGTGCACTGGTCAGTTTAGATTTTAAAGCGTCAAATGCAATCTGATGTTCCTGGAACCATGACCAGCCAGTGTCCTTTTTAGTTAGCTGACATAGAGGGGAGCTTAGTTCGCTGAGGTTCAGTATGAACTTACCGAAATAGTTTACCATGCGTAGGAAGCGCTGCAGGCCGTGCACGTCTGTGGGGGCAGGCATTTCCGTAATGGCAGCAGCTTTCTTCGGATCAGGTTTGAGGCCGTCGGAAGTGAATACGTGGCCGACGTAGGTGATCTCTGAAACCCTGAACTTGCATTTGTTTGGAATGAACTTGAAGTTGATCTTGCGTGCGTGCTCCATGACAAGCCTGAGGTTGTGATCGTGCTCCGTCGCATATTTGCCGTACACCAGGATATCGTCGACAATAATGGCACAAGGTAGTTCCTTGAACAATTGCTGCATGGTTCTCTGGAAGACCTCACTGGCGGAGTTGATTCCGAATGGCATTCTCAGAAACTTGTATCTGCCAAATGGGGTGGCAAATGTGGTGAGGTTTGATGACTTTTTGTCCAATGGTATCTGCCAGAAAGAGTTATTGCGTCAAGGATGGAAAATAGGGTGGCTAGTCCGACCTTTGCTGCAACATCCTCGACGCTCTTCATAGGATGGTGGGGGCGCCTAATGGCAGTGTTCAGGGCTTTCGTAATTTCGGCTATTTTGTAATCGAACAAATCAGGGTATTCTTTTAACGGGTCCATCGACATCAGCAGCTTATGGACTGTTTTATCAAAGCCCCAGTTCCTGGCAAGCACGGTTGCCCAGCAGTCACAGAATTGAAATTCAAAACATAGAAGGTCAGATTCCTTGTGTTTTTTCCAGCACACATTTTAAAGTGGTTCTACCCAGTGGAAACAGCACCTACCCTCCATAAGCGTGCAGAGTGGAGCTGTCCTTGATCAGCGGCTCGTTAATTCTTATCTTGTTGTAGAGGTTGATTGACATTGTATTAACTTTTGCACCTGTATCTATTTCAATTTTCCCGATATTATTTGGGATCGGCTAAATATTAAGGCAAATATCTATTCTGACATCTATGTGCAAAATATACATCATACAAGTAATAATACAAACACTAAAGAGCAAATTATCCTTTATTATAAATCAGAAGGCACAATGGTTTTCAGACCACTTTAAAAGACAGGTATCCTTGAGACAATACACAAAATAGATTTTCACTGTACTTCGGTACACGTGACAATAATAAATTGAACTCAACATTGTACAGTACAATTAAAATATTTCAAGATGGGAAGTTACAAAATTAGAAAAGCACTTTTATTTTATTTTTTGTGCACAAAAACTATATATAAACTATAAAACAGAATAGATAATCTGGAATTGGGGAGATGGGATTTCTGACTAAAATGGGGCAAAATGTTTGGACATTTCTGCCATTTAATGACATTTCGATGACATTCAAGCTGTTATTTTTTTACAAATCTGAGTTAATTTACAGGTACAAAATAATAACTAAAATGCTATTTCATGGAGATGTTAATCTAAAAATAGGAATTTACATAAGGTTCACAACCGATTTCCAGCAACTGATAGTCCAGCACCTCCTTTAATCCGGACAAAACTATGAGAGGTTTGCATGTGGTGCATGCTCTTTCAGGAATCTTGCCTTCATCCAGAAAGCGTTAATTGTTTACTTCTTTGTTAATTGTTGATTCTTTACTTAGGTTTTTAGCAGTCATCGCTGCTTTAGAAACACGGAAGGGGTAAATTAGTGCGTAAGAGGTATATTGCTAAACTATTATTACGTCACCTAAATTGGTGTACCTGTATAAATATCAAAGCAAAACATTGTTACTCCCAATAAGAAGCACTCTAGCCCCTGCAGCCCCCAGCGGTCCTGGAAAGCGGCCACTGTGCCCATGGACACCGCATCTCTGTCTCCAGGGGCACCTGGGCACACACGTAAACCTGGAAGAGGGTCGGGCAGTCAGCCTGGGTGGAGCCCTCGGCTGCTGTAACTCACAGATGGCTCGCTTGGCCAGTCTCGGCAGAAACTGACCGAGAGATCCCTGACCGACCCACCCTCAATGATCCTGAGCTCGGGTGCTGTCTGTATGTGGAGTTTGCACGTTCTCCCTGTGACTCCATGCATTTCTTTCAGGAGGTCTAGTTTTTTTCCATATCATTAAAGACGCACAAGTTGGTGAGTCAATTGTCACAGTAAATCGCCATACAAATGCAGCTGAATGATAAAATCTGGATATGCAGAGTTATAGAGTCGTATAGCACGGAAACAAGCCCTTTGGCCCAACTGGTCCATGCCGATAAGATAGTCCCATTTGCCCACGGTTGACCCAAATCCTTCTAAACTTATCCTGTCTATATACCTGTCTGAAAGTCTTATAAATGGTGTTCTTGGTCCTGCCTCAACCACTTCCTTTGGTAGCTCGCTCCATATACTAACTACCCTGGGGATGTTTATCAGTTTTCTTTGAAATTGATTGAAAAAACACAGCATGGAAACAGCCCATTCGGCCCACTCCGTCCACTCTGACCCACGATCACCCGTACACACTTTCCTAGTGTAATCCTACTTTCGCATACATTCCCTACAAACGTAGGAGAATTTACAACGGCTAATTAACCTGCAAACTTGTGTGTATTTGGGATGTGGGTGGAAACCGGAAAACCCGGAAGAAACACACATGGTCACAGGGAGAACGTACAAACTCTACATGGACAGCACCTGAGGTCAGAATCAAACCCGGGTCTCTGCTGTTGTGAGGTAGCGGCTCAACCTGCGGTGCAATAGTGCCGCTTCCTAGGACGGGCGACAGAAAAAAAACTCAAAAAGCATTTGAAAGAACGATACATTACAGCTAATATTCTGGCTATCAATATTTTGTTTCGCTTTAGAACTAAATCATACTGTGGTTTTGTTGAACTTAACAACGTTGTCGGGGCTATTTTCATTCTTATTTGAGGCCTTCCGTATCCTTGAGAAGATGCTCTGCAACTTGTCGACAACCTGGTCCCTGAATTTGTCGCCCGTCAAGAAGTAGAAAAAAGGATTGATGATTGAGTTGAGGAACGCCACTGGCCTGGTGATGGTGTAGACAGCCTTCACAACAGACTCACCACACTTGGACATGCGTAGGCTGTCCAGTCGGTACACGAGGCGGACATTGCGCATCACGTGGTAGGGTGTGAAGAGCAGGGCGAAGATACCGATGGCCAGTATGACCATCTTGAGAGGCTTGTTCACCCTGATCCGACTGGTTTCCCGGCCCATTTTTTTCAAGACGCGGGCAATTCGAACGTACATGATAAACATGACACACAGGGGCACGAGGAAACCAAACACAGTGAGGTACAAACTGTAAATCAGATTCCACATGGCATCTCCTCTACTGGCATAGTCAGAACAAAGGGAGGTCATATTGTTTCGAGCTTCGCCACTGTTAAAAATGGTGAACATAGGAATTACCTCCACTGTAACAAAAGTCCAGATGCATAAACAAATGATAATGGCATTGAACTTTGTTTGAATACAGTGGGCTTTCAAGGGGCTTGTGACCAGGAGGTACCGATCCCAACTAATGCAGGTGAGAAACAAGATGCTTGCATACATGTTGGAGTGGAGGATGCATTTATAAATATTGCAGGCGTGAACACCGTAGGTCCACTGGTTATCGTTGCTGTAGTAGCTTATAAGCAAGGGGAGCATGCAGGTGACGATCAGGTCTGAGATGGATAGATTGAAAAGGTAGATGTTGCAACACTTCCACTCTTTCAGACAGAACAAATACGCCCATATTACAAAAACGTTGCCCACAAGTCCCAAAACAAACTGTATTCCGTATAGACTTGTAAGATAGTACTTGTCCAACTGGGGATTGATGTCCAAACAGCTGTTGTCCATTGCCTGTAAAACAAGAAAGAACAGACACAATCCAATACAGGCACAGCAACATTTTAGTTTAAGAAGGAACTGCAGATGCTGTGAAAATCGAAGGTAGACAAAAATGGTGGAGAAACTCAGCGGGTGTGCTAGCATCTATGGAGCGATAGAAAAGGGCAACTTCTTCAGCCTGAAGGATTTCGCCCCGAAACGTTGCCTATTTCCTCGCTCCATAGATGCTGCATCACACGCTGAGTTTCTCCAGCATTTTTGTCTACCTAAAATTTTAGTTTTGTTTAATTTAATTTAGAGATACAGCGCAGAAACAGGCCCTTTGACCTTACAAGCCCGTGCTAACCAGTGGTCCCCGTACACTAGCCCTATCCTACACTAGGGACAATTTACAATTTTTACCAAAGCCAATTAACCTACAAACCTGTTTGGCCCTGGAGTGTGGGAGGAAACCGAAGCGTCCGGGAAAAAACGGTCACAGGGAGAATGTACAAACTATGTAAAAACAACGTCTGTATTCAAGATCAAACCTGGGTCTCTGGTGCTGTAATGCAACAACTCTACTCCGCGCCATTCTAAGTGTGTAATGGGAAGAACTAAGAGCTTTCAAGAAATAGTTGTCATTTTTTAGACTGGAATATAAGGACTGATACTCAGCATTTGGACACAAAGTGCTGGAGTAACTCAGTAGGTCAGACAGCATCTCTAGTGAACACGGGTAAGTGATCTAGATGGTTCTATCAACCTTCTTCATTAGTCTAAAGAAGGGTCTCGACTCAAAATGTCACCTATCCATGTTCTCCAGAGATGCTGCCAGACCCGCTGAGTTACTCCAGCATGCTGTGTGCTTTTGCATATAAACCAGCATCTGCAGTACCTTGTTTCTATTGTTTTCACTTTTTTAGTTTCAAAGATACAGCATGGAAACCGCTCACCGAGTCCATGACGACCAGCGAACACTCATAAAACCAGTGTAGGAAAGAACTCCAGATGCTGGTTTAAATCAAAGACTGATCAGTCTGAAGAAGGGTCTCGACCCGAAGCGCCACCCATTCTTTCTCTCCAGAGATGCTGCCTGTCCCGCTGAGTTACTCCAGCATTTTGTGTCTACCCATACACTATTCTATCCTGCACATTAGGCACATTTTTTTACTGAAGCCAATTAACATACGAACCTGTATATGTTTGATATGTGGGAGGAAACCGGCGCACCCGGGGAAACTCCATATAGACAGGACCTGTTGTCAGGATCAAACCCAGGTCTCTGGCACTGTGAAGCAACAACTCTACCAACTATACCAATGCGTATACTTACCATTTTACAGTTTCTCTCTATAAACATTCACTGAGTCAGGATGTAACTGGTTTGCCATTACTCAATTGTTTGATTGTCAGATAACAACAGAAAACGGTTCTTACTTAAAGCCAAGGAATTCAAAGAATCTCAACCTATTATGTATGTGTCACGCTTGTTATCTTCCTGTAACCCTCCCATTTTCTCCAATAAGTGTTTGTTCGATTATGTCGATGTGGGTGGCTTCACTCTTGAACTATCCTGAGTGAAGAATGGTTGCTGTGTCTTCTGCATTTCAACTATGTATCTACTTAATTGGCCATAAAGTCGGGTGGCCCAGTGGTGCAGCGGCAGAGTTGCTACCTTACGGTGCCAGAGACCCGGGTTCATTCGTGACTATGAGTGCTGTCTGTACGGGGTTTGTACGCTGTCCCCGTGACCATGTGGATTATCTCTGGGTGCTCTGATTCCCTCCAAAACTCCAAAGATGGGAACTTTTGTAAGTTAAATGGCTTCAGTAAATTTGTAAAATGTCTCGTGTGTGTGGTGGTAGTGTACGGGATGATTGCTGGTCGGCGCAGGTTCGGTGGGCCGAAGGGCCTGTTTTCATGCATTATCTCTTTAAAGAGAAATGATGAATATTGCTGAAAACACAACATACAACTAAACTACGAACTGCTTGGGTTGAACTAGGAACCTGGGCTTTGTTTGTTTTTGCACTGTATTAGTTTATTTATTTATTGAACTTCCTTTTTCTTTATTTTTTTATTACATTTTCTATTTGAGTATTGTGTTTACAAACCTGTTCTGGTGCTAAGAGTAAGAATTTCATTGTTCCATTTCAGGACATACGATATTAAAATATGACAATATGACTCTTGATGCTATTGAGATTTTGTAGTGTACAAAAGATAAAATGCAGGTCAGGGCGACACAGTGGCACATAGGACTGAAGGCAGGTTCCGTCCCGAAACTTCACCTATTCATTTTCTTCAGAGATGTTGCCTGACCCGTTGAGTTACTCCAGCACTTTGTGTCTATATTTGGTATGAACCAGCATTCCATGCAATCTGAGATGGTGGCAAAAGCAAGTTAAAAGTACCCTCATATTAAAGAGGAATAAACCTAGTAGTATAACCAACCTGTAAGGTTGAAGGGACACAAACAACCAACAGTAAAATGTAAAGATGCATTCTTAACCCTCTGGTCATGCAAACCCTCAATCATAACAACACACACACACATCTACATCTCATGGTTTCTCCTCAAGGGGATTTTGATGCATCAGATCTACAATGAGGAAACAAGTCCTTTTTCCAATCAACCTCCTCATTGGTTATTATGGTCAAAATGCTTTTATTAGTTATGGAACAATAAAGTATTGGGCCACAATTGTGGAGAGGCTAATTTTGATGGTTTCTTTTAGTTTAATTTAGTTTAGAGATACCACACGGAAACAGGCCCTTCGGCCCACCGGGTCTACACCGATTAGTGATCCCCACACACTAACACTATCCTACTCACTTCAGGGACAATGTACAAATTTACCAAGACAATTAACTTGCAAACCTGTACATCTTTGGAGAGTGGAAGGAATCTGGAGCACCCGGAGAAAACCCATGCAGGTCACGGGGAGAGCGTACAAACTCCGTACAGACAGCACCCTTGGTCAGGATTGATCCTGGGCCTCTGGTGCTGTAAGACAACAACTCTACCGCTGCACCACCGTGCTGCCCTTGACATAGCAAAGGTTAATTGGCAGAGGCTATAAACAGACAAAGGGATATTTGGCACGTGGGAGGCTTTTGAAAGTGAGACAGGGAGAGTTCAGGGTCAGATTAAATAAAGGCACAATTTGAACAATCCATTAACCATCCAGTCTTCCGATACCTCATCTGTGGCTACCATCATTATCCATGGGGTTGGCACAGTGGTGCAGCGGTACAGTTGCAGCCTTACAGCACCAGACATCCGAGTTCAATCCTGACTACGGTTGCTGTCCATATGGAGTTTATACGTTCTCCCCATGATCGCATGGGCTTTCTCCGAGTGCTCCGGCTTCCTCCCACATCCCAAAGACAGTTCATAGTGAAGGTTCTACCCTGATTTGACTTCTTATAACTGCAGTTAGGTTACAAGACAAAAGGAGACCACTCGGCCCAATAAATCTGTGCTGGCTACATGTGAGAACAATACAGCTAGGCCCATTTCCCACGCTCTCCCTCAAGATCTACAAATAATTTTCTTTAGAATACTACACCTGTGTCTCTTTTGAATGTGACAGATATATTCGTCTATTTCCTTCAATTTCATAAAAGCTGAAAGGTGGTAAAATTAGAACAAGATAAATACTTACGACAAGTGAAACGTTATTCTCTGCTTGTTATCAGGATCCTGGGGGAAGCTGGCTGTTCCTCTCAATTAGTTATTATATCGGTCCTTTGGGTTGTAGCTTCACAGAGTATCTGAGAAAAGGAAGGCAGCAAGAGAAAAGAGGAAATAACAGTGTTGAAACCAGTGATGAACTAATTTGTTTTAATCCAAAGAGCAACCATCAGGGAAACTGTATGTAACCAGATAACTTTTTTTCTCTGATGCCAGCCGGGCAACCTAGGCAGCTTTTTAGGTTGCCAAATAACAGTTTAGGTGGTCATTTAAAGACGGCTTGCATGACGCGTGCGATAATGTGCTCGGACAAAGTACGTAGTTACCAGTTGGAATTATGTTCAATGAAGCATTCACATATTATTTCTGCTTCAAATAAAATCACAAACTAAACATATTGAGCAATCAAGACATGATATATACCACAATGATATGCAGTAAAATTATAATACAGTATCCCAACTCTTTTTACACATTGCAATGAATGCAATTTCTATTATTTCTTTCCACTTCCAAACAAAAATGTGGTTGGATTATTCAGCGTATGATCAACTTCGATGAGACCAAGCGCAGGCTTGGCGATCACTTCATACAACACCTCCACTCAGTTCGCAATAACCAACCTGATCTCCTGGTGGCTCAGCACTTCAACTCCCCCTCCCATTCCGAATCCGACCTTTCTGTCTTGGGCCTCCCCCATGGCCAGAGTGCGGCCCACCATAAATTGGAGGAGAGGCACCTCATATTTCGCTTGGGCAGTTTACATTCCAGCGGTATGAACATTGACTTCTCCAATTTCAGGTAGTCCCTGCTTTCTCCTCCCCTTCCCAGCTCTCCCTCAGCCCATTTTCTCCAGCTCTTCCTTTCTTCTTCCCCCCCCCCCCCCACCCCCACATCAGTCAGAAGGAAGGTGTCGACCCAAAATGTTGCCTATTTCCTTCGCTCCATAGATGCTGCCTCACCTGCTGAGTTTCTCCAGCAATTTTGTCTACCCATCCACACAAGTTATGTTATCCCACTTTCCTCACCCACTCCCTACATATTAGGGGCAATTTTACAGAGAAAAGTTAACCTACAAAGTCCATGCGTCTTTGGGATGTGGGAGGAAACCCACACGCTTGCAGGGAGAATGTGAAAATTCAACACGGACAGTGCCCGAGGACAGGATCGGACACAGATCTCTGGCGTGTGAGGCAGCAAGTCCACCAGCTGTGCCACTATATTTTGTTTTCCAACACACAAAAAATTGTACGTTGATAACTTTGGTTACTAAAAAAAAAGAAACTATCCGTTTTCAGTCTTAAACTTCTAAGACACTATGTCCCCCTTTACAGCTACTGTATGCTTTAATTCAGTTCGGCGCAGGTTCGGTGGACCGAAGGGCCTGTTTTCATGCATTATCTTATTTAAAGAGAAATGCTGAATATTGCTGAAAACACAACATACATCTAAACTACGAACTGCTTGGGTTGAACTAGGAACCTGGGCTTTGTTTGTTTTTACACTGTATTAGTTTCTTTATTTATTGAACTTCCTTTTTCTTTATTTTTTTAATTACATTTTCTATTGAGTATTGTGTTTACAAACCTGTTCTGGTGCTAAGAGTAAAAATTTCATTGTTCCGGTTCAGGACATACAATATTAAAATATGACAATATGACTCTTGATGCTATTGAGATTTTGATGTGCACAAAAGATAAAATGCAGGTCAGGGCGGCACAGTGGCGCATAGGACTGAAGACGGGTTCCGTCCCGAAACGTCACCTATTCATCTTCTTCGGAGATGTTGTCTGACCCATTGAGTTACTCCAGCACTTTGCGTCTATCTTCAGTATGAACCAGCATCTGCAGTTCCTTCCCATACAATCATGTGCTAATCAGGCTTCAAAGAAGACTATTATATAAGCAATGAGTTTGTGCTGTAATTTTATGATTTATTTTGGAGACCTCACATTGGATACTTGATACATTTGTGTTTTAAACTTTTTAACTGAAGACACCGTACAGATTTGTATGTGCAAGATTTGTAAATAGATCATTGGAAAGAGATTCCTGAGTTTGATTAGAATGAGCCGACACAGGAGAGTCCAGAAATATGAAATTCTTACAGTTAGTGACAGGATAAGTGCCACTGCCATCACCAACTCTTACATGCAGTCCGGCCGCATGCGGGCCACGACCATGGACTCTGCCGATCCTCACCTCACCCCCGGCCACCAGCAGGCCGGGACCATCAACTCACCTGGATTCCCGACCTGGTTGTGAATGAAGGGTCCCGACACAAAATGTCCCTGGGTTCTCCAGGGATGCTGCCTGGCCTGCTGAGTTATTCCAGCACTTTGTGTCCTTTTGTGTATTAACCAGCATCTGCAGTTGTTTGTTTCTACTGCATATACAACGATAATTCTTTACTTAGTTATGGCAGACAATCGGCAATAACGGAAACCATTCTCCCCCACCGCTCTGGTCCATTATAAGTAAGGTTCACTGTTTAGTGTTATGGAGTTATGGTGTTACAGCTATGGAGAAAGTGGGAGAGGAGGGAGTGAGGGAGCGAATCAGTGAGGGTGTGAATCAGTGAGAGAGGGAATGAGTTAGTGAGAGAGGGTGGAAGCAGATAGATTCATAGTAATACAGTGTGGAATCAGGCCCTTTGGCCCATCTTCCCCACACCAACCAATATGTCCCATCCAGTCCCACACATGCCCATTCATGCGAGTCTCATTTTTCCATGTTTGACCAAACCTTTTGTACTCCTGTTCCTGTCCAAATATATTTTAAATTTGTTATTGTACCTGCCTCAACCACTCATTCTTGGAGCATCCTCCATACACTCAACACCTTCTCTGAGTGAAAAATTACCCTTTAAAATCTTTCCCTCTCACCTTAAACGTATGCCCTCTGCTTTTTAATTCCTTTACCCTGGGTAAAAGACTGTGCATTCAGTCTATCCATGCTCCTCATGATTTTATGCACCATTATACGATCACCGCTCAGCCTCCTGGGCTCTAATTAATTAAAGTCCTAGCTTGCCCAAGGCTCTCCCTATGACTTAGTCCTTTGAGTCCTAAATATTCTTGTAAATCTTCTCCGCATTTTATCTAGTTTAATGTTTTTCCTATAGCAAGGCAGCCAAACGGAACACAATACCATTCTTGTATAAACAAAGAACTGCAGATGCTGGTTTATACCAAAAATAGACGCAAAGTGATGGAGTAAATCAGCGGGTCAGGCAGTACCTCTGGAGGGAAAGGATAGGTGATGATTTGGGTCGGGACCCTTCTTGAAGGGTCACCTATATATGTCCTCCAGAGATGCTGCCTGACCTGCTGAGTTACTCCAGCACTTTGAGTCTATCTCTGACAACACCCTTCTTCATTTGTTTACCAGAATAGCCTGGGGATCAATGGTGAATATCACAACAGTATATTTCTCCTTTACAATTGCAGTTCATTAGTTTTTTGAAAAGTTGGTGTTGACACAGTGACACAGTCATAGTGATGTGTTGTTGCTGTGATTAAGCTTGTTTAAATTGTTGCCATAGTGACTTGTGCTGTCACCTGGAGACAAGTTTGTAGGTGAAGTCTGCATAGGGGGTTGCCATGGTGAGTTGTTGCCATGGCGAACAGACACATCGTTGCTGCAGTGGACCGTGCTGCATGGTTACTGCGGTGAAGTGCTTTGCACTGTGCCGTGACACAGTTGCTATGGCAAAGCATGATGCACGGTTGCCATTGCAATGGGATGCAGCACCGTTGACGTAGATATGAAGATCGTGGAGCTGAGATGGTGGCAAAAGCAAGTTAAAAGTACCCTCATATTAAAGAGGAATAAACCTAGAAGTATAACCAACCTGTAAGGTAGAAGGGACATAAACAACCAACAGTAAAATGTAAAGATGCATTCTTAACCCTCTGGTCATGCAAGCCCTCAATCATAACAACACACACACATCTACATCTCATGGTTTCTCCTTAAGGGGATTTTGATGCATCAAATCTACAATGAGGAAACAAGTCCTTGTTCCAATCAAACTCCTCGTTGGTTATTATGGTCAAAATGTTTTTATTAGTTATGGAAAAAGAAAGTATTGGGCCACAAATTGAAGTTCTAAATTGTGGAGAGGCTAATTTTGATGGTTTATTTTACTTCGGAGTCACGTGAGTCACAGGCCCACAGGTAAGTACATTTAATTTACTTACAGGGCGTGTTTCAAACTTCATTACGCTGGCGTGCAGAGCCAGGAGGAGTTTAAAATAAAAATGGAAAAAATCCAGAAAAAAATCACCGCGGGTTAAACGAGTGTCCCGGGGAGAAGATAAACAGTCGGGACATGAGATTAGTGCGGAGCCGGTTCCGATACCGGTGGCCGTGGAAATACCCGTTAGTGAGCCTATAATTACTCCACAAACAGAAGCCACGGAGGAAATTCCTGTGCCAAAGAAAAGTAAAAGGAAATCCATGAGGCCTGATAATCCGTGATGACTCTGATAATGAAAGTCCTCCGGATAGAAAAGTCATGTGGCTAAAAATGGAACGTATGGAGAAAGTTCTCCAGACTATTATCAACCAAGGGTCCAAGAACCTAGTATATTCCCTAACAAAGGCCCTGAGGAGTTTGCATTTCAAGAATATGGCATTATGCCAAATTGAGAATTTGAAAATCCAGACCCTGAAATTGGGCTGGAGGAAGTCTCCTTTGATGAAGTCTCAGTACCAGGGCTGCAAGAGACAGATCCTGAAGGAGGTGATGTTGGTCATGAGTACCCACCACAATATAAAAAGATGAAACCGGGTGTGCCTGATGTGGCAAGAAGCTTTGCTATACCTGAAGGAAGTGGTGAGGCCATGGAAGAAAACCTGGCTGCCAACATTAATTACTTGGTATCGCACCAGCTTCAAGAGTCTGTTATGGTTGAAACAGCAGATTTATATAAAACACCGTTAAATTGTGCCTCACTAAGAGTACCTACGGTGAATCCGACTATTTGGACGCCAATGTCGTCAGATATGTGGGCACAGGAAATACGTTTTCAAAGAGTCCTCAAACTTATTTCAGCTGGGATCACTGCTTTTGGGAAGCAAGTGGAAGGTTCTGCAATGACCAATATTCAAAAAGATATGTTGGCTTTATTCTGCAATTCAATCTTTGTGCTCAATTGTATGAGGAAAATTGCGATTCGGCCCATTTTGCACCCTAGATTTGCAGGTCTGTGCAGAACAAGTAATGTTCAAACTCCTGGTTATTTGTTCGGAGAAAACCTGCCCAAACAAATCAAAGAGATGGATGAAGAGGCAAAATCTATTAGCCTTATGAGACCCTTCATCTTTGGCCAAAGAAGGTACGGTGAGATAAGAAGGGGATTTGATTTTGAAGCTGGAACAAGCAGAGGCAGGAGTATGGTAAGGAAGTATTATCATCCAGCACAGCCTAATGTTCACCCATATGTGGGGAGAAGGAGACCAGCACGTACGTTTGGAGAGGTACAAAAACTTTATTCTATCACAGAAGAATCTTTGGATGAACCTCTAATTGGTGATAGATTACAATTGTTTTATGATGAATGGGACTGTATTACATCTGACCGGTTTATATTAGATACTGTATCAGGAGCTACAATAAAATTTGTAGAAGGTACTGATCCACCGATACAGAATAAACCTAATCGTGTTTTGATGTTCTCTGCACTTGATAAAGCTGAAATGAAAGAGGAAGTAAACAAATTGTTTAAAAAAGGAGTTATTGAGAAAACTGTTAAGCATCCGCAGCAATTTGTATCAAATATATTTTCAAGACCTAAAAAAGATGATTGTTGTAGAATCATTCTGGACCTTACACACTTTTAATACATTTGTTCAGTATTAACATTTCAAGATGGATACATTCAACTCTGCAAGACAATTGTTATCACCAGGTTGTTATAGGGGTACTATAGATTTAAAGGATGCGTATTATTCAGTACCAATTCATCGTCATTTTCGAAGGTACTTAAAATTTAGTTGGATGGGACAGCTGTGGCAATATAAAGCATTACCTAATGGATTAAGCTCAGCTCCTAGGCTGTTCACAAAGTTGTTGAAACCAGCACTTGCACAGCTAAGGGCACAAAAACACATTGTTATGGCTTATCTGGATGACATTTTAAGTGTCAGTACTAATCAGGAGTCAGCTGAAAAATCAGTTGCAGCAACTACAAGCCTGTTTAAAAGGCTAGGGTTCCTGATCCATCCAACAAAATCTAAGCTAATGCCATCCCAAACAATTGAATATTTGGGGTTTGTGATTAATTCAGTTACCATGTTAGTAACTTTACCAATAGACAAAATTATTGATATTACAAGTGTATGTTGTTGCCTTATTCACAAACCTTATCCCTCCATCCGAGAAGTAGCAAAAGTTATTGGTAAGTTAGTAGCAGCATTTCCTGCAGTGGAATTTGGTCCACTACATTACCAAAATCTGCAAAGAGCAAAAGCACAAGCATTAAAGAAGCGAGCAGGACATTTTGATAGGCCTATGCAATTACCAAAGGAGGCTTTATCAGAGTTACAGTGGTGGATTGAGAATGATTCCACAAGCTGCTAAAAACATTTTAGTACAGCAGCCTATAGTGTTTTTGCAAACTGATGCAAGTGCTCTCGGATGGGGGGGCTATGGATAATTCCACCAGCTGTGGGGGCAGATGGACTGTCCAAGAGGAATTGTTTCTCCAAAAATATGGTATCAATTATTTGGAGTTGTGGGGGCATTTTATGGATTAAAAGCTTATTGTTTTACTATGATGGATTTGCATGTCCAATTACAAGTAGACAATACCACAGCTGTTGCATATATTAATCACATGGGTGGTGTAAGATCATTATCATGTGATTGTCTGGTTAATCAGATATGGCATTGGTGTATTGATAATAAAATTTGGCTTTCAGCAATTTATCTCCCAGGTAAAGACAATGTTGTGGCAGACAACAGATCATGGAAATTTAAAGACAATACGGAATGGATGTTAAATCCACAAGTTTTCAATAATATTGTCAATCGGTATGGATTACCAGACATTGATCTGTTTGCGTCTAGATTAAATCACCAATTGCCCAAATACGTGTCCTGGGAACCCGATCAGAAGCAGTAGCAGTAGATGCATTCTCACTATATTGGGGGAATATGTTCTTTTATCATACAGTGAACATATCAAATGTATTGGAGTTCCTTGCTGGGTTGCATTTTGATCAGCACTTAAGCTATAGTGCCATTAATAGTGCTCGTAGTGCTTTATCGTCATGTTTAGGACAAATTTCTGACTGTGAATCAATCGGGTCTCATCCATTAATATCCAGGTTTATGAAAGGGATTTTTAATAGAAATCCTCCCAAACCAAGGTATACAGAAATTTGGGATGTCAGCATTGTGCTTACTTTGCTTAGGCAATGGACACCAATCACGTCAATGTCTTTACAGAAGTTAACATTTAAAGTCGTTATGTTAATGGCGTTAGTGTCAGCACAAAGAGTACAAACATTGCAAATGTTGCGTTTAAATTGCATGCATATGGCTTCAGATAACATTGTGTTTTATGTTTATGATCTAATCAAACAAAGCAGACAAGGGAAAATTGGAACAAAGGTAATGTTTAAATCTTACCCTGTTGATCAAACACTATGTGTAGTTAGACACTTGAATCAATATATTGAAGTAACCAAGAGTCTTCGGGTGGTGAGACAGCATTACTGATTACGCACAAAAAAACACATACAAAAGTATCAGTACAAACCATTTCTAGATGGTTAAAACAGGTTTTGGATTTAGCAGGAGTAGACACTGATGTGTTTAAATCTCACTCCACCAGGGTAGCAGCTACATCCGCGGCGAAGGTACAGGACGTGCCGCTTGATCAAATTTTAGAGGCCGCAGGGTGGTGTAAAGAAGAACTTTGGGAGGAAACCGGAGCACCCGGAGAAAACCCATGCAGGTCACGGGGAGAGCGTACAAACTCCGTACAGACAGCACCCATAGTCAGGATTGATCCTGGGCCTCTGGTGCTGTAAGACAGCAACTCTACCGCTGCACCACCGTGCTGCCCTTGACATAGCAAAGGTTAATTGGCAGAGGCTATAAACAGACAAAGGGATATTTGGCATGTGGGCGGCTTTTGAAAGTGAGACAGGGAGAGTTCAGGGTCAGACTAAATAAAGGCACAATTTGAACAATCCATTAACCATCCAGTCTTCCGATACCTCATCTGTGGCTACCATCATTATCCATGGGGTTGGCACAGTGGTGCAGCAGTACAGTTGTAGCCTTACAGCACCAGACATCCGAGTTCAATCCTGACTACGGTTGCTGTCTACATGGAGTTTGTACGTTCTCCCCATGACCGCATGGGCTTTCTCCGAGTGCTCCGGTTTCCTCCCACATCCCAAAGACAGTTCACTGTAAAGGTTCTACCCTGGTTTCACTTCTTAAGACAAAAGATGACCACTCGGCCCATTAAATCTGTGCTGGCTACATGTGAGAGCAATACAGCTAGGCCCATTTCCCACGCTCTCCCTCAAGATCTACAAATAATTTTCTTTAAAATACTACACCTGTGTCTCTTTTGAATGCGACATATATTCGTCTATTTCCTTCACATTCATAAAAGCTGAAAGGTGGTAAAATTAGAACAAGAGAAATACTTACGACCAGTGAAACGTTATTCTCTGCTTGGTATCAGAATCTTTGGAGAAGCTAGCTGTACCTCTCAATTTGTTATTATATCGGTCCTTTGGGTTGTAGCTTCACAGAGTATCTGAGAAAAGGAAGGCAGCAAGAGAAAAGAGGAAATAACAGTGTTGAAACCTGTGATGAATTCATTTCTTTGAATCCAAAAAGCAACCATCAAGGAAACTGTGTGTAATCAGGGCTCTCACTTAACCTTTTTTCTCTGATGCCAGCCGGGCAACACAGGCAGCATTTTAGGTTGCCAAATGACAGTTTAGGTGGTCATTTAAGACGGCTTGCATGACGCGTGGCGCTTGCATGACGCGTGCGATAATGTGCTCGGACAAAGTGCGTAGTTACCAGTTGGAATTATGTTTAATGAAGCATTCACATATTATTTCTGCTTCAAATAAAGTTACAAACTAAACATATTCAGCAATCAAGACATGATATATACCACAATGATAAGCAGTAAAATTATAATACAGTATCCCAGCTCTTTTTACACGTTGCAATGAATGCAATTTCTATTATTTCTTTCCATTTTCAAACAAAAATGTGGTTGGATTATTCAGCGTATGATCAACTTCGGTGAGACCAAGCGCAGGCTTGGCGATCACTTCACACAACACGTCCACTCAGTTCGCAATAACCAACCTGCTCTCCCGGTGGCTCAGCATTTGAACTCCCCCTCCCATTCTGAATCCGACCTTTCTGTCCTGGGCCTTCTCCATGGCCAGAGTGAGGCCCACCACAAATTGGAGGAACAGCACCTCAAATTTTGTTGGGGTAGTTTGCACCCCAGCAGTATGAACATTGGCTTCTCCAATTTCAGGTAGTCCTTGTTTTCTCCCTCCTTCCCCTCCCATTCCCTGCTCTCGCACAGCCTACTGTCTCCGCCTCTTCCTTTTTTATCCCGCCCCCCCCTCCTTCCCCGACATCATTCTGAAGAAGGGTCTCGACCCGAAACGTCGCCTATTTCTTCGCTCCATAGATGCTGCCTCACCCGCTGATTTTCTCCAGTTTTTATTTGTCTATCAACGAGATCCCACCACTGGCCACATCTTCACATCTCCTCCCCGGTCGCTTTCCCTAGAGACCGCTCCCTCCGTAACTCCCTGGTCAATTCGTCCCTTCCCACCCAAACCACCCCCGCTCCTGGCACTTTCCCTTGCAACCACAGGAAATGTTACACTTGTCGCTTTAACTCCCCCCTGACACCATTCAAACACCCAAGTAGTCTTTCCAGGTGCTGCAGAGGTTCACCTGCACCACTTCCAACCTCATCTATTGCATCCGCTGCTCTTGGTGTAAGCGGCTCTACATTGGTGAGACCAAGCGTAGGCTTGGCGATCGCTTCGCCCAACACCTCCGCTCAGTTCGCAATAACCAACCTGATCTCCCGGTGGCTCAGCACTTCAACTCCCCCCCCCATTCCGAATCCGACCTTTCTGTCCTGGGCCTCCCCCATGGCCAGAGTGCGGCCCACCATAAATTGGAGGAAAGGCACCTCATATTTTGCTTGGGCAGTTTACATTCCAATAGTATGAACATTGACTTCTCCAATTTCAGGTAGTCCCTGCTTTCTCCTCCCCTTCCCAGCTCTTCCTCAGCCCATTTTCTCCAGCTCTTCCTTTCTTCTTCCCCCCCCCCCCCACCCCCACATCAGTCAGAAGGAAGGTGTTGACCCAAAATGTTGCCTATTTCCTTCGCTCCATAGATGCTGCCTCACCTGCTGAGTTTCTCCAGCAATTTTATCTACCCATCTACACAAGTTATGTTATTCCACTTTCCTCACCCACTCCCTACATATTAGGGGCAATTTTACAGAGACAAGTTAACCTACAAAGCCCATGCGTCTTTGGGATGTGGGAGGAAACCCACACGCTTGCAGGGAGAATGTGAAAATTCAACACAGACAGTGCCCGAGGACAGGATCGAACACAGATCTCTGGCGTGTGAGGCAGCAAGTCCACCAGCTGTGCCACTTTATTTTGTTTTCCAACACACAAAAATTTGTACGTTGATAACTTTGGTTACTAAAAAAAAAGAAGCTATCCATTTTCAGTCTTAAACCTCTAAGTGACACTATGTCCCCCTTTACAGCTACTGTATGGTTTAATTCAGTTCAAGACTATGGGGCAGTACATTGGTCATAATGTTGCTGTCTAAAAGTGCCTGAAACCCAGATTTGATCCTGAATATGGGAGCTGTCTGTATGGAGTTTGCTCCTTTTCCCTTTGATCGCATGTGTTTTCTCCGGGTGCTCTTGTTTCCTTCCACATTCTAAAGGTGTGTGCAGGAACCTTTTTCAGACCTAACCCAAAACGTTATATTTTCTGTTTGTCCAGAGATTCTGTCTGACCTGTTGAGTTACTCCAGCATTTTGTGTCTATCTTCAGTTTAAACCAGCATCTGTAGTTCCTTCCAACACACATGATACTGTACGATAGAACTTTATTAATCCCAGGAGGGAAATTGTGTGTGTGAGTGTATATATATTATACACACACACACGCACACGTACATATATATATATATATATATATATATATATATATATATATATATATATTTATAGTTATATATATAGTTATATATATTTATATAGTTATATATTCATATATAAATATACACTGTTTTGTTTTCTTGTTTATAACATAGTTTACAGAGTATTATGTTTACATATTCTATTGCGCTGCTGCAAGTAACGATTTCATTGTTTTAATTGGGACGTGAGAGAATAAAACACTCTTGACTTATGTCGCTGATGTGTGGGACAGAACTAGTGTATGGGTGATTGGTGGTCGGCGTGGAATCGGTGGGCCGAAGGGCCTGTTTCCACGCTGTATCTTTAAATTAAACTAAAAACACTAGAACCAGAGGAAATCTAAAGGAGGGTCTTTACCCGAAACGTCAACCAATTTCTTCTATCCAGAGATGCTGGCTGCTCCATGGAGTTCCCCCACACAATTAAAGCAAGGAATAGTCTTCACCCTACCATATTTACCCAACCAGACACAACTAAATTTAAGGTAGCTCTTTTTTCCCCAAGAACCCTTTTTTGCTTCTCCAAGTCAAGAGTCAAGAGAGTTTTATTGTCATGTGTCCCAGATAGGACAATGAAATTCTTGCTTGCTGCAGCACAACAGAATATGTAAACATAATACAGAACGGAGATAAAAGTTCACTGTGTCTATATACTGTAGACCATATATATACACAATAAATAAACAGATAAAGTGCAATAGGCTATTATTTTTCAGAGTTTGGTGGTGGAGGGTCCACTCCAGTTTAAATTCCATTTGTAATATTTGTTAAGGACCAGGAAACCAAGAAGCAAAGGTTAGTCCAGGGAGTTACTCCAGCTCCAGGGAGTGATTCTGCGTTGGTTATCAGCGGTTGCGGGCAAGGCGGCGACCGGACAGCAATAGCGTCAGATCTCCCACAATGCAAAGGGAGGGAGAAAGTGCCCGTTGCCAACCAGTTGCCGTGGCAGTGCGCGTGTGCAGGGCGGCCGATGGTGTGCTGGCCGTGGTTGTGCGCATGTGCAGGGGGAGGATGTGCAGGCCATGGCAGTGCGCATGTGCAAGGCGGCCGGCGGATGAGGAGCGGGCGGTGAGCGGTGACCCGAACGTGGATGGAGGACGTAGCCGGAGAGTGACAGAGAGAGAGATAGAGAGGGGGGCCCGCTCAGAGTTGAACGATAGGTGTCCCGGGTGCTTGCCAAGCCGGGCAAAATGGCACGGTTTTAGGTTGCCCGGCGCGACTTTAGGTTGCCATTGGCACCCGGGCAACCGTTACTTTCGAGCCCTGATTTATTCCAAGTCTTAAACTTCTGACACTGATTTGTGAATATTGTAAGAGCTAAATTCTGCAACCCAAATGGCACTTAATGCTGAGATTGCTTGTAACGTGCATGACTATTAGATTGCTTAAGATACAGTGACAATAAAGTAAACATGTAGAATCCAAATATTTACTTGTTTACCTCTGCAAAGAAATATCATAACATTAATTCATTGATCGAGTACATGGATATCCTCAAGATTGTTAGTGAGGCTCATGTTGAGAGTTATTGGTTACTTCAATTGTGCTTTATCTTTATACAGGTTGATTAGTTATATTTTATAATGTTCATCTGTTAGCTGTACAGTTCAGTAAAGCTAATGCTTAAGGTAAAGAATCAAATGGCCACTTAACTCGTGAAATTTTGAAGATTTGTTTTTGTTTCCTTTTTCTGGTGAACACTTTTTTACAGTTTTGAGAAGCAAATTTTGGCAGTAGTATAAATATAAATTGTTTCCCTTTCCATGAAGTCTAAAAGGAAGGGGATTTAACCAGCTTTGAATAATGTACCGAGAAAAATTTGTTAAGGTTGACTTCTTATAAACATTAAACTCACAATGGGTTAGGTAAACCAACTCAAGCTTTACTGATCATCAGCCGGCGAGAGTGTCAGGGATACAGAGTCAAGTATGCAACAGGCACTTGACTCTCCTGAGCCACCACTCTAATGAACGAAGACATACAGGATATTTTATAGTATTTTGGAAATGTGGTCACATGCTTATACAGAGTTGCAGCAATGACATTCAACACAATACTCAAATCAATCAGGCTGAACCCATTCAAAGCATACTTCAAAGCATACTTGTCACAATACTATACACTTGTCATACTGTGATTAAATCAATCACAATCTTTAGTTACAAAACCCCTAAACAACAGGAACTTATATTTGTAACATTTGCAATTCCTTCTTAAATAATGTAAGGATCGTTATCAGTAATAGCACAGAAGATTTCTGTTTACAGAAATTCACGAGTCACAGAAAACACAACCTCTCTCACTATTGTTAATAGTAAGATTAAATGAGAACTTACCAGTTCAAAGTTTGATCCTTATTTTATGAGGAGTTACGATGAGGGATTTCATGAAGACCCCGCCAGCATGCATGCGCGACATTCTTCAAAGCAGCGGTGTGAAATCACAGATAGTAGAGTTGACTGAAGATAGTAAGATAAGAGAACTAACATACCAGTGACCTTATAATAGAGGGTTGGGAGCGGAGGGCACGAAATCCCTCACCGCAACTCCTCATAAAATAAGGATCAAACTTCGAACTGGTAAGTTCTTGTTTAATCTTACTATTTTACATCGGAGTCACGTGAGTGACTGCGTGAAGATTTTAAAGCTCTGTGATTTCATGCCCTGGAAACGAGTCCATGCTCACACACTGCCATAATGACCAATGGAGGAAGTATGTTAACATATTTCAGACTTGAAACAGTGCATGAAAAACAATAATGTATTTATTAACAACAAATAATAAATCCCTAACATCGGGGGGAAAATTAAGATACAAAATAGTATCTGCAAAAGTTGCAGGTGTAGTCACAGGTTTGTTATAAAACCTTTGAAAAGTTGACTCATTGGACCAACCCACCGTTGCAAGGATGTGGTCCATGGGAACTTCCATCATCCTCGCCGCTGATTTAGATGCAGCCCTGGTAGAATGAGATTTTAAAACGTCAGTGTCTACCCCTGCTGCACCTAACACCACCCTGAGCCACCTTGAAATGGTCTGTACAATCACCCGTGGTGAGGCCGTTTAAAACTGATTAAAAGGCCCATTTCCGAACCCCTGAGATTTTTGGTGACCTCTAGGTAATGACGAAGGTGGGTTGTTATGCAAAGGCTTTTGTCTAATGGATAGGCCAGGAACTCCAATTTTAGGCCAGATGACCCAGGTCTGTTATGTTTAAGTAATTAATTTATATAAAAGGTTACCTTATTTGGCGTCAATATGGTATCCAGTTTTAATTTATGCAGGGTCTGGACCCGCTGTGCAGTAACAAGTGCCATTAGCATCACTACCTTATAGGTGAGCTTGGTCAATGAGAGTGACATGACTGGTGCCCAATCCCTAAGCAGGGACAAGACCAGTCCGATATCCCAGGTTTGAGAATATCGTGGCCAGGATTAGAGTTAAAAATACCCCCTTAAGTTTAGACACCAGGGGGTGGGATCCTACTCCAAGGTGTTCTAACCCAATCCCGAGGTAGGACGATAAAGCACTTCTGGTGCAGTTGATGGCACTATAACTGAGACCCTCATCATAATGAAGGCTAGCTAGGAATTCCAGTACGTCCGTAATTGTGGCAGAGTTGTATGTGGTGCCAGTCCTGGAATAAAATACCTCCCATTTTTTAACATAGGTGAGGTATTGTCTCCTGGTGGACTCCCTGCACGACGCCATGATGATGTTCATGGTCCTGTCCGTCAACCCAAACTCCAGGAGAGGTCTATTCAGAACCTGCAAGCCAATAGGTTCATGTAATCATGGCATGGGTGATTCTCCCTGTCACGGGATGTACCAGGAGATTTGGGCGTTTGGGAATCGGAAGACATGGTTCTTTCACCATGTCGAGGACCACAGGGAACCATGGCCAATCGGGTACTATCAGATACCCCGATATGGAGTCTAATTGAATTTTCCGCAATACCCAACTGATGAGGCAGAAAGGGGGAAATGCATAGAAAAACAAATCCCCCCCAATGTAGCGAGAAAGCGTCCATCGCTACTGCCGCAGGGTCTGGTTCCCATGCGACATATGTTGGTATCTAATGGTTAAGTCTAGATGCAAAAAGGTCGATATCTGGCATTCCATACCGAGCTATAATGTCGGTAAATACCTGGTGGTTCAACATCCATTCGGTGTTGTCATTGAATATGCGTGACCAAGTGTCCGCCACTGTGTTGAGCTTACCTGAAAGGTAAGTAGCTGATATCCAAATGTTTCTTTCTATGCACCAGTGCCAGATTGAATTTGCCAATTCATCACAAGATATCGACTTGATACCACCCATATGATTAATATATGCCACCACTGTGGTATTATCTATTTGTAGGCGAACATGCAGATGGTGCATATCTGAACAGTAGACCCGCAGTCCATGAAACGCTCCCAACATTTCTAAATAATTAATACCTTGTGTCTGAAGTAAGGTAGATTTGTGTGTATTCCATCTACCACCACAACTGGAGGTGGTGTCGTTGCTCCCCAGACGTGAGCGCTGGCATCAGTTTGTAACACATCCGAAGGGTTTGTGATTGTGATGGGATTAAAGCAATGTCGAATATTGCTAATCCACCATCGCAATTCAATTTTTGCTTTGGCGGTAGTTGCATAGGCTGTCAAAATGACCAGCGTGAGATTTGAGTGCTGAAATTTTGGCTCTTTGTAAATTTTGGTAATGTAAAGGTCCATATTGTGTGGCTGGAAAGGTAGGCACAAGTTTTCCGATTACCCTGGCAGCGTGCCGAATGGTTGGTTTACTGGCACAAACAAGGCTATTGCATGCCTCTATTAAGTCTGTCGCCTTGCTTTTTGGCAATATGATGATGGCTGATCATCCAACTCAGTATCCTGTACCTGCCTTCTCTCCATACCCCCTGATCTCTTTAGCCACAAGGGCCACATCTAACTCCCTCTTAAATATAGCCAATGAACTGGCCTCAACTACCTTCTCTGGCAGAGAATTCCAGAGATTCACCACTCTCTGTGTGAAAAATGTTTTCCTCATCTCAGTCCTAAAGGAATTCCCCCTTATCCTTAGACTGTGACCCCTTGTTCTGGACCTCCCTAACATCGGGAACAATCTTCCTGCATCTAGCCTGTCCAACCCTTAAGAATTTTGAAAGTTTCTATAAGATCCCCCCTCAATCTTCTAAATTCTAGCGAGTACAAGCCGAGTCTATCCAGTCTTTCCTCATATGAAAGTCCTATAGAAACATCAGTCCCAGCATCAGGACCCAAGAGGTCAAGATGCAGAAGATATTAAAACTGCTAGCTGCAGGAAATACTGCATTTGCCAGATCAATAGATGGCAACGACATGACAGATGAACAACAGGACGCTTTAGCACTACTCTGCAATGTCTAATTCGAAATTAATTGCTTCAGAAAAAGCGCAATTCACTTAACCCAAAATTCGCAGGGTTGTGTAAAACTAGCATCGGGAACAATCTTCCTGCATCTAACCTGTCCAACCCCTTAAGAAATTTGTAAGTGTCTACAAGATCCCCCCTCAATCTTCTAAATTCCAGTGAGTACAAGCCGAGTCTATCCAGTCTTTCTTCATATGGAAGTCCTGCCATCCCTGGAATCAGTCTGGTGAACCTTCTCTGTACTCCCTCTATGGCAAGAATGTCTTTCCTCAGATTAGGAGACCAAAACTGTATGCAATACTCCAGGTGTGGCCTCACCAAGACCCTGTACAACTGCAGTAGAACCTCCCTGCTCTTGTACTCAAATCTTTTTGCTATGAATGCCCACATACCATTCGCTTTCTTCACAGCCTGCTGCACCTGCATGCCTATTTTCAATGACTGGTGTACCATGACACCCAGGTCTCGTTGCATCTCCCCTTTTCCTAATCGGCCACCATTGAGATAATAGTCTACCCTCCTGTTTTTGCCACCAAAGTGGATAACCTCACATTTATCCACATTATACTGCATCTGCCATGCATTTTCCCACTCAGCCAACCTATCCAAGTCACCTTGCAGCCTCCTAGCATCCTCCTCACAGCTAATACTGCCCCCCCAGCTTCGTGTCATCCGCAAACTTGGAGATGTTGCATTCAATTCCCTCACCCAGATCATTAATATATATTGTAAATAGCTGGAGTCCCAGCACTGAGCCTTGCGGTACCCCACTAGTCACTGCCTGCCATTATGAAAATGACTCGTTTACTCCTACTCTTTGTTTCCTGTCTGCCAGCCAGTTCTCTATCCACATCAATACTGAACCGCCAATACTGTGTGCTTTAAGTTTGTATACTAATCTCTTATGTGGGACCTTGTCGAAAGTCTTCTGAAAGTCCAGATATAACACATCCACAGGTTCTCCCTTATCCACTCTACTAGTTACATCCTCGAAAAATTCTATAAGATTCGTCAGACATGATTTACCTTTCATAAATCCATGTTGACTTTGTCCAATGAACAGAGTCGATCGTGAACCCCAGATAATCCATTATTACAGAAGGCATTAACTTGGATTTGTCTGGATGGATGATAAATCTCAGTTTTTGAAATAGAAGCTTGGTGGCTGTGACAGCCAATTTTGCCAGTTCCAAGGTTTTCCCCACAATTAGGATGTCATCAAGATATGCCTTGACAATGTGCTTTTGTTTCCGAAGAAACGCCAATGCTGGTCTCAGTATTTTGGTAAATAGTCTGGGGGCTGTTGTCAGTCCATTAGGCAGCGCTTTATACTGCCATAGCTGCCCCATCCAGATAAATTTCAAATATCTGCGGTGATCTTCATGTATGGGTACTGAATAGTATGCATCTTTTAGGTCGATGCAAGCCATGAAGTACCCTTTGGAAACTAGTTGTTGAGCAGTTACAAACATTTCCATTTTGAAGTTGGTATGTTGCACAAAAGTATTCAGTTGTGTCAAATCAATGATAATGCGGCATCCGCCATCTTTTTGGGTTTTGGTGATGATGTTTGATACAAACTCAAGAGGTTTATATTTAGTTTTCTCTATTACTCCCTCAGAATACAATCTAAGTAGTTCCGCATGACCTTCCACTTTCTCTTTTTGTGAAAGCACAAATTTCCGGCTAGGTACATGTTAAACTGGTATGAGGAGTTTGTCAATTAATTCAATTTTGTATCCCTGAATACTGTGCAATATAAAGAGATCAGAAGTTATAGAACATGCATCCCGAAACAAGTGTAATCTACACCCTATTTGTGAAGTTACACATGCGATATTCCCAAGGCAACCAGACCCACCTACATCCATGGTTACCGGTGGCGCTGGGTCGGCTTCTTCCGTCCTTAGCTTTTGGGAGGTGGAGGCGCTGTGGTGTGGGGTTGGCGCATCTTCCAGGAAGGCCGCTCTGGGACATGGCCTAAAAATGACCTTTGTGGGGGTTGTGCAGCCTTTGGTGTTTCACCCGCTGTCCTGTCGCTATGGTAGTGGGCCCTGTTGGTGGTTGCATAGGGGTGCTGCCGCCGGCTGACTGGTGACCTGATGGTAGTCGGTGCCTTGATCATGCCCACCGCTTTTGCTTCTTCATCAAGGTCTTTGACCTGTTTAGGCAGGTTGTCTCCGAACAGCAGAGTAGGCAGCGGTGTGCTGCTAGTTTACACAACCCTGCGAATTTTGAGTTAAGTGTAGGCCGGATTGCGCTTTTTCTGAAGCAATTAATTTCGAATTGGACATTGCAGAGTAATGCTAAAGCGTCCCATTGCTCATCCATCATGACGTTGCCATCTATTGATCTGGCAAATGCAGTATTTCCCACAGCTAGCAGTTTTAATATCTTCTGCATCTTGACCTCTTGGGCCCTGATGCTGGGAATGATGTTTCTATAGGACTTTCATATGAGGAAAGACTGGATAGACTCGGTTTGTACTCGCTAGAATTTAGAAGATTGCGGGGGGATCTTATAGGAACTTCCAAAAATCTTAAGGAGTTGGACAGTCTAGATGCAGGAAGATTGTTCCCAATGTTGGGGAGGTCCAGAACAAGGGGTCACAGTCTAAGGATAAGGGGGAATTCCTTTAGGACCGAGATGAGGAAAACATTTTTCACAGAGAGAGTGGTGAGTCTCTGGAATTCTCTGCCAGAGAAGGTAGTTGAGGCCAGTTCATTGGCTATATTTAAGAGGGAGTTAGATGTGGCCCTTGTGGCTAAAGGGATCAGGGGGTATGGAGAGAAGGCAGGTACAGGATACTGAGTTGGATGATCAGCCATGATCATATTGAATGGCGGTGCAAGCTCGAAGGGCCGAATGGCCTACTCCTGCACCTATTTGTTATGTTTCTATGTTTTCCCCAAATGGGATTGTTGACTGGCGGTACATTGAGAGATACACAGTTCTCTGGAGCAAGGTATTTGGCCGTGGTATCATTGATAACTTGCTCCTGCAGCTGGTTCGTTGTTAGATAATTTATGCTCGCCGCCAGCTGCGGTTCTAACAGCTGTCTTTTTACTGGGCATAACAGGATGCACTATCAGAAAAGCTTGGTACGCAGGCCTCTGGCTTCCTGATCCCCATAGTTCCTCTAATATGGTACAGAATTACAAAGCTTCAGTTTATTCAGAACCCAAAAAGTCAAGCTAATCTTTTACTTAATAAAATACTTTACAGTACAATTCATTACATAACCAAGATATTCTCATTCCCTCCTTTTATCATTTTTGATGATAACACTACATTCCTTGGTTGGTACACAGTAAAGGCTTCAGGCATTTCAGTACATAGATCAATACAACGATCAGCAGTACAATAGATCCACAGTGAATTATCATTCCCCATATTCCTCCAAACAAGCTAAATGGCCACCATTCCTCACCTTTATTAAAGCTATGCATCTCTTCCCCTACCTCCGTGATCTTCTTTATTTCTCTGGTGATATGTGCTGCTAAATCTGTAATGTTAGAGGATTTATCGGGAATGTAAGTGCAGCATTCGAGCCCTATAATAGCACGTGCCCCCTTTCTCTGCTAGAATAAAATCTAAAGCCATTTGGTTCTGGAGGACTGCTACTCTCATCGCCACCATTTCAGCAGTGATGTCCTGAATGGATTGCCGTATATCCATAAAAGTCTGGGCAGTGGAATTAGCTAAAGTTTCCGTAGCTGATGCCATAATTTTTAATTCCTTAGCTGCTCTAACTGCGCCATATGGGGGGAAAATGATAATCTAATACCTCTCAGTTTTCGAGATACCCCTTTTGACTCATGGGGTTCTAGCTACCTCTGCAAGATCCTGGACTACCCCCATATAGGGAACCACATAGGTTATATAGCAGCACAAGTTCCAGTGGTCATTCTTTCCCCACTTCCTTTCCCAATTGCTATAGTCTCCCAGTGGTATCCCTGGCAGCCACAGGTATGCCAATGACCCACACACAAAGTATGTTCCATTTATTTATAGGAAGGAGATATTGTAGTGCATGAGCTGTTTCCCAAATATACCCATTTTTCTGGGTAGTTGCAATGACATGAGGTATTTAATGCTCGTTATTCTCAACCGGGGGTTGTTCGCTATTCTCAACCGGGGTATTTTCCATACCCTAGTTTCATTCACCTTCCACCCTGGTTAAAACGGAGGTGTGCACCATCCTTTAAAATTATCATACTTGACTCCCCCATACCTATTGGTCCCATTTACCCGCGGCTTGATCTGTACTTCCTGAACATCCCTCGTGTCTGACAAGTTCTGTCTACTAGAATCGTGGTTCTGTGGGGACCAATGTGCAGAATTCGCAAGCTAGGGCATTCCCCTGGGAGACTTTGTTGTGGCCACTCGTATGGGTGTTGCACTTAATAATGGCCAAGTGGACTGGGAGGGCTGAGGCTTGCAGTGTGGCTAATGTTGTGGCCAGCGTTGTCTTTAAGTTGTGAAAGTCGTCTTTTTGTTGGAATGAGGGTTAAAAATGAAAAAGGATTAACCAAGCCCAGAAAAACCCTCATCTGCTAAAAAAAGCGGGCTGGCACGATTCACAATGAGATGGTCCAATTCCCTGTCAGTCAGGATCCTGGGCGCTGTGATCAGACAGTGATCCAGATTGTGATTGGTCAGACTCCCTGTCATTCAGGGTCTCGCCACACCCCACACCCCACACCCGTCAGGTCACTCACAAACTCTCCTCTCTGTCTCCAGCAGAGGCGAGCTCTGTGTCAAAAGTTATTCAAAGTTCGAAGGCAAGTTGTTTTAAACTGTACAGGCTGTTGTTAAAGTTCTTGAGCAGCCTCAATTCTCATGGTTTTTTTCCTTTTCCAATCTTCTTTAATTTATCTGCTGTTTCTCTCTCTGGTACTCTGCATTGTTTTACTCTCTCGCTGCTGGATTCAATTACTGCTTCATCTTCCTCTTCTGCCTTAGCCCTTTCCCTGTCAGGATGTTGGAGCCTCCCCCTCTCTGTGGGATCTTATATGGGGGAGGTGGTCTACACTATTCCCGACTTTGTTCCTTCATTCCCCCTCTTCTATAAACAGGGTCGCCAGGATCAGACAAGGGGACTCCAGAGGACTTATCGGTATCGGGTTTGTTCTTAACCACTAATTGCTAGTTTTATGAACTTATCTAATCAGCGATTTCTTTCTCTGCCTTGGCCATTTTCACTTCTTCCTCTGTCCACTGGCAGTCTAGCTGTCACACTTTCCATCCTATCATAGTGTCATCCTTGTTCCTTAACTCTATCCTTCTCTCCTCATACTTCATCTGTGCGTCCGCTTTCCATTCCTTAATTCTTTCCATTTCTTTCCTGTGTCTCTTTCCCATATCAACATCTCTGCTCTTTTAATCGTCTCTACTTTCCATACTAGTCGGAATTCATCTCCTAAACGTTTTCTCAATTTATAACTTAACACTCTATCTATATAATTGAAAGTCTCATCTTGACCACTTCCCGTTTGTACTGTGCTTTTATTTTTATTTTTTAAATATTTTTATTTAATAGAGGTAAATACATCAGTGTACATCGCATATATATTATTACAATCATTGTACCCCATAATTTTATGGCTTTTAAAGAAAAATAATAGAAACAGAGTGAGTGAAGTAGGTGAAAAGAGTTGTGAAAGTGAAAGAGCGTGCCAAAGAGGAGAAAAAAGAGACCCTTGGTCAAAGAGTTAGAGAAAGGGGATTAAGTGATAGACCCTAGAAAAGAAAAAGAAAAGAGAGAGAGAGAAAAAAAAAGAAAAGCCAGTTACTATATTATATACATCACACAAAAGGAATTTACCAACTCGATAGTTTTTCATCCCCCTTTATAAAGGCCCAAGGTACTCTTGCACCCTATTTTTGTAGCAATTGTATAAATGCAGACCACGCCTGATAGAAACGATCTGATTTTCCTGCCAGGCAGAGTCTCATATCTTCCAGATGTAATGTTTCAAACATAGTTGAAATCCACGTATTTACTGTTGGTATAGGGGCATTTTTCCAGAATTTTAAGATTAGCTTTTTTCCTATTATTAAGCCGTAATCAAATAGATTATTTTGAAACACATTTAATTCCGAGCTACCTTCTGTTATTCCGAAAATAATCTACTCTGGCTTTGGTGTAATTTTTATTTTAAACAGTTTTGTGAAGATTTCAAAGATTTCAATCCAAAACCTTTGAATCTTTGTACAAAAGACGAATGAGTGCGCTATAGTAGCTTCTTGAGTGGCGTTTATCATAAATTGGTGAGATGTTGGGGAAAAATTTATTTTAATTTAGTTTTTGAGTAGTATAATCTGTGTAATATTTTAAATTGTATTAAAGTGTGCCTTACGTTAATTGAGCATTTATGCACATTTAATAAGTACTCTTTCCACCTTTGATTGGAAATTTTTATGCTTAATTTGTTTTCCCAATCTCCTCTGATACCTTCAGTTGTTGGTATACTGCATTTAGTATAATATTATATATATATGAAATTAAATTTGCTGATTCAGCCTTTGTATTCATTGCTTCATCCAGTAAGTCTGATGGCATATTGTGAAATTCTTGTGTATATTTTTTCAGATAATCACTTATTTGGAAATATTTAAAATACTGATTGTTACCCAGATTGTATTTTAGTTGTAATTGTTTAAATGATAGTAGTTTTCCCGTTTCATACAAATCTCCCAAAGTTTTAATTCCTGCTCTTTCCCATTGTATAAATGCTTTATCTATAGTTGAGGGTTTAAACAGAGGGTTTTTAGCAATAGGAGATAAGAGAGATAAATTTCTTAATTTTAAGTTATATTTTATTTGTTTCCAATTCTGATTGTACTATGTATAATTGGATTTTTGTTGCTATTTGTATTATTCACCGTCATTGGTGAGAGAAGGATCGCGCCAATATTAAAAAGGGAGCAGTCTTCTTTCTCCATAATAATCCACTCCAGTTGCTGAGGAGAGTTATCCAACAACTGAATCATATTTCTGATATTTACAGACCAATAGTAATACATAAAATTAGGGAGTGCTAATCCTCCTACTACTTTGGGTTTATTCAGGTGTGGTCTTTGTATTCTATGGGACTTATAATCCCAAATAAAATTTGTAATATCTGAGTCCAATCTTTTTTTAAACTTTTTGGGTAGGTATATTGGGATTGATTGGAACAGGTATAGAATTTGTGGTAAAAAAAATCATTTTTATGGCGTTAATTCGGCCTATTAAGGACATCGGAAGCGTTTTCCAGAATTTAATTGAATTATGTAATTTCTTAAGTACAGGGTTATAGTTTGCATTAAACATGTCTTGCTATCTTCTGGTGATTTCAATACCCAAGTATTTAAAATTTTCCATAGCTATTTTAAAAGGAAAGTGTACGAGATTTGTAGAATCTTTCGGTTTTATTGACATGATTTCACTTTTATTCCAGTTTAATCTGTAACCTGAAAATGATCCAAAATCCTCGATTAAGTTTAAAATATTGGGTATAGTAGATCATCGGCGTATAATGATATTTTATTGTTTGAATATTTTGTATTATATCCGTGGATATTCGGATGAGTTCTAATTCTTTCCGCTAGTGGTTCAATTATAAGGGCAAATAACAATGGTGATAATGAACAGCCTTGTCTATTACCCCTTGACAGTTGAAATTTCGTGGCTAAGATGTTATTAGTTAATATTCTGGCCGTTGGGTTATTATATATTAATTTAATCCATTGAATGAAGTTCTCTCCCAATTGAAATGTTTGCAATACCTTAACCATATACTTCCATTCAACCTGATCGAATGCTTTCTCTGCATCCAGCAAAATAATTGCGAGTTTTTGTTCTTTAGTTTGGTGTGAGTGCATTATGTTGAGCAGACGTCTCAAATTATTGAATGATTCTCTCTTAGGGATAAACCCCGTATGATCCAGGTGTATTAGTTTACTGGCGTACTTACTTAATCTTCTAGCTAATATTTTCACTACTATTTTTTGATCTGTGTTTAACAACGCAATAGCTCTGTATGATTCGGGTTCTTCCACATCTTTGTCTTAAGTATTAATGTAATCATAGATTCTGCTAGTGTATCAGGTAATATTTGTTCTCTAAAGGCATGTTTATACATTTTCTGTAGGCGTGGAGTAAATATGACACAGAAACTTTTATAGAATTCATTACTGAATCCATTGGGACCTGGTGTTTTTCCATTTTTTAATGAGATTATTGTTTCTTCTATTTCCTTATTTGAGATTTGTGCTCCCAATTCTTCTTGTTCCCACAACCCTAGTTTAGGAAGATTGCAATTATCCAAGAACTCTGTAACTTTGTTGGTGTCCGTTGTCGTTTTGGATGTATACAAATTCTCATAAAATTGAACGAATCTTTTATTAATTTTGTTCGGTAATGTTAATACTTTCCCTCTATCTGATTTTATCCTTGAAATCGTATGTTCCTTTTCTCGTTTGTTTAACTGGCGTGCCAGAAGTTTATGGGGCTTATCCCCAAATTCAAACTGTACCTGTCTTGTGATTTGGAATAATCTTATAACTTTCTCTGAAAGTAATTTATTTAATTTAAATTTTAGTATTAATATTTTATCATGTTTATCCATGGTCGGATCTTTAGCATTATCTATGTCCAATTGTCTAATTTGTTCTTCTAGCTGCTGTTGTTCATTCTTATTTTTTTTATTCTGAAAGGCTTGAGATTATAACACCTCAAATAAATGCTTTGAAAGATTCCCGTAATAATGTAGGTGATGTGTCTAGCGTGTCGTTTATTTGGAAATAAAGATCAATTTGCTGCTTTAGATATATACTCCCTTGCGGGTCTTTTAAAATTTGAGGATTGTACCTCCAAAACGGTGTATTCTTAGACATTCCTTCTATTTAAAAAGAAAAAGTTAGGGGAGAATGATCTGAAATCGTATTTGTTTGGTATTTTGGATTCAGAGTATACGGAATTAATTTTGTGTCTACCAGGAAATAATCTATACGTGAGTAAGTCTTGTGTACCGATGAATAGAACAAGTATTCCTTGCCAGTCGGATTTGCAATCCTCCAAACATCTGTTATGTTTGTATTTTTTATATATGTGTTTAAAAGTTCACTAATTTTAGATTTCGTATTACCTCGCTGTTTTTGACTAGATTTATCTAAGTAAGGGTCTAAAGCACAGTTAAAGTCTCCACCTATTATAACATTCTGGTAATCATATTCTGCGATTATATTCAGAATTTTATTTTAAAAATGCGGATTATCAAAGTTAGGCGCATATATATTTACCAATGTAATTGGGGTGGCATGGATCTCACCGGTAACTCAAATATTTCCCATCCTTATCTGTTAAGGTATTTTTCTGTTTAAATGGTATGCCTTTGCGGATAATGATAGACGTGCCTCTGGATTTCGACGTGTACGACGAATGAAAAGTTTGGCCTATCCAGTTCGCCCTCAATCTAGCTTGATCTTGAAATTTAAAATGCATTTCTTGAAGAAAGATAACATCTGTGTTGTAAGCTTTCAGCTGAGCTAAAATCTTACCCCTTTTAATGCGTTCATTAGTCCCCTTAATATTCCAACTGCAGAATGAGATTCCTCCCAGTTTATTTTGTTTAGTGTCTTGCATTTTGGCTAGGTTTAGTACCTGTGTATCTTGCGGTGAATCCGTACCTCAGGTCTTTAAGTATTGGGGGAACATTTACCCTACCAAGTTCAATTTGTGGATTCCTTTTGCGATTCTCCTTGGATAAAAAACACACACATGTGATTGATTGTGATAATTTAAATAAACTAGTAAAAGTGAAAATACAGTGACCGAGCTTATCGGCACTGTAACAAGTGGCCCACCTGTTGGTGGGAGAAAACATTATGTCAACTTCCGTTGTCAATATTGGCAAACAAATAGCTCCGCTCCCTCAGTTAGTCATAACATATCCGTACTAGAGCAGTTCCGGTTCAAAGTCAGATGTATAGTACCCAGTTGCAGTATATATATCCATTTCAAATGTATTCCCAGATATATCTAACCGTTTTATCTACTAAGTATTAAGCATCTGGTTTTACCTCGGTAATAATCAGCTGTTGGTTGAAGGGGTTAACTGGGGCAGGCTTCTGGTTCTGAGCCAGGAGCCCGCCTTTCCCCCTCACACCCCGATTATAAATCTGCTTCAAACTTATTACGTTATAAATGTTAGTTTGTAAATCATCCCCTTACTACCATTCTGGTTAATACTCAATTCAATTTCTATGTTAGTATTCTATGTTTTAAGTGATAAAAGTGTTAATTCCATAACATTAGGTTATTCATTTAATCTCTTAAACCACGATGATTGCTCTGTTCACATTCTGTTGTGAAGCTCTGCATTCAGTGTTTATCTTTTTCCGCTTCACTTGGAACCCAGTATGTCCTTGAGTTAGCAATCCTCGATAAGCAGTCTAGTCAAAACACAAGGAGAGTTCCATCTTCTGATAAACACAAAATCTTTCATGGTGAAATAATAAAGAGAAAGAATATCCATACAGTTCAACTTTTCAAGTTACTGATTCTCTTCCACAATGGTTAAAGCATGTTTATATGCGTTCTCCGGGTTTGTAAACGATTTTTGCTGTTCCTTGTATGAGATATGCATTTTAGCTGGGTAGTAGACTCCATATCTGACACCTTTCATGCCTTGGAGAGCTTGCTTTGCCTTAGAGAACTGATTTTGTTTCTAAACAATTTCATAGGGATAATCCCTGAATATTTTGAAAGCCCATGCTTGAGTGGCACTCCATATTTAATATTACTCATAACCTCTTCCAAGCCAGAAATGTCCCGGAATTTCACAATAATCTGACGTGTGTACTCCGAGCCTGTTTGAGATTTTTGTTTAAATCTCCGGATTCGGTGTGCCGCTTCAATTTTTGGTAGGTTAGGAAGATTGAGAGCTTCTTTAATTAGATCCGCAGCGAACTCCCGAACGAATGATCGAATCCAGCACAGATTCAATAATTTTCCGATTGCCCACATTCGTATTCACATTCAGCTGTTCCATCATATCTCTCATCATTTTTTCCATCTGTGTTCCATCCACCTTTTCATCTTTCAGTTCGCTTACCGATTGCTTTAAGTCCTCAATTTCTTTGTCCTTATCCACCTTAGCTCTTGTAGATATTTCAGAGAGCACTTTTCCTTCAAGAGCCACTTCAAAAGTAGTTTCTTCAGGCTCCTTCTCGCTGCTCCAGTGATATTTTGTGATTGTTCTCTGAGGACTCTGAGCAGAAACCGGATTTTGCATTTAAAGGGTTAAATCCACCGTTAAATCCACAGTGCTTACTGATGACATCATCAGTGCGACGTCCAGAGGCTCCGGTGAGATTTTTAAATCGGTCCCGATCTGTAGCCCCAGTTTTAATGCGAAAAATCGCAAATTTTCGGGAACGCAGCTATGGGTGGCGACTGTTACTAAAACATGGTGCCACCGGAAGTCCGCACTGTGCTTTTATTTTAGAAAAAATGCTACCACATATGGCTGTGATTTTTTGGCCATCTTACTCAGAGTCCTCCTCCGCTGCGCAGGCCCCGAGGATTTTTCCCATCGATGAAAAATAAAAGACTTATTAGTGTTTAAAAAATCTTGAGATTCTCTCTCCTGTCAATCACCACCAGGAAGCCATGCCCCTTCTGGTGGGAGGGGGAGGGACTATAAAACCCGGACGTGTGGACGTGGCTCAGTCTGCAAGATGGTGAGGGAGAGGTCACGACTCTCTCTCTGAACTGGGAAACTACAAAACACTGAGTATGCAATGTACTTGAATAAATGATTTGTTAGCCCTTAATGAAAATGAAATGAGTTGTTTGGCCTGCCCTGTGCTTGAAATTGCAATGGCAATGGCAATGAAGTGAAAATGCAGTGAGCTGTTTGGCTTGGGCCTGCCCTGTGCTTGAAACTGCAATGGCAATGGAAATGAAGTGAAAATACAATCAACTGTTTGGCTTGAGTCTGCCCTGTGCTTGAAAGTGAATGGCAATGGAAATGAAGTGAAAATGAAATCAGCTGGTTGGCTTGAGCCTGCCCTGTGCTTGAAAGTGAGGTGGCAATGGAAGTGAAGTGAAAATGCAATGAGCTGTTTGGCTTGAGCCTGCACTGTGCTTGAAAGTGCAATGGCATTGGAAATTAAGTGAAAATGCAATCAGCTGTTTGTCTTGGGCCTGCCCTGTGCTTGAAACTGCAATGGCAATGGAAATTAAGTGAAAATGCAATCAGCTGTTTGGCTTGGGCCTGCCCTGAGCTTGAAACTGCAATGCAATTGGAAATGAAATGAAATGAGTTGTTTGGCCTGCTTGAAACCACCAATTTCGGCCCACAAGGCCCTTTTGGCCAAGAAACCAGTTCCTTTTGCCCAAAATGTACGTATTCGCACAGGAGGAGCATTTTGCACAAAGGTCCGTGCCAGGCCAGGAAAAGTCCAGAAAAAGTGCCTTTCACTGAGATTTCACTTTTTTTTTTTAAAGAGCCCCTTCGGCCCATCAGGCCTGTACTAGCCCAGGAGTCCCTTCGGCCCATCAGCAAGTATTCCCCCTGCAAGAATTAAACCTCATTCCAGTATTTCTCTCCCTCCCTTCATTTGCTCCCTGTGTGATCCAGGCCAGGATAGACTTTCCTCCTTCATTGCTGTGATCTGCAGAAAAAGATCATAAAAGTCTCAAATTGATTCTCCATCCTCTCCCCCTTCTCTCTCACACAGTCTCTCCCCCGTTTTGGGCAGAATTTCTGGCAGATTCTGAGCTGGCAGCCCACCAGGCCTGAGTGACTGAGCTGCCAGCCCAAGAATCCATTCGGCCCACAGTGTCCATACTAGCCCTCTGGAAACCAGTCCCTTCGGCCCACATCCATACTAGCGTTCCAGAAAGCCCCCCCCCCCACTGGCCAGCAATTGGTGGAGAGCTGGAATATTGCGTTGGGGGACCAGCTCTCCCATGTGAACATGGGATCCAAACCTTTTTAGTTTGCTATTCCCAATCACCAACTATTCTCCTGGTAGCAAAAACATACACAATTGGTCTTACCTTCATTGTCTGTGTTAAGGATCATTGCAGGGAACCAGATCAACCTTCTAACAAGGGACCACAGATGTTCCAGGGAGCTTCTTTGGGAGTTCGGTCTCAAAGGGTCCAATTAGAGCTCAGTTTTCTGCCCGTCCAGTCCCTGTCACTCTGCGGCCTCTTACTCAGTCATTTGTTGATGGCCCCAGCGAAGATTCTGCCGACTATACACCAATGTTAAGGTTCACTTCTTAAAAACTGACAACTCATAATGGGTTAGGTAAACCAACTCAAGCTTTACTGATCATCAGCCGGCGAGAGTGTCAGGGATACAGAGTCAAGTATGCAACAGGCACTTGACTCTCCTGAGCCACCACTCTAATGAACGAAGACATACAAGATATTTTATACTATTTTGGAAACGTTGTCACATGCTTATACAGAGTTGCAGCATGACATTCAGCACAATACTCAAATCAATCAGGCTGAACCCATTCAAAGCATATTTGTCACAATACAATACACTTGCCATACTGTGGTTAAATCAATCATAAACTTTAGTTACAAAACCACTAAACAACAGGGACTCACATTTGCAACATTTGCAATTCCTTCTTAAATAATGTAAGGATCATTATCAGTAACAGCACAGAAGATTTCTGTTTACAGAAATTCACGAGTCCACAGAAAACACATCCTCTCCCAATATTGTTAAATGTCTTTTAACTGGACATAACAGGATGCACTATCAGAAAAGCTTGGTACGCAGGCCTCAGGCTTCCTGATCCCCATTGTTCCTCTAATATGATACAGAATTATTCAGTTTATTACTTCAATCAATCAAAACTTTATTGTCGTTCAGAAATACATCAGTAAATGCAATTCTAAACGAAATTCCGTTGCATCTGGCTCCCCATGCAACACAAAAATAACAGAAGGATAAAATGGATAAAAAGATAAAATGGATATAAAGATAAAATAGATAATGGTGGCGGCTCATTACATGGCATTCAAGAGGCTGATGGCTCAGGGGAAGAAGCTGTTGCAAAACCTGACCGTCCTGCTCCTTCTGCTATAATATATTTTGCCCGAGGGCAGCAGAGTGAACAGTCCACGATGGAGATGTGTGGGGTCCTTTATAGTACTGCTGGCCTTAGACAAGCAATGTTTGCTCGCAATGTCCCCGATTGAGGGGAGAGAAGTCCCGATTATTTTTTCAGCCATCCTCAGCACTCTCTGCACGGACTTCCAGTCGGAGGCTTTACAGTCCTCAAACCAGACAGAGATGCAGCTGGTCAGAATACTCTCTATGGTGCCCCTGTAGAAAGTGGGGAGGACGGGATGGGGGAGGTGAGCTCTTCTCATCCGGCGCAGAAAGTGCAGCCGCTGCTGCGCTCTCTTAACTAATGATGTGATGTTTTCTGACCAGGTCAGACTGTTAGTGATCTGCACCCCCAGGAATTTAGTGCTACTGACCAACTCCACATCGCTGTCAATGTGGTGTGCGACTGTGCCGGTTTTTCCTGAAGTCGACAATGACCTCCTTTGTTTTTTCGACATTCAGGATAAAATTGTTTGTGTTGCACCAGTCCACCAGTTGTTTCACCTCCTCCCTGTAAGCCAGTTCATTGTCGACCCGGATGAGGCCCACCACTGTTGTGTTATCTGCGTACTTCATGATGTGGTTTGTACTAAACCTGGCACTAAACAGTCGTGGGTCATCAGGGTAAACAGCAGTGGACTCAGGACATAGCCCTGAGGGAAGCCGGTGCTCAGAGAGATGATAGAGGTGTTGTTTCCACCCCGCACTGACTGGGGTCAGTCAGTGAGGAAGTCCAGTAGTCAGTTACACAAGGGGGTGCTGAGGCCCAATGGACCCAGTTTGCTTACCAGGTGCTGAGGGATGATTGTATTGAACGCTGAACTAAAGTCCATGAACAGCATTCGCACATATGTGTTCTTCTCCTCTAGATGTTCCAGACTCAGATGGAGTACGGAGGATATAACGTCCTCTGTGGAGCGGTTTGGCCTGTAAGCAGACTGCTATGCGTCAAGTGTGGTGGGAAGTCTGGATGTAATATGATCCCTGACCAGCCTCTCGAAGCACTTCATCATTATGGGAGTGAGTGCTACAGGGCGGTAATCGTTGAGACATATTATTGCGGATTATTTGGCACTAGTATGATGGTGGCAGTCTTGAAACGCGAAGGGACGACAGCCTGGTTCAGCGAGATGTTGAAGATGTCAGGAAGGACATGTGCCATCTGATCAGCACATTCCTTGAGCACCCGACCTGGTATGTTATCAGGGCCTGCCACCTTCCGTGTGTTCACTCCTTTTAGGGTCCTCCGGACATCCACTGTATCAAGACTGAGTGCCTGTTCATCACAGTGAGGAATACCTTTTCTCGCAGGTGTGTTGTTGAATGCCTCGAACCGTCCAAAATATTTGTTAAGTTCATTGAGGAAGTTAATGTTGTCTTCACAGGGTGGTGGAGCAGTCTTATAGTCCGTGATTGTTTTGATTCCCTGCCACATGTGCCCAGTGTTCATGGGGTCATGAAAGAAGCTCTGGATTTTCTGACCATGGGCATGCTTTGCCAGCCTGATGACTCGGTTCAGGTTGGCTCTTGCAGATCTGAGTGCGACCAAGCCTCCGGATTTAAACGCGGCATTTTGTGCTCTCAGCATTCCACGTACCTCAGGGGTCATCCAGGGTTTCTGGTTGGCCCATATTGTGATGGTCTTGGTTACACAGACATCCTCTATGCACTTTTCCATGTAAGCAGACACAGGCGCAGCATACTCCTCCAGGTTGGTGTGTTGACTGTCTGTTGCAGCCTTCTTGAACATGTCCCAGTCCGTGCACTCAAAGCAGTCCTGTAATGCTGTCATAGCTCCCTCTGGCCAGACCCTAACCTGCTTCACAGTAGGTTTTTCTCTGGTAAGCAGGGGCCTGTACTTCCGTTTATTCAGAACCCAAAAAGTCAAGCTAATCTTTTACTTAATAAAATACTTTACACTACAATTCATTACATAACCAGGATATTCTCATTCCCTCCTTTTATCATTTTTGATGATAACACTACGGTCCTTGGTTGGTACACAGTAAAGGCTTCAGGCATTTCAGTACATAGATGAATACAACGATCAGCAGTACAATAGATCCACAGTGAATTACTATTCCCCATATTCCTCCAAACAAGCTAAATGGCCACCATTCTCCTCCTTTATTTAAAGCTATGTATCTCTTTTCCTACCTCTGTGATCTTCTTTATTTCTCTGGTGATATGTGCTGCTAAATCTGTAATGTCAGATGATTCATCGGGAATGTAAGTGCAGCATTCAAGCCCTATAATAATTCGAGCTCAGTAATGTTAGTTACAGATTTAGCAGTCAAGCAGTCAAGCTAATCTTTTACTTGATAAAATATTTTACACTACAATTCCTTACATAACCAGGATGTTCTCAAATTGATGGTAATCCTTTGAAGTCTCATTGTCTATATCTCATATTCACCTAGCCCACAGCTAACAATGGCCTGTTTCTTTTATCATCGTTACTTTCTTGCACATCTTTCATTCTATACCTTGCTATATCACTGTCTATATCTCTCATTTCCCTTTCCCTTGACTCAATCTGAAAAAGGTTCTCGACCCGAAATGTCACCTATTCATTTTCTCCAGAGAATGGAGTTGCTCCAGCTTTTGATATTAAGTTGTAAATTAAGTTTGATTAATCAATTTGGTGGACAAATTCCCCCCCCCCACCCCCCATTATTTCCAGGTTAAGGCCAGCACAAAGGAAAGGTAACATAGAATATTGCCAGGAAATATAGTGGCACCTTTATATTTTCTGATGCAGTCATTTATTTTCCAATTCAAGACTTCAACTTTTAAATCTGTCAACGATTGCCGAGCTGCGTAATTTCCATTGTATATGGTTCATTACATTTAGTAGTAAACAGTGACTTTATTTACATTTCATAGCTTAATGCTTTATTATTGGTAATAAAATAGTAAGATTAAATGAGAACTTACCAGTTCAAAGTTTGATCCTTATTTTATGAGGAGTGACGTTGAGGGATTACGTGAAGAAGCCCAGCCAGGCGCATGCGCGTCATACTTCAAAGCAGCAGCATGTAAACACAGAAAACAAATAGCCGAAGTAACATAGTAAGGCTCATAGAAGACTAGAACTACCAGATGATCTCTTAGATTATGAGGGTGGGAGCGGAGGGCACGTAATCCCTGAATGTCACTCCTCATAAAATAAGGATCAAACTTCGAACTGGTAAGTTCTCGTTTAATCTTACTATTTTACTTCGGAGTCACGTGAGTGACTACGTGAAGATTTCAAAGCTCTGTATTTTCTTGCCGTAGATGCACACCATACGACAATCTGCTTCGGTTGACACAGTAGGGAATAAATAATATATTGAACATTGCTTTGAATTATTCAATAACTATTGTTAACAATAATAAACACAGGAATAACCTCTCTGTCTCAGGGAAAATTACAAACAATGATAGAAAACAAAGCAAATTAATTAAATGTGACCCAAAACAGCATGCCGAAACCGTGGCACGGTCTGTACAGGTTTTTCAGAAAATTGAGAAAATGTTGCTTCTCGAGACCATCCTGCGGCCTCGAAGATTAGGTCTAACGGCACGTCCTGAGCCTTCGCCGCGGAGATCGATGCCGCCCTGGTGGAATGAGAGTTAAAGACAGGAATGTCGACTCCAGCATAATTGAGGACCTGATTCAACCATGTAGAAATAGTTTGTGCGGGCACTCTTTTATATGTCTTTTTGTGACTAATGAGCAGTCCTGTCTCAGAACCTCTGAGACTCCTTGTTCCCTTAATATATTGGCTTAAGTTATATGGCGTAACTACATATAACATTTGGTCAACAAGATAGGCTTTAAACATCACCTTGATTCCAGCCAGACCGGGCCTGCTTTGTTTGATTAAATCATAAACATAGAAGTTAATGTCATGGACAGACAAATGCATACAAGGTATTCGTAAGAATTATAATGTTTGTACACGTTGTGCTGAAACCAGCGCTATTAGCATAACCACAGCAAGAGTTAATCTCTGCGTAAATAATGAAGTAATTGGAGCCCATTGCCGAAGCATTGTGAGAACTGGAGTGATGTCCGAGATTTCTGTATAGCGAGGTTTTGGAGGGTTTTTATTAAAAATTCCTCATAAATCGGGATACTAACGGATGAGACCTGATAGGATGTTGTTCTGAAGACTGCTCGCAATAAGAGAACAATGCACTCCGAGCACTGGTAATGTCACTATAACGCAGGTGCTCATCAAAATGCAACTTAGCAAGGAACTCCAACACATCACATATGCTTGCATTATGATAAGACATATTGGATTGTACACAGAAACAGTTCCCATTTCTTTATGTGAACCATATATTTTTTTTTGAGTGCTATTTCGCCAGCCTGCCTGAGAACTACCATGGCCCTGTTCGGCAATCCAAGTCCTTGGAATTGGATTCACCAGTCTGAAGAAGGGTCTCGACCCGAAACGTCGCCTATCTCCTTCGCTCCTTAGATGCTGCTGCACCCGCTGAGTTTCTCCAGCTTTTTGTGTACCCTTGGAATTGTCTGGTCAGAACCTGCAGACCAACAATTAATACGGTCATGTAAAGGGTGACTTTCTCCTGTAACCGGATGCACCAAGAAATTACTGCAGCTGGGAATCATCATGAATGACTGAACCATCATTGAAAACACTAAGGGGAACCATGGTTGTGTTGGCCAATCTGGGATAACCAAAACACCTGTGGCGGAGTCGTGCTCTATTGTGGCGAGTCAGTTCAGGATGAAAACATGGAAGAATTGCATACAAATTTAGTACCCCCAATGTAACGACTGCATCCACGGCAACTGCACCTGGATCTGGCTCCCATGCATATTTAGGCAGCTGGTGATGTAATCTGGATGGAACAGATCAATGGCTGGCAACCCAAATCGAGTGCCAATTGTGTGACAAAGCTTAGAATTCAACATCCACTCTATATTGGCATGAAACGTACGCGACCTATGGTCGGCCACCACATTAGCTATAGGTGGTGAATAAATGGCTGAAATGCAGATATGCCTTGACATACACCAATGCCACATGACGGTACCCAGTTAACACATGATACTGATCGTGCTCCTCCCATATGATTAATATATGCAGCTGCTGTGGTGTTATCAATCTGGAGTTGAATGTGTAAATCCTTCATTGAGGAGCAATATGCCTTTACCCATAAAATGCCCCCAATAATGCAAAATAATTTATCCCGTGTGTGTGGCGAATCAACCCTTCGTGTTCATGCCAGCTACCCCCACAGCTAGACTTGGTGTCCGTAGCACCCCATCCGAGAGCGCTGACATCAGTCTGGAAGATTAGGGAAGAGTCTAGTACCGAAAATGTTATTGGTAGCTAGATTAACATTAACAATTCACCACTGCAATTCTGCGAGAGCTGTGGTTGGAAACTGGATAACCCGATGAAAATGGCCTGCATTCGATTTTAGTGCTAGTTCTCATGCTCTCTGCAAATGTTGATAATGCATAGGCCCGAATGTACTGCAGGAACCTGCTCCCCATTTATCAATGACCGTAGCGTCTTCTCGGATGGAGGGATAATGTTTTGTGGGAGGCAAGTACAGACATCATCATCATCGACAACCTTGGCTGTTGGTAATATTACTGTTATAGCAACGGAATTAATAAGAAACCCCAAATACTCAATATTTTGGGTTGGCTGTAACTTGGACTTAGTTGGATGGAGCAACCCCTAATGACTCAAGCACCAATTCTTCAGCTGACTCATTAGTGTTGCTGATAATTAAGATATCAGCTAAATAAGCCATTACAATGTGATGATGGGCTGAATAGCACCAGCACAGGTTTTAACAAATTAACAAATAGCGAGGGTGCTGAACTTAATCCAGGAGTCAATGCTTTGTATTGCCACAGCTGTGCCATCCAATTAAATTTCAAGTACCTGGGATAATGAGCATGAATTGGCAGTGAATAATACGCATCTTGCAAACCAATAGTTGCCACATAACAGCCCTGTGATTTAGCAGTAACGAATTTAAGTGATTGAGGACGAGAATTACTCTACAACACCCATCTTTTTGAGATCTGGGGAAATACTAGACACAATTGTGGAGGATGATTAATGGCTTTATCAATCACCATTATCCATCTGTTCAGGCTCTTGAGCAGAAAACACCCACATTTTTCTAGGCTTGTGCTGTTGAGGTGGATCTATCCCTGAGACAAACTCAATGGGAGATGTGAGACAGTATTTAGTATAAACATATCATATATTACACAGCACCATTCATTAGAAAATATTTGTAATCAACCTCCAATAGGAGATTGGCCACCAGAACTTTATCATTAAGAAAAGTCCCTGTACCTCTACAGTTGACCTGTAAAGCTGTTGTCTGCTCATATTGGGATTGTAGCCGGTCTGTGTCAGTGGGTACCCTCGTTGCCCCACCGGCCTGTCCCTGCTGAGCCCAGCACCTGGATCTGACCTTCAGTATTAACCCAGGGTTGCGAATAGGTGGCCTCAAAATGCTTGACTGCATTAAGCCAATTGGTTTGGCCTCATCATGAATTTCACGAATTTTCACGACAAACAATAGTTCAGGCGTTTGTACATTAGTTGCCCTACATAGAGCAGCAAAGTTTTGGTTTAGTGTTGGCCTGATGGCGATATTCCCTGATGCAATTCCCTGAAAAATGCATTGCATAAAATACCCAACATATCTGTTGTGAGTTTGAGGAATGATTGTCCCTTGGACCATAGTGCCAAATGCAGTAATTGCTGCAGCCACCAGTTGGAGGACGTGTTAACACCGAACCTCCTGTCCCATCAAAGAAGGACTCATGGATGCCCAGAACCTGGGTCACCATAGGCACTTTCAGTAATGCACATTAAACAGGTGTCTCATATTTGCTTGCAGTCACTTGCATCATATCTTGCTGGAGCTGGTGAGGTACTACATAATTGATACCGCTGGCAAGGGATTGTTCCATTGACTCACCAGTCCCCTCCGGAATAGCAACTCAGTGCCATTTCCGAGACACCCGGAGCGTGGCTCTTGTGCGCGCTGGTGTTTGCACATAAGCAGGGACACCAGCATCAGGGTCAGCTGCAATCTGCCCGCTTCTCCCAAATCATATAGTAGGGAGGCATCCTCCAGTCCTAAACAAGGCGCTGGAAGGAACTCCAATATATGGACCCTCCATATGTTGGTCAAGGTATGGCCCTCTTGGACATTACTGGCCCTTGGACCCTTATATAATGAAGGTTGGAGCATCAGCTGCATGTTCCCAACCTCCCCCACAGTCTTGTATGATCAGGGGAAGAGTCACCATTGTTGTCAGAGAACCCAGGTCTGTGACTTTATATTTGACTTTTCATGGCTAGGAGCAGCCTCAGTCTGCTAGCACCCTTGGAAATAAACAGATGGACCAGGCTCATTCTGAAGCAAATTCCAGTTGGCCTGCCTTTTGTCAATGGAGCTAGTGGGGAAAATTAGCACGCGATTTTAACTGCTGCCGGTAAAACAGCACCCAGCATCGGAACCGGCGTTACCGCGCTTATCTCCCGACCCGATCAAATTGGTGAATCCCTGGACCAACACTAAGACGGGTCTTTGGAAGTGACAGCTCCAACTCCCCACTCCTACTGACTGCTCGAGCCAGCTTTACAGAATGGAAATACTTCTAAGTAAAGTTTTTAAAACACTTAACTTAGAAGTTCCTACTTACCCGCTGGTGGAGCTGTGCCCTCCAGCCCGTTCAGTGCGACATGCGCGGACGTAATGACGCACATGCGCCTGGCGGGGCTTCCGAAGTAAAACTGTTAATCCCAGATTATTCACCTTTCTTGAAAAAGAAAATGCCCATACCGATATAATTCTTCAAACATTTGGCATTTTCAGAGTTGGCGAGATGATAAATCCATGTGTGTTAATTCTTTCTGAATCTTAAACGATTTATTACACTCAACTGGCTGCATATTTATTGCATTTTTAATTTTTTTTTTAGAATAATATCTACAGGTATACACAACAAATAGAGGATTTGAAGTGTCAGTTGAACTGGGATAAGCAAGCTTTGGAGGCATGGCTTGAAGAGTCAACAAAAACGGATGAAGATACAATTATCATACAGAAATACGCTAAAGATGATGAAGGGAAGATCAGGGTAATTTTTTTTAATTTGTTGTTGCTGATTTTTTTGTCAAATATAATTGTGTGACATTACAAATAATTGTAATAAACCAATGGAGAAATCACGTAAGAATTAACACGTCCACTTTGTCATGACATGCCATTGAAATAATTTGTTTTGTGCTTAGCTACAAGTCTCTGCCATATTGGCGATGGAAATGTTATAACTAATGATGCAGATTTGAGAGCAAAAAGTAGCAGAAATCACATTATTTGAATGAAAGAATACTTTATTGTCACAAAAGATCATAAGATCATGTGATTGGAGTAGAATTAGGCCATTCGGCCTAACAAGTCTACTTCGCCATTCAATCATAGCTGATCTATCTCTCCATCCTAACCACATTTTCCTGCTCTCCCCATAACCTCTGACACCTGTACTAATCAAGAATCTATCTATCTTTGCCTTAAAAATATCCACTGACCTTGCCTCCACAGCCTTCCGTGGCAAAGAATTCCACAGATTCACCACCCGCTCTAAAGACATTTCTCCTCATCTCTTTCTTAAAATAACGTCCTTTAATTCTGAGGCTATGACCTTTAATGCTAGACTCTCCCACTAGTGGAAACATCTTCTCCACATCCACGCTATCCATGCCTTTCACTATACTGTATGTTTCAATGAGGTTCCCCCTCATGCTTCTAAATCCCAGCGAGTACTGGCCCAGTGCCGTCAAACGCTCATCCTGGGATAATTATTTCCTGTGATAATTCTTGTAAACCTCTGGACCCTCTCCAGAGCCAGCACATCCTCCAGATATGGTGCCCAAAATTGCTCACAATATTCCTAATGCGGCCTGACCAGTGCCTTATGGAGCCTCAGCAATACATTCCTGTTTTTGTATACAAGCCCGCTTGAAATAAATGCTAGCATTGCATTTGCTTTATTTCCTACCGATTACTACTGAATCCTGCACCAGCACTCAGAGTCCCTTTGCACCTCTTTCTGGATTCTCTCCTCATTAAGAAAATAATCCTTCTACCAAAATACATGGCTCCACACTTTGCTACACTATATTCCATCTGACACTTCTCTGCCCACTCTCCCAACCTATCCAAGTCCTTCTGCCGAGTCCCTGCATTCTCTACATTACCTTTGGCTCCACCTATTTTCGTATAATCCGCAAACTTGGCCACAAAGCCTTCAATCCCCTCATCTAAATCATTAATATGTAGTGTGAAGAACAGTAACCCCAGCAACGAGCCCTGTGGAACTCCGCTAGTCATGTGCAGGCAACCAGAAAAAGCCCCCTTTATTGCCACTCTTTGCCTTCTGCTATCCAGCCAATCTGATATCCAAATTTGTCAGGCAAGACCTCCCCTTCACAAAACCATGCTGACTGGCCTATTTTATCGTGAACTTCTAAGTACTCTGTAACGTCGTCCTTTATAATGGACTCTAAAATCTTACCAATCACCAAAATCAGACTAACCGCCCTATAGTTCCCACTACTCTCTTTTTCTCCTTTTTGTGCAGTGGGCTAATATTGGCAATTTTCCAATCATCTGCAACCACTCCTGAATAGTGTTTCTTGAAATATCACTATCAATGCCTCCACAATCTCAAAAGCCACATCTTTCAGAACCCTAGGGTGCAATCCAGGTGAGTCATCCACCTTCAGCCCTTTCAGCTTCCCAAGCACCTTCTCCCTAGTAATAGCCACTCCACAAACTTCCACCCCGTGACATGTGACAAGTCACAGTGAAATTCTTTGCTTAATGTCGCCACATTAAAGAGCGTTTAAAAAGTTGTAAAGTATACCCCCCCTTCCCCCCCAGATCTACCTTTATCCTTGCCCCCTCCCCCTCCCTCACGGTGCCCCCCCCCCCCCATGCCAGGTCCTCCACTGTTCTTCCCCCTCCCTCACGGTGGTCTCCCCATTTCAGTTCTGATGCCATCTTCGAATTTCCTTTTCACTCATAAATTTCACTGACAATCACCTCCATAATGTCAATTATCTCCTAACCTACCTATTCTGACTGTCTCCCAGAACCTTATCCCAGTGTTTATCAACTCATTATTTGACAATCTCAACTTCATCTGGCTAACCACCCATCCTTCAAGTTTAAGCATTGGTTAACACAAAACTCTCAGTGCATATTATATTCCACACAGTTTCTAATTGCCCGCCTCCCTGCCCAAACTGATTGTCTCTCCCCAACACCCGAGGATTAAAAATTCCTTTCCTCACGGCATTAACTTCTCTCGCAACCTCCCGCTTTCCTGTTTCTTTATTATCTCTTCCATCTCCTTAGTACCACCCGTACCTTACAGATTATTTTACTGTAAAAATGATGAGTGCCTTTCCATGATTCTACCATTCTGGTATTCTGTCCCTAAATTCTATTGAATTTTCACTGGTGGACAAAGCCTGGACCATTACCCACATCTCTTTCCCCCAGCCCCCCCCCCCCCCCCCTTCCCCACTACCACCACCATTGAAGGGAACTCGAAGAGTTGCTGCTTTCAAAAGGCAGCTAATATCATCATAGACCACATCATTCTGCCCATGCTCTCATCTCGCTGCTACATCGGAAAGAAGCTTCAAGAACCTGAAAGCAGTAACTTCCAGGTTCAAGAACAACTTCTTCCCATCAGCCATCAGGCTCTTGAACAATACACAATGCTAATCACAATATAGTATGACCTACTATAGGTAGACACAAAATGCTGGAGTAACTCATTTTGGGTCGAGACCCTTCTTGAGACTGAAGGGTCTCGACCCGAAACGTCATCCATTCCTTCTCTCCAGAGATGTGGCCTGTCCCGCTGAGTTACTCCAGCATTTTGTGTCTACCTTCGATTTAAACCAGCATCTGCAGTTCTTTCCTACACATGACCTACTATAGACTTTGTTTTGGTTGCACTATGGACTTTAATTTTTCATTATTTCGGTCTAGTTATCTAATATTACTGATTATTAAATTGTTGTATTGTTGATTAGTTTAACTTTTTTTATAATGTGTGTTTTGTCAATTAAGCCGCAGCAAATAATAATTTTACCCATTGCTGATACAAGTGACAATGAAATAATCATGACTCCTGACTCCTTTAAATCCTGTCTCTTCATCTAATCTTTCAACAGTATATTTTCATATCAACTTGATTAATTTGTCATTTGTTTTTATCTGACTCCACCCATGTCAAGTATTTTGTGGTGTTATTTGTCATTAACAGAGCTGTATCTGTTGCTAGTACTTTATTACAAGTTAATTATTTTAGGAACTAAGGGAGAACATTTAAAACAAAAGCTTGTACATTAAACAAAATAATTTTCTATTTACCACAGGATATATCAGTACAAATGGAGAGGATGACTAATGATGTAAACAAAAAACGAAAGCTACTTGACAATGAAATGACTGAAACAATTGCAGCACAGGTAAGATATGTCACATAGAACAGTGCGATTATTGGTATTGTGGAATTAAGATGGAGCAAAAATTGGAGATGCTTGAACATCAAACAAAAAACAGACCATATGAAAGTACTCAGCAGTCAAGTAGTACATGTGGGGAGAAAAACAGTCAATTGTTCATAGCAAGAACCCTTCATCAAACCTGTTGAGGTGAAATAAATAAGCATGTATTACATTGTAAAGAGGTAGATCTGTGGAGGAATAGTAAGATTAAACGAGAACTTACCAGTTTGAAGTTTGATCTTTATTTTATGAGGAGTCAAGTTGAGGGACTACGTGAATAGAAGCCCGTACAGCCGTTGGTGCGTCAATCTTCAAAGCAGCGGAATGAATTCACAGCTAACAATGACTGAAGTATAATGGTAAGATGATAAAACTAGAACTACCAGATGAGATCTATGATGGTGGGAGCGGAGGGCACGTAGTCCCTCAACTCGACTCCTCATAAAATAAAGATCAAACTTCAAACTGGTAAGTTCTCTTTTAATCTTACTATTTTACTTCGGAGTCACGTGAGTGACTACGTGAAGACTTCAAAGCACTGTGAATTCACGCCGCAGACCCAAATCCGACGTTCACACTGCCTGGATTGACTCAAAGTCGTTAACAATCAATCATGCATCAGTAACAACATTTGTTAAATGAATAACAATTTATTTACAAACAAATCATAACAAACCCCTCTAACTCAGGGGGAAAGTGTAACAGTACTCAAAACAGAATCAGCAAACACCCCGAGCCTTGAAATCGGCTTGTGATAAAACCTCTGAAAAGTTAGCTCACTGGACCATCCTGCGGCCGCGAGGATATGGTCTATTGGCACGTCCATCGCCCTTACCGCGGAAGTTGATGCCGCCCTGGTGGAATGAGATTTGAATTTATCAGTATCAATTCCAGCACTTGACAGGACCTGCTTTAGCCACCTTGAAATTGTTTGCACCGACACCTTACTGTGTGGTTTTTTGTGACTAATAAACAAAGCTGACTCTGTTCCTCTCAGAGGTTTAGTAATCTCAATGTAACGAGATAAATGTGAAACTACACACAAGCGATCATCTGCGGGGTATGCTGAAAACACAATCTTACATCCTGTCATGCCTCTTCTATTATGTTTAAGCAAATCATAGACATAAAATATAATGGCATCTGCCGACACATGCATTCTATCTAGCCATAGCTTTTGCAACGTCTGTACACGTTGAGCTGAAACCAACGCCATAAGCATGACCACCTTAATAGTTAATTTGGCTATAGATAGGCTTGTAACCGGAGCCCACTGGCGAAGAACCATAAGAACCTCACTCACATTCCAAATCCCGGCATACCTGGGTTTAGGAGGATTAGAATTGAAAACTCCCTTCATGAATCGTGAAACTAACGGATGTGTCCCTACTGTATGTAATTCTGCATTCATAGGTAAATAAGAAGACAGAGCACTTCTGGCTGAATTGATCGCACTGTAACTTAATTTTTGGTCGAAATAAAGAGTTGACAAAAACTCCAATACGTCCGTGATCCCTGCAGTGTGATATACAATATTCTGCTGTAGGCAGAATTGCTCCCACTTCCTTATATAGGTGAGATATTGCTGCTGTGTACTATCCCTGCAGGCCGACGTGAGAACATCCACAGTCCGATGAGACTGTCCTCTCCCCAGGTATGGCCTCCTTAAGATCTGCAAATTAACAGATCAATACGATCATGTAAAGGATGTTGATCCCCAGTGACTGGATTTACCAGTAGATTTTTATTCTTGGGAATAATCATGTAAGGCTCCCTAGCCATTTGTAATACAACAGGAAACCATGCTTGTGTAGGCCAATCTGGCACTACCAATATCCCTGAAGCGGAGTCCTCCTTGATCTTTTGCAAACATCTGCTGATGAGACAGAATGGAGGAAATACATACACAAACATTCCTCCCCAATGCAGCGAAAACGCATCCACTGCTACTGCCCAGGATCTGGTTCCCATGAAACATATCTAGGTAACTGATGATTTAATCGAGATGCAAACAAGTCAATATCTGGCATTCCATACTGAACAATCATTTGGTTAAATACATCCTGATTTAACATCCATTCAATGTTGTCATTAAACTGACGTGACCTAGTGTCAGCTACAGTGTTGAATCTTCCTGGCAAATAAAGTGCTGAAAGCCAGATATTTTGGTCAATACACCAGCTCAAAATCTGGTTAGCCAGTCTATCATAAGACTGTGACTTCACTCCACCCATGTGGTTTACATATGCCACTGCTGTGGTGTTGTCAATCTGAACCTGCACATGCAAGTCCCTCCTTGTAGAACAATAAGCTTTGAGCCCATACCAGGTGCCTAACAACTCTAAATAATTAATCCCTCTTAGTTGAAGAAGCGATGTCTCATCCACATTCCATCTGCCTCCACAACTAGAAGACATATCTGTTGCACCCCAACCCAGTGCACTTACATCAGTCTGTAAAATCAGTGACGGTGGTTCCACCAAAACCTTCCTAAAACTTGTTGAAACATTTGCTATCCACCATTGTATGTCAGCAATCGCCCCAGCTGACAACTGCATAGGCCTATCAAAATGGCCCCTTTGTATTCTCAGTGCCTGTTCCTTTGATCATTGTAATTGTTGATAATGCAGAGGACCATACTGCACAGCTGGAAATGCTGCCACAAACTTCCCAATTAACCTGGCTACTTGTCTAATCGAAGGCCTTTGTTCTCCAACGAGATTAACACAGTCCTCAATTAACTGATTCAATTTATCCCTGGGCAAAGTTACCAACATGTGATTGGAATTATTGGTAAATCCCAGATAATCAATAATTTGGACTGGTGATAATTTAGATTTATCTGGGTGAATAACAAATCCCATTTGTTCAAAAGTGATTTTAACAACTGAAACTGATGATTGAGTTTCAGCATGAGTGTTTCCAACAATCAGAATATCATCTAAGTAGGCCATTACCACATGCCCCTTAGCTCTAAGTAACGCTAACACAGGTTTTACCAATTTAGTAAATAATCTAGGAGCTGAAGTTAATCCATTCGGCAATGCCCTGAATTGCCACAGCTGAGTCATCCAAATAAATTTCAAATATCTTCTATCATCCTCATGAATAGACACTGAGTAATACGCATCCTTTAAATCAATAGTTGCCATATAACACCCTTTGGACACTAGATGTTTGGCCGTGGTAAAGGTTTCCATTTTGAAAATGCCTATAACAAACAAACTTGTTCAAACTTGATAAATCCAAAATAATTCCCCCCCCCCAGTCTTTTTAGATCTGGGAAATATATTTGACACAAATTGTCGACTTTGATAGACAGAAGGCTCAATTACCCCTTTCTTATGTAACGACTGAATCTCTGCTTGAATAAGCAAATTTTCTTCATCTGAACAAAATAAGTTTACGACTAGGAAAATGTTGATTAGGTAGACTGTCCTTAGAGTAAAATTCAATTTTCACCCCTTCAATACTACTAAGTATGAACAAATCTGATGTCAACTGCTGCCATTGTTTGAGAAACAATTTTAACCTTCCCCCAATTTGAACAGGAACATAAATTAATTCATCGTCTGTCGATGTTTTCCTTACCTGCATCTTTCCTTGCGGACCTTGTTGTCCTCGACCTCTTGTGGAGAAAGGCACCTTCCCCTTCATGCTGGCAGCCTGCCAGTTCCGAAATTGAAGACCTGAACGACTCGTTCCTTCTCCTGCATCCACATTAGTTCCTTGCCAAAACGGAGAAAACCTTTTGCCTTGCTTACCAGCCGGCTTAATGAGGGCCATAGTTTTAACATCTTCATGACATTCTTTGACCGTTTTTGCAAGGTTACCTCCAAACAACAGATTTTGTGGTGGTACACTGGTCGGTTTGCACAAACTTGCCAAATTCGGATTAAGCACTGGCCTAATAGCGGCCCTCCTGATGTTATTGATTTCAAAAAATGCATTACAAAGGAATCCCAGTCCGTCCTGGTGTTCTTCAACCACATTGCTTGGATCAATCACTTTCACCACAGCTGTAATACCTGCTGACAACAGTTTAAGCACTTTTTGAAACTTCATCTCCTAGCAGGCATACCCATCTGTGACCAGATTTGGTGATTAACCACCGGTACCTTCAGGAGATCACAATTAACAGGAGCTTTATAGTTTTTTGTTGCTTCATCCATAGCTAGCTCCTGTAACTGGTGGGAGAGCATATACTGAATGGCTTCAGCCAATTCTCCATCAATCGCCTCTCCTGCCTCTCTAGGCTCAGCAAACTTTCCAGCAATGTTCGGAATGACCTCCAACCGAACTTCTTTACTGCTCTCCCCCAACATAGAATCAGTGTCAGCAAACTGCACTGATGGAACTGCACTCACAGGCAGGATAGTTCTGCAGCCCTGGAACAGGTGCTGCTAGCACAAGCTCTCCATCAGCCTGGCTTGGGCACCACTCCTCCTCACGGAGCTGGTCCCTATTGAGCATTCTTTGTAATAAAATCTCGACTTGGGAGAGCCGTGAGCAAATGGACTCTCCTATGGAGGGTATAACCTCCATGCCCGACTCATCTACAGGCCTGATAGACTTGCCAGTGGCCTTCCGCCCTACTGGCAAGCCTGCACTGCCCCCAGGCAGTGGGTCCGCAACCACTGGCTGTGTAGCCAGCACCGGACCAGGTGTACCAGACGGGCCTCCTTCCACAACACTCTCCTGGCACTCTCCTTTCTACCTGCGGAGCGCCTCGCCGACACCTTCTTTACTTTCTGCAACATATCTCCAAGTACTTCAAACCGTCGCAGAAATGACCTGTGGTAAAAATTTCAACAACTTTACCTCCGTTTTTAAACTTACCGCTCGGAGGAGCGCTGCTGCTCCAACCGCCCGACTGCACCAACGTCCGACGTCATGACGCACCAACGGCTGTACGGGCTTCTATTCACGTAGTCACTCACGTGACTCCGAAGTAAAATTGTGTGTGATATGGGTACAAATTGAAATTGTCAGGATAATTATTATTTTAAATACCAACATTTCAAGCGCAACACTGTGACACAGCTGGTAGAACTGCTGTCTAACAATGTGGGAGACCCAGGTACGATCCTAACCTCAGGTACATTCTGCGTGGAGATTGCACATTCTCCCTGTGACCACATGGGTTTACTCTGGGTGCTCGGGTTTCCTCGCATGCCAAGGTCATCCAGGTCTGTAGGTTAATTGTCCTCTATAACTTGTGTAGAGAGTGGGTGTGAAAGTAGGATAACATAGAATTAGTTTGAATAGTTGGTGTGGATTCAGGAGCAAAGGCCCTGCTTCCATGATGTACTTTCAATTTAGCGATTGACCAACCAAAGTTGGAACAGAAACGTTCTGATATTTCGGGAGAAAGAAGGGAAAGGATAAATTACTGCAATTATTCCATTCAATATTGAGCCAAGTGGGATGAAATGAGCCCAGATGGAATATGAGATGCTATTTGTCAAACTTACCTTGGGCATTCTTGAGCAATTAGGAAGCAAAAGGGAGAGGGGATGGGTAATTGAAATGAGAGCCATTTTTTAATTGAAATGGAAGTCTAACGTTGCCATTGCGAAGTGAAGTAGTCACCGAATCTGTGCAAGACAAGGTAATGAGCACCAAATGCAATAGACAACATTGGAAGAAGTACATTAATTGCTGTTACATTTGGAAATAAATGCCAATTAAAAAACAAAAGAATTGCTAGCTTGATAATTTGGGTTTGCATGCGATCACAGACCTCTGCCCCCTGTCTCGGCAACTTAAAATACACAAACCTTTGCAGTTTCTCAGTTCCAATGATGGGTTCTTGAACTGAAATTTTGACTTGCTTTCTCTCCCCATTGCTGTTACTTAATCTGCTGAGTGCTTTGAGCATTTTTGGTTTTTGTTTCAGCAGAATTTCAGGATTGTTATTGTGTGAATATTAAATACAACCTTGCATTATATTTGAGATTCCTTTTATGCACTTTACAGCAAAGTTAAATGTTTTTATTAATGAAAGCAAAACTGTAAACATTTTTATTGTAGATGGAACTGGACAAAATAGCACATGACTTTCGCAGATCCCACAGTGAGAGGCAAGAACTAATTAGGCAATGGCAGAACACAATTGAACAGATGCAGAGAAGGGATCAAGATATGGACAAGTGTGCATTGGTAGGGAGCATTTCTTTCCATGTCAGTAATTTAATTTGCAACACAGTTTTGTATTATCTCTCATATTGAAGCCATTATATATAAATTATTGTGGCCTTTGGACACGCATAATATTTGTATGCTCCTTCACATTTTGGTTTGGGGCAAGACCGCAAGACACATATCTGTTTCTGGCTGTTACAAGAGGAAAACAGATTGCTTATATTTCAAATGTGTAGGAAGGAACTGCAGATGCTGGTTTACGCCGAAGATAGACACAAAATGCTGGAGGAGGTCAGCAGGATAGTCAGCTTCTCTGGAGATTTCTTCTCTTCAGAGATGCTGCTTGAATCGCTGAATTACACCTGTATCTCTTGCTTATATTTCAAGTTATCTACGTTAAAATGACAGAATATTTGTCAAATTCATTCTTTGTCATTTGCAGATTTTTTTAAAAGTACAGAAGTGTTATTTCTGACAGGAATTTCTGGATGTGTCGGGGAATAATATGCAACTGTTGTAACATCATGGAAGAAATCTACTGCCATTGTCAACTGATTTCCCATCAGATTTATTTTTTGGGCACATAAATCCCCAGGATATTTAACTGTACATGTTTAGTAGAAGTAACTTGATATAGGGACTCCTGCATTTTGTAGGAGTCACATTTAGATATGCCATTTCATAATATATTGATACACCAGGCAAGTTTCTTACAGTTGCCCAGTAAAACGCCTCCATTTGTGACGAGTATTGAGTATTAACGTAGCTTTGAATGGTTGTTTGCACCTCCTTAGTGTGAGATCAGTTATATATATTTTTGGGTGCAATTGTTAACCATTGTAAAAAGTAAATGCTCAGTGAAATTTCCTGCCTTAAAATAATACATATAGCAGGAAAATCTCATTAATATCAATGTATCTTCCTTTTAACACTGGGAACTAAATATCCAGGAATACCACTTGGTGCAATATACATTTTTTACTACATGATGATGCAAAGTTCTCAGTTTGTTTTTCTTCACCATATCAATTTTAAAATTAACTAGTCCATGTGGGACCCGTTGGGTCCCTGTCACACGGGAGGCCTGGTCCCCCAACACAACCCGTTCTCCCAATGCAATATTCCACCACTCACCCATTGCCCCCCTGGGAGGCCTGGTCCCCCAACGCAACCTGTTCCCAAAGGCAATATTCCACCATGCACCCATTCCCCCAACGCAATATTCTACCACTCACCCATATCCCCCAACTGCACAGGGGCTGCTCATTTTGCCTTATTTACCCTCGCTCATTTTAAACTTTTTTTTAAAATGCGCACTTGCTAGGGCTTGCAGGACTCGGTGTCCTGGGATAGCAACATTGTAGCGAGCAGGGCTACAATCCCATTGTGATGTCATTGCTGCAAGTGCCAGTGCAGAGGGAAGAAATTTTGGGGGGGGTTTTGTAAGGTTAAAAATGTGAATAACTTATAAAATATAACATCAATCTGAACAAAGCTTGATACAAAAGACCACAGGACAATTGTAAGTAAGGTGGTCCAAAAATTGTAGCGCTATCCTGTACCGTTTTGGCATAGATCCGCGATCACATGCTCACACACACACACACACAGTTTTAATAATATAATAATAGATAACACCATTTAACACTTTTTGAAGAAACAACTGTTCAAGTTGTTCAAATGTTTTCTCATAATAAATGTGTATTGAAAGACACATTCACAGTGAAGGGGATGATGTCTGGGGGAAAAAAATCTCTTCCAAGCAAATGATTACTGGCAAGTAGTACTAAGTGCATTTTATAGCAAAGATTGTGAATTCTGCCATTGTTTTCATCTCAATTTTCATCTTGCATGGCATATTTTTATTCCTTGGCTTTCGACACTGGCTGTGGCTTTGCTCCTGTTCTTAGTGCTTTTAATGTCTTTTAACTTTTAGAGTGTGTTTTTTATAGTCCTTCGTCTTACGGTTTTTATTGGTTTGTAATGCCTTGTCCATGAGTTCTCATGTACAGCACTTTGTGGCAACTGTAGTTGTTTAAAGCGCTTTATAAATAAAGTTATTATTATTATTTTTCATCTTGCATGGCATATTTAATGCTACCAATCGTAGATTAATTTTGAAGCAACTATACTTAATGAGAATAATAGACATGTTTGCTCAACACTTGTAATCTCTGTCATAGAAACCATAATATTGCTGTCATCATAAATCAGGCATATTGCTTGTTGCATTTTTTCCTATTTATATATTGTGTTATCTTCCAAAATAAATGCAGTAGAGTTCAAATTAAAAAAATACTAAAAACAATCATGTTAATCTTTTTATGAGCTAACTGTGAAAAATAGATTTTCACAGAGTATGTCAGCTTTATGATCATCTCCAGGTAAAGACATTACAATTGCAAATTTGGACTGATCACTTCCAATTCCTATCCATGTAAGTGGACCTGACATTTTATTCAAATCAAGGGAACATCTAATGGCATTGTTTATTCAACGACTATTTCTAAGTGCACCATCGTAAATTGGACCTCAAAACTATCATTGAATAATCTCAGTAAAACTAACTGTGTTGTGCTAGTTTATTGCCAAGGAAATCCCAGAAACATGATCAACATTATCTTTGTGTTTTATATGTAAGAGCACACAAGAAATTATGAGCAGGAATAGGTTACCAATCTCCACAAACCTGTCCTGCAATTCAATAGGATCATGTTGACCGTGGCTAGTTACTGTCAAGCTGGAGCAGACCATTCCCCTCTTCAATAGGATCCCCCATTCAATAGGATCATGGCTAAACTATACTTGCCTCAACTCCTCATCTGTGTCTTTTTCAACAGCTCCTCAATTCTTTGATCTTTTCAAATAGGGTGACGAAAACCGAACACAATACTCACCAATGTCGTATACAACTGTAACGCCCCTGTTGCTCACCATTTTAACTCTTTCCAATTCCTATATTGGCCTGTCCTGAGCCACACCCATTGTCAGACTAAGGCCACATGCAAACTGGAGGCGCAGCATCTCGTATTGCGTTTGGGTATCTTACAGACCAATAGCCTGGACATTGAATTCTCCAATTTTAGGTAAATAACTTACAAGCACCTCCACATGCTCCTCCCCACTCCCGCCCCCCACCCCTCTGGATTGCCACTCTTTCCCATCCCCTTTCCTTCCCTCCCACCCCCTTACACCAATATTCCTTCCTCTGGCTTCACATTTCACGACTCTTCTATCCTTACTTCTTTTGTCTTTGCAGCTCTGGTCTTTATTCAACCATCTGCCAATCAAACCACTCCTCACTTGTATTCACCTATCTTCTTCTTGCGTTTGAGGCAGCAGAAGTCTGCAGCAGAGTGATGCCATCCGGTTCGACTTCCTTAGGTGCCCGCCCTAATAAGGGCGCATGTTCCGGGCTGGTGCCAAGCTGCGGTGCTGCTCATTTGCCAGGTTTGTCCTGCCCCCATCTCACTTCCAGCTTTACCCCCTTCTGCAAGTAGTCTGAAGAAGAGTCGTGACCCGAAACATCTATCCTTGTTCTCCAGAGATGCTGCCTGATCTGCTATGTGCCTCCATCTCTTTCTATCTTCTTCTGTTGCCAGTTGTGCTTGAGTGAGCCTTGTCCTGTTAAGAACCTTACAGGTTATGGTGTTGTGCATTTATTTTCTACATATAAACTACCCTAATGCTGTTTCAAATTATTTGTTTTCACCAACTACCTTATTTTTGAGGGAGGCTGATTTTTCACGGATGCTAATTGCATGACATTTAATCACAAAAAGTAGATGAAAGCCAATGTCAAGGCTAAAATTATCTGCTTTAAATGTTGTAACCCCAATGTGCTATTCTCAGCAGAAGCGTTTTAGGCCACTCATCTTCCAATATATATATTTTTTTATTACAATTATCATATTGCATTGTTTATCTGGAATCTCTTTCAGCCTTTATCCATGAGCCAAAAATAACTTTCTGATTTTACCGGCAACTGGATACATTTAATTTTTAATTCTTCACTGTAAACGTCCTGTTGAAGAATTTTTCTTCATTCTAAGGATAAGCTTCATTGCAGCCTGGAGGATAGAGTAAGGTGGAAGCACGTGGAGAACAAATCCTTTATGTAATATTATTTAATAGGTTTGATACTGATTTAACGGTGTACCAAAAATATAAATTCCCTGAATAATTGTAATCTGTATTTTGCATATTAGATAATACATAACACACAAAAATATCTCTTTAATAGATACTAGCAGAAGTAAAGCAGGAAATACGACAAAAAGAAGCATTAATTAATGAAAAAGTACAGTTTCTTAAGAATGAGACTGAAAACAATGAAGAATTTGTAAGAAAGATTTCCATAAATGAACGTCAAGGAGCTAAACTTCGTTTAGAGTATCAAGCACATGAAACAAACCGTATTCAACTACAAAATGAGGTAATTAACAAAACTCTTTGTCTTTCATGGCTGTAAGTACAAAATCTTAAACTAATAGGTAAGGTGGTTGGATTTAACTGGCTAAATGCTAGCAGTTCCAAATAGGAGAATTGCTTCCCAGATCCTGCATTCCACTGTAAAGGACGCAAGATCCCATTGATTGCAAATGGATTGTTTGGCTGCAGATTTAGAAGCAAAATGCAAACAAATTATTGTTTTTTTTTTTACTGACCTGTAGTAATTTTAGCTGGATGATCTTTTACATCATGAATAATTTTGGTAGTAATTTTCACACGAACAACATGATTATTATTAGCCCATTTATATAGCTAATATGTTTACATTTTTGTTAATATTTCCTAAAATTGGTATCTGCCAAAAAACCTTAACTGGTTACTCAAAGCAACAATGCACACGTTGCAATACCAGCAGATTTATCCAGACAGACAAGGGCCACCAGATACATGACACAAATTAGACTGTTCCTTATTGCTTAATTGAATATTTATCTGTAAAGGTTGATTGAAATCACTGGTGTTAAACAAAACAGAGTAGTTTTTATGGCAGGGCTGCAGCAAACGAGATTAACAAAACTGAAAAACAAAAGTTGGTAGAAACACTAAGGGGATTAGGCGGCATCTGTGGAAAGAGAAATAGTTAAAGTTTCAGGTCTGGGAACTTTTGCAAAACCTTTTTGGGAGGGTACTCAATAAGAATGATTAGATGAAATTTGGGGCGCACAATTTTTTTAGCCACGCATTTTGCAAAGTCATAAGGACTGCTTGAATGTTTATGTCATTGTTCAATATGTTATAGGAAAGGATAACATTATGAGGGTTTCATATATGTCTTATACAAAACATATCCATTTTGTTTACCCTTGATGTTCCCAAGCCACACTAACCCCAGCTTCAGCTGAACACTAGTGACATTTCGCTACTTGCCAGCAAAATACATCTAATGCAGTCTATATCAGGGCAATTAGAATTCACTGAAACTGAGAAGAGAGGAATGTTAAGCAATGGATAGTTAGCAGGTCAGCATATAATGTGGACTTAATAAATAGAAGATGGAAAGCAAAATGACATAAATGGGAATTGAGGAGAAAACTCTCCACTGATACAAAGGCAGGTGGATGTAGCTATTGGAGACCCAGAATATCTTTCCAATCAGTCTTAAGGGCCTGGTCATCTTTAGTTGTTTCATTAATGATCTCCCAACACGAGAGCAGCAGTGAGGATATATAATGATTTCACATTATTCAGTTTTATTTGGATCTTCTCAGATAATGATGCTTGCAAGCCAGAAGACCTGGCATGATAATTGGCAAATATACTTGCACCTCACAAATGCCAAGCATTGACCATCTGTGATGAAGGAAAGTTTATCCATCTTGATGTTGCCTCCATCATAAATACTCTAGGAGTCCCAATTGAACAAAAAAGTTAACTTGATTGACTCCATTAATATGGTGGTTACAAGTATACTGACCTTCTGACTTTCCAAAACATTTCCACTATTGAGGAGGTTATGGCACAATAGTGATTGAATATCAGTGGATGGTGATTGACCTGTAGCCAGAAGCCTGGTCTGAGGATTTGCAGATATAATTCTGAAATTAAAACTCAAAAAAGTTACAAAGTGAGGCTACTATCAGCACTGATAGCCATGAACTTACTGATTTATCATTAAAAGCATGCTAGTACACCACTGAGCTACAGAGAAGGAAATCTATTATCCTCACTTTACTTGTCTTTTATATAATGCCAGATTCCTAGCAATCTATTTGATCATTAACATTGGCCTATCAATCTATTTTGTTCATTGACCATTAGGAATGGGTATGGGAAATACCTTAAACATAAATAGGACATCTGCCTTGCCAAAACCCAAGATTTGTTATTAAATGTCATTTTTTTGGTTTCTCGTATTCTCTTGCTTTAGTTTTCTGGCTAAAACATATTATGGTGTATGAATATATAAATGTTCTCTGCAGTTTATTTTTTTCCCTATATTAGAACTTTAATGGATGATAAAATGATGTTTTCAAGTGCCACCTAAAATGTCTCTGTAATATGTACAGCTTGATACCTTAAAAAGCAAAGTGGATAGAACTGCAACTGATCTAGAAACTGTGAGAAGTCAAATAACAAATTTGAAGCGGGAAAACATAGAAAAAAACACCAAGTAAGAGTTCTACTCATTGCTATGATATTTTTTTTGTCATTATAAACCTGGTGTTTTTACTTCCTTGAGTAACATACTTTGGTTGTTTCAAAAATGTTTGACTAATGGGATGGAGTTTCAATAAAATATTTTCTATCATTATATAAAACCTGTGCAGTCAACTTTGCCCAAAACAGAGGTGTAGATTTCCAGGTTAACAGAATGATTGTTCTGGAGCATTCCTCATCTGCATTCGTGTTATCCAAAAATGATAATATTCTTTCCAATATAAAAACCTTTCCACATGAAGTTACTGATTACTTTAGTTCAACCATTCCCTACACATTGTTCCAGCTCCATCTTCCTTGTCATGATTCTTCAAACCAATCTTCTCAGATTTTATATTCTCTCTTAAACCATCCGGTGTTCTTAATCTAAATTTTGTTCCATCGTTAGTGATACTCTTTGGGCATTTTCTATACCCTTCTCTGGAGCTTTTTTGTCAAACCTCTTCACCTCTATCTGTTTCAGTATTTTCAAAAATATTTTTGATCCATTTCTGCCTGTGGTTTCATTTTTTTTTCTTCTTTTAATGATCATGTACATTTTATATTATTTTGCACCTCAAACTTTTGCACTAAACACATTATGTAAATATGTAGGTATTAATAGCTATTTAAATTTATGCACGTAGTTATTATAAACTGAGCAGAAAAAATAGTTATAAATGTTTATTAAAGGAGAAAAATAAATAACAAATTTAAAATCCCCTTCAAAGTAGATTGGTACCATATGATTAGGGGAATGTTATGTACTGAAATTAACCACTGCTCTAATTTCCTACTTTGAAAATGATATTAAATAAATTCTACAACTAAGGTAGAATGCTACCATTCTCTTATCTCAATACTTATTGCTAAGACATTCAATTTTGAGGATGTAATCAAGAGGATGTTCTCAAGTGCCAACAGTAATGACAATGTTGACATAATTTCATACTTTTTTACATCTATGCACTAGCATCAAAGGCCACTCCATTAATTAGATTGTTATGCTGTCCAATCTAAAAATCTACCCAGTACCCTGATAATTGTAGTGAAACCTAAGGGTTAGAAACAAGATCCTTCCAAATAAAAGAAGATAGACACAAAAAGCTGGAATAACTCAGTGGGCCAGGCAGGATCTCTGGAGGGAAGGAATGCATGACGTTTTGGGTCGAGACCTTTCCTCAGCCTAGTTAGGGATAAGGGAAATGAGATATAGACAACGACGTAGAGAGATAAAGAACAATAAATGAAAGATATGTAAAAAAGTAACGATGATAAAGGAAACGGGCCATTGTTAGCTGTTTGTTGGGTGAAAATGAGAAGCTAGTGCGACTTGGGTGGGGGAGGGATAGAGAGAGAGGAAACGCTGTGGTTACTTGAATTTAGAGAAATCAAAATGTCATACCACTGGGCAGTAAGCTGCCCAAGCGACATATGAGATGCTTTTCCTTCGATTTGCGTTTAGATTCACTCTGACAATGGAGGAGACCCAGGACAGAAAGGTCAGTGTGGGAATGGGAAGAATTAAAGTGTTTAGCAACTGGGAGAGACAGGTAGGTGCAGGCAGACTGAGTGAAGATGTTCAGCATAACGATCGCCCAGTTAACGTTTGATTTCGCCAATGTATAAGAGTCCACATCTTGAACAATGGATACAGTAGATGAGGTTGGAGGAGGTGCAAGTGAATCTCTGCCTAGCCTGAAAGGATTGTCAGGGTCCCTGGACAGAGTCAAAGGAGGAGGTATATGGACAGGTGTTGCATCTTCTGCGTTTGCAGGGGTAGATACCGGGGGAGGGGGTGGTTTGGATGGGAAGCGATGAGCTAATCAGGGAGTTGCGGAGGAAACAGTCTCTGTGGCAGGCGGAAACGGGTGAGGATGGGAAGATATGACTAGTGTTGGAGGTGGTGAGAATTTCGGAGGATTATGTGTTGCATGCGACGGCTGATGGGGTGAAAGGTAAGGACTAGGGGGACTCTGTCTCTTTTGCAACTAATGGGAGGGGGAGCAAGGGAGGAGCTGCAGGGTACCGAGGAAACACGTGAGGGCCTCATCTATGATGCGAGAGGGGATGAGGACATCTCGGATGTCCTGGTATGGAACACCTCATCTTGGATGCAGATGCGGCGGAGGAATTGGGAGTAGGGGATAGAGTCTGTTGTGGGAGTCAGTGGGTTTGTAATTGACTTCAGTCGATAGTCTATTTCCTGTGATGGAGACTGAGATCAAGAAAGGGGAGGGAGGTGTCGGAGATGATCCAAATAAATTTGAGTGCTGGATGGAAATTGGTGGTGAAATTGATGAGGCCCATGAGTTCTGCACGGGTGCAAGAGGTAGCACCGATGCAGTCGGCAATGTAACGGAGATGGAGTTTGGGGATGGGGCCAGTGTACGCCTGGAACAGTCCTTCCAAATAAAATTTTGTAGGTTACAAGGGTTTCAAAAAACTGGATTTTTACCAGAAATATCTCCCAGAAATTTGAGAAAAGAAAATTGTATGAAGGGAAATATTTTGAGTCAGTGAAATTGGTTTTATCATTGTATGTTAAAATTGATACTTGCAAAGGATTGCTATTTCTCAGTGGAGTGAAGAAAGCCATGAATTCTATAAATGTATTGCCTGCCTTATATATTTCCTGTGAGATAAAACTGACACCCACTAAAGATTATAGTTTCTCAGAGGAATTTAGAAAGCCATGAATTTTACAGATTATATTTTGCCTCCCTTAAGTCAGAAGTCAGAAAACAAAACCCTCGTTTGACTGAAACGAAATCAGGAGAGGATTAGACAATGAATATATGAATCATATTGTAATTTAACTTGCAGACTAAGGAATGCTAAAGAGGAAACCAAAGCTCTTGAGGGCAGACTCAAAGCCGTGACAGACTCGGTGGTGTGTACTGAGGAACAAGTGGCTAGAATCGAGAAGGCACTGAAGAATGAAGAAAAAATAGTGAAGGTTAGTAAATCACTCATGAGTTTTAAGTGTGACCTTTCAACATGTGTTTTTACACAAAATATAACAGAGTAACATTTTGCTTGTGTAACTATTGTTTTAAATTAAAAAAAGTGAAATTGTCTATCACATCCCGAAGGGGTTACATTGTATAACGCTATCAGCAAATCAGATGGAACAATTTGAACATAGAACATAAAAAGGTACAGCACAGGAGCAGGCACTTTGGCCACAATGCCTGCGCCGAACATGATGCCAAGATAAACAACATATCCATGTGCCTACATATCCATGTGCCTATCTAAAAGATTAAATGCCGTTATCCCTCCCCCCCCAACTCCCGGGCAGCATGATTCCAGGTACCCACTGCCCTCTGTGGGGGGAAAATACTTGCGCTGCACATCTCCTTTAAACTTTGCCCATCTCACCAAAATGCTATGCATTTGTCTTTGACATTTCCATCCAGGATAAAAGATACATCTATAGACTTTTTCCTCTTTCGATGTCTCCCATAACTTTAGAGACTAACCTTTGGCATTCCAGAGAAAATAATCCAAATTTGTCCAACCTTGTAGCTAATAGCAACTAATCCATGCAGCATTCTCATAAACCTCTTCTGCACCCTTTTCAAAGCACACACATCCTTCCTGAAATGGGGTGACCAAAACTGCATGCAATACTCTAAATGTTGCCTAACCAAAGTCATATAAAGCACCATCATGACTTCCTGACTCTTAAGGGCCTGTCCCACCAGCATGCAATTGCATGTGTCTAGCGCGACCAAATGTGGTCGCTTGAGGCGTAAGGCCGCGTGGAGCCGGTTCCACTTCGAACCACGGAGGTATATGTAGTTGTGAGGGGCTGGTCCCGACATCAGCTGGGCAGGAGGTGGGCCTACTGAATATGGACGTCGCACGGCGTTGGGCAGTGACGTCATCACACAACGGCACGTCGGTCGGTGACGTCATCGCGCAACTCTACGCGCTAGGAATACGCCGTCAAGACGCTGTGTACGCCCCCAATGCACCTGCGGGCCGACAGGCCGTTGGCGCGCAGAATTTTCAAACATGCCACTATCTTAGAATAAAGGGGAGGTCATTTAAGACTGAGCTGAGAAAAAACTTTTTTACCCAGAGAGTTGTGAATTAATGGAATTCCCTGTCACAGAGGGCAGTGGAGGCCAAGTCACTGGATGGATTTAAGAGAGAGTTGGATAGAGCTCTAGGGGCTAGTGGAGTCAAGGGATATGGGGAGAAGGCAGGCACGGGTTATTGATAGCGGACGATCAGCCATGAGCACAATGAATGGCGGTGCTGGCTCGAAGGGCCAAATGGCCTCCTCCTGCACCTATTTTCTATGTTTCTATGAACAGTGGAGGAATTTCGGAGCCCCGCGCGATGTCGGGACCAGCCCCGCACAACTCCACACGGCCTTCTCCGCGCGGCCGTACGCCTCAAGTGACCACATTTGGTCGCGCTAGACGCATGCAATCGCATGCTGGTGGGACAGGCCCTTTATACTCTATGCTCTTAGCAGTGAAGGTGAGCATACCATGCATTCTGTCTACTTGTATAGCCATTTTCAAGGAACTATGGACTTGGACCCTAAAATCCCCCTGTACATCAATATTGTTAAGGGTCTTGTGATTAACTGTATACTTTTCCCTTGCATTCAATCTCCCTAGTGCAACACCTCACTGCAACAAGCTTGGATTTAACTCTGCCATTTATCCGCCCATATCAATAACTGATCTATATCATGCTGCATACTTTGACAGTCTTCCTCCCTGTCTGCAACTCATCAATTTTGGTGTTGTCTACAAGCTTGCTAACCAACCATCTACATTTATGACCAATTTGTTTGTATATATCACAAACAACAGATGTCCCGACACAGAACCAATGGTCAATAGTGCTTTTATTATCACATATTAATTGGTAACAAGTGAAATTATTTTCCTTACAAACAGTCCAGTAAAGTATCACCGTACCCCCAATAACTGATTAGCAAGTGTACAAGAATAATCTACTGACCCACATGCAGGAGGCGCCATGTTTTGGCACTAATTTCATGCTCTAGTTCATATGAGCGGTTCCTGTACTAGGCAAGTCCGAGGCTGTTGCTGGCCTCCAGCTGTCTCCTTCTTTGGACACCGCGTCCCTCTCCTCGCCCATCCTATGTTCCCTGGGGGTACCACAAGGACACGGCAGGCCATACCCTGGTTCCCTGTCCACTCCTACCGGCCTCGCTACTTGCCTGGATGTCGCTGGCACCATCCTCCTGGTCTCCTGTGGATGGACAGGAGCTGGCACAACTGCTTCCCTTTCCAGGTCGGCGGTCCACTGGGTCCGACAAACATGAGGCCAGCTCACTGACTTCCTCCTGCAGGCCGCGATCCATTGAGTCTTCTGTTTGGCTGCGTGGGACCGACTCCACTGAAGCTACTGGACCTTCAGTGCGACCACGGGAACCAGCTATGCGGGCTTGCCTTGAAGCCGCGGACCTTGAGCTGCCACGGGACTAGCTCGCCGACCTTCCCCCAAAGCCACAATCTTTGACATTGATTTTGGCCGCGGGAATGGCTTGACAGGCTCCTCCTCAAGCCGCAATCTCCAACCCTGAGTCCATCCACGGGGGCCCGCCGTCTGGCTTCTCAAGGGCCACAGCCTCCTGGGAGCGTAGAACCCTGTTCACAGATCTTCGGCCTTAATATTGTCCTTCCACCACAACCCTCTGTCTTCTATGAGTAAGGCAGTCTGAAACCAAACAGCCAAGTCACCATGGTTCCCATACATCTTAAATTTCTGGGTCAGTTGGATTTTATCAAATGACTTACTAAAATCTATGTACAACGTCTGCTTCCCTAAACAATCAACGTTGTAATTTTCTGCATTACCTCTACTTCCCTTCTTAAAGGAGCAACATTGGCTACACTTTAGTCCTCCGAAACCTCGAGACAAGATATAAACTACATCTTAAACTGTCCTAGTAAATTGGTATTCCCCATACAGATCTCATTGTTCTTCACCAACCCCTTCTTGGTGAATGTAGATGCAAAGTACTTCACCTACATCCTCTAACTCCAAGTATACATTCCGAGCATAAGCTTAAAGAGTATTAAGATGGATAAATATTTGGGACCTGACCAAGAGTATCCTCAGACATTGTGGAAACTTAAAAAAGAAATTGTTGGGCCCCTGGTAGAAATATTTGCATCATCTACAGCCACGGGAAAGATTGGAGGTTGATTAATGTGCATTTATTGGATTGCTAGGGCAAGCTGTGGAAATACTGGCTGGTGAATCTGACACCAGGAACTGGAGGGGATTAAGAGGGACAGAATCCACCAACATTTAGTTATGCAAGGACTGGTTAGGAATAGTCAGCACAGCTTTGGGTGTGGGAAATCATGTAGACCAACTCTCAGGACAAGACAGCTTCTGTGTGGCATGCAATGAGTAACAATCCTCCTGGCCATCATCTTTTCCCCCTCCTTACCCCTTCCCCAGAGAAGTTACTCTCTAAAGGTCATATCAAATATATGATGAAATAAAAATTGCCCGAATGGGTGTAATTTCAACAACATTTAAGGTGCCCAATGTCATCCTAAGCAAGGCAATTCATTTCGGTACACAAATGGCTATTTTCAGTATTATCTCCTTCACCACTGAAATGTTGTTCTGGTACCAGTTATTCACAGGATCCAGTGATCAACATAGTGATTTTGACACCAGCTTCCTTCCTTGCAGTCTCTATCACCAATGAGAGGAGCAGAACATTCTCTTGGAATCTTCACCCCACATTCCCATCCCAGTTGCATTCCATTTGCATTTAGAAATACAGTAAACCCTCGTTTTAATGGATCCCTTAATGATGGATTTTGGTTATAGCGGACAGACCTACTGGTGCCACCAAAGCTGGCAAGGTGCGCCAGCGAGCCCTTCTTCACCCACTGCACAGTCTGTTGGCACAGTTGTTATTGCGGCTTGTGCTGCAGCCCCGGGGGACAGCTCTTTCTTCAGGTGGCTGCCACTGACACGACGTGCTTGGTCACCGTAGGCCTCCCTACCTTCTCACCAGCTACCGCTTCTTTCTGTTGGCCATCGCTTTGTCCACTTGGCCTTTCCCCCTCCTTCTCCCATCGCTTTGCCCACTTGGCTTCTTTCTCCCCACGCTGCTACCGCCTCCTCCTGACGACCCTTTGTCCACTCCCCATTCGCTCCTCCACCTTCTCCTGCTGCTCTATCTGCTCTGCCTCGTCCCCCTTTCCTTCCACCGCCGACACCTCCTCCGGAGTGGCCAACATACTCCACCTCTGGACCGAGTGCGTCCTGTCGGTAGCGGCAGCCTGAAGAAGGCGCTTCTTGTTGCGGGCTACAACATGAGCCGCAACAACAGCCGTATCAACTAGTGAGGAAGGGCTTGCTGGTGCAGATCAGCGGCATTGGTGCCAAGTTTTAATGTGAAACAACATAGTGCTGGAGTAGTTCAGGAGACTGAATCAGTTTGAGGGTCCCGACGTCACCTATCCGTGTTCTCCAGGGATCCAGAGATGCTGCCTGACCCGCTAAGTTACACCAGCACTGTCCTTTTGTGTATTAACCATCATCTCAGCTCTTTATTTCACCGGCATAATGATAATACTTTACTAGGTTTCGTTTTAGTTTAGTTTAGTTTAGAGATACAGTGGGGAAACAGGCCCTTCGGCCCACCGGGTGCGCACCGACCAGCGATCCCTCACATTGACACTATCCTACTATTAGCGACAATTTACACATACACCAAGCCGTTTAACCTACATACCTGTACGTCTTTGGAGGTTATAGTGGACAATCGGCAATAATGGATACCAGTTTCTCCCCCCCCCCCCCCCAAAAAATTATGGTCATTTATAACAGGGCTGCCAACTCTCACGCATTGAGCATGAGAATTGCGCATTTCACGCGATTCTCACACTCCCACGCTGATCACAGTATTTCTCACGCTCAAAAATGTTATTAAAAATTAAGAAAGTCACGAAAAATTCAATTCGCCCAAGGCTTCCACTCACTAATGAGAATAGTTTTCTGTCGGCGGGTTTCCCCTGGATCGAGCAATTTGATTGGCTTAAGCCCAGCGCACACTATTTAAAATGGCAAATTCTGCAGTACTAATGATTTCATTTGACATTCATGGGACCAAAATCTGCAGGTGCTGGAAATTCAAAATAAAGCAAAAATTGTTTTAGAGATGAGTAAAAACCATGAGGGGAATATATAAGGTGAATGCATTGTCTTTTCCCCGGGATATGTGATTCAATAACTAGAGAGCATTGGTTTAAAGGAGGGGTGTCAGACCTCTGGCCCGCAAATGGGGCCCAATCCGGCCCATGGGATGATTTGGGAAAAAAGGAGTTTAGTTTAGAGTCTAAAGGTGACCGACCCCTGAGGCACCGCTCACACCTCCCACCCTCACCTCCAGCGGCTCTATGTCCATCGGCCGCTCTGTCCACAGCCCATAAAGTTGTAACCCCAGCCCGGAGCCTTAGGCTAAGGCCCTGCTCCAATGCCCAACCCCTGGGTCACTGACCCTCACCTTCCCCCAGACCCCAGCTGAGCACCTGGGCGGGCTGGGCAGGGGGGCAGAGGGAAACGCTCCCCGGACATCGCCACGTCTCCGAATGTCCACTCACTCCGGGTGTTGTTGCCACTTCTCTGACACACTCTCACACATAACGTAAAAACACACACTGCCACACACAAGGTTTAAAGGGATATGGACCCCGTGTGCGGATGCGGCGCCGACAGACAAGGCGCCGAAACAAAGAAGCCAACGCCAAAGAACCGAATACAAACGAGGCCGAAACGCGAATGAACCGAAATAGTCCGAAGACGAAACTCCTACTAACCGAAAGGATGGGACGCCTAAATGCAAGCAAACCGAAAGCGCGGGAGGCCTAAACTCCTACAAACCGAAAGGCTGCGTTACCTAAAAGCAAACTTACCGAATGGCCGCTTAGTTGATACGCCACCTACTGGAAAGGCAACGGCACCTACAGGCCAACGGACGACTCCCACTCAACAGAAAAGTCCAATAACGGACTTGGCGTTGCCGGGGGGCGGGACTAGTCAGCGATTGGTCCAGACGCCCGCGTCCATCACATCACCATGAAGGCATGAACATTGCCCCAAAGCTCCGTTCCACCCGACCCACAGCCCGCGGAGGGCGGTTGTGGGAGGGTGGGGGCTGTCCCGAGGAATGCACACCTTCGGCCCCAGTCACCTATGGCTTGTGTGGGAAAATTAACCCCACACTCCCGTCTCCCCCCCTCTCTCTCTCGCTTCCCTCTCCTCCTCCCTCTAGCCTCTTCTCTCTCTCCTCCTCACTCTCCCATCCTCTCACTCCCCCTTCTCTCTCTCTCACCCTTCTCTCTTTCCTCCCCCCCCGCTCTCTCTCCCTTCTCTCTCTCCCCAAACACTGAGACAGTAATATATAAACCGTCTGTTCCCGCGGCCGGGGTGAATCAGCCTGGTGTGGGTGTCGGAGGGGTCACCCTGGTGTGGAGGTTGGGGTCCGATGGTGGTGCATCGCGGTCAGTGACTGTGGGACGCTACCGCGGGTGGAGACGGAGGAGGGAGGGAAGGGGGAGAGAAGGGGAGAGAGAGAGAGAAGGGAGAGAGAGCGGGGGGGGAGGGAAGAGAGAAGGGGAGAGAGAGTGAAGGGGGAGAGAGGAGGGGAGAGAGGAGGAGAGAGAGAAGAGGCTAGAGAGAGAAGAGGCTAGAGAGAGGAGGAGAGAGAAGAGAGAGAGAGAGAGAGAGAGAGAGAGAGGCGGGGGAGACGGGAGTGTGGGGTTCATTTTCCCACACAAGCCATAGGTGACTGGGCAATCTGAACCCAAGCACCAAGTTGAAAGCGGCCGAAGGTGTGCATTCCTCGGGACAGCCCCCACTCTCCCACGGCCACCCTCCGCGGGCTCTGGGTCGGGTGGAGTGTAGGTTTGGGGCAATGTTCATGCATTCACGGTGCTGTGATGGACGCGGGTGTCTGGACCAATCACTGACTGGCCCCGCCCCCCGGCAACGCCAAGTCCGTTATTGGACTTTTCTGTTGAGTGGGAGTCGGTCCGTTGGCCTGTAGGCGCCGCCGCCTTTCAGGTAGGTGGCGTATCGACTGAGCGGCCATTCGGTAAGTTTGCTTTTAGGCAACGCAGCCTTTCGGTTCGTAGGCGTTTAGGCGTCCCGCGTTTTAGGTTAGCTTGCATTTAGGCGTCCCATCCTATCGTTTAGTAGGCGTTTCGTCTTCAGACCATTTCGGTTCATTCGCGTTTCGGCCTCGTTTCTATTCGGTTCTTTGGCTTTGGCTTCTTTGCTTCGGCCTCTTGTCTGTCGGCGCCGCGTCCGCGTACCGTGCGCCAAATGCAGATAAATCAGACTAATTTAGATGGGGCATCTTGATCTGCATGGACAAGTTGGGATGAAGGGCCTGTTTCCATGCTGTAAGACTATGACACATTGTAGAAAGGGTGTAATTGCTCTGGAGAGGATCCATGGGAGATTTATGAAGATGTTGGCAGAGCTGGAATTTTTTTTTCACTTTGAAGAAAGATTTGATAACTTGAATTGTATCCACTGCAGCAACGGAGGTGAAGAAAATACTTAGTTGAGGTGAATAATATTATGAGAATAAGACCTGTTTCGCTTAACAAAGAGTGTAGCAAGGAACTGCAGGTGCTGGTTTAAACTGAAGATAGACACAAAAAGCTGGAATAACTCAGCAGGACAGGCAGCATCTTTGGAGAGAAAGAATGCGTGATGTTTCGGGTCAGACTGAAGAGGTTGAAAACCAGCCATATAGATGTAAAACACAATGACTGGAGATGTGTGTTACCCAACTAAAGGTAGAAATCAGAATAGTAAGATTAAATGAGAACTTACCAGTTTGAAGTTTGATCTTTATTTTATGAGGAGTTACGATGAGGGATTACGTGAAGACCCCGCCAGCACGCATGCGCGACATTCTTCAAAGCAGTGGTGTGAAATCACAGATACCAGAGTAGACTAATATAGTAAGATAAGAGAGAACTTCCATAACAGTTGAACTTTATAATAGAGGGTTTTGGGAGCGGAGGGCACGTAATCCCTCATCGTAACTCCTCATAAAATAAAGATCAAACTTCAAACTGGTAAGTTCTCATTTAATCTTACTATTTTACTTCGTAGTCACGTGAGTGACTATGTGAAGATTTCAAAGCTCTGTGATTTCATGCCCTGGAACGAGACCATGCTCACACACTGCCATTCTGGGACGGAGGATGAACGTATTTCACACACGACACTGTGCTGAAAAACAATAAAGGTATTATTCATACCTAAAATAATATGCCCCACATTGGGTAATTTATTTTACAGAACTTAATTTTTCCCTGCAAACGTCTCAGGATCGGCCACGGGTTTATTATAAAGCATTGAATGCGTTCATTGCTCCACCCCGCTGTGGCAAGGATGTGGTCCATAGGAACTCCCATCATCCTAGCGTCCGATGTAGATGCAGCCCTGTTGGAGTGAGATTTGAAACATTAGTATCCACCACTGCACGTAATACCACCCGAACCATCTGGATATGGCTTGCACTGTGACCTTAGGTGAGGGCATTTATGGCTAATGAGAAAGCTCTCTCCGTGCCCATAAGTGTCTTGGTGACTATATATTGGAAAAATATGTGTCACTATGCAGGGCCGACTATCTGCAGGATAGGCCAGAACTCTAATATTGGCCAAAGGAACCGGGTCAGTCTTGTTTAAGTACCCCTATATGTAGCAGGTTATCTGCCATTTGTGACAGACATGACGTCCTATTCTAGCTTGTGTAAGGACTGGACCCGTTGTGCTGATCCAAGTGCCATAATCCTTCCCATCTAGGATATTAGTTTGTCCAGAGTGAGCCCCGATATTGGTGTCCATCCTCGTAACATGGTGTACTACCTATGTCCCATATATGGGTGTATCTGGGCCTGGGGGGAATAGAGTACAAATACCCCTCATTCGTTTAGGTACTAGTGGGTGTGATCCTATAGCCAGGTGATCACTCCCTCTGCCCAGATATTAGATAGGGCACTCCTTGCACAATAATGGCACTGTAACTCAATCCTTCATCGAAATGAAAGGTGGCCAGAACTCCAGCACTTCAGTGTTGGTGGCTGAGTCATATGTAGTGTTCATCCTGGTGCAGAACACTTCCCATTTCCTGACATATGTCAGGTACTGTCTTCTCGTGGACTCCCTGCACGACGCTGAGATGGCATTGATCGTCCTGTCGGAGAGTCCGTATCCCAGAAATGGCCTGTTCAGAAACTGCAAATCAACAAGTTCATACAGTCATGGCACGGATACTTTCCCGCACGGGGTGTGCCAACCTCCTTGGCCGCTGTTGATCCAGATGCAGGGTTCTGAGACCATCTTTGTACTGTTGGGAACCATGGTACCCGTTGTGGCGTCTTGTTTAATTATTGTAAGACTCGCCTGATGAGGCAGAAGGGGAAAATGCATAGCAAAACAAATCCCCCCCCCCAATGCAGCGAGAAATCATCCATCGCTGCTGCCCCTGGGTCTGGTTCCCAAGCAACATATGTTGGTAGTTGGTGAATTAGTCTGGATGGAAAAAAGGTCGATATCTGGTGTCCCATACCGGTCTATAATATCTGTAAACACTTTCCGATCCAACATCCATTTAATGTTGTTGTTGAATTTACGTGACCTGGTGTCTGCCACTGTATTTAGCTTACCTGGAAGGTAAGTGGTTGAGATCCAAATCTCTCTCCCAGACACCAGTGCCAGATATTATTAGGCAATTCATCACATGATATCGACTTTATTTCACCCATATGATTATATATAGGCCCCCAGTGTGGTATCAATTTGTACCGTACATGCAACTGGTGCTCATCTGAGCAGTAGGCCCCGAGTCCATGAAACGCTCCCAGCATTTCTAGATAATTAATTCCTAGTGCTTTAAACAGAATAATTTTTGTGCACTCATCTGCCACCACAACTTGCGGTGGTATTAGTTGCTCCCCAACCTTTAGCACTGGCATCAGTCTGTAATGTACCCTAGGGATATAGAATGGGGTGATGGGGTTAGGATAATATTGAACATTTCTATCCACCAGTTTAATTCTAATTTACTTTCCCTGGTAGTTGCATAGGCCTATTGAAATGGCCTGCATGATTTTTGAGAGCTAAAATTTCCCTCTTCCAGGTTTTAATATGTCTATCACCAAAGGTGATAGACATATGAACAGAGTCAATAGTGAACCCCAAATAATCCATGGTAGTGGAGGGTTCCAATTTTGATTTATCTGGATGTACGTTAAATCTCTGTGTTGTGGCTGATACCACCAATGTAGCCAGCTCCAATTTTCACCTACAATGAGAATATCATCAAGGTAAGCCATGACGATATGGTTATGTTTCTTTAAGTATGCTAAAGCTGGTTTTAATAAATTTGTAATAGCCTGGGTGCTGATGACAACCCATTGGATAAGGCATACTGCCATAGCTGTCCCATCCAGATAAATTTCAGGTACTTACGATGACCCTGTGTGTGACAAACGTGTCTATTTTGAAATGGGCATACTGAACGGAAGTATTTAGTTCGGTCAAATTTGTAATGATACGGCAACCACCATCTTTTTAGTTTTTTATAAATATATTTGATACGAACTCTTGAAATTCTCTGATTGTTTTCTCAATCCCTTTTGTGTTTAGTCTTAACAGTTCAGCATGGCCTGCTGTTCTCTCTTTTTGTGAAGTATGAACTTCCTGCTAGGCGTATGCTGAACTGGGACGGTAGTTCGTATACAAATTCAATTTTGTAATTCTGAATACTTCCGAGTATGTAAAAGTTCAGAGGTAAAAGTGCAGCACACATGATGAAACAAGTGCAACCGTCCCCCAACTTTTGATGAATTGGACATGCAATGTTTTTTAAGACAACCAGACCCACCTACCTCCATGGTTACCGGTGTTGTGTGGGTTGTCTCCGCAGTTGTTTCTTCTGGTATTGTGTTGCTGCGTTGTGGGGTTGGCGCATTTTCCATGAAGGCCGGGCTGGGCCATGGTCTGAAAGACCGCTGTGCAGGTGGGCCGGCCTTCGAGCTTTCACCACCAGATGGTCTTCCATAGCACCGATGTCTGGTGGGTGTGTAGGGGTGCTGCCGCTGTTGATAGTGGGTTTTAGAGGTGCTTGGCACCTTGATCAGGCCTATAGCCTTGGCTTCCTCATGCAGATCTTTCACCTGCTTCGGGAGGTCCCCCAACAGCAATTTTGGCGCCTGTGTGCTACTTGTCTTGCATAATTCCGCACTTCTTGATGATGCTCTTCCTGTAACTGTTAATCTCCACTGAGTATTACACAGTCTGCTAGAGCATCTAGTAACTCTTCAGGCAAATCAACCCCATCAGTTGTCCTGGTACTGCTGTGATTTTAGCAGCCAGCAGTTTCCTCTGGAGCTTCCCCTCCTGGCTCCTTATAGATGGGCTCCTGTTGCCCCAGATGGGGTCATAGACTGCTGGTACTTTAAGAGAAATGGAATTCTCTGGAGCAATGTACTTCCCAGCCATAAAGTTAATGGCTTGCTCCTGTAGCTGTTTTGTAGCCATGTATTTTGTACTGGCTTGCAGCTTTGTATAGGCAGTCCTTCTTGAGTTGATACAGCATGTGTCCCACAAATCTTCTGCTGCACTCTCTTCTGGCACCCCTCACAGTTGACTGTTCAGCCATTGCCCCTTCTTCAGGGTCAGCCCAGCTCTGACCCCTAATGCTCCCCTGCGAAGAGGGTGAGACATTTGGCAGTCCTTGAAAGGATGCTGCCGTGGGTCTGCGAAGAGACCCACTGTGACTCTGCCCCTGCATAAGCAGGTCACGCTGGAGCACTGCTCCCCATCCGCTCCCGCGGGAAAGACGCCCGCCGTCGCTATCCGTGAACGGGGTGTCTTCAGGTCCGGACCCAGCCGAGTCAACGGACCTGTCCGACTTCCGGGTGGTTTTGCCGCCGACCGCGGCGCACCTGCGGTCTGTAGCGGCGAGAAGCCGGCAGCTGCTGGCAGCACCTGCAGCTCTGGAGAGACGGCACGCTGCTGGCTGCTTCCACAGCAGCGGTATCAGCTGCTGCTCTCCCTTGCGCGACTCCATGGTGCTTCCTCCGTTCTGAAAAAGAAACACACCGAGTCGCCACGCTCACCAGAAAAGGTAAGACTTACCTTCCGTAATTTTTCAAAACTCGCGCTGGAGGAGCGGCGCTCCTCCCGACTGTCGCTTCCGCAATGCGTTCGACGATATGTCGCGCATGCGTGCTGGCGGGATCTTCACGTAGTCACTCACGTGACTCCGAAGTAAAATCATGTGTTCATCTTTATTGACGTGACACCATAATATATATATTACAGAAAAAAGTATTTAATGGGGTGGCAAGGTGGCGCAGCGGTAGAGTTGCTGCCTTACAGCACCACAGACCCAGATTTGATCCTGATTATGGGTGCTGTTTGTACAGAATTTGTACATTCTCCCGATGACCACATGGGTTTTCTCCGGATATTTCGGTTTCTCCCACAAAGAAGTGCAGGTTTGTAGGCTAATTGGCTTCTGTAAATTGTCCCTGGCGTGTAGGATAGAACTGGTGTATGGTAGATTGATGGTCGGTGTGGACTTGGTGGGCCGAAGGGCCTGTTTCCATATATATGATTTACATATATATCTTAATTTCATTGAACCATATACTTGGTTGAATATGTGGCATTATTTTTGTCTTATTTCTATAGTCAAAGGGTACGGTTGATTAATTTATTCGTGCAGAACAGTAATGGAAGTTCAATTCCTCTTGCCTTGTTTCTCTATTTTCTCTCTCTCTCTCTCTATATATATATATCTCTCTCTCTATATATATATATATGAATAGCAGCATGAATTATAATCTGATTTCCAAACATGAATATACTAAGGTCATTCATGTGCTGCACCTGTTGATCAGAGCCTGGCTCCACTCTGGAATGTAATTAGGAATGTAATTCAAGTGTAAATTAAAATTGCTACAGTATGCACCAGATTGCACAATGTCAAGTTGAAAAATGCAAAAGCTCCCTACCATAGGAGGGGGACACCCCCTTCCCACACCCTCCCCCCTCCCATCGATTGTTTCGCTCGCTCGCAATTTTTCATTCCGAACTCTCACCCAATGTTGACAGCCCTGTTTACAACAAGGGTTTACTGTATGCCAGTGTTTCCTCATTTGTAGTCATGGGCTAAACACTTTCATCTTTCTTCCCATTCCCACACAGACCTTTCTGTCCTAGGTCTCCTCCATTGTCAGAGTGAGACTAAACGCAAATTGGAGGAACAGCATCTCATATTTTGCCTGGGCAGCTTACAGCCCAGTGGTATAAATGTTGATTTATCTAACTTCAGGTAGCCCCGGCATTCCCTCTTCCTCTATCCCTCCCCCACCAAGTTGCACTAGTTTCTCGTTTTCACATAATAAACAGCTTCCTTTATCATTGTTTCTTTTTTGCATATCTTTCATTCATTGTTCTTTATCTCTCTACATCATCGCCTATACCTCTCATTTCCCTTATCCCTAACCAGTCTGAAGAAGGGTCTCGACCCGAAACATCACCCATTCCTTCTCTCCTGAGATGCTGTGTTACTCCAGCTTTTTGTGTCTAGCAAAACTATGAATACTCATCTCAGTACTACAATTATCAGCTGAGGAGTTCCTCTATCATCTTTTCAATTTTGTTTGTAGTAAAAGTACAGATTTGCCATCATAGCTAAAGGTCTAACAGAAAAAATGTAAATAAACCAACAGCTGTCTTAAAACCAAGCGCTCAATGTTCATCAAATAATGAGAGTTCAACTGCACTGGGTTTGTGCAAAGAGTCATTTCATAATGTCAAAATATGTTTTTTCACTCATAAATCTTTAATCAATAGGAACTTGATGATCAGATGAAGTATCTGAAGGACAGGAAGTTTAGGAAAGCTAAAGATCTTCACGCCATTAATGAGGAGGTCAAAACAACTAAAAACCAAACGTCAGGAAATAAGGCAACACTCCGCAATCTCAATAGCCGAATTGACAAACTTGACAATGAAAGTACCAAACAGCTGGAAGTCATTTACAGCCAGGTAATCATAGGTATTTTATTATTCATAACGCTTCGCTGTATAGTGTTAGAGTAAACATTTTTTCCAGTTACAGATATTGTTGTGTAGAGATATTTAAATATTGTTTGCAATATTAAAAACAATTTACAGTACACATGACATGCAGAAACAATTGTAAAGAGCCCGTGGATCAATGGAGTACCTTTATGCAAATGATACATTAGTTGTTGTGCTTCATGATAATTTTATCTCCAGTTAACAATGGGTGGAATTATAATGTTACAATTTAGAAATAATCTTCCATTATTGTTCATACAGAATGTTTGAAAATGCAGTAAAAGGGTAGTCTCAAACTATTACACATGATCTACTTGTATTTTATCAGCTCCATTGGTACTATTGCTTGGTTAAGCTTGTGCATATAATGATATAATTGTTGGAAATCAAAGAAAAAGATGTCTGTTAGATCATCCATCATTCTTGCATGTACAATAAATGGTGATTTATCTATCGCATGGGTAATTGCAGAGAAGCATTTCCTCTACTCAAATTGAGCATGCAAGACAGTTGTGATATTCTCTCCCATTTCCCATTTTGTGGCAAATCTAAGGCATGCTGACCAATTCACCAATGAAGACAAATTGCTGACAGTTTTGTTTTCTGGTCCTGTGCCCATTTGTAATCATCGCCCCCAAACTCATTTTATATCATGCCTTTGTAGAAAACAGAGAGATATTTTTCATGCTCTGGCATGAATAGACTATAGACAATCAGTGCAGGAGTAGGCCATTTGGCCCTTCGAGCCAGCACCGCCATTCAATGTGATCATGGCTGATCATCCCCAATCAGTACCCCGTTCCTGCCTTCTCCCCATATCCCCTGACTGCTATTTTTAAGAGCCCTATCGAGCTCTCTCTTGAAAGCATCCAGAGAACCTGCCTCCACCACCTTCTGAGGCAGAGAATTCCACAGACTCACCACTCTCTGTGAGAAAAAGTGTTTCCTCGTCTCCGTTCTAAATGGCTTACTCCTTATTCTTAAATGAAACACAGACTTCAAAAGTTAAAGGCCTCAGTAATCAGGCGCTATACCAAACATTTCTTCAGAATCTATCCATGTTCTCCAAAGATGCTGCCTGACCTGCTGAGTTGCTCCAGCACTTTGTGCCTTTTTTTTGTAAACCAGCATCTACACTTCCTTGTTTCTACATTCAGCATTCACATTCTTCAGCATTTATTTTTGCTATCTTTACCATGGCTATTTTAACTGAGTTGCACTTGTGTATGCATGTTTGCCTCTCCATACCTTCAGAAAAAAATTATTGCCCATCATATTTACATAGCATGTCCAATATTATGATTCATTTTCTGACATTTGTTTATTGCAATTACACAGAGTATTTTGATATATTTACAACATCTAAGTTCAGACTTTATTGCTTCTACTGGGTGGCGGCGCGAGTGGCAGCCTCGCCTGCAGCTCATGTGTTTTTTGGACTTTTTTGGTATTTTTAGTGTGTCTAAATGTATGTTTTAAAGTTTCTCAGCATGTTTTGATATGGGGGGTGGAATAGGGGAAAACCGTTTCCAGTCACTTACCTCGACGAAGATGCGACTTTTTTCCTTGTCGCATCTTCACCTCCCTCACGCCCTAACAACTGGATTGGTGCGGCCTCTCCAGACCAGAGACCGGCCCAGAGCTTCAAGCAGCAGGCGCAGCGCTGACTTACCACCGAGGTCGGGGACTTGAACCCTCCGCAGTCGCCGCTACAGATGTTCAGGCCCTCTCGTCGAGATAATCGAAACTCCCAGGCGATGGCATCCTTTGCCGAGGATCGCCAGTGCTGGAGCTCTGACCGTGGGTGCCTGTTGACTTTAACATTATGGAGCAGCGGTCTGTGGAGGTTCTAGCCGCGGGCACAGAGTAGACTTTAACAGCTGTTGAGATGAATAAGCAGCAATGATGTATTCCATTACATTTATAGTAGGTATTGGTACAGATTTATCTAATAAATATCGGCAGTTTCTACCAGCATTTCTCAGCATAATTGGAGGTAAATTTTGGGACTCCTGCACGAACACGCAAGTCATGGACCTGCTGGCATTTGCTGGCTCTGCTGATATTTCTCAAAGGGTTCAATAGCAAAGCAGGAACTTGCAGAGATTCAAGAGAGACTCAGAGCCCCCCTCCGCCTTCCTGGACTGGAGGATTTTTCCCATCTATGAAAATCAGAGAGATATTAATGTTTTTTAAATAAATTCCATTCTCTCGGCTGCCCCTGCTGGTGGGAGGGGGGAGGGACTATAAAACCCGGAAGTGATGTGCCTCACTCAGTCTCTGCAAGATGGAGGAAGCCAGAGGGTCACGTCTCTCTGAGCTCTGAATAACACTGAACACATGTCTACTCAACTGTGAGTGCCCTTAATGTAGTTTGAAAATTAAAATATGGTTGGTTTGAAGTAAAAAGGCACTGCCTGCAAATGGTTGTTTGGGTTGAAGTAAAAAGGCACTAATGCAAATGGTGGTTTGGGTGCTTTGGGTTGAAGTTAAAAGCCACTACTACAAATGGTGGTTTGGGTGCTTTGGGTTGAAGTTAAAAGGAATTTCTACAAATGGTGGTTTGGGTGCTAGGGTTGAAGTTAAAAGGCACTACTGCAAATGGTGGTTTGGGTGTTTTGGGTTGAAGTAAAAAGGCACTACTGCAAATGGTGGTTTGGGTGCTTTGGGTAGAAGTTAAAAGGCACTACTGAAAATGGTGGTTTGGGTGCTTTGGGTTGAAGTAAAAAGCCACTACTGCAAATGGTGGTTTGGGTGCTTTGGGTAACTTCCTGTTTGCACTGTATATTGATTTTAGATCATTACGGCTGTGATATTTGGCCATCTTACTCAGTCCCCCTCCGCTCAGCAGGTGCAGAGGATTCTTCCCATCAATGAAAAATAAAAGTGTTATTAGTTTTTTTTTAATGTTGAGAATCTCTCTCCTGTCAATCACGCCATGAAGGCCACACCTTTTCCGGTGGGAGGGGGAGGGGTTATAAAACCCGGAAGTGTGGGTGTGGCTCAGTCACTACATGATAGGGGAGGGAGAGGTCACGACTCTGTCTGAGCCGTGAATCAACTGAATACACTGAATGTCTACTGAACTGTGAGTTTGGTGTTTTGTGTGATTTTATGGTAGTTTCACCCTGCTTGAAATGGTATGAAACTGCATTTGAATGTGGTGGCGTTGCACCCTGCATGAAATGGTATGAAACTGCATTTGAATGTGGTGGCGTTGCACCCTGCATGAAATGGTATGAAGCTACATTTGAATTTGATGGCCTTGCACCCTCCTTGAAATGGTAGGAAAATGGATTTGAATTTGGTGGCCTTGGACCCTGCTTGAAATGGAATTTCAAGGAATAGCCCTGAGTCAACTGCCAGCCCATCAGCCATGAGTGAGCTGCCAGCACATCAGACTTGAGGGACTGAGCTGCCACCCCAAGAACCCATACCAGTGCTCCAGAAAGCCCCCCCACTGGCCACCAATATTGGAATTGGTGGAGAGGTGGAATATTGCATCGGGGGACCAGCCCTCCCGTGTGAATATGGGACCCAACGGTCCCACTTAGTCTAATACAGTATAGAAACAGGCCCTTCGGCCCAGTGACTCCACACCTATCATCGATCACCTGTTCACACGAGTTCTATATTATCCCATTTTTGCATACACACCCTATATACTAGGGACAATTTACAGAGGCTAATTAACCCTACAAACCCATATGTCTTTGGGATGTGGGGAGTAAATTGGAGCACCCCGGAGGAAACCTACATGGTCACAGAGAGAACGTGCAAACTCCACACAGACACCATTCCAGGTTGGGAACGAACCCCATGTGAGGCAGCAGCTCTATCAGCTGCATTAATGATGACATAGAAGAGCATAAATTGTACACTTTATTTATTTTGTTTTATTTCCTATCTACATCAAGGAGTATGATGCTTTAAAGCTTTTAAATTATTTATATTGTTTTAATAGTTTATAAATGTTTCTGAGTTGATGGGACAATGAAAGAGGGACTGGACAGGCAGTATTGCTGATGGAGATGGTTTTGTTAGCTGCCAAAGGGGTTTTGCAAAAGAATTGATCGCTGTTTAGCAGAGTTGATCACTGTTAAGAATCATTGGAACTGAACGCATTTTCTTTTTTTTTCCTTTTTTGGTATGTGGGTGAGGTCACATTTATTGGTCTTCACTAACTGTCTCTGATGGTTAGTGGTGCGCACCAACTTGAATCACTGTAGTGCTTCTTGTAAAGGTACCTGCACCATACCTCCTGAGCAGGAAGTTCCAGGATTTATTCCTGGCACAATGAAGGACGTTATATATTTCCCAGTCAGGATTACGTAGATGGCAGTATTCTCTTGCGCTTGCTACTCTTGATCCATATAGACAAGGTACAGAGTTAGAAGCTTTTGTTGGAGTGGCATAGGCAAATATCGTGCATTCTATAGGCAATATAGCCATGGTATAGGAAATGAATGCTTTAAGTGCAACCAGAAATGCATCACCAAATTCTTGAACATTTATATTTAAAAATAGTGCAATTGGAACTTTACATTAACAGTGATTCAAGCTGATGACTTGATTTTTAATTTTTAAATGTTTTTAAATAAAAAATGTTAAACTCCAGAAAACACGAAGTGTGGATGGATATGGGTGGATATTAAGAGGATGAAATGTTTACTTTTTGTCCTACCTTTGTTTTATTTTTTACTACAGTTTTGAGCTAAAGCTGTTCAAAACTAACAAAGCTAGAATATAATTTTAATGTTAGTTTGAGAGGTAATATATGGATAAAGGAAACAATGATTTAGAAAATTGTCTTTTCTCTCTGGGTTCAGAGTTAAAATCCAGACATAGATGTTGTGAATGTATACTCTCATATGATATCAGTTTATCTTGCTTGTAATCAATACCTTACTTGCTGATACTAAAAATTAAAAAAATATTTCTCAGTGGGATTTTCAACTTCATCATATTGTGCACAACTTTGTGTAAAATAATGCATAATTATTCAAAATAATTTCTATCACCAGTTAGAAGGCTGATAACACTAGTGATTAATTGAATATCACGATGCAAAATATATAATTTTACAATTAATTCAAGGCTAAATTCTCAGAATATTAATTCGTAACATCAGAAAATTTATGTGCAGAAATTTTCGTCCACTGATTTCACAATATTTAACTCCAGAGACTGGAATACATTTTTCGGATGGAGGTACAGTTGGCAGTTAATACTATGCACACATTCAGCCCCTGCAACTGTAAACAATGTTCTTTCCAGTGGTAGAATAAAAATACATGAAGCTTGACTGGGTTGATGAAATATATATTTTCTGTTGATAGGATTTTCAGATCCAGCAGCTAGACCGAAAGTTGGCCAAGTTAGAAGGAAATATGAGCAATAATGAAAAAGAGATTTTGGGAGATAAGGTGGAAGAACTCTCAAAGACCTTAGAAGAGAAAAAGAGCACAGTGAACCTGTTAAACACGCAACTTAAGAAACTCCAGGTAACTAATCTGCATGTACAGGATAACTCATTTTACCACTCTTGACTCATATCCTTTAATGTTTCAATAACTGAGTATTTTGAATGTGTTCCTCTTTTCATAATGTTAGTTACATTGTGCTATTTTAAATCAATTGAAAATTGTTTGTTTCATCAGAATGTTAAGTGATTTCCCAAAAATAGTAAAGTAGCACTGTGAAATAAAGTACCGATTTACAAACTTGCTGAATATCTTATCACTAAATGCTCAATAAAAAAGAATTAGTTAAAACAACTACAAATTGCATAACATACAACCATGTAAATTCCACAGATAATATCTTGTTTGATCTAATAACGAAGTACAAGAACAGGAAACAACTATTTTCTAACAGCGTGTCATCAGTCTAATCCAACTACACAATAATTAAATCAATGGTACAGTCAGATAGCAGATTATGAGACATCTTAGAGTATGGTTGATGCATCATATTCTGAGTAGCGCTGATGTTGTGTATTTATGTGGGGGTTCTTTCAGTTCACTGGATGAACTGGTGTGGGGGTTCATTCAGTTCACTAGCAGCCATATTTCTTCTATTGTGTAAAGCTATGATAGAGATGGTGTAAATTACAGTGACTAGCACCAAGAACAAGCACATAAAACATTTACTCCATAAAGGCAATAAATTGAAAATATTTAAACCAGTTAGTTGTGGCTCAATTAACCACAAAGCTTATAAAGCTCTTGCCTCTGAATGTTCCAGTTTCAAGTCTCATTCCACAAACTTGAACACTGAAGTCTAGGCTGATTCTGCGTGTTGAGGAGTTCCAGTATCATTGGCAGTACTATCAAGACCTCATTTACTCTTTTAGATGGATGCCAATGTTTTTATGGCAATCATTTGATGTAGAGTAGTCCTATGTGCTTTCGCCAGTATTTATTCCTCTTCTAGACACGTGATCCTCAACAGCACAGGAAGAGATTACTAAGGTATTTTTTGTTCTCAATTCTCCAGACTGGAACTTGCTGAACCATGGCTGACATTTTTACAGACAGATAGAAGACAAATGGGTTGAGCTTTCATTACATTTTCTGAAATCACCCTTAGGTCTGATTGATGGGCATTGATGTAACCAAAATTTATTTAGTTTATTAAATCTGAAAATAATACAATGCCATCAGTAGGATGACAGGATTAATGGATAGTCATGAACCTTTGTAGTTTTTCTTCCCAAAAAGAAAGACTTAAATGTGACTCTAGTTTACAATATGACTAATAACTGTCATCCTTTAGACATGAGAGATACAGCGTGGAAGCAGACCCTTCACTGAGCCTGTGCAGACCAGAGATCACCATGTACACTAGCATTATCTTACACACTAGGGACAATTTACAATTTACTGAAGCCAATTAACCTACAGAGTTGTACGTCTTTGGAGTGTGGGAAAAAACCAGAGCACCCTGAGAAAACCCACAGGGAGAACGTACAAACTCTGTACAGACAGCACCCATAGTCAGGATTGAACCCAGGTCTCTGGTGTTGTAAGGCAGCAATTCTACTGAGCTGCCTGAAGAGCCCATTTAAGGGAGATGAGGCAAAATTATTTCAAGGGTCACATCTTTGGAACTCTTCCTTGAAAGGGTGGTGGATATTTTTAATCTTTGAATATTTTTAAGCCAGAATATTTTTCAGCTCAGGGCTGAAATGTTATGGGATAGGCTAGAATGCAGGGTTGAGGATACAATCAGATCATTTGCCTCCACCTCCATGTCTTTTTTCTATGGGAAGGAGTCCTCACCACCCAGTGATGACCCCTTTCTTCGGTCTCCACCGGTCTCCCCCTCTTGGACTCTCGCAAACGGCCTTCTACCCTGTAGCGGCAGATTTTTATATCATTCAAGAGATTACTCCCTCTAGCCGCTAAATGGACCACATGGTTAAGGGGAATGTCTTTATACGCATGCGAGCTCTCAGTCCGAGACTTTCAGAGCTTCTTCACAGATAAATCTTCAAAACACAATCCTTTGATTAATAAATTCTTTATTGTTGATGAAAAACAATAAGGCACATCCAAACTTCTTCCGACTCGTTACTATAATCGTCATCGAACTTCAGCTTATCGCATTAAACTTTAGAAAACTACTCGTGTCTCCGTGACACTTCGCATGGTCAAAGGGTGAACCTTCCCCATGCTCGTCCAAAACTAAACTGAAAACTACGCAAGAAGCTTAGCTCCCAACAGCTTCTACGCAAGAAACGTAGCTCCCAACAGGCCCTAAAATAAGTCATAAATCCCATCCACAATATAATGGGCAATCTAAAATTTAAAGACACATGCCATCATCAATGACACACAAAACAAGTCAAATGGCCACAACATACCTGCCCCTAATTGTTCCAAGTATTTAACGAGGCAATTATTAATAAACATCAAAAAAGTAGACATGAATGCTTAACATATATCTAAAACAAAAAGTCAGGGAATTGAACCCCGATCTCCCGCGTGACCTAACGAGAAAAAAAAATAGCATGCACTATATATCCGCAATCAGAATTTTTCATCGACTCTCCCATCTTCACTTTCGCCTTCTAGAAGCAAGCATAACTTGATTATTAATCTTATTAAAACACTGGTTTTTGTTTAAAGTCGTACCGTGCGTACCAAACCCTTAAAATCAGGCATGATACCTTGTATGTAGTCCAAAACACAACAGTCCAAAGCTTTGATAGCATGAAAAGTCTTCCTCCATGTCAGATCAACTCATGGATGTGTTGTAACAGCAATGTTGAAGTGTGAAATTTCTTCACAAGAATAACAGGATTTTTAGGAATAAAGGTCACCGTTAGGTTTGATTTAATTTGCGGATCATTAGCAGAGATTTCAAATCACAGCTCAAGCTTTGGCCATTCTCTGTCTGGCTATATCCAAGATACCCCACATGCCCTTCATCTCTTCAATGACTTCCAGTTTCCGAGCCCCCTCTCCCTCATCTTTACACTGGACGTTCAGTCACTCCATCCCCCACCAGGAAGGCCTTAAAGCCCTTGTTTTAGACCGCAGAATCATCCAATTTCCCTCTAGTAACACTCTACTCTGCCTAGTAGAGCTGGTCCTCACCCTTAACAACGTCTCTTTCAACTCCTCCCACTTCCCCCATGTCCGAGGCGGTACTACCTGCATCAATACTACCTTCATCAACCACCACCAATTTCCATCCTGCACTCAAATTTACTTGGACCACTTCCGACGCCTCATTCCCCTTTCTCGATCTCATAGTCTTCATCACAGGAAATAGACTATTGTCTGACGTCTATTACAAACCCACTGATTCCCACAACTATCTTGACTACACTTCTTTCCACCGTGCGTCCTGCAAAGATCTCGACAGGAAATGTCGCCCATTCTTTCTCTCCAGAGATGCTGCCTGTCCTGCTGAGTTACAGTGCCCTCCATAATGCGGGACAAAGATCCATCATTTATTTATTTGCCTCTGTACTCCACAATTTGCGATTTGAAATAGAAAAAATCACATGTGATTAAAGTGCACATTGTCAGATTTTATTAAAGGCCATTTTTATACATTTTGGTTTCACCATGTAGAAATTACAGCCGTACTTAAATTGTGCAAATAATGTTTCACACTGTGTTGATTATGTGGGAAACAGTTCATTGAACAATGTACCATTTGTGTCCCTTGCTGCAGAATGATATTCAACATTTGAGGAGACATCTGGACAAGTGCAGAGAGGAAAAAAGTGATCTGACCAGTAAAATTGAAGAAATCCATCTTCACATTGATAATGGAGAAAAAGAATTAAAAAAGAACAGACTTTCTGAACAAGTAAGAGGAGAATAACTAAAAATATTAACTATTGTTACTGGCTCAGATGAATAACACAATTAACTTTTTTGTAACTGAATTCAAATATCTATTATTCATTTGTAGATGGAGCACAAGGAGAGGTATAAGTTTCTCACCAAGCATTGAGGTTATGAAGGACCATAACAGTCCTTCCAGTTAAAAATAGCAGTTTGTTTACTTTGTGCTCACTTGCAATCAGATCGAAGGAATGACTCGGAGCTCTCTCTTAAATGCCACTTTAATTCTCCATCTGCTCTGATCTATCTGACTGAGGGCTCCATCAGTGATGATACAAAGCCCATACATAAGCTTGAGAAATGCTGCCTTATTTACAGTTTCAGGATTAACCATTTCTGCTGCAAATCACCAATGTAATATCCATCAAGCTCTTTTTTGTTTAACTCTCCATCAGCGGAGCCTGACCTACTAGACTTGTCCTACAGCTATGTGTATTGCTGTTTTCAAAATTCCGTTGTTTTGCATTCTTATTATCTAAATGCCCTTGACTCATAGTTAATCATTTTCTCTCGACTGACTCACCATTACTTGTTGGGAAAACGTATATGACTTTTTCCCTCTGCTTCCATGGTCTCGCCCTATTTGAGAGTGCTTATATTTGCCTAAGGCCAATCTGACTCAAATTTACAGGCATAGAGAATAAAGTAAAAAGAAACCCAATCGTGACATGTTTTACCGATATTTGCTGAGTAGCATATATTTAGCAGAAATCATTGAAACTTTGTTTAAATTGTGGAAATATGCAGCTTTCATTCATTCAAAATAATTTGATGCCTAAATGCCTAAATGCCAAGAAAAAGGTTGTTTTGACAACATGTGTTGATATACACAGCAATTTGAGGAAACACCTACACAGCACTACAATGGAAGAGCGACACAAGTTTTATGGGCGAGTATAGCCACCATCAAGCAAAAAAAACGCAAAATAAGCATTTTGTGGCACCAACATTCCCTTCATTGCTCTTGAATATAAATTTACTAATAATATGCAATTTTGGAATTACCACATCCATGGTTGAAAGGAAGTTGTGGTTGCACAAAATACACAAAATAAATGTTATTAGGAGACTGAAAAATGTAATAAATTATCAAGCAAATGATCAGAAAGGACAATTAATGTGCAGTTGTATGTCAAATATTCCTTTGAGATAGCATCTTCAGTGCGCCGTAAATAAATCAACATCCCAGGTTATCTAGATACAAATTAACGTTGGTGAAGTGAAGCTCTAGTCAACGTCCTTGTTATGGGAATTAGACGTTTGATCTTCCTCTTTACCATCAAATTTCTTCTCTTCCAAAAGATTGGAGGCAAACATCTGGACTAGTATCCAATTTCCATTTAGAAATCAATATACAAACTATATGCTATAATAGATTGCACGCTATTTAACTACATTTTATTTCCTTGCCTATTATAACTATAATAGTAAAATTAATCACACCGTAAATGAGCTAAATTGCAATTTAAATGTTCTTTGCTAGGCTGACTGAAATGGATAGGACAAGGGGTTCTTTTAGTGGCATTCCCATGCATCTGTAAGGTGTTACACTTTTGTATGTCAAACAAGGCAGGACTTAGACAGTTAAGGGGCTGTCCCACTGCGATGACCTAATCCGCGAGTTCAGAAGCGTGTCTTCGACCTTCAAGCTCGAGGGCACTCGCCTGGAAAAATTCGATCAGGATCGACCGTCAGCGATGAAACCGCGAGCTGGATCGACCGACCCCACACACACACACACACACACACACACACACACACACACACACACACAAACACATCGCATAGGCGGGGGCCAGGGAAAGCAGGAGAGTGCTGTCTGAAATTCACACCCGCGATGAAGAAGAAAGTAAAAGATGGCTGCACAGTGTACAGTAAGTCCTTTAACACAGAGGGGGGGGAGGGGGGAGAAGCGGGGAGAAGGAATGGAGACACTTTTAAGAAGTCAGACAACGTATAATAAAGTTTAGCGGGCATTTAACCTACCGGTTGGTTTTCCTGGGTCCTCAAAACTCCAATGAGCCAATTAAAATGTCCGGTAAGTGAACGAGATTGCCTACAGCTGCCCTCAACTGCCTGTAACTAAATAGTGACCCCACTCCATTGCACTACGAGTTAAAAAGAACCATGCCCACCTATTTTTACTTTTTAACATGCTGAGAAAATTTCTGCGACCTAGCTGAGGCCGCGAGTATGCGAGAACTTTCCTCAAGCATGAAGGAGAGTTCCAGTGAGCCTCATAAGACCTCCTAGGACCACGTGTAGACCATGTTTGAGTCTAGGGCAAACTCTTCTAAACTCGCAGATTAGGTCGCCGCAGTGGGACAGCCCCTTAAGTAGTAAAGACCTGGAGAGTTGTAGAACAGAGAGAGCTGGGAGCAGAGTTGCATGGTTTCCCTAAAAGTGTCAGGTCGAGTGGACAGTGTGGTGAAGAAGGCAATTGGTTCACACGCATCACCTCTAACCTCATCTACTGCATGCAGTGTTCCCAATATGGTCTCCAGTACATCAACAAGATCAAACGTAGACTTGGCGACCAGTCCATCAAGGCCTAATGGATTTTCCAGTTGCTAACCATTCTTTGCATGCCCACAATAATCTTTTTGTCTTTGGCCTCCTCCATGGCCATGGTGTAATGCCACCTGCACATTGGAGGTACAGCACCTCACTTAGGTAGTTCTTAAACCCAATGGTATAAATGTTATCGACATTGCTGTTAGGGGAGGAATTCCAGAATCCAAGTCAGAAGGGAACCTCCAAATGGTGGTGTTTCATGATTTTGCTGCCCTTGTCCTTCTAGGAGCTGTGGGTTTGGAAGCTGCTCTTTAAGGAGTCATGGTGAGTTGCTGAAGTACATCCTATGGATAGTACAAATTTTTGCTATGTGTGTTGGTGGTGGGGTGAATGAATAGTTGTGGATGCAGTGCATATCAAGAGGTCTGCTTGGTCATGTGTTGTGTCAAGCTGTTTGAACGTTGTTGAAGCTGCACCCATTCCAGGGTAATTTTTTAATCACACTACAGACTTGAGCTATGTAGATGGTGGACAGGCTTTCAGAAGTTAGGAGTTGAGTTACTCGCCCCAGGTTCCTTGTCCTCTGACTTGCTCTTAAAGCCAGGTTGTGTACATGTTTACTCCAGTTCAGGTTTTGGTCAATGGTAACCCGCCTAGGATATTGATAGTTGAGGATTCAAATGGCATCAGGAAGTGATAGCTGGACTTTCTCTTGTATGAAGTATATTGTCATTGCCTGGCACTTGTGTGGCACAATGTTACTTGCCACACACCAGTGCAGGCCTGGATATTATCGAGGTTTTGAGGAAAGCACAAAGTGCTGGAAGAACTCGGATCAGGAACTGAATGATTTTGGCTGAACTCAAACTAAGCTTCTGTGAGTGGGTTAATGCTAAGCAAGTGCCACTTGATAATACCATCGATTATTCCTTCCATTACTTTGCTGATGAACGAGAATATACTAATTTGACGGCAAATTGTCCGGGTTGGATTGACTTAATTCTTGTAGAGTTGGATGTCAAATTTTGCATTGTGAGATCCAGTAACAGATATTTATACGAAATTATTTCAGAAGATTACCCCAAATGCAATTGAGAAATTCATTTTTCTGGCTACAACTATTTTGCATTTCTGAATCGATGGCAATATAGACGGTAACTAAATTAGTAGATTTTAAACGATTGGAAACTGGTCACCTCGGCAGAAAAATCCATGACATTGTGCTGCAGTTGCATAAAACCATTGTTTACAGCATGGTTTTAAGCTTATCTTGAGATATGAAGCTTAAGCATCATACCTCAAGAAGAATATTTTGGCCGTGAAGCAGTCTAATACAAATTCACCGGAATTGCTCCTACTTTTAATATGGTTAAAATGATGATGTTGCTTAAAATGGAGTTGTATTCTTTTGAATATAGAAAAAAGTGATGGAGTGATTATTTAAATATTAAAAGGGATTAAATATTATAGATAAAATAACTATTGCTGCTAGTGGGAAAAATCAGGAAAGAGTACATACAATCTTTAAATCAGAGCTTGGGCATTAAGGATGCAAATCAGGAAACACTACTTCATAAGGTAATTAAAAAGTCCTGGAATTATCTTCCCCCATAGATGAATAGATAAATAGATGAATGCTAGAATAATTTAAGATGGCAACTGGCAAATAAACGTTCCCATACACACCAGAATGCTTTTTGAGCATCCATACCACAAATATATTTAATTAAAACTATCCAAATAATTGAGCAAACACTTCATAAGCTAGCAAAGGATGATAATGCAGTTAGTATATTTGTACTGCCTTTCGCCTTCTCCTTCCCCAACCAATTTCCCACCTAGTTTCTATTAATGTCATGTTGAGAGTTGTACATTGTTTATAATAAACTACTTACCTGTAGCTTCTTCCTTATTTACCCAACCCTTCATTCCACCTAAATCATGTCATTTGTGTAAATTATAGGTTTTGTGTAATTGGTGAAAATTAGAATTGCTAATAGTTGCATTTCATACTGAGGGAGAACAAATACATTGAGATACTGAATCATTGTATTGGTATTCATTTATGTATTTGTGCATGATTATTTTAAATTAATTATTAATTAATTAATTGTGAAGGATTTACGTTAGTGGTGACCTTTATGCTCATCTTTTAGGATTTCATGATTGAAGATAACCTCCTAAAATTAGAAGTTAAGCGCCTACGGGACATGCTCCACAGCAAAGCTGATGATGTGTTGTCTTTAGAGAAAAGAAAGTTGCAGCTTGAGACAGCAATGAAAGAGAGAACTGAAGAAATCAAAATTCATATGGATATACTACAAATGCAGATCAAGCACATAGAGCAGGAACACCAAGGTATTAGGTATGTCAATTCTTAAAGTGACTGACACGCTTTCAATTTTTTTGCGAATGGTAAGTGGAAATTCTTTGTGACATAGCCTGAGGTAAAGGCTGAATAGCATAGGGGTAGACAGGAATATGAAGTCAAAGTTACTGAAAGACAAGCCATAATCGTATTAAATGGCAGGACAAGCTTGAGGGGGTGAATAGACTGCTTAATTCACCTAACACAATTCATATGTTCATATGATTTAATTGTCCAACTAATTGAGTTGCATTATAGTGCATGTGACACATGCCAATAATGCTGGAAATGTGCAAAGTGGGAAACTGATGTATCTTAAAACTCATATCCATGGTTTTGACTAAAATCTTGATTTTCCTCAAAGTATGTATCACCAATAAAAACAATGCTTCATTAAGTCTGCTTAAATATAGAGTGATTAAACAATCCTGTTACATTTTTGTTGATATTTTTAAGACAGCTGGAAAAGTGTGAAATACAGGTAAATGGGAGATGTTTATTAATTTTGGAAATCATTTTATCAATAACATGACTATCAAAAAAAACAACTACATATGCTGGAAACAATTGCAGAAGATTTTGAAAAAACCTGGCAAGAGAGCCAAACACATAAGTATATTCAGACTGAAAAAGGGTCTCGACCCGAAATGTCGCCCATTCCTTCTCTCCAGAGATGCTGCCTGTCCCGCTGAGTTACTCCAGCATTTTATGTCTACCTTTGATTTAAACCAGCATATCCAGTTCTTTCCTACACATAAGTATATTTAGTTAGTTTAGTTTAGAGACACGGCGCAGAAACAAGGCCTTCGGCCCACCGAGTCCGCACTGACCAGCGATCCCTGCACATTAACACTATCCTACACACACTAGGGACAATTTACATTTATACCAAGCCAATTAACCTACAAAGCTGTACATCTTTTGAGTGTCGGAGGAAACCAAAGATCTCAGAGAAAATCCATGCAGGTCACAAGGAGAACATACAAACTCCATACAGACTGCACCCTCTAGGGTTATCAGGATTGAACCCGGGTCTCTGGCACTGTAAGGCAGCAACTCTACCACTGTGCCATCGTGCCGCCCAATCAGGAGGAAGTGGATAAGCTGGGAATATCTGAGCATCCTGTAGGAACAAAAGGCTGATCTATGTGTGGAGCCAGGTGATATAAAGGGGTCCTAAATTAATTCTTCATATTTATCTGAAGAAAAGAAGAAGAAAGGTCCCGAGCTGAAATGTCACCTATTCATCACTTCCACAGATGCTGCCTGACCTACTGAGTTCCTCCAGCACTTTGCATTTTGCTAAAGATTCCAGTATCTGAAGTTCCTTGTATCTCTGTTCTTTTCTGTATTCACCAAGTAAAAGGACATAATAGATAAAAAATAGATAAAATCTGGATTAAATCAGTATTAAGAAGGATGAGGTGTTAGATGACTTGGGATACCTCCTCCTTCTTACCCCTGGACTATGATCCCACAATTAAGCACCAGGCCAATATCTCGCAGTACATTTCTGATTTTATCACTTACGGCTATTTGCCCTCCACAGCCTCCTGAGTAACGTCTGTAGTAAAGATAAAGGAATAGGGTCCTGAAAAACGGAAGTCATTTAAGAGACAAGGGGCATGTGAGGTGGCTTAGAAACATAGAAAATAGGTGCAGGAGGAGGCCATTCGGCCCTTCTAGCCAGCACCGCCATTCATGGTGATCATGGCAGATCATCCCCAATCAATAACCCGTGCCTGCCTTCTCCCCATATCCCTTGATTCCACTAGCCCCTAGAACTTTATCTAACTCTCTCTTAAATCCATCCAGTGACTTGGCCTCCACTGCTCTCTGTGGCTGGGAATTCCACAAATTCACAACTCTCTGGGTGAAAACGTTTTTCTCACCTCTTAAATGGCTTCCCATTTATTCTAAGACTGTGGCCCTTGGTTCTGGACTTGCCCAACATTGGGAACATTTTTCCTGCATCTAGCTTGTCCAGTCCTTTTATAATTTTACATGTTTCTATAAGATGCCCCCTCATCCTTCTAAACTCCAGTGAATACAAGCCTAGTCTTTTCAATCTTTCCTCATATGACAGTCCCGCCATCCCAGGAATCAATCTCGTGAACCTACGCTGCACTGCCTCAATCACAAGGATGTCCTTCCTCAAATTCGGAGACCAAAACTGGACAATACTCCAGATGTTGTCTTACCAGAGCCCTATACAACTGCAGAAGAACCTCTTTACTCCTATACTGAAATCCTTTTGTTATGAAGGCCAACATTTCATTCGCTTTCTTCACAGCCTGCTGTACCTGCGCACCAACTTTCAGTGACTGGTGTACAAGGATACCCAGGACTCGCTGCACCACCCCCTTACCTAACCTAACCCCATTGAGATAATAATCTGCCCCTTTGTGTTTGCCGCCAAAGTGGATAACCTCACATTTATCTATATTATACAGCATCTGCCACGCAACTGCCCACTCATTCAACCTGTCCAGGTCACCTTGCAACCTCCTAACATCCTCTTCACAGTTCACACTGCCACCCAGCCTTGTGTCATCCGCAAACTTGCTAGTGTTGCTCCTAATTCCCTCTTCCAAATCATTAATATATATATGGCAAACAGTTGTGGCACTCCACTCACCACTGCCTGCCATTCTGAAAAGGAACCGTTCACTCCTACTCTTTGCTTCCTGTCTACCAATTTTCTAACAATGTCAACACCCAACCCCCAATATCATGTGCTCTAATTTTAGTCACAAGTCTCCCGTGCGGGACCTTATCAAAGGCTTTCTGAAAGTCTAGATACACTACATCCACTGGCACCCCTTCATCCATTTTACAATTCGAGAAGATTAGTCAAGCATGATTTCCCTTTCATAAATCCATGTTGACTTGGACTAATCCTTTTATTGCAATACAAATGCCCCATTATTACCTCTTTAATAATTGACTCCAGCATCTTTTCCACCGCCGAAGTCAGGCCAACTGGTCTGTAATTCCCCGTTTTCTCTCTCACTCCTTTCTTGAAAAGTGGGATAACGTTAGCTATCCTCCAATCCACAGGAACTGGTCCTGAATCGATCGAGTATTGGAAAATAATCACCAATTCGTCCACTATTTCTAGAGCCACCTCCCTGAGGACCCTGGGATGCAGACCATCAGGTCCAGGGAATTTATCCTCCTTCAGTCCCATTAGCCTACCCAATACTATTTCATAGGTCGGGAGGGATTGGACCAGGAGGGGATAGGATGGAGGCGAGGGGCGTGGAAATTATTTCAGTGGGGCAGGAGCAGGCAGAAACAATGGGTCTGCTAGGGCAGTTCTGTTGTTAAATTCAACTGAGTTGCTCCAGCATTATGTGTCTATTTTCGATGTAAAACTTCCAGTTTGTTGCAGTGATAATGTGTAGGAAGGAATTGCAGATGCTGGTTTAAACCAAAGATAGACACAAAATGCTGGTGGCTCGGCAGGACAGACGGTATCTCTGGAAAGAGGGAATTTATGACGTTTCGGGACAAGACTCTTCTTCAGACTTCTGAAGAAGGGCCTTGACCCGAAAGATCACCCATTCCTTCTATCCTAACAAGCTGCCAGGCCCTCCAAGTTACTCCAGCATTTTGTGTCTATCTTCGATATAAACCAGCATCTGCAGTTCCTCCCTACACAGTTCCGTTTATGGATTTTAGGAGAAGGTAAAACCAAGCCATGTGGGGCTGGGGAACAATAAGGTTGGAGGTTGTGAGGGCAAGCAGCTTGAAGTGATCGAATCAGACATGGTCTGCGAAATAATGGCCAGATGCTCATCTGTGGGGTCATGGTCCAGGAGTAAGTAGGAGGAGGTGTCCGAGAGTTGGTGCCTGGCATCAGCCTGGTAGAGGTCAGCTCACAAGACCATGTTGGCATGTTTATTGAAAATGTTGGTGTTTAAACCCCCCTGCACCCATGCAGAACTCATGGACTTTATTAACTTCACCACCAATTTTCATGATGCACCCACGTTCACTTGGACCATCTCTGACACCTCCCTCCCCTTTCTTTATTTCACCATCTCCATCCCATGAAATAGACTATCGACTGATGTCTATTCTAGACTACACTTCTTCGCACCCTGCCTCCTGCAAAGTCTCTATCCCCTATACCCAATTCCTCAGTCACCGCCGCATCTGTGCCCAAGATGAGGTGTTCCATACCACCGGGACATCCGAGATGTCCTCATTCTTTAGGGAACGGGAGTTACCCTCTCCCATCATAGAGGCCCTCACATGTGTCTCTTCATGGTCCCCTAGCTCCACTCTTGCTCCCACCCCCCCCCCCCCCCCAGTCGCAACAGAGACTCCTCGTGCTTACTTTTCCCCCTATCAGCAGTCGCATACAGCACATAACCTAGCAAAGTTTTTGCCACGTCCAATGGGATCCCACCACTTCCAATCGCCACCCCATTTCCACATCTCCCTGGTTCATTCATCTCATCCTACCCAAACCACCCCCTCCCCAGGTACCCTGCAACCACAGGAGATGCAATACCTGTCCCTATGACCTCCTCCCTCTACTACATCCAGGGACCCCCAACAGTCCCTGCAGGTGAGGCAGAGGTTCACTTGCACTTCCTCCAACCCCATCTACTGCATCTATTGATCTCGATGTGGATTGCCATATATCGGCGAGACCAAGCCCAGACTGGCTGATCATTTCGCTAAACTTATTTGCTCAGACTGTCTTGGCCTAAACGATCTCCCAGTTGCTAACCATTTTAACTCCCTTTCCCATTCCCATACTGGCCGTTTTGTTCTGGGCCTCCTCCACTTTCAGAGTGAAGCCACACGCATATTGGAGGAACAACACCACATATTTTGCTTGGACAGCTTACGCCCCAGCGGTATGAATACTGACTTCTCTAATTTCAAGTAACCACTGCTCTTGGCCCCTCCCCCACTCTAGTCATCCTGCTGTTCCACTGTTCATATCCATATATCCCTTCGTTAACACCTCTCCCACAGCCAACAATGGACCATTGTGAGGCTCCTCCTTTGCTTGGTTGGTGCCGGCTCTGATTTGTTCTGAACCTTTTTATACCCCTAGTTTCCTCCCCCCGACTCTCAGCCTGAAGAAGGGCTTCCGCCAAAACCACATCTCTTACATTTCTCCAGAGATGCTGCCTGTCCCGCTGAGTTACTCCAGCATTTTGTGTCTATCTTTGGTGCAAACCAGCATCTGCAGTTCCTTCCTACACATGGAGTGTAGGAAGGAACACAAGGCAGTGTTGTTCTATTATTTGAAAAGGTTAGCAGCGATAATGCAGATAATTCCAGGTTGGTGAGAGGGAGTTTATTTGAGGAAATACAGAGTGATATGATTTATTCACATTTTGAAAGAGCCTGATCAGGGATAATATGGATTTGTGCAGGGGAAATCTGCTTGACTAATTTGATAAAAAATTTTGAGGAGGTAAATGAGAAGATTGGTGAAGTCTGGGTGGTAGACAATGTCTATGTGGACTTTGACACAGTCCTGCATAATTTGTTGGTCCAGAGGTTTAATGTGCGAGATCTGAGGTGCGATAGCTAATTATATTCTAGGTATGTTACAAAACTTACCTTTAGCGGTGCTGCAGTCCTGTCACTGGCCGTGCGCGCGACTTTGGCGCCTTTGAGGGGGTGGGGGGTTAAAGTGCTGTTTTCCCTTGCCATCCGGAGCTTTATTTTCTCGGAGTGCAAGATTTTTCTAAAGATTCGTTCCGACTGCCGGTAGGTAACATTTTTTTTTTAATCGAGTTTTTTAATCATTTTTTTAAATGGAGTTTCATCGCTGCAGTAAAATTAAAATTAGCTCCTAATGCCATGAACGCCGACAACGGGGACGGATTTTACGTAGGGGACAGGTAAGTGAAAACTGTTTATTTTTACATATAAACCTGCGTTTTTAGATGACCTTAATCAAACTTTAACGTTGCGAAACGGTGATTTATTCCCCATACGAACCGGCAGAATTTTTCCTGCCGATATGGGGTTTAAGTTCACCGCAACCGCAACGTTCCAATCCATCGCGTTCCAGAAAATCCCACTCGCAAGCTGATTAAAATGCCCATTAATTTACTTAAGAAATGGATAGATGTTTAGATCGAGTAATTGAATTTTCTTAATAGCTACAATTGGGTAGGTTATGTTGCAACTTTACAGAATACTGGTTAAACTGCATGGAGTATTGTTTGCAGTTCTGCTGCCCACACTATTTAGTCATGGAGAGAGATTGGATAGGTTCTGTTTGTTTGTCCTGGAGGAAAAGGAGATTGGACGTGACCTGATAGATGTGTATGTGAGGCAAAGCCAAAATGATTGATGTCAGGGGTTTTGGGGAGAAGGCAGGAAAATAGAATTAGGGGGCAGCCATAATTGAATGGCGGAGTAGACGCGATGGGCCGAATGGCCTAATTCTACTCCTATAACTTGAGAAAATCTTTTTCCCAAAGTAGGGGTATCAAAAAATGTGATAGGTTAAGATGAGAGGAAAGAGTTTTAAGGGAGATTTGAGGGGAAAATATATTTACATAGAGAGTGATTGATTTTTTTGGAACTCCCTGCCAAATGGAGGTGATGGATTCAAATGCCATTGCCACGTTTAGGAGGCATTTTTGAAAAAAAGACTTTAAAAGACAAGGCTTAGAAGGTTACAGACCTAATGTGGGCAAATGGGATTAGTGCATGGGCACGGTGGATCCAATGACCCATTTCTGTGCTCTATGTCTAACTGGGGTCACAGAACCAAAATATTGGCAGTTTCTCTCTCCACAGTTATTGCTTATTATTGCTAATTTTTCATGCATTTTTTGTATTTGTATCCACAACTTGTTTTGTGGTAATAATACATATGATCTTCTGGCAAATTAAGTGGGACAAACTGTAGATCAAACCGTATTGCTGATTTGATCCGTGTCTGGTTTTGCTGCTGATGACCTGATCAATATCCATGTCAGGTTTCCCACACCACCGCAACCTCGTGCATGCGGGCAGCCATGTGGTGTTTTAGTCTTAACTTACGATTCGGAGCCTACAGGACTTATCTCAATGGTCTCGGTATGTATACACATTAAAGTACTTGTTATGATATATAATGACTGTATCATAAGTACTTTGGACATGGTGTCGGAGGTGGGATTTCGGTTTGATTTTGGCTGTTATTTACAAGGCTTTTCATAGTCTCAGACATGGCTGAAGGTTTCAGAAAACCTGACCCACTTGTTTTTGATAGCAGAATTGGACAGTGGTGGCGTACCTTTGAGCGACAGTATGATTTGTTCATTGCTGCAACTTCTCATGACAAGCCTGCAGTGGTCCGTGCAAGTATGCTCCTTCTACTCGCAGGAGATGAAGCTTACGAACAAGCACAACAGTTTGTGTATGCTGAGGCAATAACTCAGCAACCTGCCGATGGTAGAGCGCCGATCGTGACCCCGGCAGAGTCGCCGGATGACTTGGAGTGTCTCAAGAGAATGTTTTGACAATTGTGTGACCCTCAAGCTAATCCACTCATCGAATGTGTGAAATTTTTCTCAAGATACCAGAATGAGAACAAAACTATTGAATCTTTTGTTTGTGCTATCAAGAAGGCTGCAGGAACTTGCAGATTAGGCGATCTTAAAGACAAATTTATTAGAGACCCATTGGTATGTGATCTTTGAAATGACAAGCTGAGAAGGAAGCTTGTCCACGATCCTGCAATAACTGGATAGAGCTATCGCAGTCTGTGAGACTTATGAGCTGTTGATTCAAAACGGCCAAATCCTCACTCTGGCACAACATTCCAACGCGGGAGTTGGTTGTATACATTCCAGTGTAGGAGTTTTTTTTTGTTGTTTTTTAAAAGATTTTTATTTATTAGAGGTAAATACATCAATGTACATCACATATATATTGTTACAATCATTGTACCACATAATTTTATGGCTTTTAAAGAAAAAGAATAGAAAGAAAGAGAGTGAAGTAGGTGAAAAGAGTTGTGAAAGTGAAAGAGCGTGCCAAAGGGGAGAAGAAACCCTTGGTCAAAGAATTAGAGAAAGGGGGTTAAGAGATAGACCCTAGAAAGAAAAGGAAAAAAGAGAGACAAAGAGAGAGAAAAGAAAAAAAAGCCAGTTACTATATTATATATCACGCAAAAGGAATCCACCAACTTGATAGTTTTTCATACCTCCCTACCAAGGCCCGAGGTACTCCTGCACCCTATCTTTGTAGCAATTCTATAAATGCAGACCACGTCTGATAGAAGTGTTCTGATTTTCCTGCCAGGCGGAGTCTCATATCTTCCAGATGTAATGTTTCAAACATAGTTGAAATCCACATATTTAATGTTGGTATAGGAGCATTTTGCCAGAATTTTAAGATTAGCTTTTTTCCTATTATTAAGCCGTAATCAAATAGATTCTTTTGATACACATTTAATTCTGAACTACCTTCTGTCATTCCGAAAATAATCCATTCTGGCTTTAGTGTCATTTTTATTTTAAACAGTTTTGTGAATATTTCAAAGATTTCAATCCAAAACCTTTGAATTTTTGTACAAAAGATGAATGAGTGCGCTATAGTAGCTCCAGTGTAGGAGTTGATAGTGTTCTAGCTCTGTTTCCAAGGCAATGAAGGCAGCAGCAGATGGCACTCGAAGGACAGCTTGAGAACACTCACTTCTTATCTCCCAGTCAACCCAGGCAAGAATTAACAAGGCAGAGACAGCTTAATTATCCTGCAATTTGTTTTATTCAAGAATGTAACAACTGTGGTGGGGGGCATTTGGCTAAGAGAGTGATGTGCCCCACCTTTGGTCAAGTTTGCCATAGGTGTAAAAGGTGAAACCATTTCTGGAGATGTTGCAGATCCCGACCTAACAGAGGGTAGACAAAGCAGCCAATACATTTGCTGCAGGCTGAGCCATTGTCGTATTTCTTCGATAGCAGCATGGATGAGAGGCCAAAGGTCGATGGAATCGTTCTGCAGGCACATTCTATTAGCACACAAAATGTGCAGATCAGTGAGCCAATGGCAACCTAACAGTGAACAATAAAGTAATTGGGATGAAAATTGACACTGGAGCGAAATGCAATGTTCTGTCTCAGGAACAGTTCAATCGTCTGAGGAACGCAGAGCAATTAAAACCCACTAATGCTACTCTGCTCACATTTGGGGGAAGTGAGGTCAATACGGTCGGTATGTGAAGCTGCAGTGCCACTTAGGGGATCAATCAGAAGGTTCAAATATACCTTGTTTACCCTGCATTTTGTTATATTATTTTATGTTTTTTCTTTCTTAAATCAGTGCTGAACTACATGAAAGGTTTTCAAAAATTGACAAACTGAAGAAGAGGTATGAACTTATCATGTTTACAATGGAACCTCCTGAGGGTGAAGAGGAACGGTCTCAGGCTTATTATGTAATTAAGGTAAAAAAAATACTTTAGTTACAAATATAGGATAAGGAAATTAAAGATTGATCTATTTATTTATTGCAGTAAAACAATTAAATATCTTTCTTGTGAATGGATCCCGACAATGTAACCATTTCAGTAGCTATTTGAATACAGATGCAAGCTGAAAGATTTCAACATAAATTGAATTATTTTACCAGTGATGTTAATTAAAAAAAACATATTTATCTTGTTTTCCCCATTTGTACAGGTTTTGAAACATGTTGTTGTCAATTTGGTGTTCTGATGATATACATTCCTTGCCATAATCACATCCTGAAAATGCAAAATCATTCTCTGCATCCCTAACCAATGGACATTAGGTCCAATAGGAATGGCCCTGTACCAATTGTTGCTGGTAACCTACCTGTACAAATTAGAGATCAAACATTTTCTATAAGCAGTATCACGTCATTGAACATTTGATCAGTTGCAGGGAATATTGTCAGGGAAACACTGATTGATATGTGTTGAAATGTCAAAGTGAACCAGCACATTATTTTTTCTGATTACATGTGAATAGCAGCCTCTTTAAGATGAGATTTATACATAGTTTAGCCCATCTAGATCTAATTCATAACAAAGTGAAGGATTTACAAACAATAAAAAATAAATATTATTATATTATAAAACACATTTATTTGATTAAAAAATTTAAACCACAAAAAATAAAGGTTATTTAGGGCTACAAAATGGTAACACACAAAATTCTAAAATGACGAAAGACACTATCTAGCTGTTTAAACCTTTCTCCTTCCTGGTGCTGCAGATACAGTAGTGGTTAAATAATTATGGCAATCCATATTCATTATACAGTAGATCCTGATGTTGAAGCAGCATACAAACTTGCATTTATATCGTGCTTTCACATTGGTTTCAGAATATCTCAAAGTGCTTCACAGCAAATTAAATAGCTTTGAGATATTAAAGGGTTTCTACAGCTATATTAATAGCAAAAGGATAACGAGGGATAAAATTGGACCATTAGAGAACCAGAATGGACAGCTATCTGCAGAGCCAAAAGAGATGGGGGAGATATTGAACAATTTCCTTTCTTCGGTATTCACCAAGGAGAAGGATATTGAACTCTGCGAGTTAAGGGGAAAAAGTAGAGTAGCTATGGAAACTATGAGATTCAAAGAGGAGGAAGTACTGACACTTTTGAAAAATATAAAAGTGGATAAGTCTCCAGGTCCTGACAGGATATTTCCTAGGACACTGAGGGAAGTTAGTGTAGAAATAGCAGGAGCTATGACAGAAATATTTCAAATGTCATTAGAAACGGGAATAGTGCCGGAGGATTGGCGTACTGCGCATGTTGTTCCATTGTTTAAAAAGGGTTCAAAGAATAAACCTAGCAATTATAGACCCATTAGTTTGACGTCAGTGGTGGGCAAATTAATGGAAAGGATACTTAGAGATAATATATATAAGCATCTGGATAAACAGGGTCTGATCAGGAACAGTCAACATGAATTTGTGCCTGGAAGGTCATGTTTGACAAACCTTCTTGAATTTTGTGAAGCGGTAAACTAGGGAAATTGATGAGGGTAAAGCAGTGGATGTTGTCTATATGGATTTCAGTAAGGCCTTTGACAAGGTTCCCCATGGAAGGTTGGTTAAGAAGGTTCAATCTTTGGGTGTTAATGGCGGAGTAGCAAGATGGATTCAACAGTGACTGAATGGGAGATGTCAGAGAGTAATGGTGGATGGCTGTTTGTCAGGTTGGAAGCCGGTGACCAGTGGGGTGCCTCAGGGATCTGTGTTGGGTCCACTGTTGTTTGTCATGTACATCAATGATCTGGATGATGGGGTGGAAAATTGGATAAGTAAGTATGCAGATGATACTAAGATAGGTGGTGTTGTGGATAATGAAGTAGATTTTCAAAGTCTACAGAGAGATTTGGGCCATTTGGAAAAGTGGGCTGAAAGATGGCAGATGGAGTTTAATGCTGTTAAGTGTGAAGTGCTACATCTTGGCAGGACAAATCAAAATAGGAAGTACATGGTAAATGGTTGGGAATTGAGGAATGCTGTGGAACACAGGGATCTAGGAATAACTGTGCATAGTTCCCTGAAGGTGGAATCGCATGTAGATAGGGTGGTAAAGAAAGCCTTTGGTGTGCTGGCCTTTATAAATCAGAGCATTGAATATAGGAGTAGGGAAGTAATGTTAAAATTGTACAAGGCATTGGTAAGACCAATTCTGGAGTATGGTGTACAATTTTGGTCGCCTAGTTATAGGAAGGATGTCAACAAAATAGAGAGAGTACAGAAGAGATTTACTAGAATGTTGCCAGGGTTCCAGCAACTATGTTACAGAGAAAGGTTGAACAAGTTAGGTCTTTATTCTTTGGAGCGCAGAAGGTTAAGGGGGGACTTGATTGAGGTCTTTAAAATGATGAAAGGGATAGACAGAGTTGACGTGGATACGTTTTTCCCATTGAGGGTAGGGAAGATTCAAACAAGAGGGCATGACATGAGAATTAAGGGACAGAAGTTTTGGGGTAACGTGAGGGGGAACTTCTTTACTCAGAGGGTGGTGGCTGTGTGGAATGAGCTTCCAGCAGAAGTGGTGGAGGCAGGATCGATTTTAACATTTAAGACTAAAGTGGATAGGTATATGGACGTGAAGGGAATGGAGGGGTATGGTCTGAGTGCAGGTAGATGGGACTAGGGGAAAACAAATGGTCGGCACGGACTGGAAGGGCCGAGAGGGCCTGTTTCCGTGCTGTAATTGTTATATGGTTATATGGTTATATAGTCACTATTGCAATAAGTTCATAAGTTGTCATTAAGCCATTTGGCCCATCAAGTCTACTCCACCATTCAAAAATAGCTGATCTATCTTTCCCTCTCAACCCCATTCTCCTGCCTCCTTCCCATATCCCCTGACACTCATACTAATCAAGAATCTATCAATCTCCGCCTTAAAAATATGCATTGACGGCCTCCACAGCCTAGTGTGGCAATGAATTCTGCAGATTCACCTTCCCTCCGACAAATTAAATGCCTCCTCATCTTCTTTCTAAAGGTACGTCCTTTTATTCTGAGCCTATGGCATCTGGTCCTAGACTCTCCCATTAGTGGAACCATCCTCTCCACATCCACTCAATCCAGGCCTTTCACGATTTGGTAAGTTTCAATGAGGTACCCACTCATCCTTCTAATCTCCAGCGAGTACAGGCTTTTTACCCATGCAGTTTCTTCGCTCTACCCACAAGGATTCTACATCTTCTGATCCTATGCCACCCTTTGCTAAGGACCGAATTTCATTCCATACAAGCAGAGCTATCCCACCCCCTCTGCCCACGTGTCTGCCTTATCGATTGGACGTGTAACCTTGGATATTTAGCTCCCAGCTCCAATCCTCTTTCAGCCACGTCTCTGTAATGCCCACAGCGTCGTACCTACCAATTTCTAACTGTGTGACAGCTCATCCATTTTGTTTCTTATACTATGTGTGTGGAAGAAATTAATTTAGATAGAAATTAAAGGAAAATGAAAAGCGGAGACTTTGCAGGTTTGCTTCCTGAGACTTTATTGCATGATGGAGAGATGGCGGCAGTTAACTGTTCACCAGTTCTCTGACTTCACAGCAAAATTAGCTGACAGTTGTACTGTGCAGTAAACAACTTTTGATTTTTGTTAGAAACAACTATACGAAAATATACTATCTACTACATGGGTACCAATAATTCATTAGTCATAATATACTTTTTGTTTATGTCAATCATTCAACAACAGATGGTTAATGCAAGTCAAGCACAATACAAGGGCATCTTGACATTATTCTATCTCACCATTTTAGGTGGCCTGCGCCACCATCCCCTCTCTGAGCCAATCATAAGCCCCTATTTACTCCAACGTATCTACGCTACTAGCGGTACATGTTTTCTACTGTAACACACTGCTGAGAGAAACAAACTTCCTCATCTCCATCTACTATTTAATGTTTACATTTACCATCCACCCTTCAACACATTCCTAGACAAGAGGTAATACATCTAATCTTATTTTGCCGATTCTCACGAATCTCTTCTGGTCAATGAGAGATGCCAATTGTCACATTCAAACACTCTTTCGTTACCTTGTTTAATTCCAATCAAAATGAAGAAAATATATTAATTTTTTTTTCCACAATTCCCTCCGTTGATCTTTATGATCAACATATATTATAATAAGAAAGGATTTTAATATTTTCTCTCATTAATCAGTTGCAAAAATGGAGGCATACGTGTCCGATTGTAATTTGGTTGGGATCAGTCCTTGAGCTCGCAAAGGGATACCTTCTTCAGCATGCGTAGGGATATGGGCACAAACCCAACATTCTAATCAGATAAGGAAGCCTGTTTATCTTTCAGCTGTGAGTTCACGGTGTTCTGTGTGAAAGTTGTTAGTTGAATTTCATACTCCAACTTCTACCCTCATCCTGTTTCTCGTAACTATCTAGATGCCTCTCTTCACTCTCATGTCCTCTATGATCCCATATAATAATATATTCATAAAGATTTAATACTACAAAGATAGATAAGAATATGTCTACATTTTGACACTTTTTTAAATCATCTTCTTATCAGGGTTCTGTCTGAGTGATGCAATTTACATCTGGTGGCATGTATCCAATCGGGTTTTTCTTTTACTTTTACTGCTGTCCGTGTTGTTAACAGCACCAAATATAGTCCTTTCCACCTCGAAGAGAAATAATCTTTGTTCATTGCTCGCACATAAACCTGATCTCCTGGTTCAAATTGGTGCATATTTCCTTTTGCCGGAGGGACCTGTGCCTGCTTAACTTTCTCATAGATTTTACCAACTGTCTCACACATGGCTTGAGCATATCTTAAGGATATTTTATCATTCCATATCAGAGCTACCTTCTCGGGAGTCATCGGGGGTCGGGTTCCTTTTGTCATAGGTCACCCCATCAATATCTCGTGAGGTGTTAGGACCGTGTTTCTATTTTTATTATTTCTCAGTGCATTCATCACTACGGGCCTGGCGTCTGGCCACAACAACCTATTTTGCTGGTACACTTTGGCCAAAGTAGCTTTTATTTCCCCATTTACACTTTCTACCATCCCTGAGAACTGTGGTTGATATGGTATGTGTAATTTCCACTGGAACCCGAGCCTTCGACAAGTTCTGCACTAATTTACTGATTAAATTAATTCCTCTGTCACTGTTTATTCCCATGGGTATCCCGAATCTAGGTATTATTTCTTTCATTAAAATATTGACTACCATCCTTGCATCATCCTTCCTAGTGGGTGTGCTTCCACCCATCTGGAGAACATATCAACTATGACCAGAATGTACTTAAAACCCTTTGCTGCGGGCATATGTACAAAATCCATTTGCAAATTCTCAATATTTTCCCTCTATTATTTTGTTGACACAACAGACATGTTCTTGCAACTTTATCAATTATGACTGTTATCCCTGTGCATACCATGCTGGGATAATGCGTGTGCCATCCCCCCCCCCCTCCCTATGTGAGCCTGTCCATGGTCTAGGTGATATAGGGACAAAAATAGGTTCCTGGGACAAACTACCCGACCATCAGGGTGGACCCAGACAATGGGGTCTTGTCAGAATTATTTTCCTGGAGTGATGCTAGACACTGGGAATCCTAACCGGGAGCTTTCTTTGAGCTGCAAACTTAATTTTAGCTGCTTGTAATAATTGCGAGGTTTGCCTGCGGGCAATCTGTTTGGCTACATAATGAGCTGATCTGTTTCCCTTTGATACACCATCATCCAATGATGTATGAGCCTCACATTTAATAGCTGCGATTTGCCGTGGCCATTGGATAGCATCCTGTAACTTTAAGACCAGTTTATCATGTTTAATAATCTTTACTGTTGATGTGATGAATCCCCTATTTTTCCCATAAATGTCCAAAGTCATGTACAACCCCAAATGCCTAGCGAGAATCGGTGTAGATATTAGCACTTTTATCTTTTGCCAATATGCAGGCTCGAGTCGGGGCATACAGCTCAGCTGCTTGAGCAGACGTTCCGGATGGTAAAGCATATGTCTCCAACACTTGGTGTGGCGTGACCACCGCATATCCTGCTAATAATCTGTCATCGCTAGGTCGGTGTGAAGAGCCATCAGTAAATAGGATCAGGTCAGGGTTATCAATCAGATGACTCTAAGTCCAGCCGGCTTCTACAAGCAATAGACAATCATGGTCACATCCTTCTTCTGGCAGTGGTACAAAGGTAGCTGGGTTTACAGCAGGCGATCACTGATAACTATAGTTACAGTAGGAAGTGATAAGGACAACTTCATATCCCGTACTTCTAGCGGCTGCGAAATGCTGTGTGGCTGCAGAGTTCAATAATAGCATCGCGGCATTGATCAAGAACGATGGGGATTGATTTTGCTATCATCGTAGCTGTTGCCGCTACAGCTGGCAAGCAGGCTGGCATGCCATTTACTACAGCTGGTAAAGCTACGGAATAATAGGCTACCAGTCTTTTTCCTCTCCATGTTCTTAAGCCAGGACCCAGGTTGCAAACCCCTTTGATACTAAGGGGGCGATAGGATCGCTATTTTGTTAATAGCTCTCAGGTCCTGGACAAAATGCCATTCATTAAGCCTTCCCACTTTCGGGATCGGCATAATAGGAGTATTACACGGACTTTATGTTTTCACTAATGCTCTTTGTTGTAATTAAGATATGATGACTATACTAGCTACCCCTTCTTCAGACTCTGGGGTCAGTCGATACTGTTTTAAACATGGCAAGGCAGCACCCTTTTTTAAAGTCACTTTATACTCAGGGGCTGACGCGCTCGACCCACATGATTCTTATGCTTTGCCCATAGTTCAGAGGGTACTTGGACCAGAGCCATTAGTAACCTTGCCAGATCTTCAGTAGGCGGCTTTGCAAAAATAGTGTCTCATTTCTCTCTGACCCATGTGATCTTTCCTCCGGGTCATTAAAGAGGTCAATCTGGACCTCTCCTTTTGCCATTGACAACTAAAACTGCTTGTAAATTGACTGCTTAAAACTAAAACTGCTTAAATTGACTGCTTGTCCTTCAGCCTTTTTTATCATTTCTCCTATTTCCTTCGCTGTTGCTGGAGGTCTAATAGCTGTGGTCAGGTGTGACTCAGAGGTGTCTCCCATCTCAAATCGATCCCTTTGGTTTTGAAAGAGGTGGACCATTATTCCTAATCGAGGGACCCCAAAAAACAAAGGGGTCACTGTTAATTGTTCGAGTTTATTTAACCGGGGGGAGACTTTTTCCTGGTAACTGGGATTAGCGAGGCATGTATATAATGCCGTGCAATACGTTTGCTTATGTTCTTGGCTGGTTTCGACAAGATACTGTAAATACTGGCCTCTTGAATCCTGCACTGTAGAGCACGATCGATTTGATTAATTAACTGTACGAATTGCTATTCAATTGCCAACAATATAGGATGGGCATACTTTTCCCTTGTTCTTCCTCCTTAATTAAATTTAGCAATTGATGGGTCTGCATTTGAGGGAGTTCCATAAACATGCCATCTGCAGTGCAGTGTAAAACCACTCCTAATTTTCACAGAGCCTGTCTTCCAAGTAACGGGAGTGGGGCTGTTCTAGAGATTATAAAAGTATCAGGTAAGGGGCTGGATACCCTCCCTGTTGGGCGTTTCCTTGCTGTAGCTGTGGGGAACATCTGCAATCTCAACCCCAATGCCCTTTCTTACCACATCTCCAGCATGTATCTCGTGTTGTATCTTTTATTTGTCATTGTCCCCTTCCTCTGCCCCCACCTCCACAACTTCTTCCTCATCCCCCTCTCCCTGTGTCATACTGTCCCAATGTTTGGGTTTCAGCTCTTTCGCTTACGCAAACACTCTCTTCCTCCGTGTTCACAAGCGCTGTTGTCACATGTTCCCACGGCTTATTTTGCCATTCTAGATTAACCAATTAAGAAATGCATTGCAGCTTTGGCAACCATTGCTCTAGCATCAGCTGGGGTCCAGGGTTTCAACACCGGGACCTCCTTTCATAAGACTGTCTCAGTGGCTCGGGCTTAGACTCTTCCTCAACATTTATCACCTGGATCTTTGTTTGCTCATCCTTCTTCTTGATATATCATTTGAATCGTGTATCAGGTCCCCTCTCAGTGGTACTATCTGCTTCTGCTAGACTTGTTGAAAGACCTGTGGCTCCTTTACCGGTGGACTGATCCACCCGAGATGCCAGAGGTAGAAACAGAGCCTCCACACCTGATGTGGCAACGGCTGGTTCTCCTTCTATATACACCGGATTATACGGAGGTTGTCGCTGGCGTAATGCAGCTGCCATCATCAACAGATCATCAAATTCATCCTCTACCGGGGGTGCCTTTTCTACAGGGAGTCAGGGATATATTGCTGCCACTTGCTTTGGTATTATAGGCACAGGTCCCTCATTTTGCTCATCCAGGGGCTGGTGTCTTTTCATCATCCCTTCCCATTTCTTTATTGTTTCTATCAATTTTAGTTATACACAACACTCCAACTATAACTAATAACACCACCACTTCAAATATTAATTGTGCTCCCATCTCGCCAAACTATTTCTTTTTTAGAGATAAGTAGGACTGAGATAGCTTATAACTTCCCCCATCCAGCCTATCTCCATTTGATCAATCAGCTAGATTACCACAAAAATGTACCACATCTGCCAGCAATCCTGGTAGAACAATGGGATCTCCTACCTTTATCCAGTGTCTTATGGTCTTTTTTTTATCACCTTGGCAATCTTCTCTCTTATCTGCATCTTTCCCTCCTGGGACACCTGTTTCATTTCCTTAGGTCTCTCGAACCCACTCCAAGTGATGTCTCTGCATGTCTACAACAAGATAAAAAATAATGAGACCTTGACTAGAGACAGCTCTACCTTACATGCTTATGGGGGGTAAGTCCTGCATCCTCTTGAAAGAACTAGCTTTAACTGGCCCGTACGAAGCTTTTCACAAACGGGGGTGGCATGACAGGATTACAAAAAATTTAATGTGAAATCATGTGCATGCCGCGCACATCACGAGTGTGAAGCGTGAAGTCCCTCGATGCCGGGGTCCATGGGCCCTGGAAGCGTGAAGTCCCTCGATGCCGGGATCCATGGGCCCTGGAAGCGTGAAGTCCCTCGATGCCGGGGTCCCGGGCCCTGGAAGCATGAAGTCCCTCGATGCCGGGATCCATGGGCCCTGGAAGCGTGAAGTCCCTCGATGCCGGGGTCCCGGGCCCTGGAAGCATGAAGTCCCTCGATGCCGGGGTCCCGGGCCCTGGAAGCCTGAAGTCCCTCGATGCCGGGGTCCCGGGCCCTGGAAGCATGAAGTCCCTCGATGCCGGGGTCCCGGGCCCTGAAAGCGTGAAGTCCCTCGACGCCGGGGTCCATGGGCCCTGGAAGCTCGGGTTTTAGATGCTCTGATGCATTCTGAGCCTTATTTTGGAGCATTTTTGCACCAAATGTATGACCAATATTTCAGAAATTAACAGGAATCTGAGGTAGCTTTTTTACGATTGCTGGGTGTATGGAACGAGCTGTCAGAGGAGGTAGTTAAGGCTGGGACTCTCCTAATGTTTAAGAGACATGGATAGGAGAGATTTTGATGTATATGGGCCAAACGCGTGTGACTGGGACTAGTTTAGATGGGACATGTTGGTCGGTGTGGGCAAGTTGGGCTGAAGGGCCTGTTTCCACACTGCATCATTCTATGACTAAAAAGATAAGAAGAAAAATGCATGTAGATAAGTAGAGCAGATTTGAAAGAGGAGTGAAATGTAAAGGCAGAGAGAGGTTTATGGGTGGAAAGGAACATAGGAAAGGAGGAGGGAGAGTGGGCATGGGCAGATGAATGAAGGGAAAATAGACACAAAGTGCTGGAGTAACTCAGTGGTTCAGGCAGCATCTGCAGAGAATATGAATAGGCGACGTTTCACAGAGTGCTGGAGTAACTCAGTGGATCAGGCAGCATCTTTGGAGAACATGGATAGGTGACATGTCACAGAGTGCTGGTAAATCAGTGAGTCAGGCAGCATCTCTGGAGAAGATGTATAGATTATATTTCGGGTCAAGTCCCTTCTTCAGTAATATTCATGATATGACATGCACAGACATTCCTGAATGTTACCATCGTGAGCTACTCCTATAACGTCTCTGCTGCCTTGGGTGATGCAGGACAGGACACAAGCTTTAGGACACGGTGTGAAGCTGTTACCGTCTGTCCCAGCCTGGTTAAAAACCTGGATGGAGTGGATATGGAGAAGCTGTTTCTACTAGTGGGAGCGTCTAGGACCAGTGGCCACAGCCTCAGAATTAAAAGACATTCCTTTAGGAAGGAGATGAGCAGCAATTTCTTAAGGGTGGTTAACTGTGGAATTCATTGCCACAGACAGCGGTGGAGGTCAAGTCAATGGACATTTTTCAGGAGATTGATAGATTCTTGATTGATATGGGTGTCAGAGGTAATGGGGAGAAGGCAGGAGAATGGGTTTGAGAGGGAAAGATAGATAGAGCCATACAGTGTGGAAACAGGCCCTTTGGCCCAGCATGTCCCACCTGCACTAGTTTGATTCATATCCCTCCGAACCTGCCCTATCCATGAAGGGCCGGCCTTAGGAGATGCTGGGCCCAATTGGGAACAATTTTGGTGAACCCCAGTTTCCCAGCCAAGGTCTGTAGATTCATAAAAATATAATTAAAGTCTATTATAGACTTTATATCTCTATGATAAAATGGAAAGTAATCAAAATGTACGCTTAAAAAGTGCATGCGACTTAATGGACCAAACAGATCTAAGCTACATTTTAATATAAAATTGCATACATGTAAGCCTATAAGTAACAAACAAAATGTGTAAATCGCCTCTAAAAAGTACATAGTTACAATACCACTTGTTTTAGTGACTGTGAAATGAAAAAAAAAAGAGTACAGAGATCCCCATCCTGGATCAGTTCAATCAGGGTTGTGTCGTCCGCAAACTTGAGAAGCTTGACAGAGGTGTCTGTGGAGGTGCAGTCATTGGTGGGGCGAGAGGGGGGAGTACGCATCTTGCGGTGCTCCTATGCTGAGCGTTTGCGGGTCCGAGATATGCTTTCCTGCCTCACATGCTGCTTCCTGTCCGTCAGAAAACTGATGATCCACCGACAGAGGGGTTCAGGCACAGTCAACTCAGAATGTTTGGAGCGTAGTAGCTCTGGCACAATGGTGTTGAATGCAGAGCTAAAATCAACAAACAAAATCCTCGCATAGGTCCCCTGGCGGTCTAGGTGCTGGAGGATGAAGTGCATGCCCAGATTGACTTCGTCATCCACAGATCTATTGGCCCAATATGTAAAATGCAGAGGGTCCAGCAGAGGGATTGTGATATTTTTCAGCTTGGCCAGCACAAGCCTTTCAACGGTCTTCATGACTACAGAGGTCAGTGAAACAAGCCTGTAGCCATTAAGACCAGTAATCCTTACCTTTTTGGGTACAGGGACAATAGTGGAGACTTTGAAGCAGGCAGGGACAGTACATCTTTGCAGGGACTGGTTAAAAATGAGTAATTGGATGTGAACTGGTGATTGGAGTGGGGTGGGTGTAGAAGGGCCCAGTCTTTGAAGACTGAGGTCAGGCTGTAAGTGGGTGTGAAGTGTTGGTTGGGGTGGGAAATGGTCCACTCTTTTCATACTGGAGTCTTGCCTTAAGTAGGTGTGAAGTGGTGAATGGGAAGGAGAGGGTTCAGGGTCCATTCTTTGCAGACTGGGGTCTGGCTGTGTTTGTTGGGGAGGGGGTACCAGGGTTACGTTTCTGATTTTCAAACCTGCAGTAAAACTCATTCAGGTTGTTCGGCAGCTGACGATTGTCCAAAGAGCGGGGGGTTTTCCTCATAGCTGGTGATTTCTTGCATGCCCTTCCAAACTGAAGAAGAGTCACTAGCTGAGAACTTGCTCCTCAACCTCTTAGAGTACCTTTCCTTGGCAGCTCTGATTCCTCTTCTCAGCTCTTTATCGATGAGGCTATCTTTTAACTCTTTAACGATTAGGCTATTGGCTTGACGCATATTTGCCCCCACCCCACCGATCTAGAAATGGAAATGTTACATCTGTATATAATGACCCCATTAAAATATATATTTATGTCAAACTATGGAATTCATATTTTTCAGTATTGTTATCAAGAAAAAGAAAGCAGTTCCAATTGTTCGATATTATTTGATATTGTTTAAAATTAACCATATGGAGAAAATGCAATAGCTCTAAAACCTACCTTAATTTTGCTATCTAAATAAAGATAATCCCCCTTTCCCCTCACCCCTCACCTCACCTATCTCTCTCTCTCTCTCTCTCTCTCTCTCTCTCCCCTCCCTTCACCCCTATCTCCCCCCCTCTCTTTCTGGCAGGGGGGGCCAAGATGAAGTTGGCGTGGGCCCAGCGGGGGGTCAAGTGGACTGGGGTGGGGGGGAGGTGCAGGTGGCCCAGCGTGGGGGGATGAAGTTGGCGTGGGCCCAGCGGGGGGTTCAGTGGGGGGTGGCGTGGGCCCAGCGTGGGGGGATGAAGTTGGCGTGGGCCCGGCAGGGGTGGCGTGAGCCCAGCGGGGGAGTGAAGGTGGTGTGGACCCAGCGGGGGTCAGTGGAGGTGGCGTGGCCGGATGATGGGTTAGGCCCCGGCGGCGGGTGGAGGCGAGGTGAGCGGGTCCCGCCGCGGCGGTGTCTGATGTTGGGGTTAAAGCCACTGGGTTCAGATTCAGCCACTCCCCCCCCCCGGCGACGGTGGAATGGTCTCCTGGTCGCCAGGCTGGACACTGGCGAGGCTCCGACGCCGACGCTTGCAACACAATATTCCACTACTTACCTGGAGTAGAAGCGAGGCATCGGAGCGTGGAGTACAAATGACAGTCTGATCCCGCCCGGGCCCACTGCGCACGCGGGGAGAGACGGCATCATTTTGCAAGAGATGGTCGCATTTTTTTTCTCTTCTCCCAAATCATCCAGCGGCCGGAACAAGAATTACGGGCGAGTTCCGACAAAGTGGAAATGCTGATTGCGCTCCGATTTATTTATTTTTTCTCTGGATTTTTTTCTTACCCTGGGGAAAAGGGGGGTGCGGTCGCACCCAACGCACCCCCCCCCCCCCCCCCCCCCCATCGGACGGCCATGTTTAAATGTGTGCTGCAAAACACCACAAGAAATCTGACTTTCTATATCCTAAAATCGGATTCTGTGACTCTACTGAGCATCCATGCATGCCAAGACCTAGGGCTGGTTTCCTTCGACCGCTCCGTTCACAAGTTACTTATATCCGAGGACCCGATAAAAAGCTACCCAGATCTATTCGATGGCTAGCTGGGCAAGCTGCCTGCGACTTATAAAATCACCATTGATCCCACCGTTGACCCAGCCGTCCGTGCCCCCCACCGTGTGCCACATGCCATGCGAGACAGAATCAAGACTGAACTAAAAAACATGGTCTCCTTCTAGCCGAAATCAGTGAACCCACAGAGTGGGTCTCCACCATGGTTGTCACATTTAGGAAAGACAAAAACGAGCTCCGCGTGTGCATCAATCCAAAAGACTTAAACACTGCCCGCACTACCCGATGAAAACTGTCGAGGACATCGCTGCACAAATCGGGCGCGCAACAGTGTTTTCTGTACTAGACGCAAAAGGCTTGTTCTGGCAGATACCTCAAACCTCACCACGTTTGATACACCATTTGGCAGATTCAAATTTCTTAGAATGCCATTCGGCATCAACTCGGCCAGCGAGGTTTTTCAAAGAACCATGGAACAGCTGTTCTCAGGCCTCCAGTGTGCCATCATCGTAGATGACATCCTGGTTTATGGTAAGGACATAGCGGAGCACGACAACAACCTCAAGCTCATTCGGGACAGGGCATATGAGATCAACCTAAAATTCAACCCGAAGAAATGCAAGTTCCAGGTTCCAGAGGTCACCTATGTCGAACACGTGTTCACTTCTGATGGTCTTAAGCCTGACCTGAAGAAAACTGCTGCCATCAGAGAAATGCCAGCCCCTACCGACATGCAATAACCAATCTACAAGTAGGATCAGATTTTTCCGATCGACTACAGTTGTCTGCCATGTTCTTTTCATAATTCTGTAAAACAAAAGTTAGGTTTCCGCCAACAATTTCTTATAATATACAATTCAGTTTACGCTCACCAGTTTTAATCTGTCCGCAAACCTCAAAAGTCACCTTACAATTTCAAGAAAGCGCTTTACGGCACCTGCTTCAATTTATCTTCTACGCTCAGCATGAGTAAATTTATCTTCTCTGCAATTTTGCCTCACCCAAGAGGCCTCTTGGCTCAAAGTGAATCACCAGCCGGATAAGCTTGGTTGCTCTCTGGGAAGCCCTCCTGTCCCCCTTTCAGAACTATTTTATCATTCCCTTTTATTTCCCACTTGTATTCGTTCTAATCCCATTACAATTGGGATCCTGCCGAGTACGCCAAATTCTGTGGAAGAAATTAATTTGGAGGGAAATTAAAGGAAAATGAAAAGCGGAGATTTTGCAGGTTTGTTTCAAGAGACTTTATTGTATGATATCATGGAGAGATGGCGGCATTTAACTGCTCACCAGTTCTCGGACTTCACCACAGCTGACAATTATATTGTGCAGTAAACAACATTTTTATTTTTTGTTGAAAACGACTATATGGAAATATACTACTACATGGGTACATGTGAACATGTTCTGGCAGATACCAGGTGTTTTACTACATGTAAAAGCTATCCAGGTTTAAAAATTGCATGTGTGCAGATCGATCTCTCCTGCCCGTCGGCGCCGCGTGGATTGGTCTTTTCTCCCGTCACTCCACGGAACCGTCTGCTCCTTCCTGCAACATTGAGTCTTTACAGGAGCTGAGGGATGCTCCGGCTGGCCAGTGAAGGCTTCCATCGCCTCTTTACTGGAGCCGAGGGAGGCTCTGGATGGCCGGCGAAGGTCTCCAACCAGACACAACTTTCGGAGGAACCGAAAGCGGCCCCGCCCAACCCAGCCCGGCGCGGAGATGTCGCCAAACGGAAAACTGAGTCTCTACTGGAGCTGAAGGAGACTCTGGATGGCTGGCTCAAGATGACCTGGTCTCCAACCAGACACAATTTTAGGAGGGAGCGGAAGCGGCCCGCTCAACCCAGCCAAGCCCGGCTCAGAGTCGGAGATGTCGTCAGACAGAAAACGGAGACTCTGATCCCGGCGACAACGTCCAGTGACAAGCACCCGCTGTAAGTCCTCAGCGCACCATCAGCTACAGCCCTTTCCCCTCTGGTCCCCTTCGCTGGCTCCTGCCCCCCTTTCCCGTGATACCCCCTCTTCCCAGTCCTTTCTCTGAGCTCTCCCCCCCCTCCGCCCAAGCACCCCTCCCCTCACCCACATAAAAACCCCCACCCGCCCACACACCCCTTTCCACCCCTCTCCGGCTCCACAACACTCGCTGTCCTGCCCCCACAAGCCACCCACGACTCCCCCCCCCCCCCCACCACCCACCCACATACCCTTCCCCCTACCCACACACCCTTCCCCCTACCCACTCACCTCACCCCCCCCACAAACCCCCTCACACCCCCCCCCCTCCTGAAGACCCTTGAAAGGCTTGTGCTGGCCAAGCTGAAAAATATCACAAACCCCCTGCTAGACACTCAGCAGTTTGCATATCGGGCCAGTAGATCTGTGGATGACGTAGTCAACCTGGGCCTGCACTTCAACCTCCAGCACCTAGACCGCCAGGGGACCAATGCGAGGATTTTGTTTATTGATTTCAGCTCTGCATTCAACACCATTGTGCCAGAGCTGCTGCACTCCAAACTTTCCGAGTTGACTGTGCCTGTGCCTGAACCCCTGTCAGTGGATCACCAGCTTCCTGACAGACATGAAGCAGCATGTGAGGCTGGGAAAGCATATCTCAGATCCGCAAACCCTCAGCATAGGAGCACCGCAAGGCTGTGTACTCTCCCCTCTCCTCTACACCAATGACTGCACCTCCATTGACTCCTCTGTCAAGCTTCTCAAGTTTGCGGACAACACAACCCTGATTGCACTGATCCAGGATCGGGAGGAATCTGCCTGCATACAGGAAGTGACACAGCTGGTGTCCTGGTGCCATCGCAACACCCTGGAGCTCAATGCTCTTAAGACAGTGGAATTGATTGTAGACTTTAGGAGTGCTCCCCATCCCCTCACCTCACTCACCATCATCAACACCACAGTCACATCTGTGGAGTCTTTTAAGTTCCTGGGAATCATCATCTCCAAGGACCCTAAATGGGGGGCTACCATCGACTCCACAGTCAAAAAGGCACAATAGACAATAGGTGCAGGAGTAGGCCATTCGGCCCTTCGAGCCAGCATCCCTCCCCCTTCCACTAATTAGTTTAAAGGCATATGTACAGCCCTGATTGTGCTTTGCCAGGACCCTGTTTCCAGGCGGGTTCAAGTGGAGTCCGTCCGGTCATTACAGCTCCCTCCTTCCCCGATACTGGTGCCAATGAACCACAAATTCAAATCCACTTCTTCCACACCAATCTTTGAGCCACAAATTCATCTTTGTAATCTTCTCAACCCGCATGTGGCTCAGGTAGTAATCCAGAGTTTGTTTATGGTTGTTAGATGCTTAAATTCCCTTAGCAGAACCTCTTTGTTTATTTTACCTATCTCATTGGAACCCACAACAACCACGACGATTGGATCTTTCCCCTCCAACTTCCAGTACCTCTGCAGGACAGAAAAGATGTTCCGAACCCAGTCACCAGGCAGTCAACACAGTCTTTGGAACTCTCGATCCTCGTGACAGACAATAGTGTCTATTCTCCTAAGTAATGTATGGAATGCTTTTGTAACAGAAGATGCGAGAGTCTAATTTTACCAAAAGCAGTTTCAAATGATTTATTTTTGATTTTTAGAATCAAATAGAGTATATTTCAGGTCAACAGTAAATATTGGTTGAATTATATATATATTTTTTCCCAATTTGCAAAATTCAGAAAAGTGCCAAAAATATTTAAAGTCAAGCCACCACCTCCCATTTAGCAGTGAGTAGATTCAGAGAAGTTGGGAAAGTGGGCAGAGAAGTGGCAGATTAAATATAGTGTAGCAAAGTGTGGAGTCGTCCATTTTGGCAGTAGGAATAAAGGCGTTGAATATTTTCTAAATGTGGAGAGAATTCAGAAATCGGAGAGGGATCAGAAAGGGACTCTTGGTGCAAGATTCCTAAAACGTTAATCAGCAAGTTGAATCGGTAGTAAATAAAGCAAATGCAATGCTAGCATTTATTTTGAGAGGGCTTGTATACAAAAAATGGCATGTAATGCTGAAGCTCTATAAGGCACTGGTCAGACTGCAGTTGTAATATTGTGAGCAATTTTGGGCACCATATCTGAAGGATGTGCTGGTTCTGGAGAGAGGCCAGTAGTTTACAAGAATTATCCCAGGAATGAGTTGAAACATATGATGAGCGTTTGACGGTGCTGTGCCAGTACTTGCTGGGGTTTAGAAGAATGAGGGGGGGACCTCATTGAAACATACAGAATAGTGAAAGGCATGGACAGAGTGGACGTGGAGAGGATGTTTTCACCAGAGGTAGAGTCTAGGACTAGAGGCCATCACCTCAGAATTAAAGGACATTCTTTTAGGAAGAGGATGAGGAGGAATTTCTGAGGGTGATGAATCTGTGGAGTTCTTTGCCAGAGAAGGCTGTGGAGGCCGTCAGTGGATATATTTAAGGCAGAGATAGATAGATTCTTGATTAATACAGGTGTCACGTTATGGGGAGAAGGCAGGAGAATGGGGTTAGGAGGGAGAAAGATCAGCAATGGTTGAATGGCAGAGTAGACTTGATGGACCGAATGGCCTAATTCTGCTTCGATCACATGATCTTATGAGCATGTTTGCTAGTTTTGGTACTGGTTAGGGGTGTGTGAAATTTGAGAGTTCAGCATTGGCATGCATGGTTAATTAATAATTGACTGTCAGGTCAATACGTGGATACGTGGCTTGAAAAGTGGTGCAAGGGGGAGGGATTCAAATTTTTAGGGCACTGGGACCAGTTCTGGGGGAGGTGGGACCGGTACAAACAGGACGGTTTGCACCTGGAATGGAATGGAACCAATGTTCTTGGGAGAGTGTTTGCTAGTGCTGTCGGGGAGGATTTAAACTAATGTGGCAGGGGGATGGGTACAAGAGCAGAGAGGCAGGAGGGTGTAAAATGAGGGTAGAAGCATTAGGTAGCAAGGTGAAAGGTAAAAGTGGCAGGCAGACAAAACCAGGGCAAAAATCAAAAAGGGCCACTTTTCAGCAAAATTGTATAAGGGGTAAATGCGTTGTAAAGACAAGCCTGAAGGCTTTGTGTCTCAATGCAAGGAGTATTCGTAATAAGGTGAACGAGTTGAACGTGCAGATAGATATTAATGATTATGATATAGTTGGGATCACGGAGACATGGCTCCAGGGTGACGTAGGCTGCGAGCTGAACATCCAGGGATATTCAATATTCAGGAGGGATAGAGAGAAAGGAAAAGGAGGTGGGGTAGCGTTGCTGGTTAGAGAGGAGATTAAAGCAATGGAAAGGAAGGACATTAGCTTGGAGGATGTGGAATCGGTTATGGGTAGAGCTACAAAACACTAAGGGGCAGAAAACGCTGGTGGGTGTTGTGTACAGGCCACCTAACAGTAGCAGAGAAGTTGGGGATGGTATCAAACAGGAAATTAGAAATGCGTGCGACAAAGGCAAAACAGTTATAATGGGTGACTTCAATCTACATATAGATTGGGTTAATCAAATTGGCAGGGGTGCTGAGGAAGAGGATTTTTTGGAATGTATGCGGGATAGTTATCTAAATCAACATGTAGAGGAACCAACGAGAGAGCAGGCTATTTTAGACTGGGTTTTGAGTAATGAGGAAGGGGTAATTAGCCGTCTTGTTGTACGTGCCCCCTTGGGCAAGAGTGACCATAATATGGTTGAGTTCTTCATTAGGATGGAGTGTGACATTGTTGATTCAGAAACAATGGTTCTGAACTTAAAGAAAGGTAACTTTGAGGGTATGAGACGAGAATTGGCCAAGATTGACTGGCAATTAATTCTAAAAGGGTTGACGGTGGATATACAATGGAAGACATTTAAAGACTGCATGGATGAACTACAAAAATTGTTCATCCCAGTTTGGCAAAAGAATAAATCGGGGAAGGTAGTGCATCCGTGGATAACAAGGGAAATCAGGGATAGTATCAAAGCAAAGGATGATGCGTACAAAGTAGCCAGAAAAAGCAGCATACCAGAGGACTGGAGAAATTCAGAGACCAGCAGAGGAGGACAAAGGGCTTAATTAGGAAAGGAAAAATAGATTATGAAAGAAAACTGGCAGGGAACATAAAAACTGACTGCAAAAGTTTTTATAGATATGTGAAGAGAAAAGAGGTTAGTTAAAACAAATGTAGGTCCCTTGCAGTCAGAAACAGGTGAGTTGATCATGGGGAACAAGGATATGGCGGACCAATTGAATAACTACTTTGGTTCCGTCTTCACTAAGGAAGACATAAATAATCTGCCGGAAATAGCAGGGGACTGTGGGTCAAAGGAGGAATTGAGTGAAATCCAGGTCAGTCGGGAAGTGGTGTTGGGTAAATTGAATAGATTAAAGGCCGATAAATCCCCAGGGCCAGATAGGCTGCATCCCAGAGTACTTAAGGAAGTAGCTCAGGAAATAGTGGATGCATTAGTGATAATCTTTCAAAACTCTTTAGATTCTGGAGTAGTTCCTGAGGATTGGCGGGTAGCAAATGTAACCCCTCTTTTTAAGAAGGGAGGGAGAGAGAAAACGGGGAATTACAGACCAGTTAGTCTAACATCGGTAGTGGGGAAACTGCTAGAGTCAGTTATTAAAGATGGGATAGCAGCACATTTGGAAAGTGGTGAAATCATTGGACAAAGTCAGCATGGATTTACAAAAGGTAAATCATGTCTGACGAATCTTGTGGAATTTTTTCGAGGATGTAACTAGTAGCGTGGATAAGGGAGAACCAGTGGATGTGGTATATCTGGACTTCCAGAAGGCTTTCGACAAGGTCCCACATAAGAGATTAGTATACAAACTTAAAGCATACGGTATTAGGGGTTCAGTATTGATGTGGATAGAGAACTGGCTGGCAAACAGGAAGCAAAGAGTAGGAGTAAACGGGTCCTTTTCACAATGGCAGGCAGTAACTAGTGGGGTACCGCAGGGCTCAGTGCTGGGACCCCAGCTGTTTACAATATATATTAATGATCTGGATGAGGGAATTGAAGGCAATATCTCCAAGTTTGCGGATGACACTAAGCTGGGGGGCAGTGTTCGCTGTGAGGAGGATGCTAGGAGACTGCAAGGTGACTTGGATAGGCTGGGTGAGTGGGCAAATTGTTTGGCAGATGCAGTATAATGTGGATAAATGTGAGGTTATCCAATTTGGTGGCAAAAACAGGAAAGCAGACTATTATTTAAATGGTGGCCGATTAGGAAAAGGGGAGATGCAGCGAGACCTGGGTGTCATGGTACACCAGTCATTGAAAGTAGGCATGCAGGTGCAGCAGGCAGTGAAAAAAGCGAATGGTATGTTAGCTTTCATAGCAAAAGGATTTGAGTACAGGAGCAGGGAGGTTCTACTTCAGTTGTACAGGGTCTTGGTGAGACCACACCTGGAGTATTGCGTACAGTTTTGGTCTCCAAATCTGAGGAAGGACATTATTGCCATAGAGGGAGTGCAGAGAAGGTTCACCAGACTGATTCCTGGGATGTCAGGACTGTCTTATGAAGAAAGACTGGATAGACTCGGTTTATACTCTCTGGAATTTAGGAGATTGAGAGGGGATCTTATAGAAACTTACAAAATTCTTAAGGGGTTGGACAGGCTAGATGCAGGAAGATTGTTCCCGATGTTGGGGAAGTCCAGGACAAGGGGTCACAGCTTAAGGATAAGGGGGAAATCCTTTAAGACCGAGATGAGAAAGGTGAGTCTCTGGAACTCTCTGCCACAGAGGGTAGTTGAGGCCAGTTCATTGGCTATATTTAAGAGTGAGTTGGATGTGGCCCTTGTGGCTAAGGGGATCAGAGGGTATGGAGAGAAGGCAGATACGGGATACTGAGTTGGATGATCAGCCATGATCATATTGAATGGCGGTGCAGGCTCGAAGGGCTGAATGGCCTACTCCTGCACCTAATTTCTATGTTTCTATGTTTCTATGTCTCTTGGCTGCAATGTAACCGATACTAATTAGCCCTATCCTACATTGAGAGCTCCAAACTGGCTGATGCTAGAGTGCAATTGGTAAGTAAAGGAGGAGATTAATCGTGAACTTGCTCTCTTTTGCTCTTAGGTAGTGTAGATATGTGGCTTTCTAGACAAAATCTTGCAGTATCCAATTGATGCAATTCTGGGAGTTCTGTATCAGAAATGTCATCGTGCAAATAAAACAGTAAACTAACTTCACATTCAGCTTTCCAATGGTTATGACAGTTTTCTACTTTAAGAATCAAAAATACTAACTTTTTTTAAATCAACATTCTTCCATAATAAATACCAAACCAAATAAATACCAAACCAAATAAAACCAAAAAGCAACTTTGTTGCTGCTTGTGGATCCCTTTCAGGGAATTTTTTTTTTGTTCATTTGGTAACATTAGGATAATTTCTGATGCATTATTATGTATAACATTAATACTGTTTTGTTTTTCTTTTTTTTTTACCTTATTGCATTTAGGCTGCTCAAGATAAAGAGGAGCTTCAGAGGCAGGGGGATGAGCTTGATGCTAAAATTTCCAAAGGAGAAAAAGAATTAAGAGCCCTTGAGAATACACTCCAGCTTCTCCACAATCAAAATTCGACATACCGAAAATCTTTCAGCAAGGTCACAGAAACAAGTATGCCCCTTCCCATCATTTCATAATTGTTTCCATTTCTAAAAAAAAGTTCAAATTGTATCAATGCAACATTTCCACTTCATTTCTAATTAAAAAGGACACACATAGGTCCAAAGTTATTATCGTCCTACTTGGTGAATTAATGAAGAATGCAAAAAATCAAACCCTGTTTTATCCAATTTAGGACAAGGAAAAAAAAAGCAAAAATGAAATATGCAGTTTCGCCAGCATATTGCTCCTTCCATTTTTCCATGTTAGTCTAATAGATTGCTACTAGCCTGCAATCTATTGGATTGTCCAAGGGCCAAACCTACTGACCCAAAGTGCGATGCTGGCAACGTATAAATTGCCATTATAGGTCACTAGAAAATCAACAGTCTACAAATTCAAATTTCAGCCATCCCATGTGGGCGTTTTAAACATGAACATAGTTCATAACCAGCTGTAAGGTGTGAGGGGCAAAGTTCAACAGATGTGCAGGGCAAGTTTTTTTTATACAGGGTGGTGAGTACCTGGTCTGGGTTGCCGGGGGTGGTGGTTAACGCATATGCGATAGTGGCATTTAAGAGAATTCAGATGATCATATGGATATGCACGGAATGAAGGGATATGGATTACGTGCCGGCAGATAACTGAATGTCTTTGCATCATTTTTGCAGACATTTTGAGCGAACGGCCTGTTCTTTTGCTGTACTTTATGTTCTGTGTCCTAACCAGGTTACCGTCAATCTGCAATCATTCCGGTCTTATTACAATAGACTTACGTTTAGTTGATCAATAACTGTTGGCAGAATGTGAATTCAAGTTTGTATATTGTATCAAATAAATAAACTAAGAATATTTTGTTTGTTTCAAATGCTTTTGAGCTCAGAGTTTAAATCACAGGAGATATTTCTTGACCTAGTTGAAAGAAAAAATGAAAATACATATAGCAATGCTCTAATAATCCTCTACTAGACTATTTACACATCCAAGTGGCTTGGCAAATGGGTCACAGCATGTTAATTCCTCTGCACACCTCGCCCATGGTTTCCATTCTCCCTGTCAAGCACTGAGACCCAAATTCCTGTGCTCCCTTGCAACTCACCTGTGCCTCAGTTCACATATTCCTTTTCATGTTTCAAAGCCCTGGTTCCCGTACTCCCTTCTGTACCCCAGTTCACTGGAATATGTATTATCTTAGTGTGTGCCATTTCAACAAAAACAATCTAAAATCACATTGGAGTATTAATAGAAATAACATCCAATATCCTAAAATACCAAACCTGCAGGATTAAGAGTTTTCCTATATGCATACCAAAATATCTAATCCATCATCACAAATTACTGTATTAATGTTATTTGTCTTTAATTTAATACTGAATCCTTAAATTACGCTGCTCTAGAAAATACACAGTTGGTTTCACACTGCTGTCCCATTCACATTATTATCGATTTGGATAGACAATTGAGTTAAAAGATATAGAACAAAAACTAAACTGGTGACAAATGGACAGTTGTGTTTTTCTTTATACTACTATTTGTTGTGTATTGATCCTGTATTGTATAAAACATGATTTATTAAACACTTTTAAAACTTAATTCATAACTTCACTAGGTGAAGAATACGAGGATAAATTAAAGTTGGAAGAACAGAAACAGGCCATTGGTGAAAAATATAGATATAAACGCAGGCAGGTTCGGGAGCTCCAGGAAGACATTCAGGTAATCAATGAAAATAGTTATGTTCCTGTATAGGTGTTGAATAAAATATCGAAAATTGATTAAATTCAGATGGATTAACTCCGTAACTTATCATATTTCACTGCTGACTTACTCCGTCCTAATATTGCCAAGTGTTGTCTTAACAGTGACTGAATACAAGTCCTAATATATCATAATGTAATAAAGAGGAACTGCAGATGCTGTGTTTTACCAAAGATAGACATAAAATGATGGAGTAACTCAGTGGGTCAGGCAGCAACAGTGAAAAAATGGATAGGCGATGTTTCAGGTCAGGACGCTTCTTCAAACTGCTTGTAGTAGGGGAAGAAAACAGGAAGCGAAAAAAAGCAGGTCAAATCAGATCCGGCAACAGATGATCTTCAATAAATAACCTCGGCAACTGATAGGGAAATTGTGGGATAGAGATAGGTGCAAGTCCAAGAGGAATACATAGTTGCAGATTATGAAGTTAGTGAACAGACTTTAAGGGGGGGGGGAAGTAAACTGGTGCAAGGTCAGCCAAGGTTCAGGGGAGGAAAGGAGATGTTGGAGACAATTTGAGAATTCAATGTTCATATTAGGTTGTAAGTGACCCAAACTAAATATGAGGTTCTGTTTCTCCAGTTTGCTTGTGGCCTCACTCTGGCAATGGAGGAAGCCCAGGGCAGAATGGTCAGCGTGGGAATGGGAAGGGGAGTTAAAGTAGTTAGCAACCGGGAGATCCAGTTGGCCTTGGCGGACTGAGCATAAGTGTTCAGCTAAAATGGTTGCCGAGTCTGCACGGTCTCGCCAATGTACGAAATCCACATCGGGAACACTGGATACAGTAGTTGAGGTGCTTGTGAACCCCTACCTCACCTGCAAGGATTACTGGGGTTCCTGGATGGAGTTGAGGGAGTAGAAGGACAGATGTTAGATACACCTCATGCAGTTGCAGGGGAACAAATCTGGGGAGGAGGTGGTTTGGGTGGGAAGGGGTGAGTGAACTGAGGGGTTGCAGAGGTAGCGGTCTGTGCAGAAGACAACGGGTTGGAGATGGGTAGATGTGATTCGTGGTGGGATCATTTTGGAAGTGAGGGTAAAGTGGAAGGATGATATCGAATGCGGAGGCTGGTGGGGTGAAGGGTGAGGACCAGGGGAACTCTGGGGGGAAAGAGGGTAAGAGTAGAATTCTGGGACACAGATGAGGGAGCCATCAATGACAACCGGTTGGAAACCATTTTCACTAAACAACGAAAACATTTTGGAGTCCTCGTATGGAGAACCTCATCTTGGGAGTAGATGCAGCAGAGACGGAGTAATTGAGAGTAGGGGATGGCATCTTTGCAAGAAGTAGGTGGGAGGAAGTGTAGTCAAGATAACGGTGGGAGTCGGTAGGTTAGTAGTTTGCAGAAACAATGTGTATGCCAGGGCAGTTCGGTTTGTGGAATTTGGGGAGGAAGTAGAAAGGAGTAGTGCAGGAGTGGTGAAAGATAAGGTTGGAGGCTGTGGAGGGCAGATCACCACAGGTGTTAAAATCAAATACAGACTGGGAGATGATTGCTTGGTGTTTGTGGTGTCATGGTCTAGGGGTAGATATGAGGTGTCTGAGAGCAGGTGCCACTTTCACATCAGTATTTATTTCAGATTTTTAGCACCTGCAGTTTTTTCATTTATGGGGATAACTGAATTGTTATGAAAATGTTGATTTTGATATTCTGTATTATATACTTCATAGCTTTTATGAATAAATCATATTTTCAAATAAAAATATAAATTAAAGATCAGGAAAGGCATTTTGACTAATTGAGCAGAAATTATTTTCAATTATCCTCCATATATACTGCATAATGAAACAAAACATTGTGGCTTTTTCCTCAGTGCATGACAAACACCTTGGAGAACCTGCTGAAGGAAGAATCAACATTGCAGATAATTGTTCAGGAAAAAAATGATAAAACTGTACATCTCATAAAGGAACTGGACGATCAGAGCATCAAACTGGAAAGGGTGACCAAACAAGTATGTACATATAAATATTATTACTGTTGTAGAATTGTCAGATTGTTACCACACAAATTAGTATTCCTTGATCATGTAGCCACATTTTACATCTGTGCTAATACCAGATGTTCTATTTGGAATGACTGATGAATGAATGGTGACTGAATATAAACAGCTCTTTTCAATGATTTACATTTTTTTAAACATTTTTAGTTAACATTTTAATCAATGTTCAAGCTTCTATTTTCCTCAATTACAAATATTTTTTTAATCCATCTGTGTGTCTGTGATATTTTGAATTTTTGACAAGTTTTACAGCCAACTATGTACAGGCAAATTGTGTTCTGTTCCTACTGCCCAAATTGCAAAACACTGGGTGATGTTGCCATGCAGTCTTTCAAGTTTGAAGACTGGGCTAGCTTGGTCTTTGGATCTTACAATCTTACAAATTTGAGGACTGGGCTAGCTTGGTCTTTGGATCTTACAATCTTACAAATTGACAATGGCAGATTCCCAAAAGTTTATAATTGCCTCGTTGTTAAATGGCAAGCAAAGGTGGAACATGTTTAGCCGAAGGTTCTGGCCCAAACTTTGTAATATTTACAATCTGTTAAGATGTAGCTCCACCAAATAAAGAGAGGCTGTGACTACTCAGACAATGGTAGAAAATGTTGGTTACCAAAAGAACAAGCAGGGTCCAAATAGCTTTATTAAATTTCAAATGCCAAAAAAAAACTGCAAATCCTGACATTTGACATATGCTGTAAATTACAGAGCAGATCAAACAACGTTTGTAAAAAAGAAACTGGCAGCTTTGAGTTGATATCATCCAAGATGTGCCCGACCTGCGATTGTCCATATTCACTTCATTCATCACTTTCTTGGATTGCATGAACTCACCCATACAAAGGCATATTCTAATTTGTTAGTAATTATGTTCCCATAATTTTTAACTGAATTAAAAAAAAATTACACTGCGGAAGTGATTTCACAAATACTTTCTATTTCTGAGATTTCCATGCTTTCTTTCTATTTACCCAAATTGCCATCCCTGATAATTTTACCTTCAAAAAATGTTGATACTTGTATCAATTTTCAAAATAAACAGTGCTCCAAAGTGGTTAAAGATATACGTTCCAAAAAGCAAAGTCCTGGAGAAACCCCAGAGGAGCAAGACATTGATCTTCGCGAACTACGAGACTTTAACAGGTCATTAAACAGGTTATTAGCAGAAGCGATGAGTGATTGTCCAAGTTTGACTGCAGATCTTCAACTTTACTTTGACCAGGTAAAACTAATTTATGGGGGAGAAACTACTTTAAATGTTGATTTTGTTTTTTAGAGGAAGTGGGTAAAATCTTTGTTTACAGATTGAGCCAAAATGTACTATTTAGTGGGTAAAAAATGGAACTGATGAAATGAGATCATCAGAAATGCAGTTAGTTGTTAAACTAACAAATACAATCCCATAATTAAAACTTTTTTTTGCTCATTTCCAGTTGGTAAATATAAATTTAAATGTAATGCACGAGTTATGATAACCATACAGATAAATGGGTTTGGTATTAGTTACTAAATAATTCTATCTATATTTATGAAAAAATTATGATCCATAGAATGCAATGGAAAATCTCTTAAACAAAATACCGATTTAATATTAAGACGCATCATAGTTGAATGAACCTAATTGCAGATATTTTGATTTAGGCTGGCTTGCCATTACCAACTGCCCCAACACCACCACGTAGTCATCATAGTTCTGGATCATCATCAGTTCACAGCTCTGTTTCATCTCAGAGGTGAGTATCTCACAAATAAGCTTGTATGCATCATCTATGGAACATATCTTGACAAAATAAGAACATCTTAATTAATGTCATAATTGCTTACATACACAATCCTGTTATTACCAGCAGGATATATTGAGCAATTGGAAGGGGTTGTCTTTTTTTTGTTACGTTGGACCCACAGCACAACTTTTTTATATGATGTGCATTAACTACCTCCCTGCTCAGGTCGAGTTTATTGTCATAAGCTCGAGTACGATGAAGTACAGGTACAGTACGATGAAGTACAGTTACAGCAATAAATCTTGCTTGCAGCATCATCACAAGCACAGACTCACAGACAAAAACAAATTACATATCTTTCTTATCTATCTATACTATTACTAAAACTCTCATCTAAAACTACCCCATTCTCCTCTGCTGCAAGTCAAATAAGTTTTGTTCCAATCAGTAAAATAGTACAAAAGGTATGAAGGTTTAAAGATCGTAAAAACCGCCCCTTCCAGAATCCGCTGTCAATAACACGGCAAGAATAAAAAGCTGAAGGGGCAGAGTGTGTTGAGCAGCCCGTGGGGAGTGCGCAGCCCGTGGACTGCTTCTGCGGCGACCAGCACGACCAGCCGGAAGCCTCTGAATGAAGCCGGACCGGGATCTGCTGCTTGAGGCCGAAAGCTGAAGGTGCGGGGTGAGCAGTGTGCAATGCCCCCCTTCCCCCTCCCTACAACCCCCTTCTTCCGCAGTGAGTGGTGGAATATTGCGTTGGGGATGCGGGGACCAGGCCTCCTGTGTGACTAGGACCCAACGGGTCCGACTTAGTCTAGTAACTATTAAAACTCTGATCTTGGTGGTGGGAGGGGGGTGAGAGAGGGGGTGTGTGTGCGCGTGTGTGTCTGTGTGCGCGCGTGTCTGTGTGTGTGTGTGTGATCATACTGCTTGCAAAAATGACGCTGTAACTGTACATTTTTTACATATTCCTGTAGTTTTATCCCGTGAAGTCAAAAGTTGTCTTATCTGAAAAATTCAGGCATTATTTCTCCAGTTATTAAGCAAAATGTTCAAAAAGCTCAAACAACATAGAAATTCGGCTGGCTTTGGCTGATGATGTCACAATGGCTGCACATTGTGTTCACGTGCTGCGAGTGACGCCCGCCCGCTCACCCGGCTCTCCTCTTCTTGCTCTCCCCCCCCTCCTCTCCCCCTCTACTCTCTCTCCCCTCTTCTACCCCGCTCTCTTCTTTCTCCTCCCCCCTCCCACCCCCCCTGTGTGTGTGTGGGGTGGTTAGTGTGTGTGTGACGCCGCAGGATCTAACAGGTCCCACTTGGTCTACTTACTCATAGAATTCTTAAGGACAGTACAAAAAGCAAGACATTAGTGCAAAAACATAAGAAAAATTCAAGTTGAAGAGTAGTATAAGAGATGGGCCGCAATATTCAGTTTTAGTAAAGTGCAGTTTAACTGGAAGCATTACTATGTCAAACACAAAATGCTGGAGTAACTCAACGGGACAGGCAGCATCTCTGGTTAGAAGGAATTGGTGATGTTTCGGGTCAAGACCCTTCTTCAGAATGAGAGTAGGGGAGAGGGAGACACAAAGATAAGGATGGGTAAGGTGTGAAAACAAGGCATCAAAGGGGATAGAGATCAAGGAAAATGTAGAAAAGACTATTGTTAGCAAGAAGGTGACAAAGAAGTATACAGTTAATCAGGGGGACAGTCAGACTGGTCAGAGAACTAGGAATGGGGAGTGATGGAAAGAGAGAGGGAATGCAAGGATTACTTGGAGAAGTCAAAATTCATACCGCTGGGGTGTAAGCTGCCCAAGCAAAATATGAGGTGCTGTTCCTCCAATTTGGGCTGGGCCTCACGCAGGAGGCGGCTCAGGACAGAAAGGTCAGTATGGGAGGGGGGAGTTAAAATGTTTAGCAAACGGGCGATCAGATAGATTTAAGCAGACTGAGCAGAGGTGTTCAGCAAAATGATCACCTAGCCTGCACTTGGTCTCGCTGATATACAGGAGTCCACACCTAGAACAACGGATACAGTGGATAAGGGAAGAGGTGCAAGTGAACCCCTGCCTCACCTGAAACGACTGTTGGGGTCCTTGGATTGAGTCGAGGGGGGAAGTTTAAGGACAGGTGTTGCATCTCATGCAGTTTCACAGGAAAGTAGCTGGGGAGGGGTGGTTTGGGTGGGAAAGGACAAGTTAATCAGGGAGTTAGGGAGGGAACGATCTTGGCGGAAAGGGATGGAGATAGGAAGATGTGGCTAGTGCTGGGATCATGTTTGAGGTGGCGAAATGGTCAGAGGATTATTTGCTGTATGCGACAGCTGATGGGGTGAAAGGTAAAGACTAAGGACTGTCCCTTTTGCGACTGGGGGGGAGAGGGGGAGCTAGAGCAGAGCTGCAGGATATCAAGGAGGGTCTCATATATAATGGAAGAGGGGAACCCCCATTCCCGCAAGAATAAGGACCTCTCAGATACTAGGACATCTGATATCTGTCCTGCTGAGTTACTCCAGCATTTCGTGTCCATCTTCAGTGTAAATCAGCGTATAAATATTGCAGTTCCTTCGTCAGGTCACCTCAGCTTTCTCCTTTCCCAGAGAAAGGGGTCCCAGTCTGCTCAGTCTTACCTGAACCTTAGCAGATCTATTTTTAAGTTTATGTACGACTTGGGGATCCTCTTATACACTGTTCATAATATTTTAAATGCTATGTTTATTTCTATCCATTCAAATAATGAATCAGTGCATTATTTTGAAATAATATCGCAACTCATCTATTAATATGCATTACCTTAATAAAGACATGGTTGTATGGCAGAGGCAGGCCCTTTGGCCCAACTCATTCATGCTGACCAAGATGCCTATTTATCTGTGTTTGGGCCATATCCCTGTACCTTCCCTGTCAACGTACCAGCCCAACTGTCTTTTAAATGATATAATTCTCTTCCTCTGGCAGCTCATTCCATATTTATGTGCCTAAGTGTGAAAAAATTACCATTCAGGTCCCTTTTAAATCTTTCCACTCTCACCTTAAATACATGAATAGGAAAGGTTCAGTGGGATATTAGACCAAGTGGGACCGGTTGGGTCCCTGTCAGACGGGATGCCTGGTCCACCAACGCAACACGTTCCCCAATGCAATATTCCACCACTCACCCATAGCCCCCATGGGAGGCCTGGTCCCCCAACACAACCCATTCCCCAACGTAAGATTCCACCACTCCCTTGCCTCCCCCAGCACTGGACTTAAAAAAAAAAAATCCAATTGCATTTCCCCTGCCTCCCCAGAACTTCCAATTCCCCTGGCCCCTCCCCCTCCTGTGCTGGCAGGAGCAGCAGTAAGTGTTCAATGATGGCAACATTGTTGCAAATGTCAGGGGACAGTGAGATTCCATTCGGGTAAAAACTTGGAAGCACAGAGTGTTCCTGGATTGCAATTTGAATGGAAGTTTGTTAAATTGAGACTGCAAGGATTTAACAGAAAACATCTTTTTAAAGTTGGCTCTTTATAACCTTTAAATATCAATAACTTGTGAAATATAACATCAAATCTGAAGGAAACTTGACAAGGGCGACGACAAAGCTGAGTAAGGTTCTGCAAAAAAATCAGTGCTGCCGTGTACTGTTTTGGCGTAGATACGATCACACACACACACACACCCACAGAAAAAGACTTGACTTTTCATATTATTCTAGACCAGGTGAGATCCGTAGTTGGGGGGGGGGTGGGGGGGGGGGGGAGAGGGGGCATCACAGGTGAGGGCTGGTTCCCGAACACAATATTCCACCACTCACCCATAGGTCCCAATAATCCCACTCCCTAGATAGGGAGATGGAGGGGAGTAAAGAGGGACGTGCAAGAGAGATGGAGGGGGGTAGAGAGGGTGGGTGGGGAAGGGGTAGATAGGGGGGAGGGGGATGAGGAGTAGAGAGGGAGGGGGGTAGAGAGGCAGAGAGAGAGGGGCAGAGAGGGAAGGGGGTAGAGACCCTACCCCATCTTCCTCCTCATTTCCGCCAACCTCCTCCCATTTCCTGCCCCAGGGTCTACCGAGGTCGAAGAGCAGGGCCTGGAACTCAGCCTAGTTCTCAAACTCAACCCGGCTCATCCTTGGTTCCAGCGGCAGCCTCCAACTCGGCTGCCACCTGGGCTTGCCGGCTTGGTTCCACCGGCCGCTTCTTTCTCGGCCCCAGCCCCATCCCAAGCACCAGGCTCAGCCCTCAACCCAGCTCCAGGTTTGGCTCTAGCCCAGGCCCAGTCGCCGCGCTTGGCCCACGGCAGCAGCCCCCCCACCAGAGACCGGGCGGCTGCCGCCACTCCTCGTTCACCGCGAGTGCTGGAGTGCCCCTCCCTCCCAGAGTGCCCCGTCCTGCCTTGTGAGTGCATTGTGACGTCAATCCAATTTTTTTTCTCAAAATGGGTGAGTTTGGGCTGTTTTTAAAATTAACGATCAAAAAGTTAAGAAATATAGGTGGAAATGCGACGGAAGGATGTTTATCGCCTCCAGGGAAAAAATGTGTGAAAATGGGAAGGCTGTTACTTCGCGTTTGGAAGAAAATAGGAATTAACCAGATTGTTTAAGAAGGAACTGCAGATGCTGGAAAATCGAAGGTAGACTAAAGTGCTGGATAAACTCAGCGAATGCTACAGCCTCCCCACCAGAGACCGGGCGGCCGCTGGGCACCTGCCGCTTCCTCGTTCACTGCGAGTGCTGGAGTGCCCCTCCTTCCCAGAGTGTCCCGTCCTGCCTTGCAAGTGCATTATGATGTAACTAGGGCGTCGGACCAAGAGCGCTGGAGTGCCCCTCCCTCCCAGAAACCAGGTTGTGCCCAGATCACACACACACACATATATATATACACATACACACAAACAAGAGAAGAGTTTTAATGATACTAGACAAAATGGGACCGTTGGGCCCCATCGCCCAACGCAATAATCCACTACTCACCCGTTCCCCCAACGCAACCAGTTTCCACCACTCACCCCTTCGCCCAATGTAACTTGTTCCCCCAACGCAATATTCCACCACTCACCCATAGCCCCCAACTGTGCAGGTCGGCTCATTGTTTCACCCTCCCGCATTTTAAACTTTAAAAAAATCCAATTGCACTAAGATGTAGATGCCACCAACAAAGCCATCTTTTGTTACCCAAATCTAATCTTTAAATTATGCTGTGCTGGGTTAGGCTGGCAGATGATTTCCCTGAGGGACATTTCCTGTGAAGGATTCAGTGTTCTGGTTAGAACATTGTAGCTGGTAGGACATTGTGATGTCATAACTGCCTAATGGGGGGGGCGCAAAATTCTCTCTCCTTACTCCCCTTGAAGCTGCTGATCCCATTGTCTGTCACCTCCCTCACTCTCCTTTTCCCTACCCTCAGTTACTCCCTCCCTCACCTCTCACCTTTCACACTCCCCCAATAAAGACAATGTTTAAATAACATTTCTTCTCCTCCCATTCCCCACTCTGCCAACTCACATAGCTTGTGTACTGGCAGCAGAGAACACATTGTGATGTCATTTTCGGTTGTCGGAATGTTCACGGCAGCGTGTGGCTGAGATCCCATTGTGATGTCATTTACGGTTAACGGAATTTTCACGGCAGCCAGTGTAAATGAGATCCCATTATAATTGGAGGAGTGCGAGATGCCATTGTGACATCATCACTGGAAGCTGCTAGAAAAGTCTAACTCACAGTCAGTTATTATTTTCAAAGTTGGCTTTTTAAAAACTTTAAATATCAGTAACGTGAAATATAACATCAAATGTGAAGAAACTTGATACGAATGACCATGGGAATAAGCTGATTAAGATTCTGCAAAAAATGTTTGCGCTATGTGTACCGTTTTGGTGTAGACCCTGAGATTACACTGACAAACAAGTCAAGACTTTTAATAGTATACTAGACCAAGTGGGACCCGTTGGGTCCCATCCCATCAACACGCGGTTGTGGAGGGGGGGGGGGAAGCTTGCCTGCGGCGTCTCACACACTAACCACCCCCCACACACACACACACACTAACCACACCCCGATATTATATTATTATTCATTCGCCCCTTTTACCCCACCCCCCCGCCCTATCCACTCACGCATAGCCCTCAACACGCAGGCGCAGCCAGAGAGGGAGGGGGTACACAGGGCGGGGGCAGAAGGCAGAGGACAGGGGCAGAAGATGGGGCGGGGGCAGAAGACGGGGGGCGGGGGCAGAAGACGGGGCAGAAGACGGGGGCAGGGGCAGAAGACGGGGGGCAGGGGCAGAAGACGGGGGGGGCAGGGGCAGAAGACGGGGGGGGGGCAGAAGACGGGGGGGCAGAAGGGGGGGGGGCAAGGGGCAGAGGCGGGGGGCAGGGGCAGAAGGCGGGGGGCAGGGGCAGAAGGCGGGGGGGCAGGGGCAGAAGGGCGGGGGGCAGGGCAGCGGGGGCAGAAGGGGGGGCAGAAGACGGGGGGCAGGGGCAGAAGACGGGGGGCAGAAGGCGGGGGGGGCAGGGCAGAAGGCGGGGGGGCAGGGGCAGAAGGCGGGGGCAGGGGGCAGAAGGCGGGGGGGCAGGGGCAGAAGGCGGGGGGCAGGGGCAGAAGGCGGGGGGCAGGGGCAGAAGGCGGGGGGCAGGGGCAGAAGGCGGGGGGGCAGGGGCAGAAGGCGGGGGAGGGGCAAGGGGCAGAAGGCGGGGGGGGGGGGGCAGAAGGCGGGGGGCAGGGGCAGAAGGCGGGGGGCAGGGGCAGAAGGCGGGGGGCAGGGGCAGAAGGCGGGGGCAGGGGCAGAAGGCGGGGGGCAGGGGCAGAAGGCGGGGGGCAGGGGCAGAAGGCGGGGGGCAGGGGCAGAAGGCGGGGGGCAGGGGCAGAAGGCGGGGGGCAGGGGCAGAAGGCGGGGGGCAGGGGCAGAAGGCGGGGGGCAGGGGCAGAGGCGGGGGGCAGGGGCAGAAGGCGGGGGGCAGGGGCAGAAGGCGGGGGGCAGGGGCAGAAGACGGGGGGGGGCAGGGGCAGAAGACGGGGGCAGGGCAGAAGACGGGGGCAGGGGCAGAAGACGGGGGCAGGGGCAGAAGACGGGGGCAGGGGCAGAAGACGGGGGCAGGGGCAGAAGACGGGGGCAGGGGCAGAAGACGGGGGCAGGGGCAGAAGACGGGGGGCAGGGGCAGAAGACGGGGGCAGGGGCAGAAGACGGGGGGCAGGGGCAGAAGACGGGGGCAGGGGCAGAAGACGGGGGCAGGGGCAGAAGACGGGGGCAGGGGCAGAAGACGGGGGCAGGGGCAGAAGACGGGGGCAGGGGCAGAAGACGGGGGCAGGGGCAGAAGACGGGGGCAGGGGCAGAAGACGGGGACAGATGCAGCGAGTAGAGGGTAGAGAGCGGCAGCAACCTCTCCACCATGCGCCAACACGAGGTCCCCGAGCGAGGCGGTGAGCGGGCGGGCGAGCGTCGACCAAAGGACTGCAAGTTGGGCCACCACAGTCTTCAGCTCTGATCTTTGGTCTTCAATCACTGGCCTGACTTCATCTCCGGCTGCGTCTTTTGAATAACCAAGGGGGGGGAAGAGGGGGGATGGGCAGTGACGTCATTCACAGTGTGAGGAAGAAGGAACACAGACCCATTGTGACATCAGAAACAGTCGTTTTTCAATTCATAGTTTTATCAGATTTCTGAACATTTTTGTTAATAACGTGGGAAATAAAGCATGCAATTTTCAGATAAGGTGATTTTGGACTCCACGGGAAAAATGTTACCGTTACATGCACAAATCCACATACAAGATGAGAGTTTAAGAAGTATAGAGATATAGTAGATAGATGGACTAAATGTGGGCAGGGTGGACTGGTGTAGATGGGGCAGACTTGGTTGGCAAGCTGAGTTGACGTATCCAAGTTAGATTCCATCTGCAATTCCTTGGCCCACTTCTCCAGTTCATCTAGTCTTAAATAATATAGTCTTTAGTCTTTTCATCACAGTACACTTTGTCATATTGTGTGTTTCCATAACATGAAATGGATGTAATGCGAGTGATGAGTTGAGGAAAACACTGTATTAAGCGGGTCGAATTGGTTATTATGCAATTCCGATCGGGAGCCAGGGGAACACTTAATAGCAACTTCGGAAATTGACAAACAGGAAAAAGAGCTGTCTTCGGGCGAAAAAGTCTTGGGGTAAAAAAAATGCTTCCATGTAAAACCTCACCATCAGACATCAGTGTCGTGTAAAACCACTGTTGCTACATTAACCAGATAGCCATTGAAATTGCTGAACAATCACTTATATTACAACTTGTGCAACCATACTCTGTTAAACATTGTCCCGGAGCCTTTCGCATTTTTAGCTTGCAGTAATAATAATCTTACCACGGTGGATAAGACCGTTATTTTTTTCTAAACACTTTTCTAACTTTTATTACAAATCTGAAACTCTTTAGCCCTTAACGACCTTTTCCCATCGAGACGATTGTTTTTACAACACGATTTTCTACAACACCAAGTTTTGTTCGGAAAACAAATTTCATGTTATCTGTATCATCAAGTTACTAACTATGCCAACAGCATTGCCACCCAAATTGTCATAGATGACAAACAACAGTGATTCAGCACTATTCCCTGTGCTGCCCCACTGGTCTTGGGGAAAGCAGTCTGAACAGCTTTGTTCCATTTCCACTTTCTGAATCCTTTCACGCCACCTCACCCTGGATTGCATGTGATTTAACCTTCCAGATTAGCCTACCATGCAGGCAGTGAAGCAAGAGACGGCGGCTGCTGAAATCTTTAGTAAAAACAAACTGCTGGAGGAACTCAGTAGGTCAGACAGAATCTGTGGAGTGAAATGAACAGATTTGGGCCATCTTCAGATTCCTGCTACTTCTGACTAGCCAAACATGCGAGACCTTAAATGCCTTGCTAATGTTCACGTGGTCAAAGTCTACCACCCTGCTCTTGTTATTCCTCTTTGTCACCTCTTCAAAAAACGCAAAGTAGTAATACACTATTTTCTACGCACAAAGCCATGCTAACTATCTTTTATCACTCCTTGCCTTTCCCATTGCTGGTAAATCTTGTTCCTCAGAGTTCCCTCCAGTAAATTCACCACATTGATGTAGTTTCCTTTCTTGTCCTTGCAACCTTTCTTAAAAAATTTTAAAAAACATTAGCCGCCCTTCAGTCCTCTAGTTACTCACCTGTGGCTAAAAATTCATTTATAAACCTCTAGGTTTAGGTTTATTATTGTCACATGTGCAAAGGTACCATGAAAAGGTTTGCTTTGCATGATATCCAATCAGATCAGATACTATGCATCAATACAATCAATCAAACTCAAGTATGATAGAACAAAGATCAAGGTATAGAGTGCAGTAATTTTCAGCATTGTAGCACATCAGTTCCAAAGCCAAAGTCCAATGACTTTTTCCATGTCGCCTCCCCCGTGGCCTAACATCAAGGATCGGTGCGGCCTTTCCTGGAGACGCGCCCAGGGCCTCAGCAGCGTAGACTCTCGTCGTGGAGCAGGCGAGCCCTCACCAGGGGTCACCGGAGGGGAGCTCTCCGTTCGCTGGCCCGTGGCAGTCTGAAGCCGCGGTCTGCAGAGCTCCAGCTAGCGCAGCGTCCACAACCTGGGGTCCCTCGTTGGGGACCCAGGAGAAGAGCTCCGACCGCCGGCCCGCAGCCAACTTCTACCGTGGGCGCGGCGTGGACTTACCATCAGGAGCTGGGTCCCTCGCCGTGGACCTCTGGAGAGGAGCTCCGACCGCTGGCCCTGCGGTCTGTGGTGCTTCCGGCTGCAATGCGGCGGGGACTTTAGATCTTCGACCACCAGCATGCGGCCTACACCAACCAGAAGCCGCGGTCTCCGGTGGGGAGGCACCGATTCAGGACTTACCTGAACTTTATCTTGTCTACACATCTGGACGCCCGCAGCGGCGGCTGCAGAGGGTTGAGGTCCCGATCATGGGGGAAATGAAGGAGGACTGGCCAAATTTTGTGCCTTCCACCACAGTGATGAATGCTGTGGTGGATGTTTATGTTACATTTTTATTGTGTTTTTGTGTGTTCTTTTTTCATTGTACCGCTGCTGGCAAATTCATTTCACTTCACTTTATGCGTGCAAAAATAAAACTGATTGATGGATTGATGTCCACAATGGGGTGGATGTGAATAGGACAGTTCCCCAGCTTTTGGAAGGACCAGTCAGATGCCTGATAACGGAGGGGTAAAAGCTGTGCCTGAGTCTGATGCTTCTGTAACTTCTGTCGAACAGGTACAGGAAGAAAAAGGAATGCCTGTGATGGAACAAGTCTTTGATTATGTTGGCTGTTTTTCCAAGGTAGTGTGAACTATAGATTGAGTCAACAGTGGGACGTTTGGTCTGATGGACTCAACCACATCTACTACTTGCTGCAATTTCTTGCAGTCTTGGGCAGAGCTGTTTCCAAACCTAAGGTAGACGCAAAGTTCTGGAACTTAGCGGGTCAGGCAGCACCGCTTGAGAAAAGGAATGGGTGATGTTTTGGGTCGTGACCCTTAAAGGTTTTTGGGCGATTTTTTGAGATATGCACAGCCAGGAACATGAAGCAGGAAATTACTGCCATCTCATATGACTATTTGTTGACTTATTGACTCATTGCACAATATCATAATTATAAAACAATCAGATTAGATTGGTGAATATGTTGTAAAGTTTTCATATTAAAAAATCAATTTCAATAATTAACTGATTCGAACATGAAAAAGCTTTTGAGGTATTTCGACTTTAGAGTGATTTTGAAAAACCTGGGCACAAAATTAATAAGAACGCATAAGTAACCAGTAGCCAATTGCATTTTTACCTTTTGCAGAACTGTTGCCTCATCTCGAAGCAGCAGTAGGAGTGGACTGACTGCTGTGACTCCCATGAATCTCGCTCTGGATCTAACAGCACCATCACCACAAGCTTCATCACGGGGAAGTCAGCAAAGCCAGTAATATTCTCAAAGCAAGAAATTGTGGTATACCAAGAGATTGATACTTTAAACTTTTTTTAAAGAAAGAGTAGATCAAAAATTGTTTAAGTACATTTCAGTATTCCACTACAAGCTTTTACATTATGGAGATTTGTGGTAAGCAACAATGTATGTTGTTATTTTCATGAAATTGAAAATAAATTCATGCAACTTCAAGCTGAATTTCATTACTATTTGCGATTACTCAAACTTGTAGTTTTTATGTCAAGGGACCAATTATAAAAGAATATTTATTAAATGCCAGGCACCTGAAAACGAATGACAGATCTTTTCCTACATACACCATTGCAAAGGCCAGTGTACTGTCATGGCTGTTTAACATATGCTCGATGGCATTTAGTGAGGGCAGGTATAAAATGACAGGTTTCCTTTCCTGAACAACTACCCTTTTGCGTGGACATCAGGTTAGGATGGAAATGGTCAACTGTAGCTGGTGGTGGAATAATATTTCCTGATTTACAACATTGCCTCACATCTGGCCTCTGGAACAAAGTAGCAAAAGGTTCTGGGAAAACTATTTCATCTTTACTAACATGAAGAGAATACATTTGTAAAGACCAGAAAGATACTCGCTTAATTTAATTCCTAGATTTTGAAAAAGAGTTCTGTGCATCATAACCACCACTATGAAAATAACCACATTATATCGTACATTCCATCGAGGGGACTCAAATCAAATCAATGCAGCTTTTTTAATAAAAGATCTAATATGTATGATCAAAATTAAAAAATGCTATTTGAATAATTGAACAATGAGAAGAAGTTACGAATGTAGTTTGTTTTCATGTATTACCATGGAGAACGTGACTGTATGGTTAAGGAAGCAAGTAAATGACAGTAACTAGTTTAGATTACTATTGTAGTGAAATTGAAAGTATGCTGAGAAAAATGTTGATTTTTATCAGATGTGCATTGCATAAAGCACAAGTGAACATATGGGAAGGCTTGATATTACGCAAGTAATGTTTTAGCTGTTTATCAGTGGCAGCACATCACTTCCAGGTTAAACGGTTCTAGGTTCAAGTTCCAGTCCAGAGACTTCCAGTACAAATTAAGGGGGGCAAAGATGGGGTGAATGCAGTCTTTTTTTCCCATGGTTGGGGAATCAATAACTAGAGGGCCTTAAGATGACAGAGGCAAGATTTAATAGGAACCTGAAGGGCAAATTTGTCAAATAGAGTGTGGTACATCAATGGAGCGAGCAACCATAGGAAGTGGTTGAGGCAGGTACAATAATATTTAAAAGACATTTGGATAGGTGCATGTATAGGAAAGTTATCAGGGACAAATGTGGGAAAATGGGACTAGTTTCGATAGGATCCAGGTAAGCATTGTCGAGTTGGGCCGAAGATTGTATTGTAGATTCCACGGATTTATATCATTTTCTGACTTTCAGTAACTATACATGTTAGATTATCTCTGTGGGATTAGCTGTATAAACACCTCTTAGCAGGACTGCCAAAGCAAAGCATTTAACATTAGTCTCTGCACTACAAACCCACACCCGCATGGATTTCTCAATTGCTAAATTGTTCACATCGTTCACTTTAACCATATAACTAGATAACAGAAATCCCTACAGTAAATTGCAATATGCACTTTACAAACAAATTTCAATATAGTTGTTCAAAATAATTTATACTGTTAGGAATAGTAAGGTATGCTTCAAATTACATTCCTAAATTGTGGAAAGAAATAGAAGAATCTGAAATACACCGTGTAAAAAACCTAAGCATCATTTATAAAAGAAAAGAATTGAAAAGCGGAAAAAAAAATCTTGATTTTAAGTAATTTAGTCTCCAATTAATCTAACACTGTATCTAAGACAAAAGAGCAAACTACAGCATCAAAAAGAAACACATGGTTAAAAGGGGAATGTATCGATTATACAGAGACAGAACATAAAGTCAGCATCAACATTCTTGAATTTGAGATCCAAGAGCTGTGTTAGCTGTTGTGCACCCATAAATCCCACTTGTGCAGAGCTGCTACAGGTACAGGGCACATTTGTAGTACAGTGTCCTGCATAATGTTTGGGACAAAGACCCATCATTTATTTATTTGCCTCTGTATTCCACAATTTGAGATTTGTAATAGAAAAATAAAAATCACATATGGTTAAAGTGCACATTGTCATATTTTAATAAAGGCCATTTTTATGCATTTCGGTTTCAGCATGTAGAAATTACAGCAGGTAGACAAGTGCTGGAGAAACTCAGCGGGTGCGGCAGCATCTATGGAGCGAAGGAAATAGGCAACGTTTCGGGCCGAAACCTTTCTTCAGAAACGTTGCCTCACTTTAACCACATGTGATTTTTTTCTATTGCAAATCTCAAATTGTGGAGTAGAGGCAAATAAATAAATGATGGGTCTTTCTCCCAAACATAATGGAGGGGACTATAGATGCTTGGTCACTGGCCTCCACAAGGGGATTACCTCTCCAATCTCTTGTCAAGTCAAGAGGAAGTTGCCTATTTCCTTTGCTGCATAGTTTCTGAGTTTCTCCAGCACGTTTGTCTGCTCTTGTCAAGTCAAATACAATACAATACCGTTTATTGTCATTTGAACCTCAAATGAAGTTCAAACGAAATTTGGTTTCTGCAGTCATACAAGAAAAGAACCAAGACACACACCAACACAATTTACACAAACATCCATCACAGCGAATCTCCTCCTCACAGTGATGGAAGACAAAGTCTTGTCTCTCCCTGCTCTCCATTCTTCTCCAGATGTCAAAGCCCCCGGTGGGCGATGGCAAGTCCCGCAGCCATTAAGGCCGCGCTAGGCGATGTACCACCCTGCCCGGGTCTTGATGTTGGAACCCCCGGCGGGCGCTGGCAAGTCCCGCGGCCGTTAAAACTGCGCCAGGCGATGTAAGGCCCCGCTCGGTGTCGCCTTCAACCCCGCAATTCGGGTGGAAGAAGTTGCCGTTGCGGGAGATCCGAAAAACAGTCTCCCACCAGGGACTCGCGAGCTCCCGATGTCACCGTCCACCGGACCTGCGGCTGGAGCCTCGGACGCTCCGGAGTCGGGCCGCAGCAGCACGCCACCACAAATCTCCACACTCCAAAGCTGGCCAGCCCCACGATGGTGAGTCCGCAGGCTCCCCCAGGTCGTTCCGGTTGGAGGCCGCTCCACGGTGCTAGGCCCCAACGACAACGGAGACCCGACAGGGAAAAGGTCGGGTCTCCGGTGCAGGGAAGAGAATTAAAAGTCCTCCCCCGTCCCCCGTACATATACAGTTAAAAACAATTAAAAAAAACACTACAAACGATACACTCAACGGGACAAAAAATTAAAAAAAAGACAGACGGACTGCAGAGGCCCCTGCGACGTCGGTCGCGCCACCTATCACAAACCTGACATGGAATTGGTCACCATTAATTTCAAAAGGATTTATGGGCCTGGAGAATGGGAATCTTCTCTTGATTATCTGGTATGATGATGTTTTAGTTTTTTTTAAATACATTTTATATTTTGTAGTTTTCTAATATCTTACATTAAAAAATGAATAGTTTAAAGGACATACACATTTGACAGAAACCAAAGTTTGTCGTTAGTCTTAGATAACCAAATAATGAAGAAAGAAAATGACACATCAATGGGTTTGGGTGAAGAGTAGTACCTAGTTCACTTAGAATGTAAGGGAATAGTCTTGATCTTAAATGATCTGTGATAATGTATACACCAGCTTTGTTTTTTGGCTTATATGGTTATCATAAAATATTTGCGGACCTACCAATATTATTATCATCATTAAAACTGAAAAAAGGTAATTACTTTTAGAATTTCTTTCTACTTGAGAGATGTATTCAAAAAAGACAATATTCTATGGAATAATTACATTCATTGCAATATAGAGTATGGAGTCTTTGTGGCATATAGAAATTTCATGACACTAAAATGATTATGTGATGATTTAAAACAGGAAATCATATTAACTATCACAAAATGGAAAACCAAAACACAATCTCTTTTATATGACCGTCATCATTAGCACACAGTGCATATTTTATTTAACAGTCCATGTATGAAAGTAAACTTTTAGCATGGCACAATATAGTCTGCATTATGCAGGAATATTTTAATACAATGTTCATCCATCCTTAGCCAAGTGTGACACTATTAATTAATGATAATGCACTTGTTATTAATTAAGGATCAAATAGGACTGATGTTCTTTGAAATACACATGCTCTGCGAAAAGGACAATTTCAAATTACTTGCTTAACTGAATACAGCAGTACAGTATGCAGGGCCTGTTACAGGTGTAATATAAGAACCAAAATTTGAGGCACATTAATGGAATATAAATGTTTTTAAGACACTGACCTGCGTAGAAAGAACATTTCCATTTAACACTTTTCCCTTTCCCTCTTCATTCACCCCATTTCACTCAGCAAGGGCTTAATTAAATCTTTCTTGTGCTTTATATAGTGGACATAAATAAATAGTCTAAAATCCATTGTGGCGGATTGCAGTAAATCAAATTTCTTAATGGTACTTATTTTTCTTAATGGTAATAGTTTTTTTTTTTGCATCATATGTCCCTGAACAAAACCCCCACCACAAAATTTGCCAATTTACTATACCGCCGATAAATGTACCTCCTAATGCACCTTATAACTGACAAATGTACTTCCCTAATGTGCTACCTATTTTCCTCCCCAATGCGAGAATAATAACAAATAATCCAAAGTGGGTGGGGGGGGGGGGGGGGGGGGGGGAGATGCACACTACAGAGGTTGAAGGTGGTGACGTCTAAAAGTATGCCTGCCTTCATCTTTCCCTTTGTAAAACTGAAATCTGTCACTATCGGACACAACATAACAATTTCAAATCCATTTTTTATTTATCTTTTTTTTTTAATTTGCTTCTTTCCTTTTTCTCTTCCGTCTCAAACTTTTTAGTCATTGTAATCCTGACAAATTTGGTCTATCACAGAGATGCACATTGCACTCCTCCTCTTTGCAATTTAGCATGCTTGTTTACCATTTGTTCAGTTATGAAGAAGGGCCACTGACCTAACATTTCTCCTGCCCTTGTCGCCCCACAAAAACGGTTTGACCCTCTTAGTGCTTCCACATTCTCAGTTTCTATTCTACATAATACCCTAACATTCATTCCAACACTAACAATGCATATTTGAAACCAATTTAAAGGAAAATATGTAGACAAATACTAACCTCCTCTTAGTGATCACGGCATTGGTTGTCAAAGTAAACAAAGAAATAATTAAACAACTATGGAAACAACGGCCTAAGCAAACTTTCAGTAAATAAGTTAACTCACCTATGTAATCCAAATAAATCAGGTAATGCATATTTAATGTAAGAGCATAATAACAAAGTGAATTCACCATTCCAACTTGGCGTTTTTATCATTAACGTGTTCAATCTCTTTTCACAAGGATATGCATTTTTGGAAATTGTGTGGAAACAAATGTCACAGTGCTCACCTATTTATTTTTCTGCTTACATTCCGCTCCAGATTCTTTCCCCTTCTCAAACTCTGCAATCTGACTGAATATTTCCAGCAGGTTTTGGGGCACACCTTTCACAGCCTTCCCTGCTACAGAGTTATGATTTTGAGGGTTTTCATTAGAAATCTCCCTTTTACCATCCCTGCAATGTCTACGTACATTTTCTTCTTTCCAATCCTTGGATCTACTTTCATGTACCTGCGCCTCTCTATCATCTCCGGTCTTTCCAAAATCACATGTGTCATCTTTGTTGTTAGAACTAATTAACCCAGAAACTTTCCTCTCACGTTGGTATTTGTCATCTGACAAATGTGAATATTCTGACCATGACTCGGAGTAGCTCCTATTACTTTTTTCACGTGTTTTACTGATGTTTTCATGACCAAATTCACATTCTTGATTCCATTTCCAAACCTTGCCTTCATCATTTGATTTTTTGTCACACAGTTCCCTGCCTTTGTCGGCTTTGTGCTTTTTGTCATGCTGACGATAACTATCATGTGTTCTTGAACTATATAAAGAGCTTCTGTTATCTTCAGACCTACCTTCAAGAGGATCTAAGATTTCAACTGATGATGAAGAAATTGAACGGTACCTTCTTTTCTCCATGATCTCTGACCATTGGTCCACTGAACTTTCATTTTTCTCCAGCAACTTTGCCATTTCCTGTTTCTGATTCAGAAAGGAAGCCGAAGTATCAGCTGGAGGAGTATACCATTCCTTTTCATCAGAATGCATATGATCAATCTTCTCATCACATGAACCTTTACTTAAAAGCCTCTTCTGACTACGTGAGGAACCTGAACGTTTTCTCTGTCGCTTCTTAGTTGATTTGTGTTTCCTGGAAGATTCAGATGAGGATGAAGAACTAGACAATGATGATTCAGGCGAATCAGATGAAGATGATGATGTTGACCTTTTTCTCTTTCTCTTCATTCTAAATGGAAAGGTACAGATCATAAAATTGCTACGATACAGAATCAAGTGCCAGAATTTTGTTTTCCTATTTTGAAAGATCAAATTGGCTAACTCAGAATCCAAGCTATTAATTTGAGTCATAGGAAAAAGCTGCTACTTAAAGTATAAGACTTTAACTCAACTTTCTGTACTTTTGATTAAATGTACAATATGTCAATGACAAACCATGCCATAATTAAATATTATTCAATAATAAAGTTTGAAGTGTTAAATATTATCTCCATGGTTATCAAGCTTTCAATCATATAATCACTTCAATTAATTGAGCATCTTAATAACATGTAAGTATCTAAACCTCAATTTTGCGGAAAAACTAAATAAAATCAATTACATACTCAAAGCTGTTGGTAGGTAAAGTATTTCCTGTGCTATTAGGTTTTATACAAGATAAAAGACAAACAAAGACAGATGATGTGCAGTTGCTCTCCATCTAAAAAAAAACTATATATCCAAGCCTTTGCAGTTGGCATCTAAATAGTTTATTGTGAGAACCCTTTTTAACACTAAGTAACCAAGCAGCAAATGTAATATTTCTGGATTCATCCGATTATAAAACAAATCATCTATTTTCACTTCAAACACTTCTGAGGGGTAAAGGGATGATACCAATTTGCATTAAACAATATTGTATCTGCTATTTTTTAATAATTAAATCCATAAAAGACAGCTTAACTTTGTGACCAGTGACCAAGTGCATTCCAGTAAAATGTAAAATTTTCACTGATTTGATATCCTACCTTTCACGTGAAGCATCAGCTTCGCAATGGATGTCAAACACCTGCAAAACACCTATACTCCATTGAGAAAGTTACCTTTTTTCTTCTTTTAACAGCTTACGCAATTTCTCTGCACTTGACACCTCGATTCTTTTCTCCTCTTCTCTACTTTCTTTAGATTTTTTTTCAAGTGATTTCTTTTATACCCAGTCATCATGAAATTGCGGCAAAATTGCATTCAGTTTTCAGTCGGCAACACCATTGGTAACAATTGCGTTCAGAAAACCATATTCACAATAATAACCAAATATAAATTGTAATAAAAAATGTACGAATTGTATAATTGTATATAGTTAATCAAGGGAGCACAAGAAATAACACATCATGTTCAATGAAAGCATCGATACACATTTAAAAATGAATTTCAATAACAGATGAGCAACAAAAAAGGGAAGAAAGTAGAATATGTAAAAGAGGTATGTGAAACAAGTAAAAACATTTTGTATTGAGTTTTTTTTTTAAATAAAAGGATGATCAGTTTGTGAACCCATGGAAAATGAAAGCACAAGGTTCAAATACCAGAAAAGTAAACCAAGCAATCAACAAAGCAAGGGTGTCACAGAACATCACAAATTTAATTGTGATCATTGAAAGCAAAGTATTTGTAGAATTTATCAAATGCATTTCAGAAAACAAACCAAAATCACCGTATATTACCAGTTGTTCCCCAATGACCAAAGTACAAACCAAATTTGTGCAGCAGAATCCAGTTCAAATCAGGTGTGGTGTGTAACAAATTTCAGCAGCCATTGCCCCGGGCAGGAAATGCACACAAGGAAACAGAACAAGGAAAAAAAAATCAGTAATGCAAGAAAATTGTACATAACTATCAAACTAAAAACAACGCATAAAATATTAAAAACTCTGCTAATGCACAAAGGAAGTTCTCCCATTAATAATTTTAGCAAAAGTACAAAATGTGGACCTATTATGTCTTATCAATGACTGAAAAATTGAATCATCAAATTTAAGATTATCATATTGTCTGAGAAGGAATGGGAAAGAGAAATGTGAGTTGCAATGGAGGAGCTTTGCAGCACATGGGGAGTGGGGGAACATTAGTCTCAGAATGCAATTCTGAACAACCTAGAGAGGTGCATGTGATCCTTGCCCACTTATCCCTCAAACATCATCATTACATAAAACTATCTAGTTCTCAACACTTTGCTTCATCAGACGTTGGCTGTGCTGCCTTTCTTATATTACAGTAGACATTACTCCTCAAAAGATCTTCAGAATCTCCTGGTGATTAAATTACAAACAAGTCTTAAATTTAATACAAGAGTGAGCACTTTTATTTTCATATCTGTGAACCTATTGGAAACAGAGCATTCTTGACTAAAGCAAATGTGCAATCATACATATGTCATATTGGTTTGAGAGAATCTATCTGCAACAGCACTAGAGGTATTTAATATGTATAATGACAGAAGCATGATTTTGCTTTTAACCAATTATGTTACGAATACTTTTAATAGATCTATGGATATATGTTGGATAAAAATCAATATAAAACCTGGTAAAAATCACAAAACATACAATAGTACAAGCAGTAAAATTCAAGCAAATCATCGATTCCTTGCCTTTCGAAACACTGATGTAATGGTAATATTGATTACATTTGATTATATTTCCTCTGCTGACAGACATTAGAAATTGAAAAGAGTCAAAAGATGTTGAGGGCGAGGACAGGTTCCACCAGGTGTAGGAGACAGTTAGTAGAGGGGAACTGATTGGATCTCTGTTCAAGGAGTAACTGGAGGGCCCTCAGACCTACCAGATGGCAATAGAGATATAAAGGAATTGGATGTCCATGCTAAACATGAGGAAATATGTGCCTAGGAATTGAAATTATTGAAGTGTTGAAAAATGTATATGGCGTCTCAGATGTAGGACAGAAGGGACTGGACAAAGGGGGGACAAGATGGAATCAAGGTATATGGATACGTGTTCTGTGGGGTTGGTGCAGGGAGAAACAATGGATCTGCCAGGAACATTTTAATGTGGGAGCATGACAAAAATTCAAAGCTGGAGAGTACCTCTGGTCCTTCAACACCTTAATTATTCAGCTTAATATTAAGTTGAATACCGTTTCAAAAATGTCCTAAAACTTAATTCTTGCATGTGCTGAGCAACAATCCCTTAGTTTAATTGTACAGAGGATATGTAATTGGGAAATTATGTCCTTAGTGTAACTGCATGTTAGAGGCAAACAATTTTGTTAGTTTTCTCAATATAAACTTAGAAAGAACACAATGTTAATCTCCAATATCAATAAGAAAAATCACCTTTTTCAAGAGCTATTTTTTCGTAATCCCAATGGAAAAATGTTAAATGCACATTTTAACATGTGATGAAAATAATACCACACAGAATAAATTATGCATCACCCGCCCTCCAGCCTTGATCAAAAGAAAATCTGATCAATGTGGCAATAATGTTCCCTCCTGTCTGGTAAACTCTTCCCAATGAATGGCCAACAGGTTGGCAGCTCATGTAGTAATTGAAGGGCAATATCTTACCATTCCATGTTGAAAAGTAACAACATACATCTTACACGAACATGCCATTTGCTTTATTTGATAATGTATCTAATTGTAGTTCTGAGTCAATCTGGCAAAAGAACAATGGTAACTGTTTGTGATGTGTTGTTCTGAACTAAGTAAATCACCTGCATGTGTTTTCTTAACTTCTGTAAAGCTTCCTCAGCCTCACTGAAGGTTTCATCGAGATTCAGTGCTTTTTTATAGCAGTTCTCAGCATTCACCAACTTTTCTTCTTCTTCTAACCTGTTAAAATATTTTAAGTAATCACATTTCTTTCCTGAACACCAAATGTCACGAATTATCAACTGATTTAAGAGTGACATTTTATCCTTTAAATTCAGCATCATCAAAGCCACCATAGCAAACTAAATGTCACAATATCAATACACTGAGCAAATCCAAAGATGAAGTTTTCTTGTATTCAATCACAGGGTGGACCAACATTTATTGCCCATCTTTGCCAATTACCGGGTATCCTGCTCACTATAAACCCTTGTTTTAACGGGCCCATTTACAATGGATTGTGGTTGCAGCGAACGGACTTGCCTGACATCATCCTGGCTTTCATGGCCTCCTCAGCCCCGGCTTCCCACACCACCCCTGACTCGCAAGCTGCACCAGCGAACCCTTCTTCACTCATTGTATGATCCTGTTACTGCACCTGTTATTGTGGCTCACGTTGTAGACCCTGGGGAAACTCTGTGCATTAGACCGCTACCACCGGCAGGACGCGCTTAAAGGTAGTAGAGGCAGGTACTATAACATTTAAAATACATTTGGACAGGTACATAGATAGGAAAGGTTTAGAGGGATATGGGCCAAATGTGGGCAGGTGAGGCAAGTGTAGATGGGCCATCTTGGTCTGTATGGATGTTGAGTCAATGGGCCTGTTTTTGTGCTATATGACGCCATTATCTATAACATTCAAAATCAAATACAATAATTTCACACTCACTGGCCTCCTCTTTCCACTAAAGTTTGACAGAAATATTTCTTTGCATTCCTATGCGTTGGACAAGTTTCCAGAGCCAAGTCAAAGTCAGAAATTGCTTTGGTTAGACTTCCTTTTGTTGCATAGCTGAAATAAAAAGGAAAACAAATATTAATGAGATCCACTCTAAGTACAGCAACTCTGTGGCCTGATATCCAGATTCTTCGATTCTTAATCCAAAATTTTACCCCACTTTGAATATACTCAATGCTTGAGCACCCAGAACTCTCCAAGGTGGAGAATTACAGAAAATTTACAACTATTTGAAAAAAAAAAGAATATCAAGTGCTGGGTTGAAAAATGAGTGGTGAGGAAGACACAATGAGCCCACAAAGTGATATGGGCAGGTTAGGCAGAAAATGAGGCTCCTCATTTTGTCGGAATAGAAAAGCAGGTAAAAAAAAAAAAACACACACAATGGCCAACCTCTTAATCAGAGTCTACGGTGCCAACCTCTCGGCTTTCCAGCATATTAAGAGCTAGGGGAAAGACTTGGCAAATCAGTAATATTCTACATTTCAATGAGATCACCTCCGGATGTTTGAAATTCCAGTCAATATAACTATATCTCAATCGCTCTTCACAGCCAATTCCCTCATACTAGGAAATAACTCGTTAATTTATACAGGGCTAATTTATGCAAGGCTATTATCTCATTTAGAACAAGTTCAGCGAGATGTGCTCATTTGCATATTTCAACGCCCTTCCCATAATTTCAACATTTCTTTTGCCTTCTGTGCAATCTGTGCGCAGTTCAGGTCGCCCCATTACGGGACCCCCCCCCCCCCCCCCCCCCCCCCCCCCCCCCCCGAGTGGAAAAGACTAGAGGGCACAGCATTGAAGTCAGCGGGGCAAGTCTTTTTATTCCACAGAGCAGCGGATGTCTTGAACAGCGTGGCGATGGAGTATAAAATTATCATTTAAGCATATGGATATTCAGGGAATGGAGGTAAATTGATCGCATGCAGTCAGAGGAAATTAACTTAGTATCACATTCAACACAGACATTAAGTGCCGAAGGGCCCGTTCTGGTGTTGTATTTTTCTGTGTTCTATGTTTAAATTACTTTTGGTACCTATGCGTTTACTTTACATTTGTTTACATTTCTACTTAAAAAATGTTTTTCTTTCTATTCAAAATGAGTAACTTTATATTTTCCTGCTTAACCGGATTATCTCTGTGGACTAACTACATCCTCCTCATAGATCACTTTCTAATCTGGCACTGAATATTCCATAGATAGACACAAAATGCTGGAGTAACTCAGTGAGACAGGCAGCATCTCTGGATAGAAAGGATGGGTGACGTTTCGGATCGAGACTCTTCTTCATACTGAATCAGGGAAGAGATATTCCTCTGTGTTGGACAGGTTTCCGGAGCCAAGTCGAAGTCAGAAATAGTTTTGCTTAGACTTCCTCTTGTTGCATTGCTGAAGTAAAAGACAAATATTAATGAAATCCACTCTAATCCACTACAACTATAGCTACTCTGTGGCCTGATCTCCAGATTCCTGCATTCTCTTAGTCTAAAATTCTATCTCGCATAGAATATACTTCAATGATTGAGCACCCAAAGCTCTCCGAGGTAATCGCTCAGTACGCCTTGGCATAGGCGATCTCTCACTTGCCAAACATTCTAACTCTCCTTCCCATTCTGATCTTTCTGTCCTGAGTCTCCTCTATTGTCAGAGTGAAGTCACACGCAAATTTAGAGGAACAGCACCACATATTTTACTTGGGCAGCTAATACCCAGTGGTATGAATATTGATTTCTCTAATTGCAAGTAACGCCTGTATTAGTTCCACTGATCGCAACCCTGTATCCCTTCGTTATCACATTTTCCCCAGCCAACAATGGTCCATTATGGGCTCCACCCGTCCTTAATTATTGGTTCTGGCCTATTCCACTTCCTGTCCCCCCCCCTCCACCCTTTCAGTCTGAAGAAGGGTTCTGACCCGAAACGTCACCCATCCATTTTCTCCAGAGATACTGCCTGGCCTGCTGAGTAACTTCAGCACTTTGTGTCGATCCACTGGATATTTCCCATGTCCTAACCATTCCCCCTTTACGCTTTCTGCATTCAAACCAACATGTTTTCTCTTTCCCTTTTCTGATGAAGGGCCACAGATATTGCTTGACCTACTGTTTGAAGTATTTTTTGGTTTTTATTGTGGATCCTCAGCAGTGCAGCCAAAGTGATTTGCTTTTCTTTCCTGCTTTTCACCATTACCCGTCCTCAGCAGAAAGATGATCCTCATTTTCCATGCTCCACAAGTCAATTCAAGTCAAAGCTAGAACATAGACTTCTGAACCGTATGATCGTTACAGCAGAATCCAATATTACATAGCACCCATGTACATGGGTAAACAGAAGTAATAAAGGAACAATTAAAATTTTCGTCTTCCTAAAAGCCACTAAAGGAACACTAAAGCCAAATATTAAACTTGAGGTGTCATTCACATTCAGGACTCGCGCAATATCATTTAATATGTTTATCCTATAGATCCTGAAGAGACCTATGCCGTAACTTAAAAATATTTAAGTGTGTTCAGACTCCAAATTTGCGGATGACACAAAGCTGGGAGGCAGTGTGAGCTGTGAGGAGGATGCTGAGGCTGCAGGGTGAGTTAGATAGGATGGGTGAGTGGGCAGATGCATGGCAGATGCAGTATAATGTGGATAAATGTGAGGTTATCCCCTTTGGTGACAAGAACAAGGAGGCAGATTATTATCTGAATGCTGTCAGATTAGGAAAAAGAGAGGTGCAACGAGACCTGGGTGCCCTTGTACATCTGTCACTGAAATTAAGCATGCAGGTACAGCATGCAGTGAGGAAAGCTAATAGCATGTTGGCCTTTATAGCAAGAGGATGTGAGAGATATGAGAAAGCAGGTCCTACTGCTGTTGTGCAGGGCCCTGGTGAGACCGCGCCTGGAGTATTGTGGGCAGTTTTGGTCTCCTAATTTGAGGAAGGACATTCTTACTATTGAGGGAGTGTGGCGTAGGTTTATCAGGTTAACTCCCAGGATGGCGGGATTGACATATTGATGAAAGAATGGGTCGCCTAGGCATATATTCACTAGAATTTAGAAGGATGAGAGGTGATCTGAGAGGTGGTCTGAGTACAGGAAGATGGGACTAGGGGAAAACAAATGGTCGGCACGGACTCGAAGGGCCGAGAGGGCCTGTTTCCGTGCTGTAATTGTTATATGGTTATATGATCTGAAAGAAACATATAAAATTCTTAAAGGATTGGACAGGCTAGATGCAGGGAAAAATATTCTCCATGTTAGGGGAGTCCAGAACCGATACCAGGAGGTGGCGTCGAAGAACGAGAAGCTGAAGCAAAGAAGTGGAAATCAAATAACCGAACGGAAACGACGCCGAAAAGCCAAATAAGCGAAAGGGCGCAATCCCGAAAATCCAATTAACCCAATGGAAGCGATGCCGAAAAGCCAAATAAGCGAAAGGGCGCAATGCTGAAAAGCCAATTAACCCAATGGAAGCGATGCCGAAAAGCCAAATAACCGAACGGACGCAATGCTGAAAAGCCAAATAACCGACATGTTGTCGCTGGTGTGCAGGACCTGTCAGCGATTGATCCAGACCCCCGCGTCCATCACATCACTGGCCGGAGGAGACGGGAGGGTGGGGGTCATTTTCTCCACATAAGACTGCCCGGGGCTGGAGGGTGACTGGGCACTCTGAACCCGAGCACCAAAGTGTAAGCCGCCGAAGGACCGCATCCCTTGGGACAGCCCCGTCCTGCCACGGCCGCCCTCCGCCTCGTCTCCCCCGCACTGTGGGTCAGCAGCACACATACACACACACGGGGCCGGGTGGAGCGGGGCCACGGCTCCAGGTAGCGGACGCACTGGCACGAAAACCCGGCTATGTCCCCATCAGCTGCAGCAGAGTTGGTAACAGTCTGGTCCCTCCGTCCCACCCAGAGTCTCTGACTGATGCACCGCCACAGGCACCCGTTCACAGTAACCCCACCGTAACCATTTCTGGGGGTTGATGCGCCTACTGGTGCACCGGGCCCACCCCCCCCCCCCCCCCCCCCCCCCCCCCCCCCCCACACGCGCGGCCACTGGGGGTCCCCCACTGCGCATTCCCCCACCGCCCACCCTGACCCACACACGGGGAGATTCACCCCCCGACACCCACACCGGGCACTGGTAGCCATAGTAAATCGCTTTTAAAACATGGGGGGGTCAGGGTGGGAGGTGAATCACCCTGGTGTGGGGGTCGGGGGGGGGGGAGGGTATCCTGCCCCCTGGGACATCATGTCCCTTATTTGGCTTTTCGGCGTTGCGTCCGTTCGGTTATTTGGCTTTTCGGCATTGCACCCTTTCGGTTATTTGGCTTTTCGCCATCTTTTCTGTTAGTTTATTTGGCTTCCACTTCTTCGCTTCGGCATCTCGTCCTTCGACGCCACGTCCGCATACATCCAGAACCAGGGTTCACAGTTTAATAACAGGTAGGCTATTTTGGACCGAGATGAGGAAAAACATTTTCACCCAGAGTTCACCCAGGGCATGACATGAGAATTAAGGGACAGAGGTTTCGGGGTAACGTGAGGGGGAACTTCTTTACTCAGAGGGTGGTGGCTGTGTGGAATCAGCTTCCAGCAGAAGTGGTGGAGGCAGGATCGATTTTAACATTTAAGAGTAAAGTGGATAGATATATGGACGTGAAGGGAATGGAGGGGTATGGTCTGAGTGCAGGTAGATGGGACTAGGGGAAAACAAATGGTCGGCACGGACTGGAAGGGCCGAGAGGGCCTGTTTCCGTGCTGTAATTGTTATATGGTTATTGTTATATGGTTGTGAATCTGTGGAATTCTCTGCCACAGATGACAGCGGAGGCCAATTCACATGATGTTTTCAAGAGAGTTAGATTTAGCTCTTAGGGCCAAGGGAAGTAAGGGCTAGGGAAAAAGCAGGAACGGGGTACTGATATTCCATAATCCGCCATGATCAGATTGAATGGTCGTGATGGATCAAAGGGCCGAATGGCTTAATCCTGCACCTATTTTCTATGTTTCTTTCTAAATGTCCATTAAAATACTTCTAAAATGATCTGCAATCTTGCATATACTTACAGGGCACCACGAGCCACAAGTGCTTCAACATTATTGCTGTCTATTTCCAGAGCTTTATTGTACTCATTCATGGCATCTACATGACGTCCTGCTTTAAAATGGTCCACCCCAGCTTTGACACTGTGGGAAATAAGCAGAAATTCAATTCAATGCAGGATCAGATATTTGTCAACTTATTTCTTCCCATGCATAAATGTATGCAGATATATTTAATCAACAGCATTTTGTTTAATACAGCGCCATAATGTTTGGGACAAAGACCCATCATTTATTTATTTGTCTGTTAGCTAGCTGAGCGGCAATTGTAAAGACGCTATCCCCTGCTCTTAATTTCTGTCTCCGCCACATCTGGTTAGTTTAGATACAGCGTGAAAACAGGCCCTTCTGTTCATGGAGTCCATGCCGACCATCGACGATCCGTACACATTATCACTGCTACACAATAGGGGGTAATTTACAGAAGCCAATTAACCTGTATCCCCTAGTTCTGCTCTCACTGCCCCTCCCTCAGACAGAAAAAATTAGAGTTCCACATGTGACCACATGGGTTTTCTCCACATTCCTAAGGTTTTGTGCAGGTTTGTAGGTTAATTGACCTGTAAATTCCCCCTAGTGTGTGGGATGAGAAAGTGTGATATCATGGAACTAGTGTGCTGGTGAGACAAAGTGCTGTATATCTAAACTAAACATGCCTATCAAACCCCCCCATATTCATCTATTGCCAGGCTTTGTCCTCGTGTCTTCTAGCTTTCTTCCATGCCCTCCCCACCACAATCAGTTTGAAGAAGGGTGTCGAGCTGAAACATCACTTATCCACGTTCTCCAGAGATGCTGTTTGACCTGCTGAGTGACTCCAGCACTTGGTCCCTTGGTTTGTCCACAGAACTGTTATACATATTTTAGAGAAACTTGGTTAAATTACTACAATTCATTTTCTGGCCTAATAGTTAACCAAATTGTCATCACGTACCACTTTAATGCCCAAGCTGCCGATTGTTTCTTCCTTAAGGCTGGAGCATAATCATCTCCATTAAAATTTTTGCTGTTGAAGAAAGAAAAGATTCCTCAAACTTCATAAAATTATGGTTATACCACTTTGGAATTCCAGCAACATTTGTAAGACTTGTTCACCAGTTTGAGTAAACTTTAAATAACTGAAGCATAAATCAAGAAGATTAATATTTACTTGTCATCAGTAAGTAGTCATTCAACAGTGAAAATGTATGATCTGTCACAAATTTATCAACTATCATTTAGCATTAGAAACTCCATGATCTACCGAATATTTCCTCATTTCTTTTGTATTATTTCAGATTTCTAACATTTATATTTTGTTGCAGGGATAGTATCATGGATACGGGACAATGACATATGATTTCACTTTTGCATCCAAGGCCACAACACAAATGAAGTAATTAATGACCGAAAGCAACAAACAAGTTGCAGTTATGTTAACGAAAAACAAAATGTTATAAATTTCAAGTTCAAAAAGCCTCTAACAACCCACTGGGTCATTCTTGTCACAAGTTGTTTTTTTTTCAAAATTAAACCCATCAACAAAACATTATTTAAATGGTATCTGTTCTACTTTCATTTGGCTTGAGTGTTATGTGATGCTGATACTATAACTTTGTGCCACCGATCTAAAGCACTTTCATATCAGCAATATTGAATAACTCGCGTTTTTAAAAAGCTCAATTTTGTTTTCAACAGTATATGCTTGGCTCGTCATTGTCGGTATGTTGATGCAGATTTCACCCAGTCAAGTTGACCTTGGAAAAATGAAGCTTTCATCAGACAAGACCTAAAATTAATAAAGTTATCCACCAGACCAGTTGGTGAATGGCTTGACCAATTCTGGTCTACAATCACTGAATTATTCCTGCCCCTATTTTCTTGTGTTCCTGTGTTGTAATGGTGGAGATGAGGGTAGAACCAGAGTAGCATAATGGACAATAGTAATGGCCTTAAGAGGGAAAACAGACATTGAAGGTGGAGAGGAGCAAATCAAGCAGCAATATTATGACAGCTGGAAAAAGATTAGAAATAGGGCATGTGTTCTTTTTCCCCAGATATTGGCGAAAAATAATTTAAGAGTCCAGATTTGGATTCTTAATCCAGAAATTTCATGTTTTGAAACAATAAATACAAACATTTCTAAAACCATTCTTTATTTTCCCCTACTTCAATTCTTCAGCTGTTCATATTCCATCACACGCCTCTGCCATCTTCAAATCCGCATGCCTCTTGCATGGGTAGGAAAGAACAGCAGATGCTGGTTTAAATCGAACGTACACACAGAATGCTGGAGTAACTCAGCAGGTCAGGCATTTCTGGAGAGAAGTCTGAAGAAGGGTCTCGACCAGAAACATCACCCACTCCTTCTCTCCAGAGATGCTGCCTGACCCGCTGAGTTACTCCAGCATTTTGTGTCTATCTACCTCTAACGTGGCCTAATTTCACCCTCGAAATTTAACAATTTGAAGTATATCACTAGCATTCTGCCACATTGCCTGATCTTCACTAACTACACATTTTTAATTTTTGCTTGCAGATCTCTCCACATCCTTCCTCAATTCTGGTTGAACAATCTTGACAACCCTTTTAATTCCAAATTTTGTTTTCTATTTGCATGATTTTCGCTGGACCAATGGCAAGAGCAGCATGATCTTGCTCTATCAAGGACTTCTCTAAACCTCTGTTAAAATATCTCTTCCATCAATCTGGCAATGCATCCTAATATATCCCTCCTCTATACCCATCTTTAAAGGGGTTATATAGGCAAATTTGACCTGTTCGTGAAGGAGAAAAACTAAATATTTGGTGATGCTGGAGACAAAGACAAAAATGTTGTCAATTAATTGAAAATGATTTTTTTTTGCAATCTGAATTGATTGTTACATCAGGCAATAAATATTAATTCTGAACATATCACCTCTGTAATCCTCTCATCAGAGACGATGATTCAATTTCACTAATTCCAAGTTTGCCCAATAAATATTCAACTGTTGATGGATTAGCAAATCCAAGCGTTTGGTGCAAAACGTTGTCATATGTTTCCATAACATGACTATCCAGCGTTGAATTCAGCCTGTAGTCAAGAAAACAAGTTATTATAAAATGTTAAATGTCAGAGCAGGAATCATTACAAATGTTGCCCGACAGTGCCATTGAACAAAAGGAGGAGCCGGCGTGCTTTGTAGCTTTGGTCAGCGCCGTGGTGGCCGCTCTTTGTATACATCGGGTGGACAAGCAAAGAATTTAACTGTGCCTTGTCACATGTGACAATAAAGTATTCATTCCATTATACTCTTTATGCCAGGAACATGATACCAGACCAGAAACAATTTTCTCACATTTGATGAAATGAGAAGTAAATGACACATATTGAACATATATAATAAAGCAGTGTCTCTGTCAGATATGTTGTCTTTTTGAAGAGATATTTCAATCATAAATATCCTCATGGGTTGGTAGATTTAAACTTAAACTGCAAAATTGAACCGCATGAAAGTACCCGTTTCAGAACTATTTCATATTTTTTTAAGTGCTTTGGGTAAAAGATACGCAAAATATGTTCTTAAATGAACATAAAACCATCCACATAACACAAGGCAGAAGAGTTTGAGTCAGCCAGGATGGATCACATTGGGCTATTAGTATCGAGACAGTGAAAGGTGTAAAGTAGCAATATGCTCCATAATCTGATAGCAGTAAATTGTATACAATCTGCAGAAAAGGAATGTGAAAGCAAAGCCACAACAGAAGGAAAGTTATTTCTTTTCTGGCAAAATAAAAATATTTCATAAAATTAATATTTCATAAAATCCATCTCTGAAAGTTAAATGAACATTTAAAAATATTGTTAACTAATTGTTATTTATTAACTATTTCAGGACAACCTTGACCAACCTGCATCTTGTATCAAATTTTTGAAGCAGCTTCACAGGTGGCAGAGTGGTGTTAGAGCTACTGCCTTACAGCGCCAGAGACCCAGGATCGATCCTGACTATGGGTGATTGTCTGTACGGAGTTTGTAGGTTCTCCCCATGACCTGCGTGGGTTTTCTCAGAGAACTTTGGTTTCCTCCCACACTCCAAAGACGTACAGGTTCATAGGTTAATTGGCTTGGTATAAATGTAAATTGTCCCTAGGCGTAGGATAGTGTTAGTGTGTGGGGATCGCTGGTTGGTGCGGACTCGGTGGGCTGTAGGGCCTGTTTCCGCGCTGTATCTCTAAACTAAACTGTTTTCATCTTAGCCAGTTCATTGGAGTCGAGGATGGTGGAGGTTTCCCCGGCAGGAAAGTGAGAGGTAAATGACAATGCAGACATGAGAGGTCAAATAGCCTTCTCATGCTTCAATTTCTTACCTTCAAACTTCAACAATAACTTGGAGCATAGTGTCTGAACATTTAACTTTTTCAAGCATTGCCTGAGTATTGTAATTCAATGTCTGTGGTTACAGCAAACTTGGTTATGAAGAGGGGATGAGGTAAACTGAAGAGTTTTCCATTTGATCTGAAAATTAGCTCCATTCCAACAGGGAAATTAGATGTACGATGCTGTACTGCAGGGTGAGAAGTTTGGTGCTATGATACAGCTTTGATTGGCCCCAGCCTCCACTGGGATTGATTTTTGATGGTCATGTTGGACAGGATCACAATCTGCATAACACCAGAAGGTATCCAAAGCATAGTAATAAATTTGTAGGCATTGCCAAATTTGAAAATGATACTACAGAATCCCTCGATTGATAGTCATACATTTTTGTGGCCAAAAAATGTCCACTTATTGGTGATGCTCCCTGTCCTTTTCGTGCACTTATCGCAGAACAAAAACCATTTCCATTTTTCTTCTTGCTTGATGGAATTTGCAATGAGTCTGAGAAGTGGGAGCAGAGGAAGATATTTCACTGTAGCAGACAACAGGGTGATATCTCTGCAGTTCACACCACAAACATTCCTTTGACATGTTAAAGTGTTTGGCAGAAATGTTGCCTGCTCCAGATATCTCCTTGTTTTTCAACTGCCTTTTCATCCCATTGCTCAACTGGGGAAGTGCTGACTGTCACAGACAGTTCACCTTCGGAGGAGATGTCTTGATTGAGGCAACCCGTTTCACAGGATGGGTGGAGTTACATTCCAAACAAATGGCCCATAATTGCAATTTACCAGAAAGCAAAGCCATGTCATCATTGCACAAGTCCAGAGACAGGAGTTAGAAAAGGAGACACTTTGCATTGAATTATTTACTTTTTTTCCCCACGCACACACAAATTCAGCAAGTGTGAATTTTATACTATATCTTAAATTTTGGGGTAGTGATTTACGAATTCTGCAAGAACTAAATTCCATAACCCAAATGGCCCCTACGCGAAGGTCGTCTGTACATGTCACAGGGCAAGTGATTGGATGTCCTTATGGTCCTTGCTCAATGACTTAAGGGCTTGTCCCGCTGTACGAGGTAATTCAAGAGTTCTCCCGAGTTTTCCCCCGATTCGAACTGAGAGAATGTCCGTAGCGGGTCCGTAGGAGTTTGCGGATGTCTCTTAGCGGCTCGTACCATATAACCATATAACAGTTACAGCACGGAAACAGGCCCTCTCGGCCCTTCCAGTCCGTGCCGACCATTTGTTTTCCCCTAGTCCCATCTACCTGCACTCGGACCATACCCCTCCATTCCCTTCACATCCATATACCTATCCACTTTACTCTTAAATGTTAAAATCGATCCTGCCTCCACCACTTCTGCTGGAAGCTGATTCCACACAGCCACCACCCTCTGAGTAAAGAAGTTCCCCCTCACGTTACCCCGAAACCTCTGTCCCTTAATTCTCATGTCATGCACTCTTGTTTGAATCTTCCCTACCCTCAATGGGAAAAACGTATCCACGTCAACTCTGTCTATCCCTTTCATCATTTTAAAGACCTCAATCAAGTCCCCCCTTAACCTTCTGTGCTCCAAAGAATAAAGACCTAACTTGTTCAACCTTTCTCTGTAACATAGTTGCTGGAACCCTGGCAACATTCTAGTAAATCTCCTCTGTACTCTCTCTTTCCATTAATTTGCCCACCACTGACGTCAAACTAATGGGTCTATAATTGCTAGGTTTATTCTTTGAACCCTTTTTAAACAATGGAACAACATGCGCAGTACTCCAATCCTCCGGCACTATTCCCGTTTCTAATGACATTTGAAATATTTCTGTCATAGCTCCTGCTATTTCTACACTAACTTCCCTCAATGTCCTAGGGAATATCCTGTCAGGACCACTTTTATATTTTTCAAAAGTGTCAGTACTTCCTCCTCTTTGAATCTCATAGTTTCCATAGCTACTCTACTTTTTCCCCTTAACTCACCGAGTTCAATATCCTTCTCCTTGGTGAATACCGAAGAAAAGAAATTGTTCAATATCTCCCCCATCTCTTTTGGCTCTGCAGATAGCTGTCCATTCTGGTTCTCTAATGGTCCAATTTTATCCCTCGTTATCCTTTTGCTATTAATATAGCTGTAGAAACCCTTTGGGTTTACTTTCACCTTTCTTGCCAAAGCAACCTCATATCTTCTTTTAGCCTTCCTAATTTCTTTCTTAAGATTCTTTTTACATTCTTTATACTCCTCTAGCACCTCATTTACTCCATGCCTCCTATAATTCTTGTAGATATCTCTCTTTTTTCGAAACGTATCCAATTTCCCTTGAAAACCATGGCTCTTTCCAATTTTTACTATTTCCTTTCAACCTAACAGGGACATAAAGATTCTGTACTCTTACAATTTCCCCTTTAAATGTCCTCCATTTCTCTTCTACATCCTTCCCATGAAACAAAGTGTCCCAATTCACTCCTTTAAAATCCTTACGCATTCCCTCAAAGTTAGCCTTTCTCCAATCAAAAATCTCCACCCTAGGTCCAGTTCTGACTCTCTCCATAATTATATTGAAACTAATGGTATTGTGATCACTGGTCCCGAAGTGCTCACCAATGCATACCTCCGTCACCTGACCTGCCTCATTTCCTAACAGGAGGTCCAGCACTGCCCCTTCTCTGGTCGATACCTCTATGTACTGCTGCAAAAAACTATCCTGCACACATTTTACAAACTCCAAACCATCCAGCCCATTTACAGAATGTGTTTCCCAGTCTATTTTTGGAAAATTGAAATCTCCCACAATCACTACCTTGTGCTTACTACTAATATCTGCTATCTCCTTACATATTTGCTCTTCCAATTCACGCTCCCCATTTGGCGGTCTATAATACACCCCTAAAAGTGTTGCTACACCGTTCCCACTTCTCAGTTCCACCCAAATAGCCTCCCTAGACGAGCCCTCAAATCTATCCTGCCAAAGCACTGCTGTAATATCTTCTCTGACAAGCAATGCAACACCTCCCCCTCTGGTCCCTCCAATTCTATCACACCTGAAGCAACGAGTAAAAAGTAACAGTTTTTTTCATCATGAGTATTTTTTTTACTCGTGAACATTTTTCAGTGTTGACAAAACGTCACGAGTTTACCAGATTTCCCGAGTACCTACCGTTAGCATTACGTGCCGCTACGAGACATCCACGAACTCCTACGGACCCGCTACGGACATTCTCCGAGTTCGAATCAGGGGAAAACTCGGGAGAACTCTTGAATTACCTCGTACAGTGGGACAGGCCCTTAAATCTAACAGGTTGCAACATCCAGTTTGCAGATCTCTTACCACCTTCTCTGATGACACAAGGTGTTGATACAAGGCCATACTCCAAACATTTCACTGGGAAGAGCATGCCAATGGAGTTAGGTTTTTCTAATCCTTCATTGCAAATCGGCATTCCTGAAGATTGTGTCAGTTCTAAGTCTGATATTGAAGTTACCACGGATTATTAACTGGTTACTATTTTTGACCAGCATCTCTTCTACAGATTGTAATCACAAGGGTGCAGGTCTCAGATGACAGTTTAAACACATAGAAACAGTTTAAACACATAGAACCGTATGGAGAAGCCAACAATATAAGCTTTCTATTATTCAGTTTGACAGAGGGGAAGATTAAATAAAGATTCTCATTGTAGGAATTTTTTATTACCTGTAGTATGTAGGAAGATCATCATTACTAATAACACCCAATTTCCAATGAGAAAGGCGAGACGGAAGAACTGAAGGGCGCAAAGTTACTGCAAGTCTCTCATGGTAACGATCAACATCTTTTACAACAACTGTAAAACAAATAATTTTAAAACAAATACACAGGTGAAAGTTGAGATCAACAATTTCAGCAACAATAATTTTTCAATAAGTATTCATATCAATCGTCGATACCTCTTACAAGATCTCCTACTTGAAAGTAAGACAAAGGGTCTTCGTGTTTTCCAAGTGATGGAAGATCTCTCACAGGACAAAGTGCCTGTAACAACATTTTAAGCAGTTAATCAATACATTGTTCAATTTCCTTTTATGTAAAGGCAGACTTCTAAAGTAAAAGCTGGGCAAGTTAGGAAAGTTTGATTAAAATAACTGTGTACTTAAATATCTGGGCTGAGTCTTCAAATTCTTACATCTATCTGAAGAAAAATCAGGCAATTGCCATTTTCCTTAAATAATTACAAGCCAGATAAAACCTAATTTAATAAAAAAAATCATTATGTGGTATCCATGCAATTAGAAGCCTTAGGATGACTGGAGTCATCCGTGTGGGTATTATACCTTAATGTTCAACTCATCAAATGAAATAAATGTAAAGTACACAAATTTTATCACAAAGCCTGTGATTCCTTTATATCCCAAACTATGTATAAGATTAAAAAAAAGGAAACGGATCCTATATGTGGATATATTGGCAGGTATTTTCTCATCCCTGTCAAACATACACTGATCCATTTATTCTTCAATACATCATTATTGCAATATTATGTTTGATAATACAAGGTATATGGATCATAACCTTACAGTTATTTCCAAGGATTCAATGTCCCGCACAAGGTCCCCTCCAAGACAGATTAATGTTACAAAGAACCCAAATTCGCGAATAGATGCAACTCGTCCAATCACAATATCCCCACGCTCAATATCACGGAAGAAGTACTGTCTTTTGTCCTCATTTGGAACCTCCATCAATTGTTCCAAAGGAGGCATAATTGCATAATAATCTGGAAAAAAAGGAAAACAAATTGAAATATTTAGGAATATTTATTTCTATATCACAAACCTATACTTTTATCCCAAAGCAAATTCTAAGTGAAATAAGGAACATAATTATTCTAAAAAGTCACCTAATTTGAATAAAACTTTAAATGAGATTGCTAAATTATTTTCTGAATTATTACTGATTTTCAATCTGACAAAGCAGAATTAATAAAAATGAATTCCCAAAGCATTTGAATTTTTGTAGTTCTGGAGAAATTCAATGAACAAATAGCTTTCCCTTCTGTACATACTTAACAGCAAATAAAGTAATTTTGGAAGTGTTGTCAGCATTGTCCGTGCAGGAAATGCATTAATTAATTTTTCCGCAACAATAAACGGTCAGATGATCTGCCTTTGTTGCTGGCTCAGGAATAAAGATTGAATACATTCTGCAAATATGTATTTTGCATCGAACTAAGTAGCAGTGGGTTTGTCTGAAAATGGACACACCAAAGTGTGCATCACTCCCTCAGTACTCCAGACAAATACACATCCTGTTTATGTATTCATACCACTGAAATTGTATCTGGACCCACTAGAATCACCTGACACCAAAATGATTTATGAATGCTCTTGGACAGTCACTAATTTACTTCAAGATATTTAAGGCAGAGGTAGAGGATTAGCTCTTATTCCAACAGTTTTATCAGGAAATTTTGCAGGATCTATGAGGAGGAAAGAAGCATTAATCTGTCAAAATAGGGTTGAGGAGAAAAATATTTTGTGTTTATTTAAATAATATGATATAGACTATAATATTTATTTGTTTTCCCCTTTTTCCTAATGTGTGGAAATGCCAAAAAGAAACAAAGCTCAGACAACTCTTGTATACAAATCACCTTCTGTCTCTTCGTCATTCAGTTCAGTGCTAGGAGTTGATTTCCACGATGGAGCAAACAGTAGGTCTGCTTTTCTTGCTATAAGTTGCTGTATACCAGTATTATCAATTCTTCTATCCTTTCTGCAAAACAAGAGTGTTTTGTATCACAATTAATTATGCTGCCCATACAAGCATAATTAAAAAAATGTGCATATCATGACATTGAGCAGATTAACTTATTTCATCCCAAAGTTTATGAATTTGTACATGAAAAAAATAAAAGGCATTAAATATGCTGCCCTACATTGATGAAATAGTGATCATTTAACACGTGGAGTATTTTGTATTTTCAGGCTATAAAATAGTTTTAGGCAAAATGGAATGCACTTTACTTTTACTCAAATTCACTCAGATTTGGATCATGTTAAAGATATTGCAAAAATTCACCATTCAAATGAAGATGAAAGCAGTATGTTTCACAAGAATATAAATTGGAGCAAGATTCTGGAAGCTTTTTTTTAAAATCTTTTTTATTATTATGAACAAAATCCCAAAGCCATCCTGTTCTAACTGCAGAAGGACAATGTCAACTGTCCCAAAGATCATTCAATGCATATAGTTCTATTCGCATACATCACAAATAAAGTGATGTATAATCCAAAATATTTCAAATATATCCAAAGGCCAGATTCCTTTTCCTAAATATGGCCTGGCAACAAAGATAAAAAACCCAGCCGCTAGTGAAAATTAAATACGGTCAAGAGATTATCAGTTTTGGTATGACATCATATTTTCTGTATCTCCTGACAATATTGGAGGCCGTGATGGCCCATTAAGTTCACGTTAGCTCACAAAACAATTATCCATGGAACAGCAGAATGATAATGACACCTCTGTCAAACTATTTACTATAACTCTGTCTTCAATACAATAATTCCAACCAAACTCCTGAACACACCACACTGCAACTGGATCATTGACTTCTTGACCCATAGACTTTAATCAGCAAGGACAACAAAATATTCCCCACAATAATTCTCAAAGTCGATGCCCAGCAAGGCTGGGTTATCAGGTCCTTCCTGTGCAGATAAACTCTGCTCTAAATCCATTTACAGATGACACCACCATAGTGACCAGGTTCAGGAAATACAGGTAGGGGATCGAGAGCTTAGTAGCATGGTGTCAAGGCAACAGCTTTTCCCTCAAAGTCAACTAAATGAAGGAGTTGGTCCTCAACTTCAGGAAGCGGGATGGAGTAAATGCCCCAGTCTGTACCAATGATGCTGAGGTACACACAATTCAGCAGTTCAAATTCCTGGAAGCAAATATCACTAACAATTAGTCCTGGTCCAACCACATTGACACTACAGCCAAGAATTCACACAAAGGCTTTAACTTCCACAGAAGGCTAAAGAAATTCAGCACATCTCCAATGACTTAACAATTTCTACAATTTGTCCGCCCAAGACCGCAAGACATTGCAGAGCAAGTCAAGAGTGTTTTATTGTTGCATATCCTGAAAAGGAACAATGACATTCTTACTTGCAACAGCACCACAGATAAGCAAACATAGTACTCTGTAAATCCCATAACAATAACATGTTAAAAAAACAAATAAATACACAATAATAGTGCAAAGTCAAAAATAATCTCTCCACGTCTATATAGTTTGGAGCCTATTTGGAAGTTGTAGAGTTTAATAGCCTGATGGTTATAAGGAAGAAGCTGCCCCTGGACCTAGATGTTACAGCATCAGGCTCCTATACCTTCTTCCCGATGTAAGGAGTGAAGTGACAGCATGGTCAAGATGGTGTGGGTCTCTGAAGATGCTAGCTGCCTTATGGAGGCAGTGAATCTTGTAGATCCCGTCGATGGTGGGGAGATCTATAACCGTGATGGACTGAGCTGTGTTCATTACTTTTTGCAATCTTCTTCGTTCCTGGGCGTTCGAATTGCCGAATCAGGCCGTGATGCAACCAGTGCAATATGCTCTCTACCTACCATACACCTGTAAAAGTTGAAGAGAGTATTCGTTGACATACCGAATCTCCTCAATCTTCTAAGTAGAGGTGTTGACGGGCTTTCTTTATGATTGGATCAATGTGCTAAGTCCAGGACCCAGCAATTTGAAGCTTTTGACTCTCTCCACCACCGTCTCGTCGATGAAGACAGGTTTGTGGATCCTCATTCTTCCTCTTCCATAGTCCACAATCAGTTCCTTTGTCTTACTGACTTTGAGAGTTGTTTACGCAGTCCTGTCTATCACATAAAACAGCTTCCTCCCCACAGACTCCACCCTCCCTCCCCCTCCACCCCCCTCCCCCCCCCCCCCAATCAACTCCATCTATACTTCACACTGCTTCAGGAAAGTAACCAAGCGGAAAGTGCCAGCGGATGCGGCAGCATCTATGGAGCGAAGGAAATAGGCAACATTTCAGGCCGAAACCCATCAGTCTGAAGAAGGGTTTCGGCCCGAAACGTTGCCTATTTTCTTCGCTCCATAGATGCTGCCGCATCCGCTGAGTTTCTCCAGCACTTTTGTCTACATTCACATATTATTTCTGCTTCATATAACTCACAAACTAAACATATTCACCAATCAAGACGTGATATATACCACAATTACATGCAGCAAAATTATAATACAATATCGCAACTCTTTTTACACATTGCAATTAATGCAATTTCTATTAGTTCTTTCCACTTCCAAACAAAAATGTGGTTGGATTATTCAGCATATGATCAACCTGTGTCAATAAATCCTGGACCATGGTAACATATATGCTTAACCATACACACTACAGATTGATGCAAGCATGTTTTCTGTGAAGGACAGAAAATTACCATGACATGGCCATAGCATGGGTCGTTATTGCTATTGGCACAGAAAAACTCTGGCTTCCCACATAATTTATCCATAACAAAATATACAGGTTGCAAGGAAATTTATAAAGGGATTTTATGATAATAGCTGTTAAAACTGACTATACCCCTCTGACAGGTTAAACATTACACTAACTGACAAGAGATGGCCAAAGGACATAACTGCAGCAAATGTTCTTTTGGGAATATGTTTAAAGGTGTCAAAACAAATAATAACATTGGGAATTAAAACACATTTGATTACATTCCGTTATCAAACATAATCAATGTTCGCTCTGAAGACCATGAAGCACAATAGGGTCAGGGGTGTGTGAATCAGTGCGAGGTGGATAGATGGCGGGGGGGGGGGGGGGGGTTGAGAAGGCAATTGGTGCGGAATGGATGTATTGAGGCAACTGAATTAGTACGTGTTGGTTGGAGTATGTAAAATTGTGAGGGGAGAGCACGGGGGATGTCAGTGGTGTTGAATGGGGGGGTCAGTACGGGATGGATGGGGGGTGGATCAGTATAGGATGGATGGGGGTTCAGTACAGGATGAATGGGAGTACACAAAAATGCTGGAGAAATTCAGCGGGTGAGACAACATCGATGTAGCTAAGGAAATAGGCAACGTTTCGGGTCGAGACCCTTCTTCAGACGGTTCTCCCCATTCTACTTGAATGGGAGGGGATCAGTACAGGATGGGTGGAGGTGGGGGATCAGCACAGGATGAATAGGGTGAGGTTCAGTACAGGATGAATGGGGGGGGTTCAGGACAGTGTGGATCGGAGGGTCCATGCAGGATAAATGGGGGATCACTACAGGATGAATGAGGGGATCAGTATAGGATGAATGGGGGATCAGTACGGGATGAATGAGGGGATCAGTGCAGGATGCGTGAGGGGATCAGTGCAGGATGCATGAGGGGATCAGTGCAGGATGCATGAGGGGATCAGTGCAGGATGCATGAGGGGATCAGTGCAGGGTGAAATTGGGATCAGTAAAAGATGAATGGGTAGATCACTACAGGATGGATGGGGGGATTGGTGCAGGGTAAATGGAGGGTGGGTCATTACAGGATGAATGGGTGGATCAGTGCAGTATGAATGGGGGGAGAAGTGCAGGATGGATGGGAAGGGGGGGGTCAGTACAGGATGAATTGGGGGACCAGTGTAGGATGGATGGGGGGAGGTGGCAGGAGAATCAATGCGAGGTGGGTAGGATGATGAATAGATTGGGGGGGGGGGGGTAGATAGGAAGGGGAGCACAGGGGATGTCAGTGAGGACTGAATAGAGGAGGGAATGGGGATCAGTGCGGGATGGAGAGGAGGTGTCCCAGGATAAGAGGGGTAGAGGGGGCATACGAGAGAAAGAGGGGTGGGGAAGGGGGGGAAGAAGGGGCAGAGGAGGTGGGGAGGGAGGAAGGTCAGCGCTCCTCGGACAACATCGCCCCGCTGCCTTGGCCGTCGATGTACAACGCCAAAGTGCTGCTGCCAAATGGGGAGGCGGTTGGGATCTCCTCGCAACCACCTCCTCTCCTCCGCCAGCTGACAGGTAGGTGCGGGGCCAAGCGGTGCAGCTCAAAGATCCTACAGCTATATAGGTGCAGCTGCTTCAGACGGCGGAAGGAGACCTCCGCATCCGCCTCCCTCCCTCCTTCGTCCCAGCCTCGGCGTGCGAGAGGGACTGTTTTGAAAGCGCAAGCAGCGACTGTTATCAGGGCGATAGCGACCGCTGAAGGCAAATCCGCAAAAGACGCTTTCAAAGCAACCTCTCTCGCACGCCGAGGCCGGAGGGAGGGAGGTCTCCTTCCACCGGGCGGGGTGCGGGAGGAGATGGTGGAGCCACTGTTGCCGCTGTTCGGGGCCCGTCATTCGCTCCGACCCTTCGTCTCCCAGCTCCTAGTATCTTTGCCTCGCAATCAAAGATACTAGAGGAATACAGCTGCCGCCGACACGAAACGTCAGTTCCTATTCGCCAGAGATGCTGCCTGACCCACGGAGTTACTACAGTTTTTTGCGTCTCCCTGTATAAACCAATATTTGTGTGCCAAGCCGGGCAAAATGAGTCGGCGTTTAGGTTGCCCGGCGGCACTTTCTGTGGTCAATGGCACCCGGACAACCGCTAATTTAGAGCCCTGCACCCCAGTCATTATCCCTTCTCCAGTGCCATGCCTGTCAGAAGATACAAAAGCTTGAAAGCACGTCCTAAGTTTCAAGAACTGCTGTTTTTCTGCTGCTCATATGCCAGTGGTGAATTCCTGATCTTCTGTTCGACTTTGTGGCAGCTCCTGCTCTTTTCTTTAACTCTACTTTCTCTGTAGCTGTAACACTCTTTTCTGCATTCTGATTATTTTTCATTTGCAGTACCTGATGTACTCATGTTTGCATGGACAGCAGCATCTGTGACATAATGAACCAATAGTTGTTCCTGTAATCTATTCTCCCCTCATTCCCATGTATGTCCCCGAGGATCTGAGGTCAGAATTGTATCCAGGTAACTAGAGCTGTGAAACAGAAGGTTCACTTGCACCTCCTCCAACCACATTGACTGTATCCGCTGTTCCAGGTGTGGACTTCTATATATGGGCGAGATCAAGTGCAAGCTCGCCGATCGTTTCGCTGAACACCTCTGCTCAGTCCTCCTAGTCCTACGTGATCTCCCGATTGCCAAACACTTTAACTCCCCCTCCCATTCCCACACTGACCTTTCTGTCCTGGGCCTCCTCCATTTCAGAGTGAGGCCCAACGCAAATCGGCAGAACAACACCTCATATTTCGCTTGGACAGCTTATAATCCATGAATATTGATTTCACTAACTTCAAGTAACTCTGGCTTTCCCTCTCTCTCCATCTCTCCCCCATCCTAGTTCACAAACTAGTTTCATTGTCATCCTGATTAAATTTTACTGATTTTATGCCTCGTTGTCACCTTCCCCATAGCTAACAATAAACCATTTTACATTTTCCTTTATCATCGTCCCCTTTGATCTGTCGTTTACACACCTTACCCTTCCATATCTCTACATCTTTCTCTCCCCGATTCTCAGTCTGAAGAAGGGTCTCGGCATGAAATGTCACACATTCTTTCTCTCCAGAGATGCTGCCTGTCCTGCTGAGTTACTCCAGCATGTTGTGTCTATCTTCGATGTAAACCGGCATCTGCAATTCCTTCCCACACAACAGCTCCACTAGTTGTATCAATATAGCACCTAAATGATTCAAGAAAATCTGCATTGTAGCAAATAGATTTACCATTTATTTCTTTTTTCACTCGGACTGTTGTAAGTTTTTAATTAATCTCATCAAATTTCTCTTTCTACGCTTGCTTAAATTCAAACTGCTCCGCTTCACAATAAAACTGTATCACCAGCCACAGGGAACAACTGAATATAATGTGCAACCAAAGAATAATTATAATAATAATAACTTTATTTATAAAGCGCTTTAAACAACTACAGTTGCCACAAAGTGCTGTACATGAGAACTCATGGACAAGGCATTACAAACCATTAAAAACCGTAAGACGAAGGACTATAAAAAACACACTCTAAAAGTTAAAAGACATTAAAAGCACTAAGAACAGGAGCAAAGCCTCAGCCAGTGTCGAAAGCCAAGGAATAAAAATGAGTCTTGAGGGAGGATTTGAAGATGGACAGTGAGGGGGCCTGTCTGATGTGCAGCGGCAAGGTGTTCCAGAGTGCCGGAGCAGCAACAGAAAAGGCTCTAACCCCTCTGAGCCTCCGCTTAGACCTTGGTACCTCAAGGAGCAGCTGATCAGCTGACCTGAAGCACCGGGCAGGAGCATATAGGTGGAGCAGCTCAGAGAGATAAGACGGGGCGAGCCCATTCAGCGATTTAAAAACAAACAAAATAATTTTGAAGTGAACTCGAAAATGCACTGGGAGCCAGTGAAGGGAGGCCAAAATTGGCGTAATGTGCTCCCTCTTTCGAGCTCCGGTCAAAAGGCGAGCGGCGGCATTTTGGACAAGCTGGAGACGAGCCAATGAAGCTCTTGCGACTCCAGAGTAGAGTGCGTTACAATAATCCAGCCTAGATGTAATAAAGGCATGGATTACTGTTTCAAAATGCTGCCGCTCGAGAATGTGCTTCACCTTTGCCAGCTTCCTTAGGTGAAAGAAGCTGGACTTAACCACCGCGCCTATTTGTTTATCTAGTTTAAAATCACCGTCCATCCTAAAACCCAGGTTCAAAACGGTTGGCCTTACGGACAATGCCAATGGGCCCAAATCAACAAAGGGAGGATCACGGCAGCCATTGGGTCCAAACAAAATCACCTCTGTCTTCCCTTCATTAAGTCCCAGAAAGTTTAAGGCCATCCAGGACTTAATGTCCTCAAGGCAAGACAGAAGTGATTTTAGAGAATAGTCGTCTTCTTTCCTGAGTGGCATATATAACTGGCTATCATCTGCGTAAAAGTGAAAGGAGATGCCATGCCTTCTTAAAATTGAGCCCAGAGGAAGTAGGTATAAAGAGAAGAGCAGGGGCCCTAGAATTGAGCCCTGTGGAACCCCATATACCAAGGGAGTGGAGGAGGATTCAAAGCCAGCAAGGCTTACACGCATGGTTCTGTCAGCCAGATAGGACCTGAACCATCCCAGGGCACTGCCACAAATGCCCACTTGGTGCTGTAATCGGGAAATTAAAATTCCATGGTCCACTGTATCGAAGGCAGCAGATAGGTCCAGCAAGACAAGGACCACATAATTACCAGAGTCGTTTGCCAGGAGGATGTCGTTAAAGACCCTAAGCAGAGCCGACTCTGTGCTATGCATAGCCTTGAATCCAGACTGGAAAAACTTCCCGAATATTGTGCTCATCCAGGAAGAGTTTCAGCTGAGCATAAACTACTTTCTCCATGATCTTTGAGATAAAAGGCAACTTGGAGATCGGCCTAAAGTTGGCCAGAACAGTTTGATCCAGGCCTGGTTTCTTAAGTAGTGGTTGCACTACAGCATGTTTAAAATTTATGGGGACAACCCCAGAACACAAGCTACTGTTTATGATGGCGAGAACCGACCGCCCTATACTGGGGAAAACCTCTTTAAAAAGAAGAGGAGGAACAGCATCACAAGGGGAACCCGACGGCTTCATATGCCTAACCACATCCTCTAGACCCGACAATGTCAGAGGCTCAAACTTATCGAATGCCACCAGGCATGGGGCCGAAACAGAGGGGTCAGAGGCAGGAGCTGAGATGAGAGCCCTTATAGAAACAACCTTATTGATAAAGAAGTGCAGGAAGTCATTGCACAATTGGGACGATGCTTCCAGGCAGACAGGCTGTGGGGCATTTAAAACAGAATCAATGGTTTTAAATAACACACGTGGGTCGTGGCGCTTAGACACTATTATATTAGACAGGTAACATCTTTTGGCCTCTTTAACAGTGTTTTGGTAATTTCGCCAGCTGTCCTTTAGGATTTGCGACGAAACCTGCAGCCTGTCCTTCTTCCACCTTCGTTCAGCTCTGCGACACTCCCGTCGAGCTATACGAGTTGCGTCACTGAACCAGGGCTCGGGTTTAGCTCTGGGCAGTAAAGTTTTTAAAGGAGCCACAGAGTCCAGAATAATTGTGCAGGAGGAGTGGAACCAAGAGCTAATCTCCTCCGTACCAAGGGGAGTGGACGCAGGGGGGGGCACAGAGCTGATCAAAAGCAGCAGAGAATTGGCCAGCAGCAGACGGGTTAAAGGACCGACAGCGCCGAGCAGACACAACAGGTCTAACTACAGCACTGGAAAAACCAACGTCAAATAGTACAGGCATGTGATCAGAAAACACACTATCACAGACCTCCAAGTTCAACACAGGCAAGCCATAGGAGAGAACAAGGTCCAATGTATGTCCATGTTCGTGTGTGGGACCAGACACACACTGCACAAAATTAAAAGAATCAATAAGACTTAAAAAGTCCTTCGCCAAAGGCTTATCAGGACAACACACGTGAATTGCCAGAAAGGAGTTTCAATAGGCTGTTAGGATGAAAAAATGTACACTATGCCAGTAGATTCTTGACATGTATCATTGGTAAAGTCATAAGGTCTTTAACGACCTTGTGCACTTAAAACATAGTTGTGAAGTATTTGAAAAATTAAGCTCTGGGCAGACTGACTTGGTTCTGGTCTATTAAGACCATTCTTATTTAACTGTTAATCAAGAAACTGTTTTCATCTCAACCGAATGACACAGTACATGCTAACCTCACATCAGAAATTGCCATTCCAAACTGTTGCTACCACTTATCCAACACCAGGTTCCTCCTGACTTTCAAAACAACTCCTTAAGACAACTTGAAAAGCAAATTAAAAACACAGGAGCTGGAACTCTGAAAGAGAGAGAGAAAATACTGAAATACTTAGTTCAAACAGCATCGGTGAAAAGAGAAATCGTTAATGTTTCAGGTCATGACCTTTCTTCTACACATGAACCTGAAACTGTTTCGGTCTCCACGGATGTTGCCATATGTGCTGAGTATGTCAGCATTTTCGGTTTTCATTTAGGGAATCTCCTCACTTCTTTACCAAATAGTCTCTCATTTTGCATCACTTCACCTGAAGCTAACAAATTGCTTATCTGCTTCTGTCAAAACAGAAAGCACACCTTGTATTATTATCCATGACTGTGGTGCTGTGCTTTCAAGCTATCAAGCTGTGATCAACTGACACAGTTTCAAATGCAGCTTTAGCAAAATCATTAATAACTAGAGTCCAATTCAATCAACTTTTGTATCCGTGTTTTCCCCTTCGCCCACAAGACTACACATATCTCGGTTCAACCCCTGCTCAAACGTCATCTTTGCATCCATTAATTCCAGATATGACTGATTAAAAACTCTTCCATTTGTCCTCATCTTTCACAAATGTATTCACCAAAAAGTACAGCTACCCAAGTTGTGTTACAAATTACATGAGCTGTGCTTGAAAATTACATTAAAGTGCTACATTTCAATTCAATTCAAATTTAATGTCATTGCACAGATACAAGTATGGGTACAACGAAATGCAGTTTAATGTCAGTACGTAGTGATAGCAATGTTTAGATAAATACAGATAAATAAATACAGATGTGGGAATCTATCGGCGGGACTCCGAGTTCAGCAGTGCGATGGTGTTATTGTAGAAGCTACTCCTCATCCTGCTGGTGCGGGACCTGAGGCTCCTGTACCGCCTCCCCGATGGTAGGAGGGCAAACAGTCCATGATTAGGGTGGGAGGGGTCCTTGATGATCTTCCCAGCCAGTCTCAGACACCGTTTTCGGTGGAGGGCATCCAAGGCAGGGAGCGGGGCACCGATGATGTACTGGGCGGTTTTCACCACCCGTTGTAGTGCCTTCCTGTCTGCTACGGTGCAACTGCTGTACCATACCGTAAAGCAGGTGGTCAGGATGCTTTCGATGGTACAGCGGTAGAAGTTGGTCAGGATCAGGGGGGACAGGTGGGCTTTTTTGAGCCTCCTCAGGAAGTAAAGGCGCTGCTGCGCCTTTTTGATCAGCTTGGAGGTGTTGAGGGACCAGGACAGATCCTCCGAGATGTGTACCCCGAGGAATTTGTAGTTGGAGACCCGCTCCACCTCAGTCCCGTTTATATGGATGGGGGTGTGTCTGCCCCCTCTGTTCTTCCTGAAGTCGACAATGATCTCCTTCGTCTTCTGGGAGTTGAGGACGAGGTTGTTATTGGCACACCAGGTTGTCAGGTGCTGGACCTCCTCCCTGTAGGCTGACTCGTCGTTATCGCTGATCAGTCCTACCACCGTGGTGTCGTCGGCAAATTTTATGATGGCGTTGGAGCTAAACTTAGGGATGCAGTCATGGGTGAAGAGAGAGTAGAGGAGAGGACTGAGCACACAGCCCTGTGGCACACCAGTGTTCAGTGTTATAGTGGAGGAGGTGAGGTTGTTGATCCTAACAGACTGAGGTCTGTTAGTGAGGAAATCCAGTGTCCAATTGCAGAGGGAAGTGGAGATGCCAAGACCGCTGAGTTTGGTGATCAAGCTAGCGGGTATGACAGTGTTAAAGGCGGAACTGAAGTCGATGAACAGCAGCCTGATGTAGGTGTTATTGCTGTCCAGGTGGGTCAGGGCAGAGTGTAGGGCCGCCGATATGGCGTCCTCTGTTGACCTATTGGTCCGGTAGGCAAACTGATGGGGGTCCAGTGTGGGGGGGAGGCTGGCTGTGAGGTGAGCCAAGATCAGCCGCTCGAAGCACTTGGCGATGACAGGGGTGAGTGCCACTGGCCGGAAATCGTTGAGACTCCTTGTCGCTGATTGTTTGGGCACTGGCACAATGGTAGATGTCTTGAGGCAAGTGGGGACGACACCCTGGGCCAGTGACAGATTGAAAATGTCAGTGAGGACCAGGGATAGTTGTCCAACACATGCCCTGAGCACCCGCCCGGGGATGCCATCGGGGCCGGCAGCTTTGTGCTAATTCACCTTGCTCAGTGCATCTTGTACAGCAGAGGTGGAGAGACTGAGGGGTTGTTCATGCGGGGGTGGAGCAACTTTGATGGCTGGAGTTTTGTTGTCCCGGTCGAAGCGGGCGTAGAAATAGTTTAGCTCGTCAGGAAGGGAGGCATTGTCTGGAGGGGGAGTGTTAACTTTATGGTAATCGGCAATGGATTTTATTCCTTGCCACATGCGCCTGGGGTCAGAGTTATTTCGGAAATGCTCCTCGATCCGCCGTTTGTGATTGAGTTTAGCATTCCTAATTCCCTTTTTCAGATTGGCCCTGGATGAGCTGTAACCCTCAGCATCGCCAGATTTAAAAGCAGCGTCGCGAGCCTTCAGCAGGAGTCTGACCTCCCTGCTCATCCACGGCTTCTGGTTAGGGAAGGTCTTTATCTCTTTGTGTGTAGTGACGTTGGCCGTGCAGAATTTTATATAGTCCAGAACGGTTGAGGTGTATGAGTTGATGTCCACTTGGGAGTTGAAAGTGGCCTGGGTGGCAAACAGCCTCCAGTCAGTTTGCTGAAACTGTTCCTGTAAGACAGAGACAGCCCCCTCAGGCCAGACCTTCACTGTCCTCACGGAAGGTTTCACACGTCTGATCAGAGGTGTGTATTTGGGGAGCAGGAACAGAGAGAGGTGGTCAGACTGTCCCAGGTGGGGGAGGGGGAGGGCTTTGTATGCTTCAGTAATATTGGTGAATACTAGGTCCAGAGTCTTGTTTCCTCTGGTTGGGCAGGAGACATGTTGGTGGAATCTGGGGAGTACAGTTTTAAGGTTAGAGTGGTTAAAATCACCCGCAACAATAAAAGCCCCCTCTGGGTGTGCAGTTAGTTGTCTGCTGATAGCAGCTTGCAGCTCTTCCATTGCTAGCCTGGCATTAGCGTCTGTGGGTACATAGGCTGCAGTGATAACAATCGATGTAAATTCCCCGGGCAGATAGAAGGGCCTGCACTTTATCATCAGGTATTCCAGGTCAGCAGAGCAGTGACAACCAATCCTGACAGCATCTGTACACCATGAGTTATTCACATAAATGCACAGTCCGCCGCCCTTGGTCTTACCGGAGTCCTCCGCTGTTCTATCGGCCCTGAAGACAGTGCGCCCCTCCAGCTCGATGGCGTTGTCCGGAATGTTGTCGGTGAGCCATGTTTCAGTGAAGACCATGGCGTTGCAGTCGGCGATCCGTTTGTGTGTGGTGATCCGCAGCCGCAGTTCGTCGATTTTACTCACCAGGGACCGGACATTCTCGAGGAAAATGCGGGGCAGAGCTGGCTGGTGCGGGTTTGATCTCAGCCTAGCTCGACAACCTCCGTGCTTTCCACGTCTTTGTTTGCGGTCCCTGCGCCGCCTCCGGGCACTTCCTGTCGGGGGAGCTGGCCCGCTAGACCACGGTGTCCTGACGATCTCCGGCGGCAGTTGAAAGTCGCTTCTGCGGCTCGTTATGTGTAGACGGCCGAGCTCCAATAGCTCCTGACAGCTGTATAGAGTCCTCGCTCGAGTGCACCGGGCGAAAACTAAGTTAATTATTAACAGACCTAAAAAAAAATTGCTAAAACTACGGAGACACAGAGCCTCGCGTTGTGCACGCGACGCCATCTTAAAAACTCTCCACCATTTAAATTTTAAGCTCTTTATGGTTTCACCTCCACTCTACTGTAACATCTTAATCCCTGGAAAAGGTGCCAAACTCTGGATCTCTGATCAACCAAATTTCTTCTGGTTCAATCCAACTCTGGTCATGGTCCAAACAGTTGCCTTGACCTCACAAATTGTTTTTTCTTTAACTTCTCCACTTTTAAGAGCCAACTTCAAACATCATGATTTCATTCATCTTTCCCAGCCACTCTATTTTTGTCTCCGCATTCATGTTTTCATTACACCTCTTTGATGGTTTGAGATATTTATCACATTTGAATATGTATCAATCTGTTATTAAAGTTTACCGCATTTGTCAATTTAAACCTGGTCAAATGGATGAAAACTAGCTTCTGCTGGCAGGAATCAACTTCTACACCTAACAATAAAAGGGACAAAGAAAACAAATCTGAGAAGATAAAGACCAGAAAAGCACAACTAAGCTAACAGCAGAGTTTTAGATCAGTTTGAGTCTTGGTAATTGGTAGCCCAGCTGCAATATCATTGAGATTATCATGAAGGTGCAAGGATATGAAACAGGATTCCAAATGCTGATGGGTTGACCCAGGCATATAAATTATTTATGATTCTGAGACAAGTGTAGGAAGTGAACGCCAAGGTTGCAAATATGTGAAATAACAGGAGGCCTTGGATTCATGTTTGGCAGTCTCCAGAAATGAAAGAGAGAAAACACCGCAGAAAATTCTCTAGCTGCAACTGGACAGTTGGAAGTGGAAGCAGGTTGACACAGCATTGGAGATCATGTAAATGTCAAGAACTGTAGACATATTGAGAAGGATGACAAGTAACAATGCATCACAATTACAGTAAGATATGCACAAAATGCTGGAGAAACTCAGCGGGTGAGGCAGTATCTAAGGAGAGAAGGAACGGGCAACGTTTCGGGTCAGACCCTTCTCGACCATTTACTCCAGCATTTTGTGTCTACCTTTGATTTAAACCAGCATCTGCAGTTCTTTCTTACAGTAAGATACAAGAACTTTTATGAGGAAAAGCAAGTGGGACTGCACAGAGATTTTTTTTAAAGATTTTTAGTCACGTAACTCTTTTAGTAGATGGAGAATAATGGATGATTATTCATGACATGACATGAGAATTAAGGGACAGAAGTTTAGGGGTAACGTGACGGGGAACTTCTTTACTCAGAGGGTGGTGGCTGTGTGGAATGAGCTTCCAGCAGAAGTGGTGGAGGCAGGATCGATTTTAACATTTAAAAGTAAAGTGGATAGGTATATGACTGGGAAGGGAATGGAGGGGTATGGTCTGAGTGCAGGTAGATGGGACTAGGGGCAAACAAATGGTCGGCACGGACTGGAACGGCCGAGAGGGCTGTAATTGTTATATGGTTATATGATGGATATTCTAATGGATCATAAAACAAAATTGCAACACTTACTGTAAATCCTAATGGTGAATACCAATTTAACTTGGATTCAGTCACCCATCAAGCTTGCTGGCTCACCATCCTCTAACCTGTTGCCTTGACATTACATCTTTTCTGGAACTGTATCTCCAGATACAAACCACTATAATATGACTGCTAAACATTGAGGAATTGAATACAATTCATCAGTATAATATACATTCTGGCCTACACCAGCAAAACGAGTGAAGCGGCTTACTTGTCGTTAATATATTCTGCAGTTAAAAACATAATAATAAAGTACTTCAGAGTGACTTTCGTTAATTTTACAGCAACATGTTGACGCGCAAAACAAATCCGAAAACTGGCCAAAAAGCTTCGTGTTGGTGACTTCATAACTTTAAATTCACAGGAAATAAACACGCACGCAAACAAGCAATAGGCCTATCCGGAATCTTTGGGTTCGATTATTTAATAGGTGGCATTTGTTTTACAACGACTGAATTATCCACGACGCGGAGCTGTGGCGCTGCTGGTTAAAGAAGCCGTGTTGTTGCTGAAGCCCAGCTAAACGGATACCGTTTACCTGTGATGCAGCGCTGTTTTCAAGAACTCGGCCGAAACGCTTTGAATGTCTGGGTTCTCATATTGCTCACTTTTCAAAAGGGATAACAAGGTGGGCCCGTGATAACCCACCGCCTGATGCATGAGATCCTTGTTCATATTCAACATTAATCTAACTGGCACTTTGCAGCGGGCGCCTCATGCTGCCCTGCGCTGCCGCGCTGCGGACACCACACGACGGCCAAGGCCCAGCGGCTCGCGACGCCCACGGCGCCTGCGCAACCGCCGCCGCTCGACGCCCACTGCGCCTGCGCAACCCCCCGCCCCCCCCCCGCTCGACGCCCACTGCGCCTGCGCAACCGCCGCCGCTCGGCGCCCACTGCGCATGCGCACAAGCACAGCACCCTTCAAGCTGCTGGAGCGACCAAAGGGGGCGAGGCAGCATCTCTGGAGAGAGGCACAAAATGCTGGAGTAACTCAAGATACAAGATACATTTATTTGTCACGTGTGCCAATTGGCACAGTGAAACGAAATCACCATACAGCCATACAGTAAAAATAAAGAACACACATCGAGTTGATAGAATTCAACATAAAACATCCCCACACAGCAGGATCAAAATTTCCTACTGTGAGGGAAGGCACCAAAGTCAGTCTCTTCCCCAGATGTTTCCCAGTGTTCACCTGTGGTCGGGGCCTCCCCGAGCCCCCTGCAGTCGCCGCTATGGGCGGCCCGATGTTCAGGCCCGCTTGCCGGGGTGATGTAAATCCGACGTAGGGGCTGGGGGATGTCCTCAGCGGCCTGGACCCCGTGTCGGCCCCCTCCTACCGGAGTCCGCGGCTCCCAAAGTCCGCAGGCCGCGCCGGGTGGAGATGCAACGCTGGAGGCCCTCGGTAAAGGGCCCCGGGACTCCATGCAGCTGTTCAGCGCCGCCCACGTTGGGAGCTCTCCAAACCAGAGCTCCACGATGTTGGAGCAGCGGCCCAACGCTCCGGAGCTCCAAACGGCGACCCAGGTAGGCATCGCCCGCTCCGCGGTGACTCCAGCGCCATGCCGCCGCTGTTGCAGCTCTGGTCCGGTTCCCGGTCCCCGGCAGGAAAGGCCGCTCTGATCCAGGAGGTAGGCCACGAGGTGGGGGGGCGAGGATGCGACTCGGAGAAATAGTCGCGTCTCCGCCAGGAAGCGACTTGGAGTTAGTTTCTCCCTTACCCTGCCCCCCCTCCCCCACATATAAAAGTTAAAGACTCCCCCAAAAACAAACTTTAAACTGACTAAAAATTTTAAAAAAGATGGAAAACACGCAGGCTGCAGGCAGAGGCTGCTGTCAGTGCAGCGTCCTTAGTGCCCGACTCAGCAAGTCAGGCAGCATCTCTGGAGATAGACACAAAATGCTGGAGTAACTCAGCGGGTCAGGCAGCATCTCTGGAGACGGACACAATACTGTAGTAAGGCATCTCTAGAGAGAAGGAATGGGTGATGTTTCGGGTCAAGACCCTTCTTCAAACTGAGAGTCAGGGTAGAGGGAGACACATGGATGAGGAAGTGTAAGGTGTGAGAACAAGACATCAAAAGGGATGGAGATCAAGGAAAATGTAGAATAGTTCATTGTTAGCTAAGAGGAGGTGACAACTGAGATAAAATTTAATCAAGGTGACAGTCAGACTGGGGGTTACACAAAATGCTGGAGAAACTCAGCGGGTGCAGCAGCATCTAAGGAGCGAAGGAGATAGGCGACGTTTCGGGTCAAGACCCTTCTTCAGACTGGTCAGGGATCAGGGAAACGAGAGATATAGACGGTGATGTGAGAGATAAAGAACAATGAATGAAAGATATGCAAAAAAGTATCGATGATAAAGGGAACGAGCCATTGTAAGCTCTTTGTGGTGTGAAAATGAGAAGCTAGTGCGACTAGGGTGGGGGAGGGAGATAGAGATAGAGGGAATGCCAGGGCCCGAGGGCTGAGGGAGAGGTGGGAGGGGGAGGAGACAGCAGGGGTTAACAGAATTGAGAAAATTCGATGTTCAAGCCCAAAGGATGCAAACTCCCCAAGCGGAATATGAGGTGCTGTTCCTCCAACTTGCGGTGTTGCTCACTCTGGCCATGGAGGAGGCCCAGGACCGAGAGGTCGGATACGGAATGGGAGGGGGAGTTGAAGTGCTGAGCGACCGGGAGGTCGGGTTGGTTTTTGCGGACCGAGCGGAGGTGTTCGGCGAAACGATCGCCAAGCCTCCGCTTGGTCTCACCGATATAGATCATCTGGCATCTGGAGCAACGGATGCAGTAGATGAGGTTGGAGGAGGTGCAGGTGAACCTCTGTCGGACCTGGAAGGACTGCTTGGGTCCCTGAAAGGAGTGGAGGGGGGAGGTGAAGGGACAAGTGTTGCATTTCTTGCGGTTGCAAGGGAAAGTGCCCGGGGAAGGGGTAGAGCGGGAGGGGAGGGAAGAATTGACAAGGGAGTCGCGGAGGGAGCGGTCTTTGCGGAAGGCAGACAGGGGGGGAGATGGGAAGATGTGGCGGGTGGAGGGGTCACGTTGGAGGTGGCGAAACTGGCGGAGGACTATCTGTTGTATTTGCCGGCTGGTGGGGTGAAAGGTGAGGACCAGGGGGACTCTGCCCTGTTTGCGAGTGGGGGAATGGGGAGAGAGGGCAGTGTTGCGGGGTATGGAGGAGACCCTGGTGCGAGCCTCATCAATAGTGGGGGAGGGGAATCCCCGTTCTCTGAAGAATGAGGCCATTTCTGATGACCTGGTGTGAAACGCCTCATCCTGGGAGCAGATGCGGCGTAGACGAAGGAATTGGGAATAGGGGATGGAGTCCTTACAGGAAGCAGGGTGGGAGGAAGAGTAGTCCAGGTAGCTGTGGGAGTCAGTGGGTTTGTAGTGGATGTCGGTCAGGAGCGTATCGACTGCAATAGAGATTGTGAGGTCAAGGAATGGTAGGGAAATGTCGGAAATGGTCCAAGTGTATTTGAGTGCCGGATGGAAGTTGGTGGTGAAATGAATGAAGTCAGTCAGTTGTGTGTGGGTGCAGGAGGTGACACCAAAGCAGTCATCGATGTAACGGAGGTAGAGGTCGGGGATGGGGCCCTGGTACGCCGAGAACAAGGATTGTTCGACGTACCCAACAAAGAGGCAAGCGTAGCTGGGGCCCATGCGTGTGCCCATAGCTACGCCTTGTGTTTGGAGGAAATGGGAGGAGTCAAAAGAGAAGTTATTGAGGGTAAGGACCAACTCCGCTAGGCGGAGGAGGGTGTCAGTGGACGGGTATGGATTGCTCCTCTGGTCGAGGAAGAACCGGAGGGCTTTGAGACCGTCCTGGTGGGGGATGGAGGTGTAGAGTGACTGTACGTCCATGGTAAAGATGAGAGGATGGGGGGGCCTGGAGAATGGAATGCACGGAGCCGACGGAGAGTGTCTGAGGTGTCTTGAACATAGGTGGGGAGGGATTTAACAAAGGGGGATAGGATGGCGTCAAGGTATGTGGAAATGTGTTCGGTGGGGCACGAACAGGCAGAGACAATGGGTCTGCCAGGGCAGTCGGGTTTGTGGATTTTGGGGAGAAGGTAAAATCGGGCCGTGCGGGGCTGGGAAACGATGAGGTCGGAGGCTCGGGGGGGTAAGGAGCCGGAGCTGATGAAGTTGGTTATGGTGCTCGAGATGGTGGCCTGGTGTTCGTCAGTGGGGTCATGGTCCAGGGGTAGGTAGGAGGAGGTGTCCGAGAGTTGGCGCATGGCCTCTGCTTTGTAGAGGTCGATGCGCCAGACTACCACGGCACCTCCCTTGTCGGCGGGTTTGATAACCCAGTCTGGGTTGTTACGGAGTGAGTCGATGGCAGTACGTTCGGGGGTGGAGAGATTGGAGTGAGACAGGGGAGTGGAGAAGTCGAGGCGGTTGATGTCCCGACGGCAGTTGTGGATAAATAGTTATGACAGTCAGACTGGTTGGAGAACTGGAAAGGATGGAGAGAGGGAAAGCAAATGATTTTATGGGAATTACTGAGACATGGCTGCAAGAGGGCCAGGTCTGGGAACTGAATATTCAAGGGTATAGCTCCCAATAAAAAGACAGACAGGTGGGCAGAGGGGATGGGGTTGCTCTGTTGGTGAGGAATGAAATTCAGTCCCTTGCAAGGGGTGACATTGAAACAGGAGATGTGGAGTCTGTATGGATAGAACTAAGGAATGTTAAGGGTAAAAATAACCTAATGGGACTAATGTACAGGCCTCCAAACAGTAGTCTGGATATAGGGCGCAAGTTGAATCAGGAGTTAAAATTGACATGTAGCAAAGATAATGCTGTGGTTGTTATGGGCGATTACAACATCCAGGTAGACTGGGAAAATCAGGTTGGTGCTGGACCCCAAGAAAGGGAGTTTGTAGAGTGCCTTCATGATGGATTCTTAGAACAGCTTGTATTGGAGTCTACCAGAGAGAAGGCAACTCTGGATTTAGTGTTGTGTAATGAACCGGATTTGATAAAGGAACTTGAGGTTAATGAGCCATTAGGATGTAGTGTATTGTATTGTATATCTTTATTATCATTTTGTATTTACATACCCAGAGGAAAACGAAAAAGTGTTTCTCAACCAGTGTCCATTCAGTGTGTGGTAAAAAATAAATAGAGATAAAGAATAAAAGTACATATATCACGAGTTCCGATCGGCAGTGGCATGAAAATGGCTCTGCTTCAGTGTGTCCAGGTTGGTGTTTGGTGCGCGATACTTTGGCAGGGGGAAAAGTCCGTTTATCAGTCTTATAGCCTGCAGGAAGAAGCTGAGGAGCATCCTGCTGGTTTTGCAGCTGATGCTCCTGTACCTCGTCCCAGATGGAAGGATGGAGAATATGTGATGCGATGGGTGGTAGGGGTCTTTGATGATGGAGATGGCTCTGCTAAAACATCTCTTCCTGTATATGTCCAGCAATAATGGGAGTGGAGCACCAATAATCCTGCTGGCGGTCTTCACAATCCAGTCCAGTTGGTGCCGTTCGTACGCCTTGCAGCTCCCGAACGAGGAGGTGATGCCGTAGGTTAATGTGCTCTCAATTGTCCCCCTATAAAAAGTTCGTAGGTGTGCAGTGGGGAGACCTGCATTCCATAGTCTTCGGAGAGTGTGTAGTCGCTGCTGGGCTCTCTTGACCAGTGCTGTGGTGTTGGTCATGGACGTCAGGTCATCTGACAGGTGGAGTCCTAGGAACTTCACACTGCTAACCCTTTCCACATCAGCTCCATCGATGTGCAGAGGTGTATGGCGTTGTTTTCCCGCCCTCCTGAAGTCAACCACCATCTCCTTCGTTTTTCCCACGTTGAGAATGAGATTGTGGGATTTCCACAATATGATCAAGTTTAATCTACAATTGGAGAGGGAGAAGGGTAGATCAGATGTGTCAGTGTTACTAAAGGGGACTATGGGGACAGGAGGCAGGAGCTGGCCAAAGTTGACTGGAAAGATACACTAGCAGGGATGACAGTGGAACAAAAATGGCAGGTACTTCTAGGAATAATGCAGAAAGTGCAGGATCAGTTCATTCCTAGGAGGAAGAAAGATTCCAAGGGGAGTAAGGGGCGACCATGGCTGACAAGGGACGTCAGGGGCAGGATAAAAATTAAGCAAAGAAGTACAACGTAGCAAATATGAGCGGGAAGCAAGAGGATTGGGCAATGTTTAAAGAACAACAGAAGATAACTAAAAAGACAATATGGGGAGAAAAGATGAGGTACGAAGGTAAGATAGCCAAGAATATAAAGCAGGATTGTAAAAGCTTCTTTAGGAATGTGAAGAGGAAAAAATTAGTTAAGACCAAAGTTGGACCCTTGAAGACCGAAAAAGTGAATTTATTATTGGGAACACGAAAATGGCAGATGAATTGAACAGGTACTTTGGATCCGTCTTCACTAAGGAGGACACAAACAATCTTCCTGATATAGTAGTGGCCAGAGGATCTGGGGTGACTGAGGAACTATAGGAAATCCACATTAGGTAGGAAATGGTGTTGGATAGACTGAAGGCTGACAAATCCCCAGGGCCTGATGGTCTGCATCCCAGGGTACGTAAGGAAGTGGCTCTATAAATCGTGGATGCATTGGTGATAATTTTCCAATGTTCTATAGACTCTGGATCAGTTCATGTGGATTGGAGGGTGGCTCATGTTATCCCACTTTTTAAGAAAGGCGGGAGAGAGAAAACAGGGAATTATAGAGCAGTAAGCCTGACATTGGTGGTGGGGAAGATGCTGGAGTCATTATAAAAGATGGATAGCAGTAACAGGATCGGTCTGAGTCAGCATGGATTTACAAAGGGGAAATCATGCTTGATAAATCTTCTGGAATTTTTTAAAGATGTAACTAGGAAAATGGACAAGGGAGAGCCAGTGGATGTAGTGTGCCTGGACTTTCAGAAAGCATTTGATAAGGTCCCACCTAGGAGATTAGTGGGCAAATTTAGGGCACGTGGTATTGGGGGTAGAGTGCTGACATGGATAGAAAATTTGTTGGCAGACAGGAAACAAAGAGTAAGGATTAACGGGTCCCTTTCAGAATGGCAGGCAGTGACTAGTGGGGTACCGCAAGGCTCGGTGCTGGGACCGCAACTATTTACAATATGCATCAATGATTTGGATGAAGGGATTCAAAGTAACATTAGCAAATTTGCACATGACACAAAGCTGGGTGGCAGTGTGAACTGCGAGGACGATGCTATGAGAATGCAGGGTGATTTGGACAGGTTGGGGGAGTGGGCAGATGCATGGCAGACGAAGTTTAATGCGGATAAATGTGAGGTTATCCACTTTGGTAGCAAAAACAGGATGGCAGATTACTATCTAAATGGCGACAAGTTGGGAAAAGGGGAATTACAACGGGATCTGGGGGTCCTTGTTCATCAGTCTATGAATGTAAGCATGTAGGTACAACAGACAGTGAAGAAAGCAAATGGCATGTTGGCCTTTATAACAAGAGAAGTTGAATGTAGGAGCAAAGAGGTCCTTCTGCAGTTGTACAGAGCCCTAGTGAGACTACACCTGGAGTATTGTGTGCAGTTTTAGTCCCCTAATTTGAGGAAGGACATTCTTGCTATTGAGGGAGTGCAGCGTAGGTTTACAAGGTTAATTCCAGGGATGTCAGGCTGTTGTTTGCTGAGAGTATGGAGCGGCTGGGCTTGTATACTCTGGAGTTTAAAGGGATGAGAGGGGATCTTATTGAAACATATACGATTGTTAAGGGTTTGGACATGCTAGAAGCAGGAAACATGTTCCCGATGTTGGGGGAATCTAGAACCAGGGGCCACAGTTTAAGAATAAGGGGTAAGCCATTTAGAACGGCAACGAGGAAACACTTTTTCTCACAGAAAGTTGTGAGTGTAGAATGTTCTGCCTCAGAAGGCGGTGGAGGCAGGTTCTCTGGATGCTTTCAAGAGAGAGCTCGATAGGGCTCTTAAATATAACTGAGTCAGGGGATATGTGGAGAAAGCAGGGACGGGGTACTGACTCTGGCCTAGGTCAACACACATTTCCCAGTCCCTGGCTGCGTTCAGTGGGCATGAGTTGAGAGGCGAGGGGTTAGTCCTCCGTTTCTCTCCTTCCCGGATGAAGGATGGCATTTGCGGGAATTTTATCTGGGCATTGCTAGGCATGGCATTGGTGGTAACTCTCTTGCACTCGAGTTCAGCTGCCAAACACCTCAGCACCTGGTTGTGTCACCAGGTGTATCTGCCTTGTGTTAGGCTGGTCTTACAACCGACCAGGATGTGCTTGAGGTTTGCTGGAACTGCACACAGGGGGCAGGCTGGATCCTCTCCCAGCCAAAGACTTAGGTTTGTGGGAGAGGGAAGGATGTCATATGTGGTGTGATAATGAAGCTCAACTTATTTGACTCCGTGGTCCACAGCTCTCTCCATGTGAACTTCCTCCTCTCAACGTCATCCCACGTCATCCAGCGGCCTTGTGTGGCTTGGGATATGGCTTTGGCACACCTGGCTGCTTCTTCCTGGTGGCGCACCTCCTCCACCACCAGGTGCCGACGTTCAGCTGGAGTAGCCTTTTGCCAGGTAGGTTTCATTGCTCCCAGGCCAAAGCCCCCTCTGCCTTGTTGGACAGGGCCCACTATGTCCCGGTCTTGGAGGGAATGGATATGCAGGGAATTCTTCTTCTATTGCGTCCATCATCCATGTTTCAAATGTTGATATTGCTATCGTGGTCTGTCCTGAAAAGGACGCAAGCTTCCAGCGGCAATCAGTGTGAGGCATCACTTGTCGCAATAGATGATGGTGGTAGCAGAATTAGCTCAGGATACTTCCAGTTTCCAGCCCCGCGACGTGGATGCTTCTGCTATGGGGCCTGCAGGGAATTGAGAGATACTGATTATGTGCAGGCAGATGCGATTAGTTTCACGGCATCATGTTCAGCATGGACATTTTGGGTCAAAGGGCTTGTACCTGTGCTGTGCAGTTCTATATTTTATGTACGTTCTGCATAAGTCAGAAAGTGGGAAAGAAACAAGTAAAGAGAGGAAAGAGGCAGAACGCAGCAAGATGGATGGACAGTGATGATGGAAAGGGAAGGAAGATGGGAAATTAACATGTGAGAAAGTCATGAGAAAATTGTGAGTGAAGTTGGGGATGACAGTGAAAAAGAAAATGATACTAACAAAAAGAAATGTCTAAGAAATCAATGCCAAAAGAAAATGAGGTAAAACTGAAAGAGATAGGAGATGAAAGTCTATCCTGTCACTTTAAACAAGCTATCAACATATCCAACTCAAATTTCACTGTGCTCTCCATTTGTGCTCTCAATTGCCCCATCTCATATTTCTGACTAAAACATACTCATCATATTTATCAGCGTTAAATTTCATGATTCCTCTATCAGCTATTCTACCAATTTGCCTGTATTTCCCTTAAATATTATCCTCCTCACAGTTCAAATGTTTGTGTCTTTTGCAGATTTGGAAATCATATCCTGTACACCCACATTCAAATGATGAATCTATGTTACGAAAGCAATGGTCCTCTGCCTGGGTAGAACTGCATTATACATTTCCTGCAGTCCAAAAAGCTTGTCACAACTATTCTTTTTTAGAAACAATGTATTTTCTATTCACGCTGTTATAACTTATTTTTCTCTCTTCATAACAAGATTATTTACAACTCTGTTAGTTCAGTTTAATTTAGAGATACAGTGCGGACACAAGCCCTTCAGCCCACCAAGTCCGCACCAACCAGCGATTCACGCACACTAACACTATCCTACACACACTGGGGTCAATTTACATTTATACTAAGCCAATTAAACTACACACCTGTATTTCTTTGGAGCGTGGGAGGAAAAGCAAAAATATCGGAGAGAAACCAAACAGGTCATGGGGTAAAATGTACAAACTCCGTACAGACAAGCACCCATAGTCAGGATTGAACCCGGGTCTCTGGTGCTGTAAGGCTGTAGCTCTACCCCTGCGCCACCGTGCTGCCCCTAATCTGGGATATTTGGGGTACTCGATTGACACATTTTCTGTTCAATTGAATGTTATTTCTATTGATAACCCAACATGCGTTTAATTAACTTTTTTAGATTTTACACGGCATTATAAGAAGGGACTCTGGTGAGTCCCTAGTTTCAGCCCTAGGGACTCACCAGAAAGTTTCAGAAAGTAAGCATGGGAATTGTGCCCCTGATGAGTGGGAAAGGATCACAAGAACGTGGATCATGGTAAGGTGAAATGGAGCAGGAGAACAAAGACGAGATTGAATTCTGACGGGTGCTGTCCCTGCTGAGTTTGTACATTTTTCCTGTGACCATGTGGGTTTCCTCCAGGTGCTCCGGTTTCCTCCCACATCCCAAAGATGTGCATGTATATAGGTTAATTGACCTCTGTAAAATTACCCCTGGTGTGCAGGTAAGCAATGAGAAAGTGGGTTAATAAACTAAACATAAAAGCTAAAGGTGCACAGTAAAACATGCAACAGTGCAAGGTAAACATTGGAACACAAATGGAACGTTGGCCTTTTTTGTAAAAAGAGAAAATTCCTGCTGCAACTGAACACGTTGGTAAAACTACATTTGAGGTTCAATTGTAGAGTTTTGGTTTTAGTTAAAGAAGAGTAGCGTTGAAAGCAGCTCAGAGAAGATTCACTTTGTTGATTTTTAGGATCAAGGATAGGTCAATAGACAATAGACAATAGGCCCTTCAAGCCAGCACCGCCATTCAATGTGATCATGGCTGATCATCCCCAATTAGTACCCCATTCCTGCCTTCTCCCCATATCCCCTGACTCCGCTATCTTTAAGAGCCCTATCTAGCTCTCTCTTGAAAGTATCCAGAGAACTGGCCTCCACCGCCCTCTGAGGCAGAGAATTCCAAAGATGTAAAGTGATTTACACTAAATTCATTGGAATGAAAAGTGATTTTATTGGAATACCTAAGATTGTGAGTGTTGACAAAGTAGAAGTTAAGAGGGTGTTTCATCTTGTGGGAGAAGTGTTGGAGGTCTGGCAGCCTGGTTTCAAAATAACAAATCACTTATTACAGACAGAAATAAGGAGGAACTTATGTTATTAGATGATGGTTAATGTTTGGCATTAACTCTCACCGAGGACTGTGAAGGCTTTCTCAAGGTTGAGAAAGCCAATTTTGTGAATTATGGGAGACTCAAGGATTCTGGAAACAGGCAGAAAAGTGGAGCTGAGTCCACTGCCAAATTAGTTATGTTCATAATGAAATGCCAAGCAGTCATGGGGTTATGTGGTCTAATTTTTCTTCTATTTCTAATGAACTTTTGTTTTACTTCATGCTGTCCATATTCCCAAGTCTTTTTATAGCTGCGCTATGTTTGAGTAGCAATATTTTTTTGTATTTAATGAACGTTGATTAGGTTCACTCTTTGGTACCCCCGGTTAAATCCCTCCCGACCTATGTTCACGACACCTCAGACACTCTCTGTCGTCTCCAGGCATTCCATTCTCTAGGCCCCCATCCCCTCATCTTCACCGTGGATGTCCAGTCACTCTACACCTCTATCCCCCACCAGTTGGTCCTTACCCTTAATAACTTCTCGTTTGCCTCCTCCCATTTCCTCCAAACACAAGGTGTAGCTATGGGCACGTGCATGGGCCCCAGCTATGCCTGCCTCTTTGTAGGGTACGTCGAACAATCCTTGTTCGAGACATACCAGGGCCCCATCCCCGACCTCTGCCTCCACTACATCGACGATTGCATTGGTGCTACCTCCTGCACCCACACACAACTCACTAACTTCATCAACTTCGCCACTAACTTCCATCCGGCACTCAAATACACCGGGACCATTTCTGACACTTCCCTACCATTTCTTGACCTCACTATCTCCATCGGAGGTGATAGACTTTTGACCGACATCCACTATAAACCCACTGACTCCCACAGCTATCTAGACTACATTTCTTCCCACCCTACTTCCTGTAAGGACTCCATCCCCTACTCCCAATTCCTCCGTCTATGCCGCATCTGCTCCCAGGATGAGGTGTGCCACACAAGAGCATCGGAAATGTCCTCATTCTTCAGGGAACGGGGATTCCCATCCCCTACCATAGATGAGGCTCTCACCAGGGTCTCTTCAATACCCCGCAACACTTCTCTCTCTCCCCATCCCCCCACTCAGAACATGGGCAGAGTCCCCCTAGTCCTCACCTTCCACCCAACTAGCCGTCACATCCACACGAGGGCATCAGAAATGTCGTCATTCTTCATGGAACGGGGGTTCCCCTCCCCTACCATAGATGAGGCTTTCACCAGGGTCTCTTCAATACCCCACAGCACAGCTCTCTCGCCCATCCCCCCAATCGAACATGGGCAGAGTCCCCCTAGCCCTCACCTTCCACCCCACTAGCCGTCACATACAACACATAGTCCTCCGTCATTTTCGCCACCTCCAACGTGACCCAACCACTCGCCACACCTTCCCATCACTCCCCTTGTCTGCTTTCCACAAAGACCGCTCCCACCGTAACTCCTTGGTCAATTCTTACCTTCCCACCCACACCACCCCCTCCCCGGGCACGTTACCTTGCAACCGCAAGAGATGCTACATGTGTCTGTTTACCTCCCCCGTCGACTCCAATCAAGGGCCCAAGCAGTCGTTCCAGGTGCGACAGAGGTTTACCTGCACCTCCTCCAACCTCATCTATTGCATCCGCTGCTCTAGATGTCAGCTGATCTACATCGGTGAGACCAAGCGTAGGCTTGGCAATCGTTTCGCCGAACACCTCCGCTCGGTCCGCATTAACTAACCTGATCTCCCTGTGGCACTTCAACTCCCCATCCCATTCCGAATCCGACCTTTCTGTCCTGGGCCTCCTCCATTGCCAGAGTGAGCACCACTGGAAACTGGAGGAGCAGCACCTCATATTCCGCTTGGGCAGTCTGCATTCCAGTGGCCTGACAATTGAATTCTACAATTTCTGGTAGCCCTTGCTGTCTCCTGGCTCCTCCTCTTCCTTTCTTCTTCCCGCCCCCCCCCCCCCCCCCCTCCACCTGCATCAGTCTGAAGAAGGGTTTTGGCCCGAAACGTTGCCTATTTCCTTCGCTCCATTGATGCTGCCGCACCCTCTGAGTTTCTCCAGCAATTTTGTCTACCTTCACTCTTTGGTACAATGATCGGGTTCTTTCCCTATTCTCTTCAACTTTGTTTTTATGTTGGGTACAGATCAGCAACGATCTAGTTGAAAAATTGAGCCAGTTTGAGGGCTGATTAGCTTGTCCTTTTCCCGTTTCAATGCGAATGAAGATGACAGCACGTCTATACCTATTCTATTTTTAGATACATAACTCGGTTTATTAGGAACTTATTTTGAAGATCATTTGAAATTTCTCCTGAGCATCTTTGGAGTCAATCCGCTTGGTTTCATGAGGAAATTTGTGGTTTTCTTTAATCAGCTGCCTGCTCGAGAAGCTGAACTTATCCCGTGAGTCACAACCTTCCGCTCTGAGGAAATTCTGATGCAAGGTCATGCAGAGTGAAATAACAGTTGGTGCATAATCTTCCCAGTGCTTTCCAAAAAGTTGTGATTTTTAATCACATTTCTCGCGCCTGCAGTATTTTTCTTGTAAAGAAATGTAAGTCAGGCACCTGATTATTTCCTGCGATAAATTCACTCAAGATGGACAGTGTGGCCTAACGCAAATTGGAAGAACAGCACCTCATATTTCACTTGGGCAGCTTCCAACCCAGCGGTATTCGTCACCCATTCCTTCTCTCCAGAGATGCTGCCTGTCGCGCTGTGTTACTCCAGCTTTTTGTCTCGGTATTAATATTGACTTCTCTAACTTCAAGTACCCTTGCTTCTCCACTCTGTCTGTCCCTCCCCTACTCTAGTTCTCCAACTAATTTCACATCCTTCTGATTAATTTTGCTGATTGTATGCCTTCTTGTCACCTTTCCCATAGCTAACAATGAACCATGGTTAGACACAAAATGCTGGAGTAACTCAGCGGGACAAAAGGATCTCTGGAGAGAAGGAATGGGTGACGTTTTGGGTCGGCAGCCTCTCGGTTGCAGTGTATGCTGGGGGGGGGGGGGGGTGGGTGCAGTCTTTGTCAAAGCACCACCCTGCACTGCAATCCCCGGAGTGCACTGCAGGGTGATCCAGCTGGAACTACAACCCCCGGCGTGCACTGCGCGGTGATCCAGTTGAACTACAACCCCCGGCGTGCACTGCGGGATGATCCAGCTGGAACTACAATCCCCGGCGTGCACTGCGGGATGATCCAGCTGGAACTACAATCCCCGGCGTGCACTGCGGGGTGATCCAGTTGAACTACAATCCCCGGCGTGCACTGCGGGGTGATCCAGTTGAACTACAATCCCCGGCGTGCACTGCGGGGTGATCCAGCTGGAACTACAATCCCCGGCGTGCACTGTGGGGTGATCCAGTTGAACTACAACCCCCGGCGTGCACTGCGGGGTGATCCAGTTGAACTACAATCCCCGGCGTGCACTGCGGGGTGATCCAGTTGAACTACAACCCCCGGCGTGCACTGCGGGGTGATCCAGTTGAACTACAATCCCCGGCGTGTATTGCGGGGTGATCCTCATGGAACTACAATCCCCGGCGTGCACTGCGGGGTGATCCAGCTGGAACTACAATCCCCGGCGTGCACTGCGGGGTGATCCAGTTGAACTACAATCCCCGGCGTGTATTGCGGGGTGATCCAGTTGAACTACAATCCCCGGCGTGTATTGCGGGGTGATCCAGTTGAACTACAATCCCCGGCGTGTATTGCGGGGTGATCCTCATGGAACTACAATCCCCGGCGTGCACTGCGGGGTGATCCAGTTGAACTACAACCCCCGGCGTGTATTGCGGGGTGATCCAGTTGAACTACAACCCCCGGCGTGCACTGCGGGGTGATCCAGCTGGAACTACAATCCCCGGCGTGCACTGCGGGGTGATCCAGCTGGAACTACAATCCCCGGCGTGCACTGCGGGGTGATCCAGCTGGAACTACAATCCCCGGCGTGCACTGCGGGGTGATCCAGCTGGAACTACAATCCCCGGCGTGCACAGCGGCGGATTGACGCAGCGGCGGGGCGGGTTGGGGCGGGGCGGAGGGCAGCCATTTTTTTTGCACACTCCTCCCCCGCCCGCTGCGGAATTTCTCCCAGAGGCAGAGACGTAATCGCGAGGCAAAAGACAGGGCGGAGATTTGATGAAACGTCTATTTCTCTCTCCCACAAATATTAATGGCACTATTTTTTTAAACGAAAGGGAGTAATTTAACCGCCCCCTTGTCATTCAGCGAGGAACGCCTAAACCAGCCTCAGGTTAAAAAAACCCCGCAACGATTCCACGATAGGAATAACATCTGGCTGGGATTTCGCTGCCTGGAAATACACGGCCTTAACCCCAATTGAAGACAGGAGTCGTCAAATTTCAAAGGAATTGTGTGGCGAGTGAATTTGGAGTGACCTGAAACTGCGGAAGGGCGCGTTGACCTCGAAAGGCAACCGGGCGAATTCAGTCGCTACCGGTAATGAGAGCTTCGTCTGTTTGTCAGCAATAACAACTGTTGTATTTGCATTGAACCGTTGCAGATGTTGGAGATCAGAAATACAAGCAGAAAATAGCGAGAATGCAAGGGTCAGAGAGAGAAAAACACAGTTGACGTTTCAGCTCCATAGTCGTTTATCTGAGCCAGGAAAACAAAATATCTGTCAAGTTGCAAGGACGAAGGAGGGGTGGGGAGCGCAGACGGAATATCTGGGGTGAGGTGGTGATCGGGGAAACTAGTGGGGGAACTGCATGTGAGGAACGGAGGAGGAGGTGGTTCAAGGGGGAGAATTAAAAGAGGACGGGAGACGGAAGGGATGATATGTGGTGGGGGGGAGGGAAGCGTGGTGGCAAGGCACCATCCCGTACTTTCGATTTCTCCATATCTGTCACATCTGCTCCGAAAATGAGGCTTTCTGCTCAAGAACATCCGAGAAGAACTCTTTCTTCAGTAAACGCGGTTTGTCCCCCATCAGTTGTGGATGGACCCCTCGCCTGTTGTCTCTACCCTCCTCACCTACTGTCTCTACCAGGTCTGCAAACCCCTCTCGCAGATGGACCAAGGATATATTTCCTCTAGCTCTGACTTTTCACCACAGCAGCCGCAACATCCAGCACAACACTCTCCCACATTTCTGCCACCATTGACATGATCCCATCATCAGTCACAGCCCGTTCCCAACTCTTTCTGCTTCCGTTTTCATCAAACACTTGTCTGCCAAGGCCTGCAAGAGCTCCTTGTTATGAACAATTTCTCTCTACAACTCCTTGGTTTGCTCTTCCCTTCCCACTCAACCCGACTCACAGAGAGTGGTGAGTCTGTGGAATTCTCTGCCTCAGAGAGAGGTGGAGGCAGGTTCTCTAGATGCTTTCAAGAGAGAGCTAGATAGGGCTCTTAAAAATAGCGGAGTCGGGGGATATGGGAAGAAGGCAGGAATGGGGTACTGATTGGGGATGATCAGCCATGATCACATTGAATGGTGGTGCTGGCTCGAAGGGCCGAATGGCCTACTCCTGCACCTATTGTCTATAACCCTCTCTTTCTCCAGGCATATTCCCCTGCAACTGCACGCAATGTAACACCTGCCACTGCACCTACTCCCTCATATTAATCCATGGGCCCCAGCAGCCTTCCCGGGTGACACAGAGGTCCGTGTGAACCTCTTCCAACATAGAAACATAGAAATTAGGTGCAGGAGTAGGCCATTCAGCCCTTCGAGCCTGCACCGCCATTCAATATGATCATGGCTGATCATCCAACTCAGTATCCCGTACCTGCCTTCTCTCCATACCCTCTGATCCCCTTAGCCACAAGGGCCACATCCAACTCACTCTTAAATATAGCCAATGGACTGGCCTCAACTACCCTCTGTGGCAGAGAGTTCCAGAGACTCACCACTCTCTGTGTGAAAAAAGTCTTTCTCATCTCGGTCTTAAAGGATTTCCCCCTTATCCTTAAGCTGTGACCCCTTGTCCTGGACTTCCCCAACATCGGGAACAATCTTCCTGCATCTAGCCTGTCCAACCCCTTAAGAATTTTGTAAGTTTCTATAAGATCCCCTCTCAATCTCCTAAATTCCAGAGAGTATAAACCGAGTCTATCCAGTCTTTCTTCATAAGACAGTCCTGACATCCCAGGAATCAGTCTGGTGAACCTTCTCTGCACTCCCTCTATGGCAATAATGTCCTTCCTCAGATTTGGAGACCAAAACTGTACGCAATACTCCAGGTGTGGTCTCACCAAGACCCTGTACAACTGAAGTAGAACCTCCCTGCTCCTAAACTCAAATCTATAAACATCGTCTATTGCATTCTGTAGTCCTGAAGTGGCTTCTTTCGAAAGGTGAGAGAACAAGCAGAGACGATACGACGTTTTCGCCAAACCATTTTAACTCCCATTCCCATTTGCATAAAGACCATTCTGTCCTTGGCCTCCTTCATTACCAGAGTGAGGCCACTTGAAAAATGGAACAATAGCATCTCATTCAAATTCAACTTCACATTTATTATCACGTTGACCAATTAAGGTTACAGTGTTATTTGAATTGCCATGCAACAATACATTTAAAAGAACACAACACAATTAAAAGAATGATAGGACGTAACATAAACATCCACCACAGTGATCACTGTGATGCAAGGCAATAAAGTTCAGTCAGTCTTCCTCCTTTTGTTCACCTGTGTTTGGGGCCTTGACCCTCCGTAGTCGCCGTTATGGACGGCCCGATGTACAAGCCCTCTTGTTGGGATGATTGAAGCTCCGACGTCGGGATGGATGGAACACACTCCGCGGCTTGGAGTGAATAGGCCACTTTCTTACCGGAGACCGCAGCTTCCCGGTGTTAGTCAGAGCTCTTCTCTGGCGATCCCCGGCAAGGGATCCCTGGCTCCGGGATGGTAAAGTCCGCTCCATGCCCGTAGCTAGAAGCTCCGCAGAACTTCACGATGTTAAAGTCAGCAGGTCGGCGGTCGGAACCATTCTTCTGGCTCTGTGATGGAAGTCCGCACCGCGCCTGTTGCTGAAGCTCTGGCCGTCTACGGGAAAGGCCGCACCAATCCAAGCTGTTAGGCCACGGGGGAGGCAAAAATGCGACTAGGAGAAAATCGCATCTTTGCCGAGGTAAGTGACTGGAAATGGTTTCCCTCTATTCCCCACCACCAACCCCCAAATAAAAACATACTGAGAAACATTAACACACACATTTAGACATACTAAAAAAAAACAAAAAAATGTCGAAATGACAGACACACTGTCAATCAAATAAATGACAGACACGCCCTCGCTGCGTCACCTGATGACGATATTCTCTGCACTACAACCCAACTTTTCTGTTCTTCCATATTCTGATCTTCCACCCCCAAGCCCTCTATTTACTGTTTATGCTCCCATTTTCCCATCCTCTCGTTCCATTCCACCCATATCCTTCCCTCTGGTTTTACATTTTACTCCTCTTGAGAAAATCATAAAGTGGGTCAGGCAGAATCGGTGGAGGGCATGGGCAGGTGATGTTTCAGGTTGGGACCTTTCTTCAGACTAATGGATTCGGTGGGGGAAGGGGGGTAGAAAGCTGGAAAAGAGAGGTGGGCGCAGGACAAAACTTCATCAGTGATTGGTGAATACAGGCTGAGAAGGGGTTTGATTGAAAAATGGGTAGAGTAAGTGACCAAGGCTGGATGTGAAAAGGAGACCGAAGGGTAAAGAGATGAGAAGCAAAATGAAATGGTAATTTCAGAGAGAGGATATAGGTAAGAGGGGGGATAATGGGGAAATGAGAATCCCTGGCTTGGGCAATGGGTGTACAAAGGATGGGGAAGGATCAGAGTGTCTGGGGGGGAATGTGTGATGGTGGGACAAATGGGTGTGCACCAGGATGGGTGGGACATAGGAAAGAGGGAGTACAGGAGTATTTGAAATTGGAGATTGAAATTGTCCTCTCTGCTCCTCTGCAGTTTAAAACCTGCAGAGGAGCCAGACAGCTATCATTATTCCATATAGAATTCTCTGAATTGATCTCAGTTGATATGACAGTTTTTTTAAATGGAGATTTTAACATTCATGTAAATAACAGCACAGACCTCGAGGCGACAGAGTTTCTGAGCTTACTTGACTCGCTCGACTTTACTCAACATGTAAATGAGGCCACTTCCAAACATGGAAATACATTGGACTCGGTGATATCCCGAGGGTTAAAAATTGATAACGTCCTGGTGTCTGATTTTACTGTTTCTGAGCATTTCTGTGTGTTTTTTTGATGTGTTTTTAAAGTTGTTTGTGCGCCCTTTGGAGTCTACATGTAAAAGGCACTTTTTAGATCCAGCAGCAGAACCTAAATTTTCTGAGCTTGTAAGTACATCCGTTCCTCTCAATGAGGGAGATTCTGTTGACGAAATAATAAAAGCTTAACAGTAACCTAGCTACGACACTTGATAAAGTTGCACCTCTTAAGATTAAAAGTGGTGAAATCATTGGACAAAGTCAGCATGGATTTACGAAAGGTAAATCATGTCTGACGAATCTTGTGGCATTTTTCGAGGATGTAACTAGTAGCGTGGATAAGGGAGAACCAGTGGATGTGGTATATCTGGACTTCCAGAAGGCTTTCGACAAGGTCCCACATAAGAGATTAGTATACAAACTTAAAGCATACGGTATTAGGGGTTCAGTATTGATGTGGATAGAGAACTGGCTGGCAAACAGGAAGCAAAGAGTAGGAGTAAACGGGTCCTTTTCACAATGGCAGGCAGTGACTAGTGGGGTACCGCAGGGCTCAGTGCTGGGACCCCAGCTATTTACAATATATATTAATGATCTGGATGAGGGAATTGAAGGCAATATCTCCAAGTTTGCGGATGACACTAAGCTGGGGGGCAGTGTTAGCTGTGAGGAGGATGCTAGGAGACTGCAAGGTGACTTGGATAGGCTGGGTGAGTGGGCAAATGTTTGGCAGATGCAGTATAATGTGGATAAATGTGAGGTTATCCAATTTGGTGGCAAAAACAGGAAAGCAGACTATTATTTAAATGGTGGCCGATTAGGAAAAGGGGAGATGCAGCGAGACCTGGGTGTCATGGTACACCAGTCATTGAAAGTAGGCATGCAGGTGCAGCAGGCAGTGAAAAAAAGCGAATGGTATGTTAGCTTTCATAGCAAAAGGATTTGAGTACAGGAGCAGGGAGGTTCTACTTCAGTTGTACAGGGTCTTGGTGAGACCACACCTGGAGTATTGCGTACAGTTTTGGTCTCCAAATCTGAGGAAGGACATTATTGCCATAGAGGGAGTGCAGAGAAGGTTCACCAGACTGATTCCTGGGATGTCAGGACTGTCTTATGAAGAAAGACTGGATAGACTCGGTTTATACTCTCTGGAATTTAGGAGATTGAGAGGGGATCTTATAGAAACTTACAAAATTCTTAAGGGGTTGGACAGGCTAGATGCAGGAAGATTGTTCCCGATGTTGGGGAAGTCCAGGACAAGGGGTCACAGCTTAAGGATAAGGGGGAAATCCTTTAAGACCGAGATGAGAAAGACTTTTTTCACACAGAGAGTGGTGAGTCTCTGGAACTCTCTGCCACAGAGGGTAGTTGAGGCCAGTTCATTGGCTATATTTAAGAGTGAGTTGGATGTGGCCCTTGTGGCTAAGGGGATCAGAGGGTATGGAGAGAAGGCAGGTACGGGATACTGAGTTAGATGATCAGCCATGATCATATTGAATGGCGGTGCAGGCTCGAAGGGCTGAATGGCCTACTCCTGCACCTAATTTCTATGTTCTATGTTTCTAAAAGGAAAGTAAGGGTTAAAACATCTCCATGGTTAAATAACTGTCCATACGTTTAAAAAATCATGTAGAGTAGCCAAAAGAAAGTGGAGAAAAACAGGACTAGAAGTACATCTTGGCATCTACAAATAAATTATTGCTACTTATAATAATGCTGTAAGATCTGCAAGGAGGACCCGTTTTTCCTCAAATTATCGCAGAAAGTGGTGGAAATAGTAAGATTTTTTTTCTCCACCATTGGCAGATTACTAAACTGCTTCAACACCTGCTTTTTTAAGCCAAGCTTCTGCTGAAAAATGTGAGTGCTTGCCGATTATTTTAAAGATTAGGTTCAGACTATTAGAGCTGGTATCCCTTTAGATTCTACTGTCCTCTGCTGCCGACCTACCAAGGCACAGGCAAAAATGAGCAGTTATATAAGTATTTCTATGTCAGAACTTTGTAAAATTGTGGCTGAGCAAATCCACGACCTGTCATTTTGACGCGGCTCCTTTTAAAGAATGTTTTTAACAGTTTATCTAGTTTTGTGCTTACAATTATAAACATCTCCCTTGAGACTGGAACTTTCCCAGATTCTTATAAAACGCTGACTAAAAGCCTCTACTAAAGAATCAAAATTTAGACATGGGCTACTGAGTAATTATAGACCCATATCACACCTACCCTTTATCAGCAAGGTACTGGAGAAAGTAGTATTCAACCAAATACAAGACTTTCTGAATCAAAATGACATTTTAGAGAAGTTTCAATCTGGTTTCAGAGCAAATTACAGCACTGAGACTGACCTGATCAAAATAGTCAGTGAAATAGACAATAGGTGCAGGAGTAGGGCATTTGGCCCTTCGAGCCAGCACCGTCATTCAATGTGATCATGGCTGATCATCCCCAATCAGTACCCCGTTCCTGCCTTCTCTCCATATCCCCTGACTCCACTATCTTTAAGAGCCCTATCTAGCTCTTTCTTGAAAGCATCCAGAGAACCGTCCTCCACCGCCCTCTGAGGCAGAGAATTCCACAGACTCACAACTCTCTGTGAGAAAAAGTGTTTCCTTGTCTCCGTTCTAAATGGCTTACCCCTTATTCTTAAACTGTGGCCCCTGGTTCTCCCCCAACATCGGGAACACGTTTCCTGCTTCTAGCGTATCCAAACCCTTAACAATCATATATGTTTCAATAAGATCCCCACTTATCTAAACTCCAGAGTGTACAAGCACAGCTGCTCCATTCTCTCAGCAAGCGACAGCCCGCCATCCCTGGAATTAACCTTGTAAACCTACGCTGCACTCCCTCAATAGCAAGAATGTCCTTCCTCAAATTAGGGGACCAAAGCTGCACACAATACTCTAGGTGTGGTCTCACTAGGGCACTGTACAACTGCAGAAGGACCCCTTTGCTCCTATACTCGACTCCTCTTGTTATAAAGGCCAACATGCCATTCACTTTCTTCACTGCCTGCTTTACCTGCATGCTTACTTTCATAGACTGATGAACAAGGACCCCCAGGTCCTTCCCCTTTTTCCAACATGACACCATTTAGATAATAACCTGCCTTCCTGTTTTTGCTACCAAAGTGGATAACCTCACATTTATCCACATTAGACTTCATCTGCCATGCATCTGCCCACTCCCCCAACCTGTCCAAGTCACCCTGCATTCTCATAGTATCCTCCTCACAGTTCACACTGCCACCCAGCTTTGTGTCATCTGCAAATTTTTTAATGGTACTTTTAATCCCTTCATCCAAATTATTGATGTATATTGTAAATAGCTGCGGTCCCAGCACCGAGCCTTGCGGTACCCCAGTAGTCACTGCCTGCCTTTCTGAAAGGGACCCGTTAATCCCTACTCTTTGTTTCCTGTCTGCCAACCAATTTTCTACCCCACATACCATGTGCCCTAATTTTGCCCACTAATCTGCCATGTGGGACCTTATCAAATGTTTTCTGAAAGTCCAGGTACACAACATCCACTGGCTCTCCCTTGTCAATTTTCCTAGTTACATCCTCAAAAAATTCCAGATGATTAGTCAAACATGATTTCCCCTTCATAAATCCATGCTGACTTGGACCAATCCTGTTACTGTTATCCAAATGCGTGGCTTTTTCATCTTTTATAATTGACTCCAGCATCTTCCCCACCACCGATGTCAGGCTAACTGGTGTAAAATTCCCTGTTTTCCCTCTACCGCCTTTCTTAAAAAGTGGGATAACATTAGCTACCCTTCAATCCACCAAAACTGATCCTGAGTCTATAGAACATTGGAAAATTATCACCAACGCATCCACGATTTCTAGAGCCACTTCCTGGGATGCAGACCATCAGGCCCTGGGAATTTATCAACCTTCAGTCCCATCAGTCTACCCCACAGCATTTCCTGCCTAATGTGGATTACGTTCAGTTCCTCCATCACCCCAGATCCTCTGGCTACTACTATATCAGGAAGATTTTGTGTGCCCTCCTTAGTGAAGACGGATCCAAAGTACCTGTTCAACTCATCTGCCATTTACTTGTTCCCCATAATAAATTCACCTTTTTCGGCCTTCAAGGGTCCAACTTTGGTCTCAACTAATTTTTTCCTCTTCACATATCTAAAGTGTCCTTAGAGTTAGCATTGACGAGGACAAAGTCTCAGTGCTGTTCCTCTTAGACATCACAGCAGCTTTTGACACCATAGTCTTATTCTTATTCAATATTCTTATTGCTTGCCTAGAAAACTGGGTCGGCCTGTCAGATCAGGTACTAATTTGGTTCCAATCATCATACATCAGGGCTCGAAATTAATGGTTACCTGGGTGCCAATGGCCACCAAAAGTTCAGCCGGGCAACCTAAAAGCCGTGCCATTTTGCCCAGCTTGGCAAGCACCCGGGATACCTACAGTTCAATTCTGAGAGGGCCCCCCTCTCTATCTCTCTCTGTCACTCTCCGTCTCTGCCTACCATCTGTGTCCGGGCCGCTGGGTTCCGCTCTCTGATCTTTGGCTGGGTCTCCGCTCTCTGCCCTCCGCCCGCTCCTCATCTGCCGGCACGGCCAGCCGCCTTGCACATGCGCACTGCCACGGCCTGCACATCTTCCCCCTGCATATGCGCTCAACCACGGCCAGCACACCATCGGCCGCCCTGCACATGCGCACTGCCACGGCAACTGGTCGACGCCGGGCTCTTTCTCCCTCCCTTTGCATTGTGGGAGATCTGGCCGCCACTGCTGTCCGGTGCCGCCTCGCGGCGACTTTCTGAAAACCCACGCAGAATCACTCCCTGGAGCTGGAGTAACTCCCTGGAGTAACTCTTGCTTCTGGGAGCAAGAGTTACTCCAAAAATATTCCAAATGGAATTTAAACTGGCGGTGGTGAAGGGTCCACCATCAAACTCCAAACTCCGAACAATAACAGCCTATTGCACTTTATCTGTTTATTTATTGTGTATATATATGGTCTATGGTATATAGACACACTGAATTTATCTCTTGTTCTGTATTATGTTTACATATTCTGTTGTGCTGCAGCATGCAAGAATTACATTGTCCTATCTGGGACACATGACAATAAAATTCTCTTGACTCTTGACTTTAATCTTTAAATGTAGTTGTGTCTGGTTGGGTAACTATGGTAGGGTGGAGACTATTCCATGCTATAATTGTGCAGGGGAACTCCATGGAACAACCAGCATCTCTGGATAGAAGAAATTGGGTGACGTTTCAGGTAGATACCCTTCTTTAGACTCCTCTGGTTTTAGTGTTTTTAGTTTAATTTAAAGATACAGCGTGGAAACAGGCCCTTCGGCCCACCAAGTCCACTCCGACCACCGATCACCCATACACTAATTCTATCCCACACATTAGCGATGTGAGTCAAGAGTGTTTTATTCTCGCACGTCCCAGTTAGAACAATGAAATCCATACTTGCAGCAGCACAACAGAACTGCAGATGCTGGTTTAAATTGAAGATAGACATAAAAAGCTGGAGTAACTCAACAGGTCAGACAGAATCTCTGGACAGAGGAAAATATTACATTTTGGGTTGGGTCTGAAAAAGGTTCCTGCACACCTTTGGAATGTGGAAGGAAACAAGAGCACCCGGAGAAAACCCATGCGATCAAAGGGAAAAGGAGCAAACTCCATACAGACAGCACCCATACTCAGGATCAATTCTGGGTCTCTGGCACTTTTAAGCATCAACTTTATGGCCACTGTACTGCCCCATAGTCTTGAACTGAATTAAAACATACAGCATGTATTGGAAAACAAAATATAGTGGCACACACTGGTAGACTTTCTGCCTCACACCAGAGATCTGTGTTTGATCTTGTCCTCGGGCACTGTCTGTGTTGAATTTGCACATTCTCCCTGCAAGCGTGTGGGTTTCCTCCCACATCCCAAAGACGCATTGGTTTTGTAGGTTAACTTGTACCTATAAAATTGCCCCTAATGTGTAGGGAGTGGGTGAGGAAAGTGGGATAACATTGGTGAAGCAGCCTTTTTCAACTACGCCCCCAAGCTGTGGAATACCCTACCCAGGGTGATAAGAGACGCCCACTCAGTTGACATATTTAAACGGCAGCTGAAAACTTATCTTTTCAATCAAGCTTTTAACTGACTTTATTTCTCCTGTATTTGACCTCAGTGTTTTTGTTTTTTGTTCTTTTACACTCTCAATTTTATATTATATTTTTATATAAATCTGTGCTTTTTATGCTGTTAACTGTCTATGTCCTTACTGTTTTACATTGTATTTTTGTTTAGACCTGTGTTTTTGGAGAAAGCACTTTGATTTGCATTCATTTATATGAAAAGTGCTATACAAATAAAGTTATTATTATTATTAAAACCTTTAATTTTGATCTTTTCCCAGTTTTGGTGAGTGGTCATGAGTGGAATGTGTAAACTCTGTACAGACAGCACCCGTAGGCAGGATCAAACCCGGGTCTCTGGCACTGTAAAGCAGCAACTCTACCATTGCCCAACCGTTTGTTAGTGGTCTTTTGTAATATTTTGTGCTTTGGAGTAATCTCTAACTTCCCGAAGGCATCACATACACAAATAGCATTGCATCCGTATTTAAATTTTGTGCTTTGATTTGTGCAAGGCTGCATGAAGCATTTAGAATATAATTTTGAATTAAAAGTAGCAGACTGAATAAGCACAGATCAGAGAAAAAAAATATTGGTAATGGTCTAAGTCTAGCTTGGCAATTCATGCAAATTTCAAAATTTGATTTAAGGTTTGAAAGTATGAATTGGGTTACGATGCTTAAAATTGCATTGAAAGAATGGCAAAACTGTTCTGGAAATTGGGCTGTTAAGTTCGTTGAAGAGTTTTTTATCCCTTATTTTATTCTGTTGTTACTATTATTTTGTTGAAGCAAGGAAATTACATTGTTCCTTTAAAGCCATCCTCCTTTCTAAGAAGGGATGGATGGGCGAGTTCAGTTTAGAGATACAGCATGGAAACACACCCTAAGCCCACTGAGTCCATGCTGACCATTGATCACCCATTCGCATTAGTTCTACGTTATTCCACTTTCTCATCCACCCAATACAAATTAGGGGCTATTTTACAGAGGCCAATTAACCACACCTCTTTGGTCATGGAAAAAGTGCTAACTCCTCACAGAGGAGCCCAAGGTTATGATTGAACCCAAGATTCTGGCCATATGAGGCAGCAGCTCTACCAGCTGGGCCACTGTGAGGGTTTAGGTAAGAAATGTTTGGGCTTGGAAATACCTGGAATAATCTTAATACACAACATTTCAACATGGGCTGCTCAACTTGCTGTATCCTTGAAAGTATTTTAGCTGTTTTGTTTTCAAGTGTATGTGCAATCTTTTTTTTTTGATCAGCGTCTGTGTGTAGAACCTTTACTTTATTTGTATTTCTCCCATTTTTGAAAGTGCAGAAAAATAACCAACAAACCTTGGCCTGATTTCGTAAAGATGCAAACATGAAGGATATTGATGTCAGAATAGAATATGTAATTCCCGAGCCTGGATGTAAAACAGTGAATAGAAAATCCCCACGTTTGGAAACGCACAAAAATCAAGAAGAAACACAGGTTAGACTTGTATGTTTAATTTAATGAAAAGGTTTTAATACCATATATTGTGTTTGCTTTTTATGGATGAAATTTGTTATATAACAATACAGCACAAATGGCCGGACATGTTTGTCCAACTAATTTAAATTCCTATTGACATAATCCTTACATTTCATATAGTTGTACAGTACAGACAATAGGCCTTTTGGCTCACCTCATCCTTGCCAACCAAGGAGCCTTCCTGAGTAGGTCCTATTTGTTTGTATTTGGCCCATATCCCTCTAAATATTTCCTATCCAGCCATCTGTCCAATTGTCCTTTAAATGTTGTTAATGTTTCAGCCTTTACCACTTCCTCCGACAGCGAATTCAGTGTACCCACAATCATCTATGTAGGAAAACCCACTCCTCAGATCCTTTTGAAATATTTCTCCACATACCTTCTAAGACTCTACCCTCGGAAGAAGTCTGTGACTGCCCATTTTATCATTGGCCCTCATGATTTTATAAACTTCCAGAAGATCTATTGTCATCACTCCACTTTTATTTTGCTCCAGGAAAAAGTTCTAGCCTATCTAGTCACCTTATAACTCAAACCCTCCAGCCCAGCAACATCCTTAATCTTTTCTATACCTTTTCTACCTTAATCCCATCTTTCCTATAGCCTGGCAACAAGAATTGCACACATTACGGCAACTGCAGATCAACCATCCTTTTATACGTCTATAACATGACAACTTGTGCTCATTATCATAACTAATGAAAGCAAGCATGCCTGGCACCTTCTTCACCATCTTGTCTACCTCACATGTTTCAGTGGGATTTTTCTCTCTCTTTTGCTTGTTTGATCTTTCTTAAATGCATCTTAACCATGGTAGAGTGTTCCATATTCTCCCAGTTTGTTTGAAAAAATTGAAGCTCTATACTTTTCATTCATTACAATCGTGAGTGAGCAAAAGTAAAGGCTAATGTTCATTTTATAGAATCATTAAATTTTAGCCATTAACCCCAGCACAACTTCATTGGATATTGTAGTATCCTATATGTTTTGACTGCTTTCTTTCCAATAATCTGCACCTCAAAATTATTAACTCTGCAGATGCTATTCTCTCGTTTGGACCATTTATCCCTTTAACAATGCATTTTATTTTTCGGGAGGAAATAATAGTTATCTCTGGGGGAAAAACAACATTATAAAAATACTGTTGTTTTCTGTCATTTAGCCAAATTCTTATTCACACTGCAATTTTGTTTAATACAATAACAGTTAAAGTATCATGTATTGAGAAAAACATTGGTTGTAGCAAATGTGCAATGCTAAATGTCATTCTTCAATTTGTACTTGAATACTATATTTAACTAGATTTAATAAATTATATCTTTGGATTTTTTTTTTTAAATCACAGCTCTTAGGGTAACTATAATTATAAAGTAGTATGCAAAAAGGTTGCTTTAATTTAAGAAGCCTTATGAGTTTATAATGTGACTGATAGAATGGGGAGAAAGTTTCATGGTGGACTGGGAGACTGCTTACTTAACTGTTCTCCAGTGAGTCACATGAATGTAAAAAAAGTAATGACTTTGCAGATGACATATTAATAGGGCAACAATCACTGCAGTTTTTCAAACCACAACAATTTTATTTGTGTAATGCGTTAGAGTCGGCATAGCTCTCCTTATAATATAGCACTTCTCAGCACTTTATTGGATTGTCATTTTGGATTATGCACTCAAATTCTGAGGTAGGAGTGTTGTTAAGTCAGGGCTGATATCATAATTTGGCAGCTGAACTGAATGCAGCAAAATTCTATGCAATTACATTTTCTAGAAGTCTGTTGAAGAATATGTTGGCTGTGTTATGAAAACCTCCTGTGCTTTGGGGGAAAAGGCCTCGGGGTTCAATATATCTCTTTAGCAGAAGTGGACAAGGCCTGGGTTAACATCTTGTTCTAAAGGTAGCACTTCCAATCACGCAGCTTTGTAACAGAATTATGAGCAGAGATTGTGAATGCCAGATTAAGGCTGCCAGTATATGTACACATTTACCCTTCTGAAATGGATAAAAGTTAGTACTATTGAACCAGGCATGGAATTCAATGCTATTTTTTACAATATCATCAACAACCATCAGCATCAAGGCATTTGCTTGACCATTGGAGGTTTCAAATAATCAGCCGCATACTGTTGTAGTGCAGAAGGAGTCGATTCTCAGAACTTGGAGGGACATCTGAATCCCAGTATACTGATTTGGAATCTGTAATTTTGAAAGTTTCTCAGTGATTGTTGTTATGAAACTATTAGATCATGATTTTAAATCCACCTCTTTTAATTGATATCTTACAGGGCAGGAAGTCAGTTTCCTAATGTGGTCTGATCTGTTAGTATTGTGGTAAATTCTTAACTGTCCTCTGAATTAACCTTGCATGCCTTTTGGGTATATCAGACATGTACATCAATATATAAGAAAAACAAGGAAGATTATCAGGGCACAGCTGCACCAGTCAAATTACCCTATAAAAGTAGTTCTTTTATCTTGGAATGTATGCTTAGATTAGGAAATCTGTCCCCGAGACATGTCAAACAATAGCCAGATTGTTCCATTACAATCCCTAAATATTTATTGGCCTGTTAGCAGGATACACTCACCATAACTGATCACACTGAGGTTTATAGAAAGAAAGGATTTACTTCATTTTTCACTCTGGACCCCACCAAGTTTCACAACATCGTCAAATGTGCATTATAACCATATAACCATATAACAATTACAGCACGGAAACAGGCCATCTCGGCCCTTCCAGTCCGTGCCGACCATTTGTTTTCCCCTAGTCCCATCTACCTGCACTAAGACCATACCCCTCCATTCCCTTCACGTCCATATACCTATCCACTTTACTTTTAAGTGTTAAAATCGATCCTGCCTCCACCACTTCTGCTGGAAGCTCATTCCACACAGCCACCACCCTCTGAGTAAAGAAGTTCCCCCTCATGTTACCCCTAAACTTCTGTCCCTTAATTCTCATGTCATGCCCTCTTGTTTGAATCTTCCCTACCCTCAATGGGAAAAGCTTAACCTATCCCCCCTGGTTAAATCCCTCCCGACCTATGTTCAAGACACCTCACACGCTGTTCGTCGACTCCAGGACTTCCGTTTTCTAGGCCCCCATTCCCTCATCTTCACCATGGATGTCCAGTCACTCTACACCTCCAACCCCCACCAGGAGGGTCTCAAAGCCCTCCGTTTCTTCCACGACCGTAGAATCAACCAATCCCCATCTACTAATATTCTCCTCCGCCTAGTGCAGCTGGTCCTTAATAACTTTTCGTTTGACTCCTCTCATTTCCTCCATATACAAGGCGTAGTTATGGGCACGCGCATGGGCCTTAGCTATGCCTGCCTCTATTTGTAGGGTACATCGAACAATCCTTGGTCGAGAAGCACCGTGGACCTATCCCCGAACTCTACCTCCACTACATCGATGACTGCATTGGTGCTATCTCCTCCACCCACACACTGACTACATCCATTTCACCACTAACTTCCATCCGGCACTCTAATACACCTGATCAATTAGTGACATTTCCCTACCATTTCGTTTGTAAAATATTTTTATTAGAAGTAAATACATATTAAGAAGGTATAACATAAAATAAAAAGAAAGAGACATATTCGTCACATACATTCTTAATATTTTTAAAGTTTACAATCAATCTTATTTATACTTCTATACTTTTTATTATTTTATAACAGAAAGAAGATAGTAAAGAGAAATAATAAAGAGAAATAAAATAAAAGTAGAAAATCAATAATATGAGTGGAGTATTAAGCAGGCTATTCTTCATTGGAGATATGTCAGTGGTCTATTATATATAGTTCTTCATCTATTCCTTCGTTCAGGTTTCAGTCAGGCCCTCGAACCAGACCACCTTGACCCTTTAAATATTCAATAAATGGAGACCATATTCCTCTGAACTGATCTAGCTTGTCCAAAAGGACAAGTCTTAATCTTTCCAGATGAAGTGTCTCCGACATTTCTGTAATCCACATTTTGATTGTGGGGGATGTAGGACCTTTCCAAAATCTTAATATTAATTTTTTACCAATTATTAAACTATAATCGATAAAAAATCTTTGCTGTGTTGTTAGTAGTTGATCCGTTTCTAATATTCCTAATATGATTAATTTTGAGTCTGGAGTCAGATTTGCATTAACTACATTCGAGATTATCTTAAAAATTTCTATCCAAAAGTTAGTAATTTTTATACATTTTGTGAATGAGTGCGTTAGATTAGCTTCTAAGTGCTGACATTTATCACATATAGCAGAAACAATTGAAAAAAATTCTGTTTAATTTGGATTTTGAAAAGTGTAATCTATGTAAAACTTTAAATTGTATCAAGGACTGTCTGCCATTTAATGAGCAGTGGGGTATATGTTGTAAACTTTCATTCCATACTTCTAGACTAATTGTTTGACCTAATTCGTTTTTCCATACTTGTCTATATATTTCCGACATTGGTACATCATTTTCCAATAAAATATTATAAATATATGATATTAATTTTTCTGTTCGGATATTTATTTAGACATTCATCTAAAATTTCTGTCTTTCTATTTCTAAAATCCTGTGTGTTTGATTTAACATAGTCTCTAATTTATAAATATCTAAAGTACTCTTTTGAGTGTAATCTGTAATTTTGTTGTAATTCCTGAAATGAAAGAAAGAGACTTTCCCTGTAGAGATCACCCATCTTATTAATTCCATAGTTCTTCCATTGTAAAAAACCTTTATCCATCATTGAGGGTTTAAAAGTAATGTTGTTTACAATGGGAAGAGCCAATGGTATACTTTCCAATTTTAATGTTTTCTTTAATTGTTTCCAGATACGTATCCCACTTTCTATTATTGGATTTCCTCTATAAATTTTCTTGCGTATTTTAGTATTGGCAAATAAAATCGAGCTAATTTCGAAAGGTGAACAATCTTCCTTTTCCATTTTTAACCAGTTTGGCTGTTTATCTAATTCTTCCAACCAAAAATTCATATTTTTAATATTAATGGCCCTGTCTCACTGTGCGAGTTGACCCACGAGGTACCCCGAGTGACAGACTCGTGGCTGTGCACGAGACTGCAAGTTTATGATCAAGTGTGTAACCGAGTTCCCACGGGTATGTCATTGCTGCGATGTTCCTAGTTCCTCTCCCGAGTTAGCAAGTTCCTCTCCCGTTACTCTTGAGCCAACCGTGAATGAAGGTATGTTTTAATAAAGCAACAATGTTAAAATACATCTCCATCCTGTGGTTTTGAGTTATTTCAGCGCGGCGGCATCTATTGATATGACCTACAATGGGAAAATGCGCATCCTCCAGTAACCAAGCATTTCTTGTTGTTTTATGTTTTTAAATACTTTTTTGCAATGGATCTCTATTTTAAATAATTTTAAAAAAGGAAGCAGCCCGGGTGACTGACATTGAGCGGCCGCCGGGACCCGACAGCAGACACACACACACACACACACACACACACACACACACACACACACACACACACACACACACACACACACACACACACACACACACACAGAGAGAGATACACACAGACAGCAGGACTGGCCGCCACTTCAGAGGAAGGAAGCAGCTCGGGTGACTTTGAGCGGCCGCCGGGACCCGACATCAGACACACACACAGATACAAACAGAGAGGGAGAGAGAGAGACACACACACACACACACACACACACACACACACACACAGACAGCAGGACTGGCCACCACTTCAGAGGAAGGAAGCAGCTCGGGTGACTTTGAGCGGCCGCCGGGACCCGACAGCACACACACACACAGATACACACAGATAGACAGAGAGGGAGAGAGACAGACACACACACACACACACACACACACACACACACACACACACACACACACACACACACACACACACACACACACACACACAGATACACACAGACAGACAGAGACACACACACACACACACAGATACACACAGACAGCAGGACTGGCCGCCACTTCAGAGGAAGGAAGCAGCTCGGGTGACTGACATTGAGCGGCCGCCGGGACCCGACAAGGCTCTTGGGTGCTGGGATCATTCTCTGCGGGATGGTTAGCGCGGGAGACATGTGTAGGAGAGGAGTGCTGACTGCAGGCAGACACTTTAGTAGTGATTGCCCACCAGCCTCAAAAGCCGCTGTGTTTCCCTGTCCCTATGATAGCAGGGGGCATTCAAGCAGCACAATAGCCCCCTCCCCCTCCACGCCAACACAAAGGGCAACGATCCCAAGGCTTTAGGGGCAGAAACGGAAGGCAGGCGCAACAAGCTGGCGTAACGCGGGCCAGGTAACATCTCTGGAGAAGGTGACGTTTTGGATAAGGGCTCGTCTTCTGAAGAAGGATCTCGACCCGAAAAGTCACCTATTCCTTCTCTCCAGAGTTGCTGCCTGACCCGCTGAGTTACTCCAGCTTTTTCGTTGAATGGGTGACGTTTCGGGTCGAGACCCTTCTTCGGACTGAAAATAAAACTTGCCTCGCTTGAAGCAGCTTGTAAATTAAAACATAAAATCAAAAAATATTAAAGGTCGACTCATTTATGTGCTGTATTCATTCACCTGGCCTATTGCTGTCCTCCCTCGTCCACCGTGAGCGCTGGACAACTCACCGGATGGAAACCTCCGCTGCATCCCGGGCGGAGGGCGATGATCACCGGACTGACCGGCAAGTAGAGGCGGCGGGTCGGCCAAGCCGGGCTCCCCGCCACCGGGATAGACACCAACTACTGGACTAAGCTCAGCGGGATCTCTGGAGAAGTCTGAAGTAAGGTCCCGACCCGAAATCTCACCCATCCCATCTCTCCAGAGATGCTGCCTGTCCCTCGGAGTTACTCCAGCATTGTGTGTGTCTATCTCCGGTGTGAACCAGCATCTGCAGTTCCTTCCCAATCCCACACTCTCGGCCCCGGGGGGGTGGATGGAGCATCACACGTGGACACATCCCACCCACCACCCCAGACTTGCCCCTTCGGCAGGTCTTTAAGCCGTTCATTGAGACAGAGTGAAGCCACGGGGCAGGCGCCTCAGTAATAAAGGACAAGTGGCAGAAAGGCCGAAGATAGACACAAAATGCTGGAGTAACTCGGCGGGACAGGCTGCATCTCTGGAGCGAAGGAATGGGTGGCATTTCGGGTAAGTCTGAAGAAGGGTCTCGACTCTATTCCTTCTCTCCAGAGATGCTGCCTGGTCCGCTGAGTTACTCCAGCATTTTGTGTCTATCTTTGGTTCAGTCTTTACTCGAGCAAAAGAACAGATTATTAAAGTTCCCACGGTAGACTCACGAGACACTAAGATAAACGCACGGGGCCACTACATTATTACAACGAGTTTAAATGTTTCCATTTTTAACTTGAACAGTTAATTTGACTCGTGGAAAAAATCAAACATGTTTGATTTTTTTCACGAGTTAACAAGTTTCCCGAGTACCTGCCGTTAGCGCCACGAGTCGATAAGTTGCTCGTGCGCGTTCCGACGTTCCCGCTACGTGATCACCACGAGTGAAAACTCGGGGTCACTCGTGGGCCAACTCGCACAGTGAGACAGGGGTTTAACTGCCCAGTAGCAAAACATAAAATTAGGCAGTGCAAAACCTCTATTTATTTTTGATTTACATAGATGTTTTTTATTTATTCTATGGCTCTTACAATCCCAAATAAAATTGGTAACTATAGAGTCCAGTTTCTTAAAAAAAAAATTTAGGAAGATATATCGGGATCAGTTGAAACAGGTATAATAATTGCGGAAGAAAAATCATTTTTATCACATTAATTCTATCTAGCATTGAAATAGGTAATGTTTTCCAATATAGGATATTCTTCAGTAGTTTATTGAGTAGGGGTGGGAAATTAGATTTAAATAAAGAATCATATCTTTTTGTTACATAAATTCCAAGATATTTGATTTTTTTCATTTGCTATCTTAAAAGGAAATTGTTGTAGTATATGTGGGTTATTTCCCATTATTGCCATGTTCACTTTTATTCCAATCAATTCTATATCCTGAAAACAAGCCAAATTGAGTTATTAAATCTAATAAGTTAGGGATACTAGTTTCAGGCTTTGTAATATAAAGTAATACATCATCTGCGTATAAAGAGATTTTATTTTCAGTTTCTTTGGTTTCATACCCGTATATTTCAGGAGGTAATCTCACGGATTGTGCTAATGGTTCAATTGCCAGTGCGAACAGTAGTGGGGATAGAGGACAACCTTGTCTACAGCCTCTGGATAAATTAAATTTAGTTGATAACATTTGATTTGTTAATATTCTAGCTGTTGGATTGGTATATAGTAGTTTAACCCATGTTATAAACTTCTCTCCCAACTGAAAAGTTTTCATAACCGAAAATAAATGAGACCATTCAACCTTTCTCTGCGTCTAATGAGATAATTGCTGGATCTTTATTAATATTTCTTTTCGAGTATATAATATTGAATAATCGTCTCAGGTTATATGAGGAGTATCGTTTTGGTATATATCCTGTAAGATTTGAATGAATCACTTTATTAATCACTGTATTTAGTCTTTGTGCTAGTATTTTGGTTGATATTTTTTGATCAGTATTTAAAAGAGCTATGGCTCTATACGACCCTGGATCATCCAGATCTTTATCTAATTTAGGTATAAGCGTTATAATAGATTCATTTAATGTTTCTGGTAATTTCTGTTGTGCATAAATATATTCATAAAGTGTCTTCAAACGTGGTGCTATCAGATCATAGAATATTTTATACAATTCCCAACCAATACCATCCGGTCCTGGAGTTTACCATTTTTGGATGCTGATTGGAGACTCGGATTGGAGATACGGATTGGAGACTCGCCAATGGATTCTAACAATTAGAATAATAACACTACTAATATTAATAACTAACAGATACTAAAATTCATACAGCGGTATTATTATTAATTAAAGCTGATAACTACCAATTACTGATTAACAACTAATTACAGCTGATTTACTTAGAATTAGGTCAACAGTAAATATAATCACACAGAATATAAAGTTTGACTTCATTTATCCCCCCTGGCACTTTATTTATTTATTTATTTTTTCCTGCCCTTTTACATTTTTTTAAAAAATTATATCGTTTAATATGTATTAAGTATAGATATTATCATATACTTGACCGATGGATCCTGTACACATCAGAGTTTAATATTCCCGGTTAAATATTGTTATGGTATAACAATTTTAAGGAACCATGGAAATGGATAAGTTTGTAACATCGACTAAGGAAGTCGGTAGATTGCTAACAGCTAACTACACTAATATTAGATGTAGTTTTTTCTCTCTTTGTGCACCCTATTAATCTCTTAATCTATCTTTTTTTAATATTATTCTTTGTTATTATTGTTTTATATTTGAATGGAGTTATAAATTAATACAAATGAGATATATACGTGAGAGATACCCAAGGGTCTTGAAATTCATCTATTCGGAGTTCGGTTGTAAAGTCGGGTATGTCGAGCGGAACCATTTGCTCTATTACATACTCCTTAGATAAAAGATGCAAGACTTAAATGAATACGGGGAATGGAAGAATAACATTTTGTAGCTGGAATGTTAAAGGTATTAACAAACCAATTAAGAGAGGTAAAGTATTAGCACATTTAAAAGCACTTAAAGTAGACGTGGCATTTATCCAAGAGACACATCTAAAAAAAGATGCAGAGCATAGATTAAAGGCTAAATGGATTGACAAAGCGTATCATTCTTCTTTTACACACAAATCTAGAGGTGTAGCAATATAATTCGTAAAGGCATTTCATTTAAACACACTTCAAATGTAACTGATAGTGATGGTAGATATTATTGTAATAGGAGAATTATACACACAAAAAAATATTTTTGTCAATGTATATGGCCCAAATTTTGACAGCCCACTGTTTTTTAAGAAAATATTTAATACTATCCCAGAATTACCACAACACAACCTAATAATTGGAGGAGATTTAAATTGTACACTTGATCCTTATTTAGACAGATCATCAAGCAACGGAAAATTAAATCGCATTCCAGTGATCTAATAAATGCATATACAGATACCAGTAATATTAAAGATGTTTGGAGAATGCAAAACCCAGCTGGACGAGAATATTCATTTTACTCACCTGTGCATAAAACCTATTGAAGAATAGATTATTTTTTGGTAGATTTAAAACTTATCCCATTCACTTATAATTCAACATATCATAATATTATAATTTCAGATCACGCACCTTTAACTTTTATGATTAAAATAACTGGTAAAACGGAAAAACAGGGACAATGGAGATTTAACCCACAAATTTTAAAAGACAAATTAACTCAAGAATACATCACAAAACAGATTAAGATTTTCTTTGAAATAAATGATAAGCCAGAAATACCTTCGTCCCTATTATGGGAAACTTTAAAAGCGTATGTTCGGGGAATTATGATATCCTCTCAAGCATTTTATAATAAAGAGAATCGTTTAGGAACAACAGGCGTTGGAAAAGGAGATCAAACAATTAGACACGGAAAATGCTGCTAACCCAACCATGATAAAACATAATACAATCTCTGCATTGAAATATAAATTAAATAAAATACAGTCAGACCAAGATGTAAAACTCTACCAATATACTAAACAAATACAATTTGAATTCGGAGATACAGTGGCTTGCAAAAGTATTCATACCCCTTGAACTTTTCCACATTTTGTCACGTTACAACCACAAACGTAAATGTATTGTATTGGGATTTTATGCGATAGACCAACACAAAGTGGCGCATAATTGTGAAGTGGAAGGAAAATGATACATGGTTTTCAAATTTTTTTACAAATAAAAAACTGAAAAGTGTGGCGTGCAAAAGTATTCAACCCCTTTACTCTGATACCCCTAAATAAAATCCAGTGCAACCAATTGCCTTCAGAAGTCACCTAATTAGTAAATAGAGTCCACTTGTGTGTAATCTAATCTCAGTATAAATACAGCTGTTCTGTGAAGGCCTCAGAGGTTTGTTAGAGAACATTAGTGAACCAACAATGTTCCTTGGGCATCATGAAGCCCAAGGAACACACCAGACAGGTCAGGGATAAAGTTATGGAGAAGTTTAAAGCAGGGTTAGGTTATAAAAAAAATATCCCAAGCTTTGAACATCTCACGGAGCACTGTTCAATCCATCATCCAAAAATGGAAAAAGTATGGCAGAACTGCAAACCTACCAAGACATGATTGTCCACCTAAACTGACAGGCCGGGCAAGGAGTGCATTGATCAGAGAAGCAGCCAAGAGGCCCATGGTAACTCTGGAGGAGCTGCAGAGATCCACAGCTCAGGTGGGAGAATCTGTCCACAGGACAACTATTAGTCATGCACTCCACAAATCGGGCCTTCATGGAAGAGTGGCAAGAAGAAAGCCATTGTTGAAACAAAGCCATATGAAGTCCCGTTTGCAGTTTGCCACAAGCCATGTGGGGGACACAGCAAACATGTGGAGGAAGGTGCTCTGGTCTGATGAGACCAAAATTGAAGTTTTTGGCCTAAATGCAAAACGCTATGTGTTGCGGAAAACTAACACTGCACATCACCCTGAACACACCAGCCCCACTTTGAAACATGGTGGTGGCAGCATCATGCTGTGGGGATGCTTTTCTTCAGCAGGGACAGGGAAGCTGGTCAGAGTTGATGGGAAGATGGATGGAGCCAAATACAGGGCATCTTGGAAGAAAACCTGTTAGAGTCTGCAAAAGACTTGAGACTGGGGCGGAGGTTCACCTTCCAGCAGGACAACGACCCTAAACATACAGCCAGAGCTAAAATGGAATGGTTTAGATCAAAGCATATTCATGTGTTAGAATGGTCCAGACCAAAATCCAATTGAGAATCTCTGGCAAGTCTTGAAAATTGCTGTTCACAGACGCTCTCCATCCAATCTGACTGAGCTTGAGCTATTTTGCAAAGAAGAATGGGCACAAATTTCAGTCTCTAGATGTGCAAAGCTGGTAGAGACATACCCCAAAAGACTTGCAGCTGTAATTGCAGAGAAAGGTAGTTCTACAAAGTATTGACTCAGGGGGGCTGAATACTTTTGCACGCCACACTTTTCAGTTTTTTATTTGTAATACAATTAGGAAACCATGTATCATTTTCCTTCCACTTCACAATTATGCACCACTTTGTGTTGGTCGATCACATAAAATCCCAATAAAATACATTTACGTTTGTGGTTGTAACGTGACAAAATGTGGACAAGTTCAAGGGATATGAATACTTTTGCAAGCCACTGTAAACCACAAAAATTATTGGCTCGTCAATTACGAAAATTGGAGGGAGAAAAATTAATCCATAGGATTAAATCAGACAAAAGTGAATTACTAGTACAAACTAAAGATGGAGAAGATAAATGAGAGATTTTTGCAATATTATAAAAATTTATATTCAGCCAAAATGACAGAAAATCGGACAGGAATAGAAACATTAAAAAAAAATTGTAATCTAAAAGGACTGGATTTAGAAAATAGAGAATCACTAAACGCTGAAATAACTACTAAAGAAATCGAAGAATCTATTAGGTCATTTCCCTACCATTTCTGACCGACATCCACTATAAACCCACTGACTCCCATGGCTATCTGGACTACACTTCTTACCACCCTGCTTCCTGTAAGGACTCCATCCCCTAATCCCAATTCCTCCGTCTACGCCGCATCAGCACCCAGATTGAGGTGTTCCACACGAGGGCATCGGAGATGTCCTCATTCTTCAGGGAACAGGGGTTCCCCTCTTCCACTATAAATGAGGCTCTCATCAGGGTCTCTTCTGTACCCCGTGACTCTGCTCTCACTCCCCATCCCCCCCACTCGTAACAAGGACAGAGTCCCCCTTGTCCTCACCTTCCACCCCACCAGCCGTAACATACAACAAATAATCCTCCAACATTTTCGCCACCTGCAATGGGATCCCACCACAAATGTAGGTCCCTTGCAGTCAGAAACGGGTGAATTGATCATGGGGAACAAGGACATGGCAGACCAATTGAATAACTACTTTGGTTCTGTCTTCACTAAGGAAGACATAAATAATTTGCCGGAAATAGCAGGGGATCGCGGGTCAAATGAGATGGAGGAAATGAGTGAAATCCAGGTTAGCCGGAAAGTGGTGTTGGGTAAATTGAATGGATTAAAGGCCGATAAATCCCCAAGGCCAGATAGGTTGCATCCCAGGGTACTTAAGGAAGTAGCCCCAGAAATAGCAGATGCCTTAGTGATAATTTTTCAAAACTCTTTAGATTTTGGAGTAGTTCCTGAGGATTGGAGGGTAGCTAATGTAACCCCACTTTTTAAAAAGGGAGGGAGAGAGAAAACGGGGAATTACAGACCATTTAGTCTAACATCGGTAGTGGGGAAACTGCTAGAGTCAATTATTAAAGATGGGATAGCAGCGCATTTGGAAAGTGGTGAAATCATTGGACAAAGTCAGCATGGATTTACGAAGGGTAAATCATGTCTGACGAATCTTATTGAATTTTTTGAGGATGTAATTAGTAGAGTGGATAAGGGAGAAGCAGTGGATGTGTTGTATCTGGACTTTCAGAAGGCTTTCGACAAGGTCCCACACAAGAGATTGGTATACAAACTTAAAGCACACGGTATTGGTGGTTCAGTATTGAAGTGGATAGAGAACTGGCTGGCAGACAGGAAGCAAAGAGTAGGAGTGAACGGGTCCTTTTCAGGATGGCAGACAGTGACTAGTGGGGTGCCGCAAGGCTCAGTGTTGGGACCCCAGCTATTTACAATATACATTAATGATTTGGACAAGGAAATCTCGAAGTTTGCGGATGACACGAAGCTGGGGGGCAGTGTTAGCTGTGAGGAGGATGCCAGGAGGCTGCAGGATGACTTGGATAGATTGGGTGAGTGGGCAAATGCATGGCAGATGCAGTATAATGTGGATAAATGTGAGGTTATCCACTTTTGTGGCAAAAACAGGAAGGTAGACTATTATTTGAATGGTGACCGATTAGGAAAAAGGGAGATGCAGCGAGACCTGGGTGTCATGGTACACCAGTCATTGAAAGTAGGCATGCAGGCTGTGAAGAAAGTGAATGATATGTTGGCATTCATAGCAAAAGGATTTGAGTACAAGAGCAGGGAGGTTCTACTGCAGTTGTACAGGGTCTTGGTGAGGCCACACATGGAGTATTGCGTACAGTTTTGGTCTCCTAATCTGAGGAAAGACATTCTTGCCATAGAGGGAGTACAGAGAAGGTTCACCAGACTGATTCCTGGGATGGCAGGACTTCCATATGAAGAAAGACTGGATAGACTTGGCTTGTACTCGCTGGAATTTAGAAGATTGAGGGGTGATCTCATAGAGACTTACAAAATTCTTAAGGGGTTGGACAGGCTAGATGCAGGAAGATTGTTCCCGATGTTGCGGAAGTCCAGGACAAGGGGTCACAGTTTAAGGATAAGGGGGAAGTCTTTTAGGACCGAGATGAGAAAATCGTTTTTCACAGAGAGAGTGGTGAATCTGTGGAATTCTCTGCCACAGAAGGTAGTTGAGGCCAGTTCCTTGGCCATATTAAAGGGGAGTTGGATGTGGCCCTTGTGGCTGAAGGGATCAGGGGGTATGGAGAGAAGGCAGGTACAGGATACTGAGTAGGATGATCAGCCATGATCATATTGAATGGTGGTGCAGGCTCGAAGGGCCGAATGGCCTGCTCCTGCGCCTAATTTCTATGTTTCTATGTACACACAATGCTGGAGTAACTGCGGTTCAGGTAGAACATGGATAGCTGGAGAACATGTATAGGTAACGCTTTGGACCCTTCTTCAGACTGATAGTGGTTGTGGAGGGTAAAGAAATCTGGAAGAGAGGAAGGGCAGGGAAAGCCCAGCAAGTTATTGGTGGATAGATACAAAAAGTTGGAATAACTCTTTAGAGGAGGTGCACTTGAACCTCTGTCTCACTTGGAGGGACTGTCAGGGTCCCTGGATGGAGTTGAAGGAGGCGGTATAAGAGCAGGTGTTGCATCTCCTGCATTTGCAGGGGAGAGTACCTGGTGAAGGGGTGGTTTGGATGGGAAGGGGTAAGTGAACGAAGGAGTTGTGGACGGAGCCATCTCTGCGGAAGGCATAAAATAATGGCGATCGGAAGATGTGACCAGTGGTGGGGTCATGTTGCATGTGATGGAAATGGCGGAGGAAGATATGTTGAATGTCGAAGCTGGTGGGGTGAAAGATGAGAACTAGGGGGGCTCTATCCTTGTTGCGACTGGGGGAGAGGGAGCGAGAGCAGAACTACGGGACACAGAAGAGATGTGGATGAGGGATCCAACTTTTGGGGGGATATCTTGGATGTCTTAGAATGGAAAACCTCATCTTAGGAGCATATGCGGCATAGACAGAGGAATTGAGATTAGGGGATAGCATCTTTGAAAGAGGCAGGATGGGGAGAAGTGAGGTCGCGATAACTGGGAGTCGGTAGGTTTGTAATATATGTCAATCAGAGATGTCAATAGTCTGTCCCCTATGATGGAGGCAGAAGGGACAAGAAAGAAAGGGAGGGAGGTATCAGAGATAAACATTGAGGGCAGCATGAAAGTTAGTGGTGAAGTCCACCAGTTCTGTACAGTTGCAGGAGGCAGCCCCATTGCAGTTGTCGTTGTCGGGGAGAAAGAGTTGGTCCTGTACCTCTTTTCCAGCACTCCTTTCCCCCCCCCCCCCCCCCCGCCCCCACCCCTGCCACCCACCATTAATCTGAAGAAGGATAAGGGTACGAAAAGTCACCTATCCGTGTTCTCCAGGGATACTGCCTGCCCACTGACAAATTCAGCATTTTGTGTCCATCTTTGGTTTAAACCAGGTTCTGCAGTTCCTTGATATCGCAAGTAATAGGTGGATACAGGTGAGGGATGAAGGGGGGGGGGTGGGGGGGGGGGGGTTGGTTGGCAGATGGTTGGAACAAGGGCCAGAGATGAAAAAACAAAATATGTGAGACAAACGAATTGAAGAGTTGCAAATTGTGAAGCTGGAAGAAGAAATGTAGGTGAAAGACGAGGAGGGGATGGAGGCATTTGTGCAAGTCCAGTTGGGATACTGAAGGGGGGGGGGGGATGGGGAATGAAAAGTGGGGGAGAAAAATGGGAGACAGCCAATATATCCCTGAAACAATTATTGTTTGAAGGAACCAACAAAAAGGCAAGCATAGCTGGGGCCCATGTGAGTGCCCATGGCTACACCTTGAACTTTGAGACAGTGAGAGGAGTCGAAAGAGAAGTTGTTGAGGGTGAGGTCAAATTCAGTAAGGCAGAGGAGAGTGTTAGTAGTGGGAAATTGATTGGGTCTCTGTTCAAGGAAGAAACCTTCCTGGTGGGCCATGGAGCTGGAACTGGACATCTATGGTAAAGATAAGTGACTGGGGGTCGAAAAACTGAAAGATATTAAAGAGTTGAAGGGCATGTGGGGTGCCATGGATGTAGGTTGGAAAGGATTGGATGATGGGGGATAGGAGAGAATCAAAGTATGTGGAGATGAGTTCAGTGGGGCAGGAGCAGGCAGAAATAATGTGTCTGCCAGGGCAGTTCTGTGCGGATTTTGGGAAGCAGGTGGAAGCGGGCGGTGTGGGGTTGGAGGACGATATGGTTGAAGATGTGGCAGGCTTTCCCTCTGAGGCAGAGAATTGCACAGACTCACAACTCTCTGTGAGAAAAAGTGTTTCCTCGTCTCCGTTCTAAATGGCTTACTACTTATTCTTAAACTGTGGCCCCAGTTCTGGACTCCCCCAACATCGGGAACATGTTTCCTGCCTCTAGCGTGTCCAAACCCTTAACAGTCTTATATGGTTCAATGAGATTCCCTCTCATCCTTCTAAACTCCAGAGTTAACAAGCCCAGCCTCACCATTCTCTCAGCATATGACAGTCCCGCCATCCCGGGAATTAACCTTGTAAACCTACGCTGCACTCCCTCAATAGCAAGAATGTCCTTCATCAAATTAGGGGACCAAAACTACACACAATACTCCAGGTGTGGTCTCACTGGGGCTCTGTACACTGCAGAAGGACCTCTTTGCTCCTATATTCGACTCCTCTTGTTACAAAGGCCAACATGCCATTCGCTTTCTTCAATGCCTACTGTACCTGCATGCTTACTTTCATAGACTGATGAACAAGGAACCCCAGATCCCGTTGTACTTCCATTTTTCCCAACTTGATGCCATTTAGATAGTAATCTGCCTTCCAGTTTTTGCTACCAAAGTGGATAACCTCACATTTATCCGCATTAAACCTAATCTGCCATGCATCTGCCCACTTCCCCAACCTGTCCAAGTCACCCTGCATTCTCAGGGCATCCTCCTCACAGTTCACACTGCCACCCAGCTTTGTGTCATCTGCAAATTTGCATACGTTACTTTGAATCCCTTCATCCAAATCATTGATGTATATTGTAAATAGCTGCGGTCCCAGCATCGAGCCTTGCGGTACCCCACTAGTCACTGCCTGCCATTCTGAAAGGGACCCGTTAATCCTTACTCTTTGTTTCCTGTCTGCCAACAAATTTTCTATCCATGTCAGCACTCAACCCCCAATACCATGTGCCCTAATTTTGCCCACTAATCTCCTAGGTGGGTCCTTATCAAATGCTTTCTGAAAGTCCAGGTACACTACATCCACTGGCTCTCCCTTGTCCATTTTCCTAGTTACATCTTCAAAAAATTCCAGAAGATTAGTCAAGCATAATTTCCCCATCGTAAATCCATGCTGACTCGGACTGATCCTGTTACTGCTATCCGAATGTGTGGCTATTTCATCTTTTATAATTGACCCCAGCATCTTCCCCACCACCGATGTCAGGCTAACTGGTCTATAATTACCTGTTTTCTCTCTCCCGCCTTTCTTAAAAAGTGAGATAACATTAGCTACCCTCCAATCCACAGGACTGATCCTGAGTCTATAGTACATTAGAAAATTATCACCAATGCATCCACAATTTCTAGACCCACTTCCTTAAGTACCATGGGATGCAGACCATCAGGCCCTGGGGATTTATCAGCCTTCAATCCCATCAGTCTATCCAACACCATTTCCTGCCTAATGTGGATTTCCTTCAGTTCCTTTACAAAGTCCCTTTCTTGGGGTCCAGTAGCAACCTGATTTTCCCAGTCTACCTGCATGTTGAAATCTCCCATAACAACCACAGCATTACTTTTGCTACATGCCAATTTTAACTCCTGATTCAACTTGCGCCCTATGTCCAGGCTACTGTTTGGGGGCCTGTAGATTAGTCACATAAGGGTATTTTTAGCCTTACAATTCCTTAGTGCTATCCATACTGACTCCACATCTCCTGTTTCAATGTCACTCCTTGCAAGGGACTGTTTCATTCCTTACCAACAGAGTAACCCCATGAGCAGTATTGGGTCTCATATGTGAGGAAGGATGTACTGGCATTGGAGAGGGTCCAGAGGAGGTTTAGGAAAATGATCCCAGGAAAGATTGGGTTAACATATGATGAGCATTTGATGGCACTGGGCCTGTACCCGCTGGAGTTTAGAAGGATGAGAGGGAACCTCATTGAAATTTACCGAAACTTAGTGAAAGGCCTGGATAGAGTGGATATGTGGAGGATTTTCCACGAGCTATAGCCTCAGAATAAAAGGACCTACCTATAGAAAGGAAACGAGTCAGACCGTGGTGAATACGTGGAACTAATTACCAAGTCATTGGGTATTTTTAAGAAGCAGATTGACAGAATCTTGATTAATACAGGTGTCTGGGATTATGAGGAGAAGGCAGGAGAATAGGGTTGAGAGGGAAAGATAGATCTGCCACGATTGAATGGCGGAGTAAACTTGATGGTCGTATAACTTATGAACTTAAGAGAAGGCATGGATAGATCTGAACAGTGGAGAGCAATTTTAAAATGTATTGCTGATCTCTTGCTTACATTGATCAACAGGCTTAAAAGTGCTAGATAACAATGACAGTGCAAGTTATGAGCAGTAGATCTTTACATGAGCTGATATTTAAGGAGTGTCAAAGTTGGGAAGCTGAGCAAAAAAATTACAAGCAATCATTTGAGTTAATGTAGACAAAATGCTAGAGTAACTCAGTGTGCTCTTCAAGATGAGGAATGGGTGATGTTTTGGGTCGAGACCCTTCAGACTGATGTCAGGCATGTGGGCGGGACAGAGATAGAATGTAGTCGGAGACAGTAAGACTGGTGAGAGAAGGTGGAGGGCTGGAGAGAGAGAGGGAAAGCAAGGACTATTTGAAGTCCGAGAAGTCAATGTTCATACCGCTGGGGTATAAGCTACCCATGCGAAATATGAGGTGCTGTTCCTATACATGTATAAAGGTGATCTGGTTATGGAAATAATATATGATCTGAAGCACAGTTCACAGTGAAATGGAACATTGAGCAGTCTGAGAAAGTGGCCAGAGACAGAATAGAAAATTGTGGAGAGGGAGCACCATTTGAGATCAGTGCTAAAGATAGCAACTGTGGGTTTCCAAATATTTAACTGCTTTGTTGATATATTTCCCTTTTGTTTTTCCCCACCCCCACCCATTTCATTATAACAGAAAAGAGAGTTGTGTGAAAATGCTTTGGAAACTGCAGGCCGAGTGGAAGGCCTGTCATTGGATGTTTCAACGCATTCCTGTGTACAGATCCTGGATGAAGAAAAACAGAAGGGAAAGTATCACCAATGTTTACACCTGTTAAAGCCCATTCGCAGCTCCACCAAGTGAGTGGTTTATTTAATGCTAGTTTAGAAATATTTTTGCAATAGAATAAAGCACCACCCGGTATTTATTGAACACATCCACATTTCTTAACTTTTTTTGGTCCATTTTTTTAAATCTTAGATTTCAGGGCAGAGTGAAAGCTGATATTTATTGTAGCTAGAATTCAAGGGAAAATCTATAACAATGCTTTTACATCACATTTTTTAAAATTGGTTGAATTGTAATTTCCTCTCCAGCAAATCTCAGCAAGTATGTTCAATGGAATGTCTTCTGTTCTTTTTCAATATTTCCCATTTATACTAATTATGCAAAACATAATTTGGCATGCTCAGGATCAAACTGTCATATATTCCATATGTTGGATATTTATATTAATATTACAAGGTATTATAATTTCTGGTTAATGGAGCATGGGAACCTTTTCTAACCACTGCTTCTGCATTTGGTGCTCCTGCAGTTGGCCCCCTTTATATTGGTGAGAACAAGTGTAGACGAGGTGACCATTTCGCTGATCACTTGCATTCGGTCTGCCTAGGCCCCGCCCCATTCCCATTCCCATTCCCATATCACCTATCACCTTTTCTGTTCTGGGTCTCCCTCATTCCAGAATGTTACCACATACAAAGTGAAGGAACAGCACCTCATATCAGCTCAGGTAGCTTACTACCCAATTGTATGAACATTGAATTTTCCAACTTTAGGTAACAAGCCCCACCTTTTGTTTTCCACCTCTCTTTCCCATACCCCACCCAAGTGCACACTAATTGCTCCCACTATCCAGACCACCTTTCCCTACCATCTCCCATTCCCCTCCACGTATATTGTTTCCTCAGACTTCACATTTCCCAACCCTTCTCCCCTTACGTTCTTTTGTCTCCTTTTTAACTTTTTAGCCTTTCCACCCACCTGCCAATCAACCCCTCCCCCCCACTTGTATCCACATATTACTTGGCAGACTTTGTCTCATTCTCTTCTCCTATCCAGCTTTATCCCCCTCCTTCAGTTAGTCTGAACAAGGAATCCAACTCGAAACGTCATCTGGCCACTTTCTCCAAACATGCTACCTGACCACCTGAGTTACTCCAGTACTTTGTAAACCATCATCTGCAGTTCCTAGTGCCTTCACTTCCCCTGGAAGCTCATTCCATATATTTACCATCACATGTATGCAACAACAAAAAATGCCCCTCAGGTTCCTGTTAAATCTTTCCCCTCTCTCCTTAAGCCTATGCCCTCGAGTTCATCATTCCCCATCTCGAGGAAAAAGACTCTGCATTCACCCTATCTATGCCTCTCATAATTTTATGCATTTCTATAAGATCACCCAGTCTCCGATGCTCCAAGGAACAAAATCCTAACATTTCCAACCTCTCCCTATAACTCAGTACCTTGAGTCCTGGCAAAATCCCAGTCAATTTTTCTTGCGCTCCTTTTACCTTCATGGCGTTTTTCCTATAACAGGGTGACCAAAACTGATCAATATACCGCGAGTGTTGTCTCACTGACAACTTGTACGACTACAACGTAATACTGGATGACTGATAAGCCCAGTATGTGAAAATCATTCTTCGCCACCCTGTCTGCTTGTGACGCAGCTTTCAGGGTAAAAATGTTAAAGCCTATGAACCAACGAGGAAGGCAAACTTAAGATGCCACCTCATCCTGAAGAGCATGTGAAAGTAATTTTCAAAAGGGGAATTGGATCTTATAATTACATCCTTGTGTTTAGTTCCATAATTATTATTTGTCTTTTCCTATATATGTAGACAACAGCATCCTGTGGACAATGCGGGCTTCTTTTCCTTCATGACATTCAGTTGGATGACAACTTTGGCATTTACGGCTTATAAAAAAGGGCAGCTTCTGTTGGAAGATGTTTGGCCTTTGTCAAAATATGAATCTTCTGAACTCAATAGTAGAAGGTATGAGTATGATCTCAAAGCAATTGTATTGGAATTGCCTAGACTAATTATTGTGCTATTATTGACTTTTTCCTATGTTTATGTGGAGCTTTTGTAGCTATGAAATATTGCTATCTTGATGTGTCATGTGACCAGGCATTTTGGCATGTCGAGAATCAAAATCTATGCTGACGTCTGAATATGTTTATGATGCAGTTTGAATATCTAGGTTTTTTTAATATAAAGCTGCAGATAGGCAGTCACATAAGATTTTTATATATGACTAGACCAAGTGCAGACCCGTTGGGTCTGTACCCCCAACGTGAGGTTGCGGGGAGGGAGGGGCAGCATGCGGCGTCACACACACTAACTACCCCCCCCCCCCCGCACACACGCTAACTACCCCCTTGATATTATATTAATATTATTAATTTGCCCTCCCCAACATTCCCTCCTCCTGCTTCACGATTCACAACTCTTCAATCCTTTAGTCTTTTTATTGCAAACTTAAGTTTATGTTCCCCTTTTTACTCCATAAAACTGGAGAATTCATAGTGGAAGAAATTTCACTATGGTTGTACAGTGGGTTGGGCAGATGTATTCATTTGTGTTCCAAACTTCATTTAACAATGTCCATTAACAAAATGTCTTGAAGCTTTATCTTGAAATAATGCGCATATAACGTTTTGCCAACAAAATATGATAAAACTCTTGTGTAGGATAGGTAGGTTCCCTCTGAAATAGGATATTTACCACAGTGCAATCATGCATAATTTCCTTTGTCATTCTCCATTTTACATCATACAGGATATGAAAATATTTTAGCCTGCACATAATGACGCGGTGCAATATCAAGGTGCTGTCTTTCAGCAAAATTAGAGAGACACAGCATGGAAACATGCTCTTCGAGTCCACACTGTCCTATTTACTACTCACTTGCACTAATCCAATGCTAATCCCATTTATATTCTCAGTCTTATAAACTCTTTTTCTAACTGTCCACAACCCTCCCCCAGATTATTCTTTTGCGTACAAACTAGGAACTATTTACAATTACCATTGAATATACCAATCCACACAATAATGGGGAACATACAAACTCTACATAGACCCATTAGAGATTAGGATCGAACCCGAGTTGCTGGAGCTATCGAATATCACTGTACCTTAATTGGTACACGTGACAATAAAAGACCTTTGAACCTTTATGAGGCATCAACTCCGCTGGCTGTGCCACAGTTTCAGATGAGATGTAAATTTGAACATCGCTCTGTTCAAATGGTATGTTTATTTTTAAAATATCGCACCATTTTGAAGTTCATCCACTGTTCTGAATACATTTAATTTCTCAACAAACAGCAAATATTCTCTTTGCCATTTGTCAGACCCAAATGCACACCTATTTTTAAAAGTACATTATGAAATCTTGAAGGTAGACACAAAATGCTGGAGTAACTCAGCGGATCAGGCAGCATCTCTGGAGAGAAGGAATGGGTGACGTTTCGGGTTGAGATCCTTCTTCAGAAATCTTGAAGTGCTTTTCCTCACCACGTTCAATTACCGAGACTGCGCTGACCAGCGTTCACCTGTACACTAATTCTATCCTACACACTGTGGGCAATTTACAGAAGCCAATTAACCTACAAACGTGCACGTCTTTGGAATGTGCAAGGAAACTGGAGCACCCAAAGAAAACCCCCACTGATAGAGAGAGAATGTTTAAACTCTGTACAGACAGCTCACATAGTCAGGATCAAACCCAAGTCTCTGGCGCTGTAAGGGAGCAACTCTACCGTTGAGCCACTGTGCTTCCAAAATGACTGAAATTAACTTCAAGGATTTTACCATGCTCCACTATTTTGTTTTGTTTTTTTTCCTCTGGAGAAATTGCCTTGTTTTTGCAGATATAACTTACTGTACCTCAATTTTCTTTGTACATAAACTGCTTTCTGAGCACATTTAATGTGAATTATTAATTCATACACCAACTTCACCTGTATGACCAGGCTGATATTGTGTTGTAAATTGAATGAAGGACATATAACCAAGAAAGTAATGGAATTTCATAACTGTTTCACCCTTTGAATTGTTAGGAAAGGAGGATTAAAAGCATAAATATCCATACTGCTTTAGTGGAGTCAGAAGCAGTTGACATTTCACAACGACTGATCCATATTTAAGGGATTATTTTCGTCATTGTTATCTCAGCAGTAGTTTGATAGAGTACATTACTCCCTTATTATTTTCATTGCAATCAATGGAAAAACAAATAGAAATTTCATACATTTATGTAATCTTAATGAATTAATAACTGAATGGAGCAAAATATCTCTATTCCTTTATGAAATAGTGTTGAGCAAATACCCAAGTGACATTGACAGTTAGTCATTCTGCTGTTTTCTGCACTGTGCTGAGCTCTGTCATAATAACCATGCAATCAAAAGGGGTTGGGGTTGCTGATGGATATGTGAAAGGGAATAAATTGGATAGCTACAGGTAAATAAGGATGGGGGGGATAGAATTGTTCTATTGGGATTCGCAGAACGTAGTATTGTACAGCGCAAGAACAGGCCCTTTGGCCCACAATGTCTATGCCAAAAACGATGCCAAAACAATCTCCTATCTGCCTGCACATGATCCATTATCCCTCCGTTCCCGGACCATCCAAAAGTCTCTGAAATGCTACTGTTGTATCTGCCTCAACAACCATCCTCGGCAGCACATTTCAGGCACTTCCCATCGTCTTGGGGAGAAAGAAAACTTACCCCGCGCATCTCCTTTAAACTTTGCTATTCTCACCTTCAAGCTATGTCCTCTAGTATTCGATTTGAAAAAGGTTCTGACTGTCTATCGAATCTATGCCCCTCATACTTTTATAAGGTTTCCCTGCAACCTCCAGCATTCCAACCTCCTGCAACCTTTCCAACCTCTCCCTTATATGCTACTACAGGCATAACTCTGGCAAACCTCTGCTGCAGCCTTTCCAAAGCCTCCACATCCTTTCTATAATGGGGCGACAGAACTGCACGCAATGCTCCAAATATGGCCTAACTCAAGTCCTTTCAAGTATTATCGTGACTTCCTGAGTCTTATACTCAATGCCTGTATGAAACCAAGCATGTCATATGCATTTTTTACCACTACTTGAGTTGCAACTTTCAGGAAGTTATGGACTAGGACCCCAAGATCCCTCCGTGAATCAATGCTGTTAAAGATTATATCAAGAATTATATATTTTCCCTTCATTACAACTTCCCAAAGTGCAACATCTCGCATATGCATGGAATAAACTCCATCTGCCATTTCTTCCATTTCTGCAGCCGATATATATTTTGCTGTGTACTTTGATAGCCTTCATTGAAGTCCACGATGCCAGGAATCTTGGTGTCACCTGTAAATTTTATGGGCTGAATGGCCTCCATCAGTGCTTAAGAAGTAATTTGTTACATACTTTCTACAATGAACTAAATCTTGATGATAATTAATTATGACTACTGGACTGCATTTCTAGGAAATTAGCTACCAATTCCTCAAAGATGTCTAAATTATCTAAATCATCTGATTTGTAATAATAATGAAATCTTTTATTACCCTAATTTTCAATGGTGGTAAACCACTGTTAAAAGCTATGAGAAATACACAAGAACTTAGAAATAGAAAGAGTGAAATTTTAGATGAATGCTTGAATAAACACCCAAATACAGAAAAAATGATATCATACATTTATAATATTTTGTTGGAAAGTGATATCCCATCATCGGAAATACATAGACAGCGAAAATGAACTAAGTCAAATAATAAGTCCAGAAATATGGGAAGAAAGCCTACAACATATACATTATTGCTCTTTAAACGCTAAACATGCACTTATACAGTTTAAAATCTTACATAGATTACATTATTCTAAATCTAAACTACATAATATATTTCCAAAACTATCACCTATATGTGATAAATGTCAAATCATGGAAGCTCTGTGTACGAAGATTTTACAATATTGGAATGAAATATTCAAAATAATCTCGAAAGTTATTAATATTACTATGATTTATGACCCAAAGTTAATCATACTTGGAGTACCGGAAATGGAACAAATAATTACAAGGAATCATAGAACTTTTATCGACTATTCTTTAATAATTGGGAAAAAATTAATATTAAAATTTTGGAAAGGCCCTGTATCCCCAACAATTAAAATGTGGAATACAGAAATGACGGAGACACTTCACTTGGAGAGATTGAGACTTGTCCTCATGGACAGGTTAGATCTCTTCAAGGAGATATGGTCTCCCTATATTAAATATCTACAGGGTCACAACGGTTCGGCGCAGGGACTTGACTGAGGCCTGAATATCTGAGTGGATGAAGAAATACACATAACAAATCATGAATGTATCTCCAAGATTGGATTACTTAGTAATACTTCAATCTCCATCAAACTTTTCACACTTTCTTTTCTATTTTCTATTCCTTTTTTCTATCTCTCTATCTTTAATTAAGGAAAAAATTATAGAAACATACTATATAAATTTTTAATATGTACACACTTATTTCTGTTTGTATGAAAAAGATTATAGATGTCTTAAACTTGTAATTATATAATATGGAACTATGATAACCTGCTGGGATTTCTATTTGGTAATCAGAAGATATCTATGATTTGAGAAATCCTTATTTTAGGAATATACTACATATACGTGTCTCAATGTCGTATAAGAGTGTACTTGGTATATACTGTTTCTACAATAAAAAAATATTAAAAAAAATAAAAAATTAAAAGCTATGAGAAATGTTCAAACTTCACCAAAAACTGAAATCTTGCATGTGTTATAATGTGCTTATTGCTTTTGTGCTACTGAAATATTTTCCTCTCGCTGGCTGGATTAATTTATTTGTTGTCGTAGAACAACAAACGGTACAGCACAGAAATGGGCTCTTCGGCCCACAATGTTTGCCGCAATCATGATGTCAAGTTAAAATTGATCTCATCTGCCTGTACGTGATCCATATCTCTTTATCCGCTGCGCTTCCATGTCCCAATCCAAAAGCCTCTTAAATGCCATATTGTATGCCTCTACCTCCACCTCTGGCAGTGTGTTCCAGGCCCTTGCACCGCATATCTCCATTAAACTCTCTGCCTCAAACCTTATAGCTATACCCTCTAGTTTTGGACAATTCCACCCTGGGAGAAAAAAAGGTTCTTACTGTCTACCTGTGCCTTTCATAATTTTATTTTCTATTGGTTGCCCTCAAGCACCGATGTTCCAGAGAAAACAATCCAAGTCTATCCAACCTCTCCCTGTAACTGAAACCCTCCAACCAGGCAACATTCTGGTAAACCTCTTCTACACCCTCTCCAAAGCCTCCACATCTTTCCTGTAATGGTGCGACCAGAACTGCAAGTAATACTCAAAATGTGGCTTAACCAAAGTCCTACAGAGCTGCACCAGGAATAATAAAGTTCTAATAATGGAAATTTGAGTGACTGGGAAACATTTCTTTCATTGAGCTCTTGCTTGTGTCTTCAAATTCAATATATATTGCTTTTCTCCAGATTAGAACGGCTGTGGCAAACAGAATTGAAAGAATGTGGCCAGGAAAATGCCTCACTAAACAGAGTGATTTGGAGGTTTTGCCAGACAAGGCTGGTCATCTCTGTGATCTGCTTGATGGTTACAATGGTGGCTGGCTTCTGCGGACCAGTAAGTTATCTATGACTTATGAATTTCCATTAACTTTCATGGTCTTTTTTTTTGGTAGGGAAGAGAGGATAAAAACTTCCTAACACTGGTATGCATCACGAGTATAGCTCTCCTCTTTCATTCTTTATGACCTTGCTTCAGAATAATTGTCTCTGCACTGAAGTAAGTGATTAATGGTACATTAGTAAGGGTCCAAGGAATAACTTGTTGGGATGAAGGTAAACGCATGGATGAAAACTAACAGCTATCTAATTGATTCAATCTTTTAAGTTGTACTGCTTTCCTTTGTGTCTGTTTTTAAAGCCAATGACAAAGTATCATTGGAAAGATGTTTCTTGACGTTTATACAAAAAAAACTCAAAAAACTTCAGGATATAAGATGGCGGGTAACTGTTTCTGAATTGTGTTAAACTAGTAAAAGTGTGATGTTAATCCAATTTCATAGTTGTAACATTTCTTGCTTCCTTATCCAGGAGCATTGCTTTTGGAGTATCTGCGTAAACCTTTTCTCTAGAATCAGTAAGATGTGCCAGTAAACACAAAAACAAAATCATCATATTTTTAAGTATAGGTTCATTTGAGTTTTGAAGTGTGATTGTTTTCTGATGCAATATATGGAATACCTTATTGGAGCATGATAAATGATTACTGCAGGAAATAAATAATAGAGCTATGTCTGATTGAATTTTGATTGGAAATATTTAAAGAGGCATAATGTATACATCAGAATGCTTATTTTCCTTGACTTGCTGATGCTCTCTGTGAATGTTTGTGTTAATTGTGTGCGTGTGTGTGTGAATGTGTGTAGTCACTTGAACTGAATCTTCTAACCATGTTGTTTTTGCTCTGGAAGGACATCTTTAAAGTTCTGTGGAAAAGGAATCTCCTCCAGCAGAAAGCTGCTCTCTCCAGAAATATGTAGTACAGTATGTATCAATTTTACTGGGGTGGGGAAGCTGGAAGCTTGGAAATGAAACAAGAAGGACCTGGCAGTATTTTGGCAGGAAATGTCTGAAGTTTAGGGTTTGGAAAACTAAAATGGGTGATCTATCTGGTTTGCATAATTGGAAGAAGGATTAAATATTTACTTGTTATGGGAAAAGAACAGTAAGATGAAGAGGTTTCAAGATAATTTTATTTCATGGTGGGGTGGTGGCGGTGTTGGGGTGTTAGTTAAGTGTCAGTGATGTGAAGAACTTAACGTCAGTTTTACCTAATTTCCTGTGTATATATTAAATAATATGGGGTTGTTGCTTGAGATAGTGAGCAAATTATTAGTTTTTGGGAGTGGCCTTAGTCATTTTCACAGATGGCATGACTTGCTCTATGAAGCTGTTATAAAGATGAATGTAAATTTGGATACAATTATGATTTGTGCAATGCACATTCTATAACCTTTGATTTCAGTTGTTTATTTGAAATGGTTTAATATTTTCTTTCAAACCAAATTAGAAAAACAATTGAGGTTGGGAGCAACAAAGAAAATCTTGAACGTTTAAATTAACCTAATTTCCTGCACACTAAGCAATATTATTATTTGGAATGGGTGTTTCTGTGGTTTGATGAAAGTGAATCTGATTTCTTACTGAAATGAGCATTTTAAGAAATTACTTCATTTAGTTTACAGGATTGTGTTTGACAAAATAACACTAGTGGGTTATTTCAGTGAGTCAAAAATTTGAACATAATTAGAAAATGTCTCAGCCACATCTTTGCAGTTGGATCTATTTCAAGACCTTGCCTTTTCTTGGCTCCACAGAATGTCTTCCCTTTGCATAAATTTTCATTTGTTGGTTAGGAAAAGGTTTTTTTTGATTAGCAATGGGTAAAGGTAGAACTTGTTTTGACCAGAACATTACAGTCAAATTCCAGTGAGGCTCAAGAGAACTATAACTCACTGACATTTATGAGCTTTGTAAATGGCACATTGAATAGAATAGTTCTTGTACTATATTAGGTCTATTGACAGCAGAAGACCGAAAACAACTTATTTCTACTGAATTTGCTTTTTCTTGTATTCAAATTATAGCTTGATGCTAAGACTGAGGAGAAGTGCTCTGTTATAAGAAAATGAATTAGTTTGCATATGTGCATTTGGGTTGATCTAGCTGGATTGATACAAATATGAAGAATCTCCAGACCACCAGTAGAAATGGAGTGTGAATTTTATTCTAACTTAATAGTTTGCTCATGTTGAATTCTTATAAAGAGATCTATCTGATGAAGGGTACAGCTAAGTTTCAAGCTTTGGCAATTTTATGTTATAAAATGTTTTTTTATTGTAATGCATAGTTTTGCATAATCCATTCCAGTTCACTGAAGAGTACTAATTTAATTGTGATTCTGACCTTTCTTTTTACAATGGTGTTGAATTCTCTTGGATCAGTTTCAAGGTTCGGGAAAATTGCTTGCTGTTAACTGGCATTTGAAAATGAAAAAATAGGGAAAAACAAATTACTTGAATTATTTTCATATGTAGACAAAATGACTGCTTATTAATTGTGTAATTTTATATTGGTTAGTATGATTCCTCCAACAACTATCTTAAGTTTCTTGAAATTGAAACAAAGTGTGCAGTTCTTTCCTAAATATAAGAAAAATTTTGTGCATTTCACTACAGAGTTCATTAAGCCATTAAACTTGCAATGGCATCGGAAAATAGAGCAATTGGTGGTTGAGATAAATACTTGTGATTTTGTTTCTTCGTTCAAAATTAAAATGTTGGATACTGAAGAACGAAAACTTGAATATGTTCTCCCCCCAATCCAATTAACTAATATTGCGGTATTGTTTTACTCTGTCCATTTTGTAAACTTTTAAACTACCAATGCCAAGATCTCTATTTAAATCCTCTTTACCAGCATGATAGCTGAACATAATTAATAAACATTTTTAAAAGTTCCGTAGTTTGGATATGTTGAATATAAAATTTAATTTAGTATAAAATTAAATAGAACTAGTGAAAATATTCTGGAAATATGTATTAAAATAAAAGTATTTCACATTTCCAGATGACAGATAAATGTAAGTAAGAGATTAAATTGTAGAGGTTTAGAAGAAGGCTTCTAGGCCCATCAAGTTTTAGCTATCTTCTGCTCCAGTTAGTGCCCTCCATAATGTTTGCGACAAACACCCATCATTTGTTTATTTGCCTCTGTACAGCACGATTTGAGATTTGTAATTGAAAACATCACATGTGGTTAAAGTGCACATTGATAGATTTTATTAAAGGCCATTTTTATACATTTTGGTTTCATCATGTAGAAATTACAGCTGTGTTTATACATAGTTCCCCCCCCCCCCCCCCCCCCCATTTCAGGGCACCATAATTCTGGGACACATGGCTTCACAGGCATTTGTAATTGCTTAGGTATGTTTAATTGCCTCCTTAATGCAGGTATAAGTGAGCGCTGAGCATCTAGTCTTTCCTCCAGTCTTTCCATCACCTTTGGAGACTTTTATTGCTGTTTATCAACACGAGGACCAAAGTTGTGCCAATGAAAGTCAAAGAAGCCATTATGAGTGAGAAACAAGAATAAAACTGTTAGAGTCATCAGCCAAACCTTAGGCTTACCAAAATCAACTGTTCGAAACATCATTAAGAAGAAAAAGTACCAGTAAGCTCGCAAAGGGACTGGCAGGCCAAGTAAGACCTCCACAGCTGATGACAGAAGAATTCTCTCTACAATAAAGAAAAATCTCCAAACACCTGTCTGACAGATCAGAAACACTCTTCAGGAGTCGGGTGTGGATTTGTCAATGACCATCATCCACAGAAGATGTCTTGAACAGAAACATAAAGGCTACACTGCAAGATGCAAACCACTGGTTAGTCGCCAAAATAGGATGGCCGGGTTACAGTCTGCCAAGAAGTACTTAAAGGAACAACCACAGTTCTGGAAAAAGGTCTTGTGGACCAGTGAGATGAAGGTTAACTTGTATCAGAGTGATAGCAAGAGCAAAGTATGGAGGAGAGAAGAAACTGCCCAAGATCCAAAGCATACCACCTAATCTGTGAAACGCGGTGGTAGGGGTATTATGGCCTGGGGATGTATGGCTGCTGAAGGTACTGGCTCACTTATCTTCATTGATGATACAACTGCTGATGGTAGTATAAAGAAATTCTGTTGCATAGAAATATTCTATCTACTCAAGTTCAAACAAATGCCTCAAAACTCATTGGCCAGTGGTTCATTCTACAGCAAGACAATGATCCCAAACATACTTCTAAAGCAACAAAGGAGTTTTTAAAAACTAAAAAATTGTCAATTCCTGAGTGACCAAGTCAATTAACCGATCAGAACCCAATTGAGCATGCCTTTTATATGCTGAAGGGGACTAGCCCCCAAAACAAGCATAAGCTAAAGATGGCTGCAATACAGGCCTGGCAGAGCATCACCAGAGAAGACAACCAGCAACTGGTGATGTCCATGAATCACAGACTTCAGGCAGTCATTGCATGCAAAGGAATGTAACAAAATACTAAACATGACTACTTTCATTTACATTACATTGCTGTGTCCCAAACATTATGGTGCCCTGAAATGGGGGGACGATGTATAAACACTGTTGTAATTTCTACATGGTGAAACCAAAATGTATGAAAATGGCCTTTATTAAAATCTGACAATGTGCTCTTTAACTCATGTGATTTTTTTTTTCTATTACAAATCTCAAATTGTGGAATACAGAGCCAAATAAATAAATGATGGGTCTTTGTCCCAACAGGGCACTGTAAATAACCACATCAACCACAATTCCTTTCCTCAACAAATCAATTATTTTAAGTGCTTTTAAAATTGTTTCCTGTTTCATGTCAGTGAATTCCTGATCATTGGCCAATATTTGAATTTTCGGCTTCTTGGTCCTTGAATTGTCCACAAATGGAAACAGCCTCTTCCTAGCTACTCTGACTAAACCTATCATTATCCTGTACACACCTATAAAATCTAAATCTTTACTGCAAAGATAGCAACCATCGTTTCTGCAGTTAAACAATGCTGAAATCCCTCATCCGTGGAAACCTTTTCGTTAGGCCATGGAAGAAAACCTGAACATTTGGTTTTTTGGTGTTATTATTGTGTTTTTAAAAACCAGGATCGTGAGCTAGAGGCTTGCTGAAAGTCAATTCTGAGAATCTCATTGTCATACTTTAGGATTCTTGTTGGTGGACAAAAGATAGAAGAGGTGAGACAATCAGTTACGTTGGAGAAATGGCCACTACATTAACAGTGTAATTTATTTACAACCTAAAGTTCTCTGGCGTGAAATGCACAATAGAAGCTATTCTTAGCATTCATAGGATTGCCATGTAAAGGTGCATTGGAATGAGATAAGAAGTCATTCACAAATGATCATCATGCTTTAAGGTAAGGTAGTGATTACAAATAGTAATGTTAACATTGCCATTTAAAGCTTTTTCATTTTGTTTTATTATACCAGCAGTTATTCCTAGGTTTAATATTGGTTAGAAATTAATATTCCTGTGCAAAATAATACTGATGAAGAAGAGAGACAATGGATTTGTCTTGCCTCTCACTACAAGTTAATGGATGACATTCTTAGTTTCATCATTCCTTAAATACTTTTAGAGCAACATCCTCCATTGAGTTTTTACTGAGCTTGATTTGGAAATTATTCAATGCATGATGTGGGAAAATAATTTTATTGCTTTATATTGTTGAAAAATTTGGACATTTTTTAGAAGGCAAATGTCATATTTTAAATTTAGGACAGGACTTGCATGATGATGCTGAGCCAGCATAGTTCCAGATAAAATTTCGGATGAATAATCTAAGACAATCCTATTACAGTGGAGGCACAAGAGACTAGATGCTGTAAACTGGAGCAAAAAACTAATTTCTGAATGAACTTAGTGGGTCAGGCAGCATCTGTGAAGGCAGAGGAATGGTTGAGGTTTCAAATTGATACACTGTATCAGAACACAGGGATTCGATCCAAAACATTAGCCACTTCTATTACAGTCTTCCTTTGGAATGCTTTGTGCAATCTGAGCACCACTGTGGTCTTCATGAAAGGAGAATTGTTCTTTCCTTGTACCTTCACTAATTCATTATTTACAGCTGCTGAGGTGTAAGGTCCGAATCCTTACAAATTCATTCTTCCACTGGAATTTACGTCCGTACAGAAGTATTTATATGATCTCTAAAACATTGACTGGAGGTTTGGCAAGAGCAGCTATTTCACATGTGACTCATGCAGTGGAAATTGAAATGGACAGTTGGTTTCATATGGTGAACCAACACTGAAAAGAGCAACTTGATGGAATCACCACAGAGTGAAAATGAGAAGAGCGATTCAGCATCACAGCGCGCTTCCAACTAGGGTCAATTCTCCTGTGTGAATCAATCAAAAAGAAATGCTGGGACTGCATTTAACATGCAAATTGGCACTATTAATGAGACTATGATTGAACTGATGGACGCAAACAGTTTCTGTAATTTCTCCAGAGCTGTTTCATGTCTTTCTAAATCTTTACTAAAAAGTTTACCTTAAATTATCCTCCATTATTGCCTAAAGTTTTGATATTTGGGTGCAAGTGAATGCTTATTTTCTGGCTTTCTGTACACTGGATATTTTTTAAATGAACACTTGTGTGAAACATACAAATGTTTAACTGCTCTGGCCTGTTTTTGAAAAAAAATGAACTAATTGATGAACTGCTCATATTTTAAAAGATGTGTATATTTTTATATATATATATATATATATATATTTGGTTTTTAAATGCAAATTTGATCTTGTGTTTTACCTCTATATAAAATTATCAGAAGAAGATGGCCTACTTTGACTGTACAAATTAGTTATTGAAGCAAGTTTGGAATTTGAGATGGAGAAGCATACCTATTATATGGAATAGTAGTAGTTTGCCAAGTAGGCTAGTTAATGGTGTTTCAGGATTTCTGTACACCATCTTACTGTGGCTATGTTTAATTACTTATCTTGCCGCAGCTGCAACAGAAATATGGAAAGAATATGCTATTATACTGCATAAACAGTAGGCAGAACACAAGTTCAAATGTTTATGATGACTGACATCATTATGCAAATTAATGGTAGCGTACGAATATCATGAGCAATATACAGTGAACTGTTTGTATGACACGTAAATGATTCCTAATGTTTCACGATTAGGATTAAAGTGGTCAGATAGATTATAAATGAATTTAGAGCAATTCCATTGGCAAATATAATTTCAAACTACGTAGCGATGTTACAAAACTTACCTTCAGCGGCGCTGCAGTTCTGCCACTGGCTGTGTGCGCGACTTTGGTGCCTTTGAGGGGGGGGCGGGATGAAAATGCCGTTTTCTCCTGCCTGTCGGAGGCAGACTTCCTCGGGCTGCTAGCTGCCGAAGAAAAATTGATCCGACTTCCGTTCCTGATTTTTAAAATGTTTTTAATCGCGAGACAATTTAATAATTAGAATAAAATAAAAAGCGACTTCTAACGCCCTCAACGCCTACAACGTGATGGATCGTATGAACAGGCCAAAACAACGGGTAAGTCGTCTTTTTTACATATAAACTTGCTTTATGGGATGGCTTTAATCAAATTTTATGTTGCGAAAATGTGATTTGGGCCCCATACGAACTGGCAGTGTTTTTCCTGCCGATATGGGGTTCAAATTCACTGCAAATGCAACGTTCCAATTGATCGCGTTCCAGAAAAACCCACTCGCAAGATGATTTAAATGCTCTTTTTTTGGACAATCATGTCATAAGAGCATCTAAATCATCTATGTTTTGTGTTACCCATAGTCAGTATTTTTATACTAAATATCAGTTTTAGTCCCATGTATTGTGCAAAAAAAATAAAAAATTTGATTATATCGAGTGGATGTTTCTAGATTAATTTATGGGAATTAAACATAAAATTCCTTCCATCTGGCATATGAATTCAGGACAATGAGATTTAAAAATCATGTTATATTGTGAATTCTTGTGTGAATGGGATTAGTTTGTTATTTGGATACTTAGGCTATTTAAAAAATATATAATTTTCTTAAGAAATTGAATCTACTGGACATTCTTAATGGGAAAGTAGTGGGCAGAAAGGCATGTCATGCATGGTTTGAAGAGCAAAAACTTGTAGTTTACAATGCCAAAATTGAAAAGTTGAGGTAAAACAAGGTGTACAGAGTTGCTTATTGGTTGCAATCTGAGGAGTATGATGATGCTACTGATTATGATATGCCATTGTACCAGCTAGCAACTGATCTTCTCCATAATCTTCTCTATTGCTAGAAATTGTAATTTATTTACCTATCTGTTATGGACTTACAGCATATAATACAATAATATTAAAGTTCTGATCTTGAGAATATCACATTTTTGTATTTTCAAAACAATCTGGGTGTTTATTACTATTTCCGTCACAACGGTCAATTTTGTAATTGACTACAATTAGGTAATTAACTAATTATATGCTTTAATTTCAGGTCACCCAAGTAAGATGTTTTATATTTGTTTCGGAATGCTTCAATCCATAATAACTGAAAATTTCATTCAGTTTTCTTAATATTTAAGAATGTTATGGGTTTTTGACTGTCCTCGATCACAGCTTTTGTGTTAAGTCAATGCAAAAGCAATAGGGAACAAGATACTAATTTCCGAGTATGAAAATGGACATAACATTTTTAATACTGAAGATATGAAAGTGAATTGGGTGTCAAATTAAACTTTTTTTTATGCTTTTATGATGGGATCTGATTGCGGACTTGATTTTTTAAATCTCAAAATGTTGTAACATTGCTACGCATAGCTGACATAGTAAATTAAATGCATGCTGAAAATGTGAGAAGCTGTAGCTTTTATTAGTCAAAGCTTGAATAGCTTGAAGTGCTTGTGTTCTTGTAGCATGTAAAATTGTGCAGTTGAGCATTTATCTCTGTTTATGTTTTAAAGAATGCCCGTGGAAAAAATAATTAGCAAAATTGAACATGGGTTACTTCTTGCTCTAAAATTCAAAAATGCATTAATGTTTTAAAAACTTCAAATAAACAATGTTTTTTTTTAATATCCCCCCCCCCCACTCGTTTCACTTCCCTGAAATAAAAATTTGAACATGCATTGTTTTTTCTTTAAAGAGGATTAGCCCTCTCTCTTAATGGGAAGGAATTGATGCAAATAGAATGGGAAGGAGTTGGTGCAAATAAAACTGTTATGAAATTAAATGAACAGTGTGTTACATTCTTGCATTCTCATAGGTTTTTGTTTTTTATTGGAAATGACTTTAAGTCATACAGCATCTTATTTCTGACAGTAACATTTGAGAATTATATTCTGCTTTCTGAGAATCTGTATCAAGCAGTGAGCAATCTCTTTATTATTTTCCAAATAAAACATTACATGCACTGGAATGGCAATGTTGATTATGTATTATTATTATTATAGATGTTTTGAGGCATCCAATTATCTACAGAATACGTAACCTTTTGTAAAATCTCATTGCCATGGTGATGTAATTTATTGAATTATTGTTATCACAGTGGATTTTTGGTAGGTTTATGCCGTAATGTTATAGGGATGTAGATAAAGCATATAAAATTTAATTTATATTAATGAAGTAATTTGTTCAAATCCATTACATTCTTGCATAATTGTAGCTTTATTGTAGTTGGACATTTTGGAGAGGATTTGAAAATACAATAAAATTGTCCCCCTCAAAATGAGTTAAATTCATGACATGATAAAAAAAAAAAAAAAAGAATATTGACATCAGCATTGTAAATTGTGTTGGAACGAAGTATTTTGGATGTCATGAAATTATTACCACAAAGTATTCCAGTGTGAGCATCTCTTCTGTTTTTCTCCTGGTTTGGTGTGATTAAACTCCAACTGTTTACTTTCAGGTGTGTTTTGCAAACACTGCCACTTCCTTCTTCAGTCAATTGTAGGTACATTGTTCTGATTGACTCAATGGAATATGGTAAATTAAGCAATGCAAATTTCAAAAAATGTATATTCTACAAATTTTTGAAGAACAAATGATGAAAACATTTTAATTTTCACACAAGTGTTTTCCTTTACTAGGCTTTTCTTGTGAAACGTCTGCTGGATTATACAGCATTGAATGAGTCCAATCTGCAATATGGCTTGCTGTTGAGTCTTGGGCTGTTTTTGACCGAAGTGGTCCGTTCCTGGTCATTGGCAATGACCTGGGCATTGAACTACCGCACTGCTGTCAGGCTGAGAGGAGCGGCTCTTACCATGGCATTTGACAAAATTCTGAAACTTAAGAACATAAAGGAGAAATCTCTGGGTGAGGTATGTTTCCAGTATAGGTCTTGTTAAGCAATAATATGCTGTAGTCAGCCAATTAAAACAAAATTAAAAAAAATTATGTGGACTTGGAAAGTGACCTCAAGTTAGATTGTTTCAAGCCAATATCAGTTTTTGTAATTTGTGCACTGAGAGAGGTCTGTGACACTCAACAACTGAACCACGAGGCTTTTGGGGATAATTATGTTGCATGGTACAATTTAGGCAGTAAAATTAAATGTCAGTATAAACCTCCCACTTGCTAAAGCAACAGATGACATTTTACTAACTCTGACCTGGAATCTGTAGCCTGTGATTTCCTCACACTTGTATTTATTAGGTTTTGGTCTTCCTGTTCTGACATTTCCCAAACTCTGTGGCAGGATCTCAGTAACATTAAGATCTCACGATGCACTGGGGAAATACTATCCTCGAAAGCAAAGCTCCATCCACAACAGTAAAACCTGTGAGAGTCATTTAAATAGTTTTTAAAGTGGCTCTGGAGTCGGATTTAAAACAAATTAAACAAAACAACGTTCAAAATACAGAATGATTTAAAAACAGTAAACTAAGTAAAAATAAAAGTAATTCTCCCTCCCCCACCCAAGTTGCACTAGCTTCTCATTCTCTCCGAGCAAACAGCTAATAATGGCTTCTTTCCTTTATTATCGTTGCATTTTTAAAATTCATTTGTTCTGTATCTTTCTACATCATCGCTTATTTATATATCTTGTTTCCATTTCCCCTGACTCTAGTCTCGACCTGAAATGCACCCATTCCTTCTCTCCAGAGATGCTGCCTGTCCCGCTGAATTACTCCGGCATTTTGTGTCTATCATCGGTTTAAACCAGTAGCCCCATGGTTCATATTCAATAACTAGCCCCTGGGTTCATATTGTCAGTCATATTATCCCCATTAAAATCAAGGGAGTCTCCGACATAGATTACCATAGGCATTTTTTTTTAAAAATTGGCATCACCCTCCATGCAAAAGCATAAATGCTAGAGTATGTCATCATGATGGAGCATTGCTGTGGCTGAGTCAGCTAACAGGTGGGATGGGAGATTGCAACCTTCACGTGGTCCGCTCTGTTTTGACGAGTGCAATCAACCCGGTGTGCACGATCAAATAGAACAAGTTGTCCTACAACTTTAGGCTGTGCATGCCATACACAAGAAGAAGAAGAAGCTAACAGATGCAATATTCTAAGTTTCTCAGTTATTCTGGGACTGGCAGTGACGTTCCTGACTTACTTTCACCGAAGCAAGTTGTTGTTAGTAGCAGTTTACTTTGAGAACTATGTGTTTATCAGCAGGACCTAGTCTATTATGTCCAAGAATCAAATGAACAAAGATAACAGAAATGTACAATTAGTTAACTGTGTGTGTGTTTTAAGATTAGCAGCAAAATAAAATTGGATGTGCTAAGTATGCTATTTATTTTGTTTGAACTGTTGAAACCCACTTTTAAAAATAAATTGTGTTTCTGCTCAGCTTGTCAATATTTGCTCCAGTGATGGACAGCGACTGTTCGAAGCTGTTGCAGTTGGAAGTTTGTTGGCAGGTGGACCCCTTGTAGCAATTCTGGGAATGATTTACAATGTCATATTGCTTGGTCCCACTGCTTTCATCGGCTCTGTGATTTTTATACTCTTCTATCCAGCTATGGTGAGTTATTACCAGCTTTTAAATGCTTAAAATAATACTAGCGTGATGAGCGATTAATTATTGAAGATGGAGCAGGACACTGTTTATTGTGTGGTTATGTTATTCTTGAAACAATAATTGAATTGAGTTAGGCACTGCATGACTGATTGCTTTGATGAACTTCTTGCCATGGCATTTGTCAAATTTCTGAATGTGTAAATATAGTTTAAGCATGTATCAGCTTGGACATAGATTATTTTAATTTCTCCTGTATTATTTGCTTACATGTTGTATTTTAAGGATTTTAAATTTTGCTCTTATTTTTACAGTTTTGGTACCATCTCTTTCCATTTGAAAGTGCAGAAATTGTGTAAATTGGTGGTTTTAATTTGACGTTCACTTTTTCAACTCTTCGTATCCTGTAAGCATAGAATGATTATGGGGTAGATCATTAGAGAAAGTACCTCAATGCTAAATTTTGATGACAGCTGTTCTCAAAACACATTGAATGAAATAACCCATTTTACCCATTCTGTATTGGAGGAACTTCAGTTTGTTTCTTTATAGTAAGCAATCCATATTGTCTCTCCCACTTCAACATTTTTCAGAGTTGAAACATTTTTACATTTATTATTTTTACTCTTGTGATCTATCACAGAAAATGTTATTGCAATATATGATACGAGTAAATAATTACTATGGGAAATATTATTGTCTCCCTTTGCTTAATAGAATCATCTTTGAAGGCAAATGTTTCTTTGGTTTCCACTCTTGCTCACTTATTGCACTCATTCTTGCTTAGTTCGTAAACTTCAACATATTTTCTCCTCTCCATTTCACAATCATATTTTTTATGAATAAATTGTATTCTAATTTTCACACTTTTACTTTCTATTTAGGATATCCTTGTTCTCTTCACATCTGTTTCTTGTGTGTTGGAGTACTTACAGCAATTGTGAATCAGGAATAACGTTTCATACTGAACCTTGTTTTGTTTTATAAAAGATGATCGTGTCCCGAATGACGGTATACTTCAGAAGGCAGTGTATTTCTGTGACTGACAAACGTATTCAAAGAATGAATGAAGTCATCTCTTACATAAAATTTATTAAAATGTATGCCTGGGTAAAGGCATTTTCACAGAGCATTCTCAGTGAGTATTGCATTTCATAGGATTTCAAAGTTCTTCAATTACAAATATACTTGCCCTGATTTATTTTTTTTCCTTTTATGATTATCAGCGACTGATAATCTCAAATCCAAATTTCAGGCAACCTCATCTTGTATAAGTCTACCTCATCAAATTCTTTGTTTATTTTGAAGACTAGTTGTAGGTTCCATCTTGGCTTAAAATCTTAAAATCTTTTAACCATTAATCCCTTTTTGTTCAACCTCTTCTTATAGGTGAATAGACTATTCTTCACTGGATGCAAATCATTGTTCTGAATTTTGCAGTTGTAATGATGGCAATGCAACTAGCATTTGTCTTCATTACTCCGTAAGCATCTTTGGAATACATAGTTTTAATGTGGAAATCCAAAGCATTGCTGAAAGTAATTCTATAAAGCTTAATTTTTACACACTCGAGAGAGACTTGTGAATTAATGTGAACTTGTGACTAAAGTATGCTTTATTTTTTAATGGCCAAGTGAATTCTAAAGGCATGGTTCCTACAAAGCAAACATTTTGTCCCTAAACACATCTAATTGTGTATATATTATTATAATATCTTGTCTAAAACATTTTTTTTAATATGCTATTTTCAGCTGTACCCAAATTATATCTGGTTAAAAATTGTTTATAAAGTTAAATATAAATAGTTTCCTTTTTTTCCTTCTTGATTTGCTGTCCGTGAGATCGATGTCTAACTTGATGATGTCTAACTTGATAACTTGATACTTTTTAACTGATATTTGACAGCAAATGACAGCAAGTGGATATGTGGTATTTCTCAGCATGGAGGTTGTAAGATCTTTGTGGGAAGTTTACGTGTCATAGCTCCTTAAAGTTTATCAATGATTAACTTGAATTTTTATTGTGTTATTGATATTTCTCACGGTATTAGCAATCTTGGGATGGCACAATGGTACACCAAGTAGTGTTGCTGCCTCACATCCCCAGCAACCTGAATCCAGCCCTTGTCTCTCGTGATCTATGTGTGGAGGTTGTATATTCTCTCAAGTATCTTGGTTGATTTGCCACTGTTATTTAGTTCAAATGGCAGGATGAACAAGGCTATTGATGGGCACGTAAGATAAAATAGATTAAAGGGAAATTGTGGTGCAGTGGGATAAAAGAGAATGGTCTGAGAGCCAGCAAAGCCCAAATAAGCTATATGGCCTCATTCTATGTTGGAAAGATTAAAAATATGAGTAAAATACAAAGTGCTGGAGGAACTCAGTGGATCAGGCAGCATCTGTGGAAGGAATGGACAGATAACATTTCGGGTTGGGACTGATTGGAACGGGGTGCGGGGACAAAGTCTGGCAAGTGATAGGTGGATAGAGAAATGGGGTTGGAGGGGGGAGAAAATGAGACAAAAGTGGATGAGTGAAATGTAAAGGCGGGGAGAGATATGGGAAGAAGGTGGGGATGGAGCAGGGGAAAAGGGATGATTAAAGGGAAAAGCGGGGGAAATGCAATATAAAAGGAGGGAAAAAAGATGTAGGATAGAGCGAAAAGAAGTAGGATGGGGGGGAGATGGTAGAAGAAATGCCTTCATATCTGGGTGTAGGGAGCACAGGCGAGGAGGGGTATGGGGCTACTATTTGAAATTGGACGAACTGTAGCAGGAATTGCAATGGGGGAGCAGTGAAAGAAAGTCTTACAGAGCATGCGTCAGAGAGAACTTTTCACAGTTGGCATACTTTGAGCAGATTTTGCAGTGTAGCAAAATTAGGATACAAGAAACACATCAGCAGTTTCTTGTGTTACAAATATGAGTAATATTTTAAATGATTTACAGAAAGTTACAGAAATTACGCAGCATTACTCTTCCTGTCTTCTGAATTGTGGTGATCATGATATAGGTATTTTTCTAGAAGTTAACAAAGGTTCTTTGTTTTTCACTAAAATGTATATTGTTAAGTATTAATAATACATGTCATTGCATCAATTTAGAACTTAAATGTTCATTTGATATTGCTCCCAATGTGTTTTTTTTTTACCTTTCTAGAAATCAGAGAGGAAGAACGGCATATCTTAGAATATGCTGGATATTTTCAAAGCATCAGCGTGGGTATTGCTCCTGTTGTTGTGGTTATAGCCAGTGTAATGACTTTCTCTGTCCACATGCTCTTGGGCTATGATCTTACTGCTGCTGAGGTTAGTCTGCATGCTAGAAATGTATTAACGTTTGAAGAAAGAACATGATGTGGTTTCTGTAGTTTTGAAAATAATGAATGTTTAAAAGGTGTCACATGAATGTGGAGAGGATGTTTCCTCTTGAGAGGGAATATTAAATTCAAAATATTCAAAAATAAGGATTAAATGAAATGCACCCCTTACTTTTCCTTAGTTTTTAATGAATCTTTATGAAACTCTTCATTTAGACAAAGAGAGTGGGTGTTTAGTTAGAGGAAATGGGAATGTGGAGTTGAGATTGCAATCAGATCAAGTATCATTTTATTGTATGGCAGAATAAGTGGCTCAGTCCTTTTTAATATTTGTATGTAAATGGATTGAGAGAGAATATAGGGCTGTAATCAGTCCATCACATGGTACAGGGCACAGCGGGCAATGAAGAAAGCGAATGGCACGTTGGCCTTCATAACAAGAGGAGTTGAGTATAGGAACAAAGAGGTCCTTCTGCAGTTATATGGGGCCCTTGTGAGACCACACCTGGACTATTGAGTGCAGTTTTGGTCCCCTAATTTGAGGAAGGACATTATTTCTATTGGGAGAGTGCAGATTAGGTTTACAAGGTTAATTCCCGGGATGTGCGGGACTGTCATATGCTGAGAGAATGGAGCGGCTGGGCTTGTATACTCTGGATTTTAGAAGAATGAGAGGGGATCTTATTAAAACATATATAGGGTTGGGACACGCTAGAGGCAGGAAACATGTTCCTGATGTTGGGGGAGTCCAGAACCAGGGGGCCACTGTTTAAGAATAAGGGGTAAGCCATTTAAAACGGAGATGAGGAAACACTTTTTCACACAGAGAGTGGTGAGTCTGTGGAATTTTCTGCCTCGGTGGAGGCCGATTCTCTGGATACTTTCAAGAGAGCTAGATAGGGCTCTTAAAGAGTCAGGGGATATGAAGAGAAGGCAGTTACGGGGTACTGATTGGGGATGATCAGCCATGATCACATTGAATGGCAGTGCCTGCTCAAAGGGCTGAATGGCCTACTCCTGCACCTATTGTCTATTGTCACAGCCACCATTTTCCCTATATCACGCCCTAAACTGGATCTGTGCTTCTGGGCAGACGCAGAATATATTTGTGCCTATATCTGGATCCTCAGTGGATCCCAAGATGTCCAGAAAATTTTCTGAGCCCTTTTTATTTTCAGTAATTCTCCTGTCTTCCCACTGACTTCTCTAAATATTTAGCAACTTCACTGGCTCTGGTAGAACTACAGTGAAATTTGGAAACGGTACTGGCCATAAACAGTCACAAAAGGCCGTAGATTGCTCTGGGTCTTACCAGGCCACTGGGAGTCAAATTCCGATTGAAAGAATGTTTTGGTACCCATTGATAGAAATGGTGTACTCCACATAGCATTCTTCTGGCAATCTGGGGCAGCTTATCAGTTATTGCAAGATCCCATATTTCAAGTTGATGCATATCAATCTGAAATATTAATTCTTATACTCTTTACGGAAAGTGACTGAGCTGCTTGTGTTTTTGTTATTCAAAAATGTTCACAGTATTTTGTGCACTTGGTTGTGTTGGTCAGCATGAAAAGGTTGAAATTCACAAGGGAATAAGAATAAAACTTGTCTACACAATATGTTAAATATAAAGAAAAGGCCTCCTGGTTTCCATGTTTGGGTACAAGTGACGGTTGCATTTTGTGAAGATTTTCTGTAATGCTAAGCCAAGTCATCTCAAGTGCATATAGAAACACCAGTTGAAAAACAATCAATTTTTTAACTTACTTTTTCACACATTCTGCGAGATCAAAGGTTTGGGTAGTGATTTGTGAATTTTTTCAGGGTAAACTTCAGTGCTTTGCTCTTTTACTAACATTGAAGTAGAGAAAGCTGACCCTGTTTTGGTGGAACTTTGTATAAGATTGTCAGGGGAGATAGCAACATTTTCAATGTATGAAATGTTGCTTTAAGCATTTTCCATGTTTGCAATCCTCTATATCAGTTGAACAAGATACCTTACAAGCCCTTCATCTCTTTAATGACTTCCGCTTTCCGAGCCCCCACTCCCTCATCTTTACTATGGACGTTCAATCACTCTACACCTCCATCCCCCACCAGGAAGGCCTTAAAGCCCTCCGTTTCCTCCTCAACCGCAGAACCAGCCAATTAACTTCACCACTAATTTCCAATCTGCACACAGAGAGTCCATCCTGCACTCAAATTCACTTGATACCTCCCTCCCCTTTCTTGATCTCACCGGAGATAGACTATTGACTGACACCTATCACAAACCCACTGACTCCCACAACTACACTTCTTCCCACACTGCAAAGACTCTATCCCCCTAGTCCCAATTCCTCCGTCTATGCCGCATTTGCACCCAAGATGAGGTGTTCAATATCAGGACATCCGAGATGTCCTAATTCTTTAATGAACGAGTTTCCCCTCTTCCATCATAGATGAGGCCCTCACACATGTCTCCTTGGTACTCCACAACCCTACCCTTGCTCCCGCTCACCCTGTTCACAACAGAGACAGAGACCGCTAGTCCTTGCCTTTCACCACATCTGCTGTCGCATACACACATAATCCTCTGACATTTTCGCTACCTCCAACGAAATCCCACCAGGTCACATCTCCACCCCTTGCCGCCACCTGCAGAGACCGTTCCTTTTTCAACTCCCTGATTAACTCATTCTTTCCCAACCTAACCACCCATCCCCAGGTACCCGCAGGAGATGCAACACCTTTCCCTATACCTCCTCCCTCGACTGTGTCCAGGGACCCTGACAGTCCTTTTAAGCTAGGCAGAGGTTCACTTGCACCTCCTCCAACCTCATCTATTGTATCCGTTGTTCAAGATGTAGACTCGGCGAGACCAAACGTAGACCGGGCGATCGATTCACTGAACACCTTTGCTCTGGCGCCTAGATTCACTTGATCTCCCGATTGCCAAGCACTTCAATTCCCATTCCCACACTAACCTTTCTGTCTGTGGCCTCCTCCATTGTCAGAGTGAAGCTAATCACAAATTGGAGGAACAGCATCTCATATTTTGCTTGAGCAGCTTACAACCCAGTGGTATATTAATTTCTTTAACTTCAAGTAACCCCTGCATTCCCTCTCTCTCCATCCCTTCCCCACCCAAGTTGCACCAGGTTCCCGTTCTCATCTAGCAAACAGCTAATAATGGCCTATTTCATTTATCATTGCTATTTTTTGCATACCGTACATTCATTTATTCTATATCTCTTTACATCACTGTCTATATCTCGTTTTCATTTCCCCTTACTTGTTTGAAGATAGGTCTCGACCTGAAACGTCATCCATTCCTTCTCTCCAGAGATGCTGCCTGTCCTGCTGAGTTACTCTGGCATTTTGTGTCTTTCGGTTTAATCCAGCATCTGCAGTTCCTTCTTGCACAATATTCATATCAGCATTCCTTTCATCTTCCTGTTCTGAAATGATTGTACTTGAAAGTCAAATCAGAAATTACAGCAAATAAATTTCCATAATGTTTTTTTAAACAATCCATGACTTGATTAGTTTCCGATGGCTTATTACTAAGAAAACATTTCTACCAGTGTATGTCGATGATGATGGTTGGTTTATTCAGATGTTAATGCCTGAATCTATATATTATTCTATAACATTAGCAATATTCCAGATGAATAATAAATGATAGACACATATCTGTTAGCAATATGGTTAGTGGCTTGAAACTTTTGACTTCATAGAAACATAGAAACATAGAAAATAGGTGCAGTAGGCCATTCGGCCCTTCGAGCCTGCACCGCCATTCAATATGATCATGGCTGATCATCCAACTCGGCATCCCTTACCTGCCTTCTCTCCATACCCCCTGATCCCTTTAGCCTCAAGGGCCACATCTAACTCCCTCTTAAATATAGCCAATGAACTGGCCTCAACTACCTTCTGTGGCAGAGAATTCCAGAGATTCACCACTCTCTGTGTGAAAAATGTTTTTCTCATCTCGGTCCTAAAAGACTTCCCCCTTATCCTTAAACTGTGACCCCTTGTCCTGGACTTCCCCAACATCGGGAACAATCTTCCTGCATCTAGCCTGTCCAACCCCTTAAGAATTTTGTAAGTTTCTATAAGATCCCCCCTCAATCTTCTAAATTCTAGCAAGTACAAGCTGACTTCATAATACTATGAAAGGTGGAAGTTGGCTTTTAATTTTTAACCAAGGTAAAGACTTCCTGGCGCAAAATATTTGTGTATTTTTAATTTAGATATTTAAAGCTCTGTTAATGTGATGTTTGTATATTCAGCTTTTTTGCTATGATTTTTTTAATTTCAGGCTTTTACTGTGGTGACTGTTTTCAATGCTATGACTTTTTCCCTTAAAGTCACTCCATTCTCCGTGAGATCACTTTCTGAGGGATCGGTGGCGGTGGATAGATTCAAAGTAAGTTGTTCTTCGTCAATATGTAGCATTTTGCAGAAAAATTAAGTGGAAGCGTTGCTTTCGATTAAACACAATATGACAATTGGAATAACTGTTCCACTATATCAACATCTACTTTGCTATTTAAAAGTAAAAAACTAAATCAATACAAATGAAGGATTGATTTAAATAAATGTGGATTCAATTTGGAGTGCAAACATCACAATTATAAGCGTAAACCAGATTTTTAGAATTGAAGTTTGCATGCATATAATTTGTGTTTGTGCTGTCTTACATGGCAACTATCCTGTCAGAAAATACTGTTGGTGCATAGGCTGAGAGAAGCTGATGCAATGTGGAGAGAATTAAAAAGATTGATTACTGTAAGGGGTGCTTGATGATTAGTGTCTTCTAAGTGGAATGGAGGGTTTTAAATGGAGCTCTTAGAGATAATGGAGTCAAGGGATATGGGCAGATGGCAGGAAAGGGGCATTGATTGTGGATGATCAGCCATGATCACAGTGCTGGCTCGAACGGCTGAATGGCCTACTCCTGCACCTATAGTCTATTGTTTCCCTCTAATGACTCTAAATATTATTTTATATGATAGCCAAGATATTCCTGGATTTGAATTGATTATTAAAGAAAATACTCTCTCTAGTAAGTTGTGAAAAGGAAGGAGTGCTGAAACTTTCTACACATCTATTTCCAAGATTTACTATTTTGTCCATTGTAAAGCTGGGGACTTTTGACTAGAATTCATGCTCTAAGTAGTAGACTGTATTTAGCCAGTTAAAAATCCAAGTCCTGAAACTGCGCCTTTATCTTTTTATATTGCAATATAACTAAGCCAATTTCCTTCAAAGTAACTGTGACAAGTTTCCCATTGTTGAATGTTGTATTTTTGACTTAACCTAATAGGCCAACAATAATTTATTAAGTTAACTCTAAACCCACAAAGAGAATTTTGGAAAGGATTTTTTAAATGATAGTACATTTTCAATTTACTAGTTGAGTTTAATGGGGTTCCGCAACATTGACATCCCAATGTTAAATGCACAATTTTATCAATGTTTTTTGGAGCCCTATCCTAGTTTGGAGGCAAATCCTAGTGGCCAAGTGCAATTGGAATAAATGTCAAATCAAGAGGACAACTTAAAGGATCAAATGCTTCCTTCATCTATGGTGTGTTAGGATATTGATAATAACATTTCAACTTCAATTCAGAATCACAGAGACAATTTATATCCCTACACACTTGGTTGAAAGTAGACAAATGATGCAAAATACATCTACAAAATGCAGAGCTCACTCAGGTTTTAGTTGAGAGGTGTGGGTGCATGTAAGAGTTTCTATTTGGCTGGAATACATTCTGCAGTCATACCTTCCTGGCACTGGTAATTGCATTGCAGTATTAGCACAATAGATTTTTTTTTTTTTAACAAGCGTCATTATGGTTCATAAAGGTCAGTCACATGTAAAATAAAGTAAATTTTATTTATATAGCACGTTTAAATCAACTTGAGTTGAAACCAAAGATCTTTACATAAAATAAATAATAGTTTCCGTACATCCATAGAAAAATTAAAACATTCATAGTAAAAGTCACATGCACTCCTCCACCCCAAAGGAATGAAGTGAGATGAGGAATCTGTGTCAGCCAAACTGTTAGCCACAGTCAAGGATTAAGCAGATTTAGGTCAGTTAATCCAGGAATAAACATTTCAACAGTTGGAAATATGATAGATCAGTTTATTGCAATTATACAGTGACTTCCTGCTGATTATTTTGTGTGAAACTAATATTCATCTTGGAATTTTATTAAAGCTGTAAGAATTTTTTTTTAAATATGACACCAAAATAGTAATAAGTTCCGTTGTTGAGATCTTTGAACTTTACGTTTGCTCATATGGAGCAAAAAGAACAGGTTCACAAATGATCTAATTTTTGTGAAGAATATATGTATTGGAATGTTTTTTTGGGTGGCACAATGGTAGAGTTGCTGCCTTACAGCTCCAGAGACCTGTGTTCAATCCTGACTTTGGATGCAGTCTGTACGGAGTTTGTATGTGGTAAGTTTGAATGTTCTTTCGGTAACCGCTTGTGTTTTCTCCAGGTGCTCTAGTCTCCTCCCACATTCAGGCGGTTTGTAGGTTGATTGGCTTCGGTGAAAATTGTAAATTGTCCACAGTGTGTAGGATAGTGCTAGTGCATGTAGGCGATCGCTGGTCAGCGCGGACTCGGGGGCCGAAGGACCTGTTTCCGCGTTGTATCTCTAACATCTGAAAGTAAAGTAAAGTTTCTATAAATTTGAATCATTGGGTTACAAAGAGTTACATTTGTAGCATTTGGCATTTTCGGATCAGAACATGTTTAAAATTGTTTTTCCTCATCATTTGTACTATTTTGAAGGATGATGGTTATAGATATTTAAGATTTGTCTAAGGTTACTGCAGTATTAGAAAACCAATTTGTTATTTTAAATCTAATTGTTAAGGTTCAATATTTGGAGAATCATTTAATATTAAACACTTCTTAATCAAAGTTGTTTATAAAAGTTGTTGGTGAGCACCACTACTGACAGACTTACCAAAAATCTAAATTACATAGCTGCTTGACAGAGATTTGACAGAGATGATGGGGGAACCAATGTGAAAGATAAACCTACTGGACCTTTTTATGAATGTTTCTGCTGCAAATTAAGAAGATCTTAAGTGTTGGGAATAACCACCATACAGTCCTTGTGAAGATCATATTCCATCTTCACATTAATAAAGCTCTCTTGCATGTGCTACTACCACTATGTTAAACATGAGTGATTCAGGATGGTTTGAGATCCTCAAAACTAGGACAAAAATCAAACTGATGGGGGCTTTAGTGGGTTCAGCAGCATCTGTGGAGTGAAATGTAGAGACAAAGTGTTTGGTCATGACCCTTCTTCAAGACATTAATCAAGAAATGTCTGTTCACTTCCCTCTACACGTTTAGGTTTATCGCTGTCACGAGGGGAAAGGCGTTGTTTGTTTTGCATTCTATACAATCTGATAGATAATCCCAAATATAAATACAATTATTTCAAATTCCAGCACAATAGGTAGAGCAAAGAGGAAGTTAATGAGTGCAGAATATAGTTCTCAGCATTGCAGTGCACCTGTTCCTGAGACAAAGTGCAGTGTCCACAATTGGGATAGAGGGGAATCAGCAGTCTAGTTTATGAAAGGACAGTTCAGAAGAATGATAGCATTGGAGAAGAAGTTGTTCCTGAGTCTGGCGGTGCGTGCTTTCAAAGATCTGTACGGATGCTGTCTGACTTACTGAATTCTTCTTGCAGTTCAATTTTTTACTCACGATTCCAGCATCTGCAGTCTTTTGGACCTCCTCAAAACTAGTCTTCGGTGAAATATTACAATATATCAGAATTAAATTCAGACCAATGTGTTATCAGGCATTGTATATCCCTTACTGCACTATTACTGGGAATTGACCTTGGTTCAATGACAAATGCAGAATAGTATGCCTGAAGCAGCATACACTAGACAACTATGCGACCCCAATTCATTGGGTCAGATGATCATGCAGTCTTGCCATATCTGGTTGTGAGTTTGGATGACCAGCTAAACCATTAACATGAGAAGGAAACGCCATTCTAGAGTACGAAGAAAAGGTTGAGCAGTTTGCAACCGCCAGCAATCACGAGTGTTGTTAGGTGGTTAATGCAATTCCTGATTTTCCTGCCACATCACTGGCTAATTTTATTCAGTCCACATGATATCAAGAAATAACCAAATACAGTGGATGCAGCAAAGGCCGTAGTCTGGAATTACCAGGTTCTGTAGCCAAGCTGCTCCAGAACTAGTCTCACCACCAGCTTTGGTGCAACCAAAACAGTGGCATCTCCCTGACGATATGCAAAATTGCTCAAGTTTGGCCACAAATAGCAGGATGAATTTAATCTCAATTTAATTTCCATAATGACCAGTAGATGCCAGTGTTGTAAATATACTAGAGCAGTTTAGCAGCAGAAAGCTAATTGTGGAGCTAGCATCTGCAGCATTATTGCTGAAATGTTGTCTGGACCCATACCACTTTCAGTATCTAATGTTCTTCACTTTTTTTAATAGGATGTAGAGTAAATTGAATTGGTTTAAAGATTGGCCTCCATGATGGTATTCCAGGAAACTGGTTAAGATGGATAATTTATTTGGCACCTCTGACTGAATGTGGTTTCTATCACACTTGCATGCTGGCCTTTGCCATTGTTGAGGGTGGGGATGTTCTTGGAGCTGCCTCTTTTTATTAACTGTTCAATTGTCCACCACAGTTGATGGCTAGGTGTAGTGGGATTGCAAAATGTCAATCTGATTTGATCGTTGTGAGATCACTTAGCTCTGCCTAGTGCTTGATGATTTTGTTGTTCAGCATGCATATAATCCTGTATTACAGCTGCATGAGGTTGAAACCTCATTGTTTTTGGGTCTGCCCGATTTAACCCTCATCATGCCCTCCTGCACTACCCTTTGAACCAGGGTTGATACAAGAGATTAATGATAATGGTAAACTGAGGTAAATAGTCTGGAGAAGAGCCTCAACCCGAAACGTCACCCATTTCTTCTCTCCAGAGATGCAGCCTGTCCTGCTGAGTTACTCCATCTTTTTGTGTCTTATTTTCGGTTTAAACCAGCATGTGCAGTTCCTTCCTACACATGGTAGAGTGAGGATTGTGCTGGACAATAATGTTATACGTTGTACATTTCTGTTACTATTGAGAGTCAACAACATCTTGTGGATGCCTGGTTTTGAGCTGTCAGATCTTTTTTGAAAATACCCCATGTAGTAAGTGGGATACTACACAAGGAGGATTGACCTAAAATAGGTATTTGTATCCACTAGGACAGTGTGGTTAATTTATTAAGTGTGATCATATCCATGTAATCTCTGCATATGAGCTGTAATCATTCTCGCACATGCTCAGACTAGCACATATCATTCTGTAAATCAGTCAGTCAACTTGGAAATCTTTCTTGCTTTTGATCCCAACACATCTTTCTCCATCTAATATGGGCTAGTTTTACCTATATCGTAAGCAGACACATTAAAACATTAAGTGCAGTTAGATGTATTAAATGTTCTATTAAAATGGAGAAAGTAGATAAGCACACCTTTTTAATTATGTTCCATCTGTTTGAGTCTTGCTAGGGTGTAATGAGGGGGGCAGAGAGGGAGGGGGGGGGGGGCAGAGTTAGTTAGGGAGGGGGGTACCCGGAGTTAGTTGCTCCTAATGAGCTACATTTGGTTTTCAGCATCACTTCCTTTAACCTGCTGCTGTGTATTGCTGCCTGTGCCATTGGATTATTGTGTATTGCCTAGGTGTCATAACTTTACACCTCCTCAACCTGTTTAGAGTTTATTTCTAATGGAAGAATTTCACATCATAAGAAAAAAGCCAGAACGTTCCCAAATTGCCATAGAACTGCAGAATGCTACTCTGGCTTGGGACTCCCCAAACACCAGTGTTCAGTCCTCACCTAAGATGACGCCCAAACTGAAAAAGGACAAACGTGAATTCAAAGGGAAAAAAGAAACAAAGAAAATTCAACAGAATGAACAAAATGCTCCTTTAACTGAGCAGAATGGATGTCTTCTAACAAACAATGATGAACAGCCCAGCCCAGATGAGAAGGACAATTCTTTGAGCAATCCAAGACTACAGAGGACACTGCACAAGATCAATCTTAGCATTGAAAAGGTAAGACAAATACAATTGTCACAAGAAATGATAGGTGTCTATATATAAGTTAAATAGCCAAAGTTTTAAACTATCTCTATAATACTAAAACCCTTTGTCGTGTGTGTGTGTCAATATCTGGTTAATTCCTATTTTCTTCCAAACGCTAGGCCCCAGCCTTCCCATTTTCACACATTCTACTCACATTTCTCCCGTCAAGACGAGAAACATAATCTCGTCGCATTCTCACCTATACTTCCGATGTTTTTAATCGTTTAAAGTTTTAAAAACAGCCCAAAAACAAATCCGAATGACGTCACAATGCACTCGCAAGGACGGGACACTCCGGCTCTTCACGGGGGGGGCGCCACACTTGAACATTCTGGAAACCAGCGTCCCTGGGCGTGGCCCAGTCGCAGTCCTCGAGTCCGCTCCCGCCCGGGCCTGCGGTCTCGCACGGGTCTCGGCCTGGGCTGGAGCGAGGGCCGAGCCGGGGCTTGAGATGGGGCCGTGAGCAAAGCCGAGAAAGAAGCCACTGGTGGAACCAAGGATCAGCCTGGGTCTGGGACCAGCCCGGAGATGAAGTCGGGGCCTGGACTGCAGCCGAATTGGCGGCCGAGCTGACGGCTGCAATCTACAGCCAGGCCCGGCCCAGAGTACGAGAACCAGGCTGAGTCCCAGGCCCTGGAGCTGCTCTACGACCTGGGTAGATGCCAGGGCAGGGAATGGGAGTGAGGAGCATGAGGGAAATGAGAAGGAGATGGGGTGGGGTCTCTGCCCCCCCCTCCCTCTCTGCCCCCCCCTCCCACTCTGCCCCGCCCTCCCTCTCTGCCCCTCTCTGCCCCGCCCTCCCTCTCTGCCCCGCCCTCCCTCTCTCTCTCTCTGCCCCGCCCTCCCTCTCTGCCCCGCCCTCCCTCTCTGCCCCGCCCTCCCTCTCTGCCCCGCCCTCCCTCTCTGCCCCCCCCCTCCCTCTCTGCCCCCCCCCTCCCTCTCTGCCCCGCCCCCCTCCCTCTCTGCCCCGCCCCCCCTCCCTCTCTGCCCGCCCCCCTCCCTCTCTGCCCGCCCCCCTCCCTCTCTGCCCGCCCCCCCTCCCTCTCTGCCCGTCCCCCCTCCCTCTCTGCCCGCCCCCCCTCCCTCTCTGCCCGCCCCCCTCCCTCTCTGCCCGTCCCCCCCTCCCTCTCTGCCCGTCCCCCCCTCCCTCTCTGCCGTCCCCCTCCCTCTCTGCCCCCCCTCCCTCTCTGCCCGTCCCCCCTCCCTCTCTGCCGTCCCCCCTCCCTCTCTGCCCGTCCCCCTCCCTCTCTGCCCGTCCCCCTCCCTCTCTGCCCGTCCCCCTCCCTCTCTGCCCGTCCCCCCTCCCTCTCTGCCCGTCCCCCCTCCCTCTCTGCCCGTCCCCCCTCCCTCTCTGCCCGTCCCCCTCCCTCTCTGCCCGTCCCCCCTCCCTCTCTGCCCCCCCCTCCCTCTCTGCCCGTCCCCCTCCCTCTCTGCCCGTCCCCCCTCCCTCTCTGCCCGCCCCCCCTCCCTCTCTGCCCGTCCCCCCTCCCTCTCTGCCCGTCCCCCCTCCCTCTCTGCCGTCCCCCCTCCCTCTCTGCCCGTCCCCCCTCCCTCTCTGCCGTCCCCCTCCCTCTCTGCCGTCCCCCTCCCTCTCTGCCGTCCCCCCCTCCCTCTCTGCCCGTCCCCCCTCCCTCTCTGCCGTCCCCCCTCCCTCTCTGCCCGTCCCCCCTCCCTCTCTGCCCGTCCCCCCTCCCTCTCTGCCCGCCCCCCCTCCCTCTCTGCCCGCCCCCCTCCCTCTCTGCCCGTCCCCCCTCCCTCTCTGCCGTCCCCCCTCCCTCTCTGCCGTCCCCCCTCCCTCTCTGCCGTCCCCCTCCCTCTCTGCCGTCCCCTCCCTCTCTGCCGTCCCCCTCCCTCTCTGCCGTCCCCCTCCCTCTCTGCCGTCCCCCTCCCTCTCTGCCGTCCCCCCCCCTCTCTGCCGTCCCCCCCCTCTCTGCCGTCCCCCCCCCCTCTCTGCCGTCCCCCCCCTCCCTCTCTGCCGTCCATCCTCCCCTCTCTGCCGCCCCCCCCCCCTCTGCCGTCCCCCCTCCCTCTCTGCCGTCCCCCCCTCCCTCTCTGCCGTCCCCCCTCCCTCCCTCACTAGGAAGTGGTGAGTCTGTGGACCTATGGGTGAGCGGTGCAATTCTGCGTTCGGGGACCTGCCCTCCTCTGTGACACCGCGTGTTTCCCCCCCGCCCGCATTGGGGGACAGAACCCAACGGCTCCCTCTGGATCTATTAATAGTTAAAGTTTTATCAAATAAACCAACTTGTAAAGCTTATCATTTGAACAACCAATATGATAAATTAGTGTGTTTTTTGTAATTTGTTTAAACTGATTTTGCAAAGTCTCTTGACAAATATTCATTGTGTAGATGCCAAACTGATCAATGCATTTTTTGACAGGGGAAGCTTGTTGGAATCTGTGGCAGTGTGGGATCTGGCAAAACGTCCCTGATTTCTGCTGTTTTAGGCCAGGTAGTGTATGTTCAAGATTTTATAATCAATATAATGTTTACATTGCAATCAGTAGAATTATAACACTTTTTTCTTAAAGGTTATTTATTTGACCACTTTATTTATTTCCTTGACGTTGTCTTATAAAGCAAAATCACATTTGTAAAACTTGATTTTCATTATCATTTTGATTCTGAATAACTGAAAGTGAAATATACAATTTAATTTTCATAAACATTTTAGCATGGGAGTAAACATTTTAATCCTGGATTATTGAAAGAGAAATATTGAATTTTCATGCTCTTCTAATGCTTCATGTCGATTTAAATTAGTAACTCAGCGGGACAGGCAGCATCTCTGGAGAGAAGGAATGAGTGACGTTTCTGGGTTGAGACCCTTCTTTGGACTAGAATCAGTTGAAAGGGAAACAAGAGATATAGACGAAGAGAGATATAGAAGAAATGAATAAAAGATACGCAAAAAGTAACGAGGATAAAGGAAACAGGCCATTGTTTGCTGTTTGCTAGGTGTGAGCGAGAAGCTGGTGCGACTTGGGTGGGTTGCGTTCGAAGCATAGATATGTAAGTATTGAGCCACATCATTCTGGACCCAGCCTGTTGCCCAGACTTTAGTTTAGTTTCGAGATACAGTGCGACAACAGGTTCTACAGTCCGCACTGACCAGCGATCCCCGCACATTAACACTATCCTACACACACTAGGGACTATTTACACTTATTTACCTGCAAACTTGTACGTCTTTGGAGTGTGGGGGGAAACCGAAGATGTCAGAGAAAACCCATGTGGTCATGGGGTGAACGTACAAACTCCGTACAGACAGCACCAGTAGTCGGGATTGAACCCGGGACTCCGGTGCTGCAAGTGCTGTAAGGCAGCAACTCTACCGCTGTGCCACCGTGCTGCCCTAATTGCTGCCCATGGTTGTCGCTCACCTGCTTGTGTGAATTTTCTGCAGATACTGGATGAGTTGACCTCCACCCCGTCCCCAGCTTCCCTGCATCCAATGGGCATCTGGTGAAGTGGAAAGGGCTCTGAGTGGTGATAATCTTTGATAATTTGCTGGCTGACAAAGGCGTCATACATTATTAAATTTCCCTGAAAGTCAGACTAATTTAGAAACTAGTCGAATAGATTTGAATAATTAGCTCAGAGAAACTAGGAGCTACAATTAGCATTTCCAGAAATCATAGGAGTTAGTTAATGCTGGTGAATTGCACAGTGAGTTGTACATGTACCCAGTGCATTACACGGACCAGACTCTCCACATTGACTCCATCTACTCTTCACGCTGCCTTGGAAAAGCGACCAACTTAATCAAAGACTTAAGATAGACACAAAATGCTGGAGCAGGACAGGCACCATCTTTGAATAGAATGAATTGATGACATTTCGGGTTGAGACCCTTCTTCAGGCTGATGACGTCTCAACCCAAATGTCACTAATTCTTTCTATCCAGAGATGGCTGCCTGTCCCGCTGAGATACTCCATAATTTTGTGTTTATCTTCGGTATAAACCTGTATCTGCAGTTCCTTCCTATACAGTAATCAAAGATTTGTCCCACCCTGGTCATTCCTCCTTTTCCCTACTCTCCCCTCTGCAGAAGCTACAGAAGCTTGAAAGTTCACACCACTGTCCCGGGAACAGCTTTTTCCCCTCCATTATCAGGCTTCTGAATAAACCTTCCATAAGCTAGGGTACTATTTGATTCACCTCTACCCAGTGAAGGCAGTGGACTATGTCCAAGGAACTGATGCGCTACAATGCTGAGAACTATATTCTCTATCTACCCTTTGCTCTATCTATTGTACTTGATTTTGAACCTCTTTTCGAGTCCACATAACAAGATTAGAAATTGTTCAGCCAGAGCTGAACACACTTCTCGGCATCTGCATACAACGGCCTCATGCGTTTCTTGGGATACTTGTGCATCTTGTGCGTAGTGGTGGAAAGATTGGTGGAAACAGGGCCGCGACGTGAATGCTCTTTCCTTGACCCCAGTTTGAAGTGAGTGTATGGTATATCTGAACTGTTTGGGCAGCATGCAAAACAAAGCTTTGCACTGTACCTTGGTACATATGACAATAATAACCCTAAACTAAGTGCCGTGATTTAAAATTTTAGCGAGTATGAAAAATTGTGGTGTGATTGGTTTTGAAAAGTATCAATACCATTTTGGAAATGGATTTCTTATGTTCTTTATAGCTACTTTAGGAATGGCAAAGAAACCAGGGGAAAAGAATGAGATGTGTATTTTCTTACTCCTTCGCTTACTTTAACATCTCCATTGAAAATATGCTTTTTCATTGATTATCCAGATGACCCTGATGGAAGGAAGTATTGCAGTTGATGGAAATTTTGCCTATGTGGCTCAACAAGCATGGATTCAGAGTGACACCATTAGAGAGAATATTCTGTTTAACTGCGCATACATTGAAGAAAGGTAACAATTTTGGAATTAATAAGGAAATTGTTAGTCAAATTGAAGTATTTTGTATTTCATTAATTGGTTAAATGCAGAAATTGCTATATATAATCAGTTGCTTTGGTAGCAACTGTGCAAAAGTCAATGCTAATATTTGATTAGCATTGACACACAAATGCTATTAAAACCAACAGGCTTCACAGTGGAAAAGCACCAGACCTGCCATTCTGCCCAGTATGATTGGCTGCCAGGGTAACTTGGGGGTTGGGGCCTCTGCATCTGCAGTCAGTGGACCACACCACCAGACTCCAAGATGGAGGAGGGCCAATGTGGGAGCAGCAAGTCGGCATACTCTGGAAAGGCATCATGCTTTTTAAAACTTTCTGTGTATCCTTTTTCTCTCTCTAATTTCACTCCCCCTAATTTGCTCTCCGTTTTGTACTTTGGTTCTCTTGCTACTCCCTTCTGGTTCACTCCACTACCTTCTTCTGCCTTGCACAGTCCCTCCCTGCTCCTCGCTCTGCACCCTCTCTGGATATTTTATCTTATGATGTTCTTTTGCAATGAGGTATTTTTTCAAATTTAAAGCTGCACTATAATTGCGCTCTGTCAGTAGTCACATAGTTTAAGAATGTGCAACTTACTTGGCGCAGAATCCAACAATGTGAAATAGCAGAAACAAGGAACTGCAGATGCCAGTTTACAAAAAGACATAAATTGATGGAGTAGCTCAGCATCCCTGGAGATGGGGGGGAAGGGGAGGAAAGCTGGAAGAGAGGAGGAGCAGGACAAAGTATGGAAGCTAATAGGTGAACACAGGCGAGAGGGTGTTTTGATAAGAGTTGGTTGGACAACGACTAGAGATCACTCCAGCTTCCCCCCCCCCCCATAATCAGTCTGAAAAAGGGTCCCAACTCAAAGTGGCAGCTATCATGTTCTCCAGAGATACTGCCTGACCAGCTGAGCTACTCCAACACGTGTCTTTTATTGTGAAAGATCCTAGCTTTCACACAGAGAAATAGCTGCTGAGGATTTGGGCATTGATGGAAAGCAGTGGTTTTCACAGAAAAATTGAGGTGTCATCTGAGCATTGGGTGTAATGGAGGTGAGATTTAATGATGTGGAGCACCGTCACCTGGAAGGCATTGATAGTACAAATGGAATTTGCAAGATCCAGATGTTAAGGAGATATTCAAATGTATTTCTGGTGGCCATTCTGGATAGAGGGTGATAGCTTTTGATGATCAACTGGTTGAGCCCATAATATGCACTTACTGGAGTGAACTGAAACTATTGTTTAAATCTGCACATTGGAATGGTTAGGAAGAGCAATAAAAACAGCAGTTTACTTTGCTTCCTTTCAGGCACAGATCTGTGTGGTGAGGATGAGTGGATTGTGCAAGGTATCTAACAAGAAAGAAAGAAATGAAGCCATGACCAAATGAAAGAGATAGGAGCAGAGAAGTGATAGAAGCAATGGAGATGGAAGTCCAATGTTTGCATGTAGATTGGAATGAAAATGGATGAGTGATCCAGGTAATTGGATCAATTTGTAACTGGAACATAGGGTGGAAATAATGAGAGAAAATCCAAAGTTGAAAGTAAGGCCCCATGTGGAATGAAATTTATGGTTGGAATTAATTCTGAGTACCATTTAGCCAATGTACAGGTTTAGAGATTGTTGAGCCTCAGTGACTCCAGGAACAAACTGAGATGATTACTTAGGTGCTGGATGTTTCCCATAAAACATGGAGAGCAGAGAACAGTGAGTCATTGTGAGGGTGTGCAGGTTGCTAAATAGTTTCATCACTGTAAGTTTCAAAAATGCATAAACGCACCGGAAGACGGATGAATGGGTAAGATTTGGCTAATTTCAGAAGAACAACTGGCATTTTGTAGAATGGACCATAATGCAGAATGCAAATAAGCAAGTAAATAATATCTGTCTTATAGCATAGAGTAATGTTTTCCTGGCGTCAGGGCTAAAAAGCAAAGGACAGGCAGCAGGCCAGATAGTAAAGTAAAATAAAGTAAAGTATCCTTTATTGTCATTCAGACCTTTCAGTCTGAACGAAATTTCGTTACCTTGCAGTCATAACATATAATAAAAAACAAAACACACAATAAACACATATTTAACATCCACCACAGTGAGTTCACCAAGCACCTCCTCACTGTGGTGGAAGGCAAAAGTCTTAAAGTCTTTGTCTTCTTCCCTCCTCCCCTCTGCGCTGAGGCGATCCAGGCCTCTGATGTTATCGTCCACTAGGCCCGCGGCTGAGCCTCCGACGCCGGGCTGCCGCCACCGCTCTGAATCGGGGTCCACCGCTGGAATGCTGGAGCCCCGCAGCTCTGAAGCCGGGTCGTCGCTGGAACGCCACCGCTGGAGCACTGCAGCTCTGAAGCCGTGCCACCGCTGGAGCACTGCAGCTCTGAAGCCGGGTCGCCGCTGGAGCACCGCAGCTCTGAAGCCGGGCCGCCGCTGCAGCATTGCAGCTCTGGATCCGTGCCGCCGCCGCCGCTCGAAGCTGGAACGCCGCCATGCCGCTGGAGCTCCGCCATTAGGCCTCAGCACAGACAGAGACGGTGAGGGGGGACACAACAATAAAAGTCGTACCCCCCCCCCCGAAGGGAGAGACTAAAACCCTGTTTCTCCCCCGCCTCCCCCCCCCCCCAAACACATACACAGCCTAATAAACTAAAATCCTAACTAAAACAAACACAAGAAGACAAAAAGAAAATAAAAAACAGACGGACGGCAGGTGAGGCGAAGCTGCCAGGCGACGCCGCCACTTCCAACAGACAATAGTTTCCCCAGAAATCAGCCTGGACATAGCCCGGAATGAGCAAACAGAAAATGCTGGAAACAGTTAGCTGGACAGGCAACATCTGTCGAGAGAGAATAGTAAACTTTCAAGTAATTGAACTTTGATTGGCACTCTCCACAAATGTCGCCTCGCCTGCTAGTATTACCAGCAATTTTTGTTTCACTTAGGATTTGGAGCAACTGCAGTATTTTGCTTTTTCAGAAGGTGGATTTCTATTTTGTCTCAGCAGGAAAATAAAGCTGAGATTTCCAGGTACTTAGCAGATATCAACAATAATTGGATGACAAGTCATGGGCTAGAAAAAGTTACCTTTAAACTTGATGCAAGAAAGTAGCTGATCAGATCAATCTTGATACAACTCTGACAACTGCTAGTAGGAAAATTCAAGAGTTAGGAAGTGAAAATTGAGCAGAAGTTTGACTGTTGAAAAGAACACAATTAAAAGTAGACGTGTACAAGGTCAGGTAATTAGTGGCTTCTAGCAATAATTTGGCAGTTTTCTGCTTTCAATCTGCTCTGTAAATCTGATTAATCAGCTTCAAGCTGTAAAAGGCCATGTGATTGCATTTCACTACCTTTTGCATAATCTACAAAAGCCAATTGGTAATGTGGTTAATTACAATTTTCATTCAAAGTAGTTTCTTTAAGCTGATAAACAATTCTCATAAAAATTTGAGAACACTAAGATATTGTAACTTATCCTATATTGTATTTAATTCCACTGAATTATGTATACAGCAATTCACAAAGTGCTTGTTCAATTAGCCCTTTAAATGTAATATTTGTGCCGATTTATTGGTGAAATATGGAACTTAACCATTTTTGGGAAGATCTGAAATGTTTTTAAAGCTGTGACTTATTTAACAATGTTAAATCTGTCCTCTATTTCAACACAGATATTATAATGTTCTTGCTGTGTGTTGCCTAAGGCCCGATCTTGCAACATTCCCCAATGGAGATATGACACAGGTATGTAAAGTGCTGTTTTAATTTACTGTAACTGTATTGTGTTTCACTGCAGAGTTACTTGAATATCAAACAATCTGTTGATGCAGGTGATATGAAATTAAAAAACAGAACACATTTGGTTTGGCAGCATATGAAGTATTTGACTTGTAAAGTTAATTTTTAAGGATGTCACCCCCATCCCAAACTTGAAGTTCTCAGATAGTTTGTTGCTCCAGATTCCAGCATCTGCAGTCTCTTGCATCACCACAAACAGCTGATCAGAATTGAAACATAATGTAAAAAAAAACCTAATCCTAATAGCTTTCCTCCATTTGCTGGCACGCAGGTAGGCGAACGAGGGGCTAACTTGAGTGGAGGACAACGGCAGAGGATAAGTTTGGCACGTGCTTTATACAGTGACAGAAATATCTATATCTTGGATGATCCACTCAGTGCATTAGATGCTCATGTTGGAAATCACATCTTTAATAATGTCTTTAAAAAGCAACTGAATTTGAAGACTGTTCTATTTATCACCCACCAACTTCAGGTGTGTTGAATCGTGGATATGTATATTTACTTTACTGAAAATTTAGTTTCCAAATCAGGCACTTGGAACGTAAAATTTCCCTTCCTGATTGTTACTACTGGATCAATGGAAGATTAAGATTTTAACAGTGTGATTGTCACTGAGTACAACAATGCTGCTTACTTTTATCTGTTTGCTATTTCACATATGTTTACCAAAAAAAATTTTGAAACAAAGATCAAGTAGGTTGTTCATAAGGCATTAGCGGTTAGCTGATACTTAAGCAATAGGATAAATTGCAGACAGACTTTTAAAACACAGGAATATAATTTTATTTTGGGAGGTTGAGCATAATAGGGACATTCATTGAATGAAAAACATATGTTTGATATTGAAGAGAAACCAGAGAAGGAGATCACGATGAAAAGAATGGCAATTGAAACGCAATAGTAAGTTAAGTTTGAACTAGACATTCGCCATCTCTACTGGGGGATGAGAATAACCATTTATTCTCAACAATTAATCCAAAAAGACTGGTTTGGGATTTTTTATATAAGAATTCCAAGAGACACTACCAAATGTATTTTCATTAGCAGAATTGTTTTCTCCAACAACATTGGTAGTAGTAAAGATATTTTCTAAATGTGATCATTATTATATAATTTGTCTCAATATTTTCAAAGAATGGAGAAAATGGACAAAAAGTCCTTGGATGATTGTTTTCAGCATATAAATTGACCATGGACTGTTGTACTTTAAATATGGGGTTAAACTTTGTAAGCCTAGATGTAGTGTAATGGAGCTAGGTTTTCTTCTGGTAACTGATATCCATAATGAATGTTGCTGAACACCAAAATGCCCACTGTTTCGAATCATTTGGATCTTTTGCATCAAGAAAGTAACATTGGAAGGATATTATACCCGAAAAGCATTCTGTTACTTAGCGATTTAAGAAATAATATCAATTGGTTGGCATGAACTGGAAAATTGGCTTATATTTTTAGAAAAGTATCTTTCAATATACATATTTTTCTTCTTTGGACTTGTGCCTATGGTTAAATGATAAAGTGCATCTTTCTTTATCTCCTGATACAGCTAATTCCTTCAGAAATATGTAAAATAAGACTTACTTAATTTGTGTAGCACCTAATTTTTGGACCAGTGACATTCTTAAATGCCAGGTTCAACTTCATACAATTTGCAGAGTAGTGACTTAAAACATACTGCATGCTATTGTTAAGCATTGCAGTTTTTCCTTGATTGCCCGCTCTGACAGAAACTTGATGGCTGGAAGCTGACTTGAAATGTAAGTCTTTTCAACTGAATTCCCATTTTGTACTTGTTTATGAATGAATTTGGATGAATGTTGATGATTAGCAATGTAACATAACAGTTAAACCTACACTAAAGCTGCTTCCTATTCCTGATATAATTGACAACATAGTTTATGTATTATTGTTGTTTGTAACATTTCTTTCCCTTTTTGCTTTAATGGTTATTTTTTTAAATAGGCGTTTTCTTCCTGATAAGACTGCCAGTTATTCATTTATTTTTAAGTGCGTGTTGAGGCCATTTTTCTCCATCTAATCCCACTGTTATGGCCAAAATTTGTTTAGTGGGTGAAAATTTACAGTGGAAAGTTATATACTATATTAATCATTCTTCAAAAATGGTAAATTAACATTATAATTTAGTTTGCATTTTAATTAGAAAAGTTTGTTTTCAAGAATATGTATTGCAGTATAGTGATGGTGCTTGTCAAGTGAATATGGGACCTTAAGCCAAATGGAGGTTGAAGGCAAGAAAACAGAAAATGATTGTTTTACACTTCAAGGGTAAACTTAACAACATTGGTAAATTTCTGCGTTTTTATTTTGCAAAGATGGTTTCTGATAGTTCTGATAGCATTGTGTTGACAGACCTATATTGTATTATACTTTTGCACTCTAAAACATTGTTGCAAAGAAGGTTGTTCAAAGAATGTGAAGTGAAATATAAAGATGCAAAAATAAATTGATTGTTTGTTGACATTGTGTTGACAGACCTATATTGTATTATACTTTTGCACTCTAAAACATTGTTGCAAAGAAGGTTGTTCAAAGAATGTGAAGTGAAATATAAAGATGCAAAAATAAATTGATTGATTGTTTGCCTATTTTGAGCAGTATTTGGTCAACTGTGATGAAGTGGTGTTAATGAAAGATGGCTGTATAACCGAGAGAGGTTCTCATGAAGAGTTAATGATCTTGAATGGGGATTATGCAGCAATGTTCAATAATCTACAGTTGGGAGACACTCCGCATATTGAGGTAATTGTATAGTATCACCTAATAGAGCGTAATATGTGTACAGGATCTCTTTATTTATTGTACCATAAATAAGTTATCTTGCAGATTCTAATGTTACATAGAAACATAGAAAATAGGTGCAGGAGGAGGCCATTCGGCCTTCGAGCCAGCACCACCATTCATTGTGATCATGGCTGATCGTCCCCTATCAATAACCCGTGCCTGCCTTCTCCCCATATCCCTTGACTCCACTAGCCCCTCGAGCTCTATCTAAATCTCTGTTAAATCCATCCAGTGACTTGGCCTCCACTGCCCTCTGTGGCAGGGAATTCCATAAATTCACAACTTTCTGGGTGAAAAAGTTTTTTCTCACCTCAGTCTTAAATGACCTCCCCTTTATTCTAAGACTGTGGCCTCTAGTTCTGGACTCGCCCAACATTGGGAACATTTTTCCTGCATCTAGCTTGTCCAGTCCTTTTATCATTTTATATGTTTCTATAAGATCCCCCCTCATCCTTCTAAACTCCAGTGAATACAAGCCTAGTCTTTTCCATCTTTCCTCATAACAGTCCCGTCATCCCAGGTATTAATCTCGTGAACCTACGCTGCACTGCCTCAATCACAAGGGTGTCCTTCCTCAAATTAGGAGACAAAAACTGTACACAATACTCCAGATGTGATCTCACCAGAGCCCTATGCAACTGCAGAAGAACCTCTTTACTCCTATACTGAAATCCTCTTGTTAAGAAGGCCAACATTCCATTAGCTTTCTCCACTGCCTGCTGTACCTGTAAGCCAACTTTCAGTGACCGGTGTGCAAGGACGCCCAGGTCTCGCTGCACCTCCCCCTTACCTAACCTAACCCCGTTGAGATAATAATCTGTCCCCTTGTTTTTGCCACCAAAGTGGATAACCTCACATTTATCTATATTATACTTCATCTGCCACGCATCTGCCCACTCACTCAACCTGTCCATGTCACCCTGCAACCTCCTAACATCCTCTTCCCAGTTCACACTGCCACCAAGCTTTGTGTCATCCGCAAACTTGCTAGTGTTGCTCCTAATTTCCTCTTCCAAATCATTAATATATATGACAAACAGTTGCGGCCCCAACACCGAGCCTTGCGGCACTCCACTCGCCACTGCCTGCCATTCTGAAAAGGACCCATTCACTCCTACTCTTTGCTTCCGGTCTGCCAACCAATTTTCTATCCATGTTTAGAGATGTATCTCTAAACTACACTAAACTAAACACATACGGTCAGGATTGAACATGAATCCCCAGAATTGTAAATCAATAACAGTAAATAGTTGTGCTGCCTTGTCTGGTTTGTCCATAATCCAAGATTCAAAATGCATATTTGGTCAAAGGTTATGATTTGAGAAAAATATACATCTTCTAGATGAGCTGGGACACATCCTCAGTGATGTGACCTGGGGTCATCGGGTGTTTCGGGTCTCACCACATCAGACACCCTCGCCCAGGCGACCCAGCCGGGGTTGATCAGGCCCCGACTTGCGTCCCAGCAGCAACCGCCCACGGATCAGCCATCTTAATAACTACTCTGCAGGGGTTGGGAGACTCTAGTGCATGGAGGGACTGGGCTCTGTGGGGTGACTCCCGGCCGGGCTCCTCCTGTGTCTCACCAGGTTCAAGGCCTGTGCGCTGCACCTCTTTCTCCATCTCCAAGCATTTCATTCTCGTCTGATGGATGTTTAGGCCATGATGGTTCATTAGGCCTTTCCGTAGCTTTGTTGGGTGTCTTTCTCACGAAAGACCCAGACTGGGGTGCTAATCCAGCCTTTCCCGGGTGCCGTCTTTCTGTGCCGTCAACTGTCTCTCCAGTAGTCACGAAACTGTTCTTGCACAAAATTATTTGCACACTAATCTTTCCTCCCTATGTGGGTAATCTTTCTACTTCCTGACCTGTTGGATAGCAAAAAAAACTTTTCTTCATTCAATCGTTGAATATGGGGCAAAAAGTACGGTGTATAACTTAAATGTACAGATTATTATTGTCAAAGGGTTTTAAATGCTGTGAGCATGTTCCAGCCTTTTTGCTCACAAAATTATGAACTGATCATTCTTTGTTTTTATTACACATATTAGTGAATGAAGCAATTGGCTGCATAATGTTTGCTTGACATTTTAAATTAAGCTATGGTTGGGAGGAAAGGCTGTATAATGGAAAAGGCTGTACAATATTGAGAAATATTGCCTGGTGCTATTAAATACATGTTTTAAAATCAAAAGGCCTTTTGCGGAGAAGCCAAACAGGCATTGTTTTGGAAGTTTCAAGAAAGGAATGAGCAAGAATAACAATTCTATAATGTAGACCAGAGTAGCTCGGCAGCTCACCATTATTTAGCATGATATCAATTGAAATAATGCTAGATTTTTAGCAGGCAGATGGAGTGTAGATGAGAGGGATTTATTCTCATATTTTAGCAGTGTGGACGAATACTTTACAGACTGCTTCAAACGCACATGTGTTTCCTTCAAACTAAAACAACATCATTGAATTTAGGATGGAATGCCATAATAGAGGGAATGGTTAAATGAAAGTTAGAAAAGATACAGAAGGACAATATAGGACCAGATTATAAGAATTGCAATTGAATGATCAGCCCTTATCCTAAGATGGCCCCTGTTCCAATGTTGTTCTTGTCATGGTCTAACCCTATTTCCCTACAAGTGTAAAGTGTTGGGCAATGATCATCTTTAACAAGATTGAGTCCAACCTACCCTGACATTCAGTGGCATTACTTTTCCATAGGCTCTTTTATTAACATTCTGGGGCATGGTACTGCTCAGCATGACCAGAAGCTCACATAAATATAGTGTCTTTGAAAACAGGTCAGAAGCTGGATATTATGGAGCAAATGATTTGCCTCTTGACATTAATAAGTCACATCAGGATCTGGTTGAGTCCACTTGATTAGTGGCCATTCACTACCATATCATTAATTCCACTTGGTAACACACCATTACTTTATTAGGTATCATCTACAAAATGCACGGCAGTCATTGGGGCACAGCAGTAGAGTTGCTGCCTTACAGCGCCGAAGACCTGGGTTTGATCCTGACTAAGGGTGCTGTCTGTACAGAGTTGAAAGTTTGTACATTCTCCCCGTGACCTGGGTGGGTTTTCTCCGGGTGCTCCGGTTTCCTCCCACACTCCAATGACGTACAGGTTTGTTGGCTTCAGTAAAATTATATATTTCCCCAAGTGTGTATGTAGGATAGTGAGGGACAGGGCATCAATTACTAGATTCCCATGTGGGGTCGTGCTGGAATATGCTATAATTTTCATAACTAATGACTTTGAATACTGATCATGTTGCAATGAGAGTGAAACTAAATTGTAGGTAACTTGTTCTGATTTAATAGGAGGAGAAATAACAATGCAGTGTGTCTGAAGAGAGCCTTAACTTGTTTCTATTCTGAATTTTGGTTATTTTTCAGGCAAACAACAAAAAAACTGCCAATAGTTCATTTAAGAAAGCCCAAGACAAAGGCCAGACTGGATCAGTAAAGAAGGAAAGAAACACAAATGAAGCCACAGGTACTTCGAAACAACAGCTATTTAATGTAATTAATGTAGAAGTACATCTCAGTCAATAGACAATAGGTGCACGAGTAGGCCATTCGGCCCTTCAAGCCAGCACAGCCATTCAATATGATCATGGCTGATCATCCACAATCAGTATCCTGTTCCTGCCTTCCCGCCATATCCCCTGACTCCGCTATCTTTAAGAGCTCTATCTAACTCTCTCTTGAAAGCATCCAGAGAATTGGCCTCCACTACCTTTTGAGGCAGAGAATTCCACAGATTCACAACTCTCTGGGTGAAAATTGTTTTCCTCATATCAGTTCGAAATGGCCTACCCCTAATTCTTAAACTGTGGCCCCTGGTTCTGGATTTCCCCATCATCGGGAACATGTTTCCTGCCTCTAGTGTGTCCAATCCCTTAATAATCTTATATGTTTCAATAAGACTTCCTGTCATCCTTCTAAATTCCAGAGTATACAAGCCCAGCCACTCCATTCTATCAACATATGACAGTCCCGCCATCCCGGGAATTAACCTTGTGAACCTACGCTGCACTCCCTCAATAGCAAGAATGTCTTTACTCAATTTAGGGGACCAAAGCTGCACACAATACCCCAGGTGTGGTCTCACTAGGGCCCTGTACAACTGCAGAGGGACTTCTTTGCTCCTATACTCAATGCCTTTTGTTATGAAGGCCAACATGCCATTCGCTTTCTTCACTGCCTGCTGTACCTGCATGCTTTCAGTAACTGATGAACAAGGACCCCCAGATCCCGTTGTACTTCCCCTTTTCCCAACTTGACACCATTTAGATAGTAATCGGTCTTCCTGTTTTTGCTACCAAAGTGGATAACCTCACATTTATCCACATTAAACTGCATCTGCCATGCATCTGCCCACTCACCCAACCTGCATCCTCATAGCATCTTCCTCACAGTTCACACTGCCACCCAGCTTTGTGTCATCTGCAAATTGTCTAATGTTACTTTTAATCCCTTCATCTAAATCATTGATGTATATTGTAAATAGTTGCGGTCCCAGCACCGAGCCTTGAGGTACCCCACTAGTCATGCCTGCCATTCTGTAAGGGACCCGTTTATCCCTACTCTTTGTTTGCTGCCAATCAATCATATCAGTTGAAATTAGTTTTGTCCAGAGATGGAGCTGCAGAATGAAGATTTTGTAATGAACGATTACTGTTTTTAAAAGGTGTCAAAATTATCATCAGCGATCAATCAAAGTCGAGTTTGATTGTCCTCCTGTTGGGTCTTGAGATGATATGTCCTTCTTGGTGGACACCTGTGCATGACATTTGAACATGGGGAGAGTGGTGCATGGAGAGAGTGGTGCATGGATGGCCAGCACAAAGTCCTTGGCAAAGACAGACCCAGGTCTAAGGGCATAGACTCCACAATGGATGGGAGTCTCACCTGCTTCAGCCTTCTTAGTCGTTGTGATGCTTGGCCCACACATGTCAGGCACCTCCCCCTTAACCTGCCTGCCATGGGTGACCCTGCTAGGAACATAACTGCAGATGGTTTAGCTCTGAGGATCTTAGGCACACGCTAGCCTCTCCACCACGACAACGTGGCGACCCTAGGAGAATGTGTCAAAATATTTCTGGTTCCACAAAGTGATGTCCTTTGGTGGTTAGTTACTATTGCATTGGTTGATTATATGTTCGGTAACAAACATTTGCTCAAATATATTAAACAACCACTTTAGGTAGTAGATTTTTCCTAATTTTTAAAACTGATTTATTGAAAAATAATTTATTACAGCAAATGGAAAGTGATCTGCTGAACATTCTTTCAGAGGCACATGTGAAAAAAAGTGGTTGCAGCAGTAAATCATTGAAACAGTGAAGTCCAGATCATAGGTTAATATTACTTTGAAGACGAGGCATGAATTTCCATCTTGCTTTGGAATTTCAACATAAATCAAGTTGAGTTGATTGTCATTTCTACAGTTCAGTGAGGTACGGATACAATTAAAATCTTGATTATAGCAGCACCACAGGTACATAGAAAATGCACAGAAACATAAATCATACACAACTTACAGAAGTTGAAATGAAAAAGAAAACAAAGACCATGGTAATGCATGTGGTGGTCCACAGTGCTCAGTTGCCGAGGGAAGATTAGGGTTATGCCGGTCAGTTCAAGAAACTGATCATTGCAGAAAAATAGACACAAAGTGTTGGAATAACTCTGCGTGTCAGGCAGCACCTCTGGAGAATGTGGATAGGTGACGTTTCAGGTCAGGACCCTTCTTCAGATTGATCGTGATGGGGTGTGGGAAAGAGAGCTGGAAAAGAGGAGGGGCAGGACATAGTCTGACAAGTTAAAGATGGATTTCGGTGAGGCGGGTTTTGGATAGGTAGATGGTTGGACAAAGGCCAGAGATAAAAAGGACTGAAGGTCTGAGATTAGGATAGAAGAGCTGCGAATTGTGAAACCAGAGGAAGGAATGTAGGGAGAAAGGGAGGGGAGAATTTGGTGGTGAGTGGGTATTGGTATGTTAATCAAAATCAGAGAATTCAACGTTCATACCGTTGGGTTTTAAGCTACCCAAGTGGAATATGAAGTGCTGTGACGTCATCCAGTCAATGGAGAAAGCCCAGGACAGAAAGGTCAGTAAGCGAATAAGATGAGTTAAAATGGTTAGCATTAGGAAGATCCAGTAGATCTTGGTGGACTCAGTGTAGGTTTTCAGCGAAACAGTGGCTAAGTCTACGTTTGGTCTCACAGTTGTAAAGGAGGGCACCAGGAACACCAGTTGCAGTAGATGAGGTTAGAGGAGGTGCACATGAACCTCTGCCTCACCTGGAAGGACTGCTGGGGTCCCTGGATGGATGTGAGAGACTAGGTATAGGGACAGGTTTTGCATCTCTTGCGGTAGCAGGGGAAAGTACGTGGGGAGGGGGTAGTTTGGGTGGAAAGAGAAGAGTGAACCAAAGAGTTGCATCGGGAGAGGTCTCTGCGGAAGGCAGAAAGTGATGGGAGATGGAAAGATGTAACTGCTGGTGGGATCACCACATTGGTGGGGGCAGAAATGTGTGAGAATGATATGTCAGATGCAAAAGCTGGTGAGGTGAAAGATGAGGACCAGGGAAATTCTATCCTTGTTTCGTGGAGAGGGTGGGGGGGGGCGGGCAAGGAGTTAATCCGACACTTTGTCCATTTTTTGTAAACCAGCATTTGTAGTTCCTTGTTGCCTCACAGTACAGGAAAGTAACTGTTCCTTAACATGCAAGAGTGATATTTCAGGCTTCTGTACCTCCCTGCCTTTGTAGCAGTGAGAAGAGGGCATGGCTCAGATGATGGGAATCCTTGATGATAGATGCCATCGGCTTGAGGCAGCGCCTCGTAGTTGCTTTCGATGATGAGGAAAGCTGTTCCTGTGATGAACCGGGCTGAGGGAACCACTCTATTATGCACCCTCTTGTGTTCCTGTGCATTGGAATGGCCATAGCAGACCACGATGCAACTCGACAGGATACTTTCTACATCTGCAGGAGATAGATCTTTGGTGACACGCTGAATCTCTTTAAACTTTTGAGAAAGCGTTGTTGTGTCTTCTTAGTAATTATATCTGTGTGTTGGGCTCAGGACAGGTCCAAGAGATTAAGATAACTAGATGGTCAAATGGAACAGCCACCGATCCTGCTTGTAATTGGAATTAGCTGCTGGAGGTGCGATTTGATAAGATTGTAAGCTTTCATACCCTTCTTCTCACACCCCCCACCACCACCCCAAAATGTTTATTGGCATTTTATGGATATAGTTAGAAATCCAGCCACATAGCATCCAGTGCAATTCACAATAATCGTACCATTGAGCAACAACTGTCTAGACTAGCTGCTTGGTGGGTAACTGGGGATACTATTGCAGTGATAACATTTTCAGATAGTGAGCAGGCAGCAGATTTGTATCCCGGCATGGGACATCAACAACCCTATTATTCTGATGGAAGACGAATGGTTGGGATGCCCTAATACCATCAAAGCTCATTCCAACAGTGGAAATCAAGAGCCATGGTGATAACTCTGGGAGATTGGATCTCAGAGGTCTTCACTTCTACTGCAGTACTTGTGGAATAACTAAGGTTCACCAGCATTTGACATATTATCCATGTAGGTTGCGCCGTGATTGGATCTTTGGGAACTGATGTTGAGCTGATGTGCATGACTGCAACAGACTCCACATGCTTTTGGATGTCCGATGTAGGCTTTCATGTTGGCCTGATGATGCTTTTTGATTTTGCGGGAAATCGATTTTCCATTTTAGCCTATCGTATTGTAACTCAATCGAGTCCTCTCTGCTGCATTTGATTGACTGCACCCGCCTGGGCTCTGAAATATGACTCTCCTACTTAACTTGCATTTGATGACACTTGATGTCCTATGCGATTGTGATTTAGTAGTCTCTTCACTGGTTGCTGCTAGTGTCAAATTGAGTAATGAAATATTGACAACATTATGCCAATTTTACATTACTCAATTTGACACTAGCTTCTAGAGGCTAGTTATGCCACACATTAAATCCAAGCAGCCTTGATCCGTTGCAATTCATCTACCACCACAACAGGTCCAGGGCTGATGCCATCTCCCTGGCGCTAAACTCATCCCTGGAACACCTGAATGAGAAGGACATATACGTCAGACTTGTATTCATAGACTACAGCTCTGCTGTCAATACTATTATCCCAACCAAGCTCATCTCCAAACTCGTGGAGCTTGGCGTCATCACTGCAACTGGATCCTCAACTTCCTGACCAACAGACCACAATCAGTGAGGAGAGGTGACAAATCATCCTCTACGATAATCCTCAACACTGGTGCCTGGCAAGAATGCGTTCTCGGCTCCTAACTTTACTCTTAATGAACTCATGACTGCAGCCAAATACCAATCCAACTCAATTTATAATTTCACACTGTTGTGGGCTGGATATCAAATAATGTTCAGATGGAGTACAGGAAGGCATCAGGTACCTTGTAACCTGATGCCAAGACAACAATCTCTCCTTCATTTTCAGCAAGACAAATCTCTTGAGATTGACTTCAGGGAGTGAAGCAGTACACACGTCCCAATATACATGGATTGTGCCGAAGTAGAAGTGGTCAAAAGCTTCAACTTCTTAGGAATAAATATCACCAGCAATTTGTCCTCGACCAGCCACATCAAAGTTATGGCCAAGAACGCACACTAATGCCTCTACTTCCTTGTAAGGCTTAGGAAGTTTGGCATGTCCCCAACAACTCTCATCAATGTTCACAGATGTGCGATAGAAAGCATTTTATTGAGATGCATCACAGCATGGTTTGGGAAAAGCCCCATCCAAGATCACAAGACATTACAAAGTTGTAGACCTGGCCCAGATCATAACATAGACCAACCTCCCCTCCATTGACCCTAACTACATTTCATGCTGTCTTGGCAAGGCCTCCAGCATAATCAAGGACAAGTCTAACCCCGGTTATTCCCACTTCTCCCCTCTCCCCTCTCCCATCATGCATGAGTTACAGAAGTTTGAAAACGCAAACATCCAGATTTAGGGACAGTTTCTTCCCATCTATTTTCAGGCAACTGAACGGTCATCTCACCAGCTAGAATGATGTCCTGACCTCCTATCTACCTCATTGGAGACTGAGCTATCTTTAATTAGACTTTATGAGACTTTATCTTGCACTAAATGTTGTATCCTTTATCTGTACACTGATTGTACTCTTGGTTGTTATGTATAGTCTTTTTCACTGGATAGCATGCAAATAATTCTTTTCACTGTATGTCAGTACACGTGACAGTAATAAACTAAAACTTACATGGCTGGATATTGAGAATTATCAGGATGAGGTCAGGTATAATTTCTGATAAGTGAAAGGCATTGTATGAGATATTGATCTCAACATTTTGATTAATGAAGAGAATAGGTTTACATTATCTGAATCTTATAAATCGGTAGATGCAGGCTTGAACTAAGTAACTGCCTATATTTAGATGCTAACGGTTACTTCTGCTTATTGTGCTGGAATGTAAAATGCAGTGCCAGTGAAGTTGTTTAAACACCCTGATCATTGCTGTGGACGTTTCTGGTGGAAATGCCATTGGTACAAGCGAGTAAGATTTTCTTCCCCACAACTTTGTCCCAATGTTTATGTTAAGGCATTGCTTCTCGCACCAATGAATTTCTACCCTCTTATCTTTGTTTCAATCATATTATTCTGTAAAATTTTAAAGCAGATTATATATTTTTCTCAAAATATGACACTTGGGTTCTCCCCAATAATTCTCTGCTTGTCAGATCCTGTATTATTTTGAATGTAAAATGTGTTAGCTGTAATCTTAGGAATCCAATAAAGAATATTGTTGCTGTTATCATTTTTTTAACTTTGGTGGCTCATCATTCATTATTGACCTGGTGTCCTACATAAGGGTGTATTACATAAAGCTATTTTGTATGTAAGAGTATGAAATATTGAAAGGTTACGTTGGAATGCATCGTTTTAAATTGTTTGGATATTTGATGGGCACTAATATCACAAGGAATCCAAACACGCAGCATTATAGATTGGGAAATGTTAAATATAATTTAAATAATGCTGGGAATATTGGACAGGTCAGACATCAGCTATGGAGGGAGAAACAGTTAACATTTCAGGCCAGTGGCCTTTCATCAGAATTACACAATCTCACAAAAAAGATTGTGTTCTGCGAAGCTATTTTCTCTGGAGCTGAGAATATGCTGGTACTAGACTTGACAATGGATAATCTGTTTATTTTATTCTGTCTCCAGATCAGCTTGGACAATCAGAGGAAAAAGGGAAAGGTTCTCTATCATGGTCTGTGTATGGCATCTACATCCAAGCAGCAGGAGGCCCACTGGCATTTTTCTTTATAATGATCCTTTTTATAATGAATGTAGGAAGTGTTGCCTTTAACAATTGGTGGCTGAGCTATTGGATCAAAGCAGGAAGTGGGGTAAGAACTGGAATTATCTTAAAGCCAATATACTTCATTTTATAGCTTTTACGCTTTAAATTGATGACAATAATCATTATTTTAGTCATTTCAGCACTGAGATAAAATAATAATAATGACTGTTCTTAAAGTAACAAATTCCCTTGCTAGTCATCAAGTAGCAAACAGGCAGTTAAAGATCGATAGTGCAATCTACGAATTTGATGTGGTGTTATCCATCCATGATTAATTTGTGTCTGGAGGTCTCCTATTACTTCAAAGTAAAACAAGATGGCCTTTTCATTAAATAGCACATTCAGCTTTGTTATTTTTCTTTGTCATAAATTATAGAAGTTATTATTCTAGCACCCTTCTTGTATTAGAAATATTTTCAAAAATGTTGACTACTCTTTTTTGCAGAATATGTCTTTGATTAAAGAGAATACAACTTATGTGGATCAGACTATGAAGGACAATCCACATATGCATTACTATGCAGGGATCTATGCAATTTCAATGGTAGCAATTCTGATCATCAAGGCAGTGCGTGGCATCGTATTTGTCAAGGTACGATAGTAATTTTACGATATTAAGGTGTAATTAAGTACTTTTAATATTTTTTCTGAAATCTCAGCATAAGGAATTCCTAGTTAGCCCTTCAAGATATACCTCAGATTTGTTTTGTGATAAATAGTGAATTTGCATTAAGACTGCTCTGATTTTTATTGACACACAAGACTGCTGTATTCCCAGACAATAAATGAGATATTGCATTGGGCCTCTTTGTAACAGTGGAGGAGATCACAGGCAAAAAGGTCAGAGTCGTAATGAAATGGTGAATTAGATGGAAGGCAACCAGAAAATTAGAGTCACTCTTGTGGATCGAACACAGTTAAGGGGCTGTCCCAGTGCAGCGACCTAATTGGCGAGTTTAGGAGAGTTTGAAAAAATGGCATGTTGCAGACCTCCTTTGACTATGTGGAAGATCTCCTTCGACTTCCTTCGACCTCCTTCGACTATGTTGAAAATTAGCTTCAACTAGCTTCGGAAAAATTGGAAACCGAATAGTGGAGAATGAAGACGACCACCTGCGACCTCCCTTCGACTGTGTTGGAGACTATCTACGACTACCTTCGATTACCTTCGACTACCCTCGATTACCTACGAGTAACATGCTGACCTACTACGACCTACCTCGACTAAACCTAAAAGAAAATATCGATTTTTTTTCCCCACGGCGACCTTTTGTTACTCGCGGGCAATTTTCAGCATGTTGAAAAATACGCCGCAACCTAGCTGAGGCCTCGAGTACGTGGGGACTACTCTCGAGCATAAAGGAGAGTTACAACGACCTCCTAGGACCTCGTGTCGACCATGCTGCGAGTATGAGTCGAGGGCAAACTCATCTGAACTCGTGGTCGCCGCAGTGGGACCGCCCCTTTAATCCACAAAAGTGTTCTCCCAACCTGCATTTGGTTTCTCGACTAAAGAGACCGCACTATGAATATCGAATATACAGCACCACATTGGAAGAAGAGCAAGTGAATTTTCTCCTTTACCAAGAAAAACTGCTGGGTCTTAGATAGTGGAAAGGGAAGAGGTGGAAAGATAGATGCTGCATTTCCTATCGTTGCAAGAGAAACTATTGTATGATGAGTAGAATTTGTGGCCTTCTAGACACGATACAAAATTCTCCAACTCCAGGTAGCTCTCTCTTTTTGTCCATATCAGAACTGGGCTTTTTTGCCTTTCGTCATTTTGACGTAGTTCTTATTCTACCGAGTAGCGTGGTCTGCTGGGCATGTTTCCACATTCTCACTTTTTCCAGCAATTACAAAGACAAAAAATCTTGAAGTGCTGGTAATCTTTAAAATTTTTAAGCTGCACGGTGGCTTTGCGATTGAGCTACTGCTTCACAGCACCAGAGACCCAGGTTCGATTCTGACTACGGCTGCTTGTCTGTACGGAGTATGTACGTTCTCCCAGTGACTTGCGTGGGTTTTCTCCCAACTCCAAAGACATACAGCCTTATAGATTAACTGGCATGGTATAAATGTAAAATTGTCCCTACTGTGTGTAGGGCAGTGTTAATGTGCGAGGATCGCTGGTCAGTGTGGACTCAGTGGGCCGAAGGGCCTGTTTCTGCGCTGTATCTCTAAACTAAACTTATCTAAACTGCCTGCATTAAACCAATTGATTCATCCAATCAGTGATTTTGCCTTTGTTCTTGTCCTTTCTTCCACCCCCTCTCTCCTACTGAAAACTAATGCCCGGGAGTGATAAATGAATAAAATATCGTGCTATTGGGGGACAGGTTGGGGGAGTGGGCAGATGCATGGCAGATGAAGCTTAATGCGGATAAATGTGAGGTTATCCACTTTGGTGGCAAAAACAGGAAGGTAGTTTACTATCTAAATGGCGTCAAGTTGGGAAAAGGGGAAGTACAATGGGATCTGGGGGTCCTTGTTCATCAGTCTATGAAAGTAAGCATGCAGGTACAGCAGGCAGTGAAGAAAGCGAATGGCATGTTGGCCTTTATAACAAGAGGAATCGAATATAGGAGCAAAGAGGTCCTTCTGTAGTTGTGCAGAGCCCTAGTGAGATCACACCTGGAGTATTGTGTGCACTTTTGGTCCCTTAATTTGAGGAAGGACATTCTTGCTATTGAGGGAGTGCAGCGTAGGTTTACAAGGTTAATTCCCGGGATGGCGGGGCTGTCATATGCTGAGAGAATAGAGTAGCTGGGCTTGTACACTCTGGAGTTTAGAAGGATGAGAGGGGATCTGATTGAAACACATAAGATTGTTAAGGGTTTGAACATGCTGGAGGCAGGAAACATGTTCCCGATGTTGGGGGTCCAGAACCAGGGGCCGCAGTTTAAGAATAAGGAGTAAGTCATTTAGAACGGAGACGAGGAAACACTTTTTCTCACAGAGTGTGGCGAGTCTGTGGAATTCTCTGCCTCAGAGGGCGGTGGAGGCAGGTTCTCTGGATGGTTTCAAGAGAGAGCTAGATAGGGCTCTTAAATATAGCGGAGTCAGGGGATATGGGGAGAAGGCAGGAACGGGGTACTGATTGGGGATGATCAGCCGTGATCACATTGAATGGCGGTGCAGGCTCGAAGGGCTGAATGGCCTACTCCTGCACCTATTGTCTGTTGTCTATTTCGGACCTAGGCACTAAATCTTTGGATAAAAAGTTTGTAGAATTGAAGAGTAGAGAACAGATGAAGTACATTGGAATGATCAAATCTAGAAGTTTCATGAGGATGGATAAGGGTTTGTTTCACTGTCAGTTGAACAGAGGCAGAGCAAAGTTAGGCAATTTATGGAGCAGGAATGAAGTGGTTTTGGATACGATACAGCCATGCAGCTGCAGTTGAAATGTGTCTTGGTGAGGTCAGATGGAAGATTGCAATCTGGTTCTATTTTGCCTTTAAAGAATAGTATTGGTGGGAAGGAAATAGAATTTGACAGTCTCTCATTTTTGAGTCATATTCAATTCTGTGTAAGTAGATTTAATACTTAATTTTTTTTTTTGCTCAGAATGTGATTTGGAATAGATTTTTTCATTAACTTAAGAAAATATCTTGTCATTGATTGATGTCTGTGATGCAAATTTGTACTGGGGCACAACAATCTTTTCCTAAAAAGCCGCAAAAAGATATATTACATTTGAAATGCGTGAAAATACAGATAATTATCGGCTTCATGGCTTCTATATTTTTGTTGAAGGGAACACTCAAAGCTTCATCCAGTCTTCATGATGAGCTCTTTCGCAAAATCCTCAGGGGTCCCATGAAATTCTTTGACATTACTCCTGCTGGCCGAATACTCAATAGGTTCTCAAAAGATATGGATGAAGGTAAAAATGTGTGACGTGTTGATATTTTAGAAAAGTTTGTTTGTAAATCTCATGTAGCTAAGCCATTGTCTTATAATACTGTCATGAAAACTAACATAGACTAGCATAAACCAGTTTTAACTCAATAATGTTTCTCTACATTTGAAATGTTTTTTTCCTCATTTTTTTTTAGTGGATACACGGCTTCCTTTACAAGCAGAAATGCTTATTCAAAACGTCATCCTGGTGTTTTGCTGTATTGGCGTCATTGGTTCTGTCTTCCCATGGTTTCTGGTTGCATTTGGTCCTCTTGTCATTCTTTTCATTATTCTCAACCAGGTGTCAAGGTAATAATAACTTTAACGTTTTTTTTAATGCACTTGATAATTGTTTCCTTCTGTTACCATCCCTTATGGTCAGAATAAAGCAGTGGGCAGATCTTCAGATTATTTCTCATTCACTTGCCATAAAGAGGAATTACTGCCAATGACAATTAGACAACACCAAAAAGTTTACTTCAGCTTTGCCTAAAGATTGAGTACTTGTATCAATGATGTGTTTAATTGATTAATAATATATGCATTCGGCGTTAAAGATGACTGAACTTTATTGCCTTCCCTCACAGTGGGAAACGTTGATTCCGCTGTGTGGGGATGTTTATGTTAAACTCTATCATGTATTTTATTCGTATGGATGTATGGTAACTCAAATCTCACTGCACCAATTGGTGCATGTGACAATAAATGTAACTTGAATTTGAAAGATACATATGTTATTTATTCTTTCTGAAAATTTACAGTACAGTAAAGATTTTATATTTGAGGGTCAAAATTAATTCTTCAGAATTATGATGTTGATATCCATGATTGATATAGTTAACAATAAAATGTCCTGTAAAGGGCAATCATTCCCTGTTATTACCCCTCTTTCCAAATTAAATGAAATTCTGATGGTCACTGTTCACATATGTTGCGTTCATAATTCAATATATTTTGTTCATGCCCTAAATTGCAATATCAGTCGAGTGGAAGATAGTCAGGAATGTTCAGTGTGTTCTTGAGATTGTATTAAAAAGTGATCATGCTTTCTGTATAAGAAAGAAAAGCCTCGACCCGAAACATCACCTATTCCTTCGCTCCATAGATGCTGCCTCACCCGCTGAGTTTCTCCAGCAGTTTTGTCTATGCTTTCTGTTTGCGCTTTTAATCAGAGCAGTGCCACAAATGCTGCAGTCTGATATCTATCCTGGTCTTTGGGAAGCAATAGCTGGAGTAGAATTTCAGGCTAAGAATTTGCTGATATTTAAAAAATAATTGTGATCTAAGGCGGATATTGCAGTTGCATCTCTTGTGCCAATCTTCTTCCTGATTGCAAGCCCCGTGATCACCATCTACAATGCTCCACTCTGTGAGCCTTTTAGCTCTTACTAAACCAAGTGCGGACCCGTTGGATCCTATCCCCCAACGCAATATTCCACCAAATTGCACATGCATGGCTGATGGACCCACACTGCGCAGACGCGACTGCTGTGTTCAAAGTTGTGCCGTTGAAGGCAGAAATCAAGCTCAAGTTAATAAAGTGAATAGTGGACCCATGGAGGCGTTTGTAAAATAGAACAAAACTTACCCGTGGAGCCGTTGTGTTGCCGTTGTGAGGTCAGGCAAGTACATGGGAAAAGAAAAAAAAGGCAATCTGAAAATCGTCAAAGGCCCCAACAGCGCAGGCAATTTAAGTTTAAAATGTCAATAACTTGAAAAATATAACATCAATCTGAACGAAACTTGGCTAATGCACATTACAGGACAATGGTGAGTAAGGTGGGTCTAAAATTGTGGTGCTATTGTGTACTGTTTTGGCGGAGTTTCGAGAATGCACATATATACAAACAAACAAGATGAGAGTTTTAATAATATTATTGAAAAAAAAATAATATATATATATATATATATAATGGATATAGATAGATAACTCCAAACCCACTTTGATATCCAGATACAGTTGTGATTTCAGGTTTACGGCCAGCTTTGACTCAACCAAATTGTAGTTAATGCTGTGATATATGCAGTGATATAATGCTGTGATATATGCTGTGATATATGCTGATATATACCCCCCCCCCCCCCCACCCCCCCCCCCCCCCCCCCCATTTCAGGGCACCATAATGTTTGGGACACAGCAATGTCATGTAAATTAAATTGGTCATGTTTAGTATTTTGTTACATATCTTTTACATGCAATGACTGCTTGAAGTCTGCGATTCATGGACATCACCAGTTGCTGGGTGTCTTCTCTGGTGATGCTCTGCCAGGCCTGTATTGCAGGCATCTTTAGCTTATGCTTGTTTTGGGGGCTAGTCCCCTTCAGTTTTCTCTTCAGCACATAAAAAGCATGCTTAATTGGGTTCGGATCTGGTGATTGACTTGGCCACCAATGAATTGATCATTTTTTAGCTTTGAAAAACTCCTTTGTTGCTTTAGCAGTATGGGATCATTGTCTTGCTGTAGAATGAACCGTCAGTTAATGAGTTTTGAGGCATTTGTTTGAACTTGAGCAGATAGGATGAGTCTATACACTTCAGAATTCATGATGCTACTACCATCAGCAGTTGTATCATCAATGAAGATAAGTTATCCAGTACCTTCAGCAGCCATACATGCCCAGACCATAACACCCCCACCACCGTGTTTCACAGATGAGGTGGTATGCTTTGAATCTTGGGAGTTAAGGGCTTGTACAGGTTCGGAGAGTGGGCAGAGAAGTTGCAGATGGAATATAGTGCAGCAGAGTGCGGAGTCGTGCATTTTGGTAGTAGGAATAAAGGCGTCGGCTATTTTCTAAATGGGGCGTGAATCCAGAAATCCGAGGTGTGAAGGGACTTGGGAGTGCTGGTGCAGGATTCCCAAAAAGTTAATCTGCAAGTTGAATTGGTAGTAAAGAAAGCAAACTCATTTATTTCAAGGTGGCTTGTAGACAAAAACAGAGATGTAATGCTGAGGCTCTATAAGGTGCTGGAAAGGCCACATTTGGAATATTGTGAGCAATTTTGGGCACCATATCTGAAGAAGGATGTGCTGGCTCTGGAGAGAGTCCAGAGGAGGTTTACAAGAATGATCCCAGGAATGAGTAGGTTAACCTATGATGAGTGTTTGTTGGCAGTGGGCCTGTACTCGCTGGAGTTTAGAAGAATGAGGGGAGACCAAATTGAAACATATTGAATAGTGAAAAGCTTGGATAGAGTCGATGTGGAGAGGATGTTTCCACTAGTGGGAGAGCCTAGAACTAGAGGTCGTAGCCTCAGAATTAAAGGACGTTATTTTAAAGGAAGGAGATGAGTATAAATTTCTTTCGTCAAAGGTGAATCTGTGGAATTCTTTGCGACAAAGGCTGTGGAGGCCAAGTCAGATAGTTTTAAGGTAGAGATAGATAGATTTTTGATTAGTACAGGTGTCAGAGATTATGGGGTTGGGAACAGGGTTCGGAGGGAGAGAAAGATCAGCCATGATTGAATGGCGTAGTAGACTTGATGGGCCGAATGGCCTAATTCTACTCCGATCACTTATGACCCTTATGTATTGCAATCAAAAGAGTACTCCAGTCCCTGAAAATCTACCTGGGTATGTGACTGTACATAGTGCATCGTGTTAGTCAGTTCATGGTATACAGGCAGGAATCGTGCAACTAGTTATTTTAACATCAAGGGTACACAAAAGGCTGGAGAAACTCAGCGGGTGCAGCAGCATCTAAGGAGCGAAGGAGATAGGCGACGTTTCGGGTCGAGACCCTTCTTCAGACCTTCTTCTATTATAACATCAATATTTGAGCCCAATGACAAACCAAAATCTGGAGGTTGGTCAACACCTTTCCTGTGTGATCTGTTTCATAACACAAATATGCTTATCATGAAAGCTACGCAGCTATGAGAAATTGGGGAATAAGAACTAGGGTTGTAGTTTTACTGACTGCATGGATCACGAAAAAGAGTGCATGGGTACAAATTATAACCTCGGGTATGCATTAAAAACATGAGGAACCTTTGCTTCAGTTGGAAGTGCTCTTGGGGCCTCATTGAGAAAAGTACATTCATTTTTCTGCTACATAGCTCAAGGAGGAAATGTTAATAATTAAGTATTGTGCAGATTCATTAGATTGATATTGAAAGACAAAACATTGCGAGTAGTTTCCTTTACCTCTTTTTGAGTTTCGAAGATTGAAACTAAATCTTAGTGTTTTGATAATGAAAATGAATTGAAATTAAAGAGGTTAAAAAAAGAACATAACTTGGTTGTGATAGTGATCGATATCTCATAAAATACTGAGTGAATATATACATAGCTGAGCATTCTTGATATGGAATCATTAATAAGAACATGCAATTTTGTTAGTCCATGTAAAGTTTAACCTGTTCGGTGTCACCTTTGAGCATACTCAGGTCAGAGTATACCAGCGAAAAGGAATCTTGACATTGAACAGGGTAAATGGAAGGAACTTGAGTCCATATTTAACATTTTGTGTTGTTGAAAATCTCTGCAGGGTTTTCATCAGAGAATTGAAGCGTTTGGACAACATCACTCAGTCTCCTTTCCTGTCACATGTCACATCCAGTATCCAGGGGTTAACCACAATCCATGCCTACAACAAGACAGCAGAATACCGACTCAGGTATGTAATAAACATCAAAAAACAGTATATGGTAAAGGAGGAATAAAGCATCATTTAAGATACCTCAAGTGACTAGTTTATATAATGTCCAACTCTCGCATGGATTGCTCAATCACATTTTGTTTTAAATCATTACAATGACAAGAAAATCGGTCACCTTGTTCATTGCAGAAAATAACTGCTACATTATATGTTAAGTTGCATTTTTTTAAATTCCATTTGAACATAAACTAACATGATCAATAACAATACTTAATTGGTTTGACAATGACTCATCAGTTGAATCTTATTGTTGCTGCAAACTATATATTCTAAATTATAAAAAATTTAAATTTTAAATTGAATATATCCATATGTGTATTAACATATGGATATATACTCCATTCTCTTTGACTCTTGACTCCATTCAAGGACCCAAGCAGTCTTTCCAGGTGTGGCAGAGGTTCACCTGCACCTGCACCTCCTCCAACCTCATCTATTGTATCCGCTGCTCTAAATGTCAGCTGCTCTACATCGGTGAGTCCAAGCGTAGGCTTGGTGATCGCTTCGCCCAACACCTCCGGTCGGTTCGCATTAATCTCCCGGTGGCTCAGCACTTCAACTCCCCCTCCCATTCCAAATCCAACCTTTCTGTCCTGGGCCTCCTCCATGGCCAAAGTGAGGACCACTGTAAATTGGAGGAGCAGCACCTCATATTTCGCTTGGGCAGTTTACACCCCAACGGTATGAACATTGACTTCTCTAATTTCAGGTAGTCCTTGCTTTCTCCTCCCCTTCTCAGCTCTCCCTCAGCCCACTGTCTCCGCCTCTTCCTTTATTCTTCCGCCCGCCCCCCCCCCCCCCCCCCCCCCCCCGAAGAAGGGACTCGCCCAGAAACGTTGCCTATTTCCTTCGTTCCATAGATGCTGCCTCACCCGCTGAGTTTCTCCAGCATTTTTGTCTACCTTCGATTTTCCAGCATCTGCAGTTCCTTCTTAAACATATGTGTATAAATAATTGCTTGTGTATTAATGATTAATCTGAATTAGTGTGTTTCTTTTCAGATACCAGGAACTGCTGGATACTAATCAGGCTCCGTTCTTTTTGTTTACCTGTGCAATGCGCTGGCTTGCTGTGCGACTGGACGTAGTCAGTATTGTTCTTATTGGGATAACTGCAGTGATAATAGTTTTAATGCATGGTCATATTCCTCCAGCTTATGCAGGACTTGCAATTTCATATGCTGTCCAGGTTTGTACCAGAGTCAATGAAATTGTCTCACCATTCTTTGATATGTTAAGTTGAATTATGGTTTGAATTTTATTGGTTGTGCTTGCAGAGTAATCAGCAATGTAACAAAACGTTCATTCTTTCAATATCCACCATAGTTTATTAAGAAAATTAGATTTTTATTCCTGTTTACAATTATGATGTTTTTCTTGCAGCTGACTGGTTTATTTCAGTTTACTGTCCGACTTGCATCTGAGACTGAGGCAAGGTTCACTTCTGTTGAAAGAATTCATCATTATATAAAGGTACGATTCTTGATTAGTGAGGTCGCCAAAAGTTATGGGGAGTAGACAGGAGAATGGGGTTGAGAGGGAAAGATAGATCAGCCATGATTTAATGGAGGAGTAGACTTGATGTGCCAAATGGCCTAATTCTACTATGTATATCTAACTTATGTATAAATTTGTTACTCTAATTATTTAAAATGATGAATAGAAAATGTTTTACAAATTTGTACCACTGTTGGGGTAAGATGTACAGCTTATGTATGTTTATGTATGTCAGCGTATATGTTTTATCCTCAGTTTTGCTTGTTAGAACTGGCTGGAGAAAGAATATTTAAATGCTTATTAGCTTTACAAGACCTTTTCAAAATAGTGAAATTATTCATGAGTAGAAGTAAAATGCTCTATAGAGATAAGACCACATAGCAGAGATGAGATGTGGGTTGTAGCGCAGTTTAAAAACATCCAGGCAGCCTTGTGGATGAAACCTATGACTTGTATTTTCCCTCTCCCATGTTTGCTCGGTCGATAGTGAGGAGCTACCAACAGCTACTAGAAAAAAGCTTCCAGAAAAAAATATATATAATTAACTGTTTGTAGGTTAGAGCAAACAAAAGAAAGCACAAACAGAAGTGTACTTCTGAGTTCCTTGGGCAAATATATTAATGACAACTGCACTGATATTGCAGTCCACTGTATAGCTGTCCATATTGGTGTTAGAATGAGAAATAAAGCATTTAAGATTCCTGTCCTAATGAACTTTACTTTGAAGACCTTCTAAGAAGCTTTTCTCACCCTTGTTTATTTAGATGTAAGAAATCTTATAATGTTGTAATTTTCAATTAGATTCTAGAATTGGAAGCTTCAGCTCGCATTAAGGATAAAACTCCACCTGCTGACTGGCCTCAGCATGGACAAATAACATTTGGAAATGTAGAGATGAGATATCGTGAGAATCTACCTCTGGTGCTAAATAAAGTGTCCTTCACTATAAAACCTCAAGAAAAAATTGGTATTGTGGGGAGAACTGGATCAGGTAAGAAATGTATTACCAATGAGAGCAAGATAAAACTAGTTTTTCAGTTGAACTGACATGGCTGATCAGTAAATGAACTTTTTCAAGTTGGCTTCAAGAGTTTTTACTTTGAGTTTAGGTTAAATTTGTAACCAGCTATCTAATAAATCTGCATTATTTTATTTGTGGCAGGAAAGTCATCGCTAGGAATAGCACTGTTTAGATTGGTTGAACTCTCAGGCGGCTCAATAGTCATTGATGGGGTGAACATTACTGAAATTGGTTTGGCTGATCTTCGCAGTAAACTATCCATTATTCCGCAAGAACCTGTTTTATTCACAGGTACCGTGAGGTAAGGTTCACCTGATTTGCAGATTTTCTCTGTGATTTTTTACATAATTATATCTTCATTTCTGCAAAGAGACTCAGGGCCTGTCCCACTTTCACGACCTAATTCACCTAATTTTTTACTCGTGGACATTTTGCATCAGGCTAGAAAAAATGCCCCGACCAGCTTGATGCCACGAGTACCTACGACTAGCATCACGGCCTGCTACGACCAACCTACAACCTCCTTTGACCTTGTGACGACCATGCTGTGAGTATGAGTCAAGGGCAAACTCGGCAGAGGTCGTGAATTAGGTTGTGAAAGTGGGACAGGCCCATCAGCATTATAGAGCTGTTATATGACAACATGCTTACTCATGTTTTAACGGATTTAACAGGCTTCCGTAAAAAATAAAAACAAATTGCAAATGCTTGAATCTAAAACAGTAAAAGAAAATGCTGGAAAATTCAATTTGAATTCCTTTAATGTCATTGGAACACTAATATGTTTGTAAAAATCAGGGTCGAACAGAAGTAAATCTTAATCAAACATCACAGAATCAATTTAATTAACGTTTGATTGGGACATCTATATAAAGTGACAATTGGATGACAAGTGTGCATGCCAATAATTGAACTGACTAGCACACAAGTTTCACAACTGAGAAAGGATAATTCATTATAGAATGAATTGGAATTGGACTGGGAATCTTTCTAACTTGTTAAGCATATTGTCACACTGTTATTTAACCATAGTTGTGAACAGCCCTTGAAAAAACAAGTACAATTTTTTTTTTTGGCAGATATAATCTAGATCCTTTCCAGCAGTACTCTGAGGAGCAGGTATGGGATGCACTGGAGAGAACACACATGAAAGAATGTGTAAGTACATCTGAGAATTTTGTTTAGCAATGGTTATAAATAAAATGCATACAATCTGAAGCTAACCTACAGGTAACAGATCTGCAGCAATTACGTTTCAGATTAGTTTTCTGCCAGTTTGAGGCACAGTACAGGGATTTTTAATACATGTTCATGTAGTACTATTTTTAACTGGCTTTGATAAGTGCATATAAGAAGAATAGGAATACTTTATTGTCATTTGACTAGCACAGTGAGATTATTTGCTTGCATACACAATGTATACAAATAGCAGCAACGTACAGCGCTGACAAAGTTACAAAGCATGCCGGCACCTCTTTTGTGCCCCCCCCATTGCCCATTGTTCTCCCCCCACCTCCCTCACGGCTCCCCGACCCCAACGCCGGATCCTCCATTGTTCTTCCCCTTCCCCTTCATGGTGGTCCTCCACGCTCTCATCGACCATCGACCACGGGTCGACCCGTGAGGCATCGCCGCCACCGCTAGGCTTCACCACCGCCGAGGCCCCATCGTCGCGAGACTGCACCGCTGCCACCGCCGAGGTCTCACCACTGTCGACGTCCCACTTCACGCATCCATGGTGCCGACCCAGGCTCCATCCGCATGCTCCATCGGTCGCTTCACCCGACCCGGACTTCTACCCGTGAGGCCCCGACCGGGGCTTCTACATGGAGGCATCGAGACCGGGGCGCCTCGATAAAGCCCTCTGGCCGCGTTCCCAGTCCACAGACACGGCATGTCGGGAGTACAGCTAAATTTCAAGATTTTGTTTTTAATACAGCTAGCTTTTATGAAGCTTGTAGCTGCAAAGAGCTCTTGGCAAGTAGAAAAAAAACATTTCAAGATTACCCTGGTCGTAAGGTGGCTTCAAACTTACTATCCTTCCTTGTTTTACACACAATATAGATTTCTCAACTGCCTTTGAAACTAGAATCTGAAGTGGTGGAAAATGGAGAGAATTTTTCAGTTGGAGAAAGACAGCTAATATGTGTGGCAAGAGCACTACTACGCAGGTGTAAGGTAAAAGCTGATGGGTAGGACAGAATCTAGATGGACAAATATGTATCCTAATCATTCCATATTCTACAGGGCAGTAATTTTGCAAGGCCTTTCTCCTAAAAAGAAATTGTACGTGAATAGAAAAATTTGCTCCAAAATCATGCAGAGATGGAGCACAAAAACAAGCGGACGTAGGTTTAAGGTGAGAAAAGGGAGTTGAGGGGAAGGTTTTTTTTAACCCTGAGGGTGGTTGATATTTTGAATTAGTTGCCAGAGGAGGTGGTGAGTCACAATCACAGCATTAACAGATATTTATCTAGGCACTTAAATAGGCAAAGCAGAGACGGATTCGGATGTAATGTAGGCAAAAGAGGGTTTGTGTAAATGCCAAAATTGATGTGATGAGTCGAAGGGTCCATTTCTGTGCTATACTTGTATTACTCTGCAAATGGGCTGTTCAGCCCATGATATATGTACTGGCCATTACCCACCCACTGTGAAGCTGCACAAGGACAAAATGTTTTTGATTTTTACCTCATGGTCACTGAGATCCTGAAACTTTCATTTGTCTTCAGGAGTTAGGCGAAATGTTCATGTTTTTTTTTCGCTCCTGGAATTGTCCCAGATTGTATTTTCAACCATATTTAACCTCTACCCTTGATAACTACAAATGGGAGCAAACATGCCATGTTGATTTGTGTCAAGAATATTTGGAATCAACAGATTTATTTTTTACTAGACCAGGTGCGGACCCGTTGGGCCCACCCTCCACCAACCCTGCTTCCTCCCCTCACCCCCTACCTCCTCTCCTCCCTCTTCCATTACCTCGCCATTCCTCTTCCTACCCCTATCCTCCTCCAACCCCCCCTCCCCCACACCAACCCCCCGACCCAACAACCCCCCACCCGCACATCCCCCACACACACCCCCCCACACACACCCCCCCACACACACCCCCCCACACACACACACCACACACACACACACACACACCCCTTCCTCCCACACCAAGACCCTACCCCACACACACACACTCCCCCACATCCCTCCTCCCCTCCCGCCCACAAACACACCTCACCCCAACCCCACACCCCCAGGCCACACACCTCCCTCCCCCACCTCCCCGTCCACACACACCCCTCCTCCCACCCCACACCCTCCCACCGCCACACACCCCATTTCCCTCCCCCCCCCCCCCAACCGCATGAAGAGGTGGGGTAGGGAATGCTCGGGGATGAGGGGAGATGAGCCGCGCCTATGCAGTTAGGGGCTATGGGTGAGTGGTGGAATATTGCGTTGGGGGATGGGTTAAGTTGGGGGAACGTGTGAGTGGTGGAATATTGCGTTGGGGAATGGGCTTGCATTGGGACCCAACCTAGTCTAGTTTCTTATACCGCTCGGCACGGTTAAACTTGAACACTGCAGACTTGGACTTAACTTGGAGTGCACTTCACAGTTCATGCATGGTTTCCGGTTGGGGATCACACGTAAACGGTTAAGAGTATATTGGATGAACTGCTGTAAACTTGTATTCCAGAATGAGTAACGCACCAAACCAAGTACCCAATAATGTGGGAAATTGCTGGAATATGTCTTGTCCCAATAAATGCAGGTCAAATCAATGCAAAAAGTACTACTCCTCCAATCAACACTTAGCCATCAAATTGTTTGTGGAAGGTCTTGTCGACAATAAGGTGAACAATAATCTTGAAGTGTTTCAGTCTGTGTGTAAAATTCTGTTTCCCAATGTTACAGATTTTGGTATTGGATGAAGCTACAGCTGCCATGGATACAGAAACGGATTCTTTGGTGCAAGAGACAATCCGGGAATCGTTTGCTGGCTGTACAATGTTGACCATTGCGCATCGTTTGAATGCAGTACTCACCTGTGATCGTGTTATGGTGTTAAGTCAGGGCCAGGTAATAGAAATATCTACCTTTGAATTCATCCGAGAATTATGAAATATACTTGTATTTATGAGGTGCTTTTTCTGCTTCAGGATGTGCCAAATCACTTTACAGGCAATAACGCAGATCTTTGAAATGCATTCACTGTTACAGGAAACCCAGCAGACAGTTTCCACATAGTTCCAAACAGCAGCATGACAATGGCCAGATAATCGGGTTTAATGATGTTGATAGAATGCTAAGTATTGATCAGGGACAATTTCTATCCCCTTCTTTGAATCATCTCGTTTTAATCTGTATCCATCTAAGAGAGTAGATGAGACACAGTTTACATGTCTGAGCATAGTGAGTTTCTCTTTCAAATGCACACTGAGTCCGTGGCACTGCATTTTATACTCAAGTCTGTCGTACAATGAGCCACCATATTTTGACTTCAGCAAACGTACGATTGACGAGCAACAGCTAACATTCAAATAGGGCATTCATCAGGGGAAAGTTAATAATTTTGACATTGTGCTTAAGTGAATATTTAAGGAAAATACAAAAATCCCACTGAGTTGATCAATACAAAACACGTGCCAAAGTAATCGTATTTAACATTTTTCTTTGGATACAGTGGATATTTTCTAGTATACTTGTAATCAGCTAGATTTACAGTGGCTTGCAAAAGTTTTCATACCCCTTGAACTTTTCCACATTTTGTCACATTACAACCACAGACGTAAATGTATTTTATTGGGATTTTATGTGATAGACCAACACAAAGTGGTGCATAATTGTGAAGTGGAAGGAAAATGATACATTGTTTTCAAATTTTTTTACAAATAAAAAACTGAAAAGTGTGGCGTGCAAAAGTATTCAGCCCCCTTTACTCTGATACCCCTAAATAAAATCCAGTGCAACCAATTGCCTTCAGAAGTCACCTAATTAGTAAATAGAGCCCACTTGTGTGTAATCTAATCTCAGTATAAATACAGCTGTTCTGTGGTTTGTTAGAGAACATTAGTGAACAAACAGCATCATGAAGCCCAAGGAACACACCAGACAGGTCAGGGATAAAGTTGTGGAGAAGTTTAAAGCAGGGTTAGGTTATAAAAAAATATCCCAAGCTTTGAACATCTCACGGAGCACTGTTCAATCCATCATCCGAAAATGGAAAGAGTATAGCACAAATGCAAACCTACCAAGACATCGCCGTCCACCTAAACTGACAGGCCGGGCAAGGAGAGCATTGATCAGAGAAGCAGCCAAGAGGCCCATGGTAACTCCGGAGTAGCTGCAGAGATCCACAGCTCAGGTGGGAGAATCTGTCCACAGGACAACTATTAGTCGTGCACTCCACAAATCGCGCCTTCATGGAAGAGTGGCAAGAAGAAAGCCATTGTTGAAACAAAGCCATAAGAAGTCCCGTTTGCAGTTTGCCACAAGCCATGTGGGGGACACAGCAAACATGTGGAGGAAGGTGCTCTGGTCTGATGAGACCAAAATTGAAGTTTTTGGCCTAAATGCAAAACGCTATGTGTGGCGGAAAACTAACACTGCACATCACCGTGAACACACCATCCCCACTGTGAAACATGGTGGTGGCAGCATCATGCTGTGGGGATGCTTTTCTTCAGCAGGGACAGGGAAGCTGGTCAGAGTTGATGGGAAGATGGATGGAGCCAAATACAGGGCAATCTTGGAAGAAAACCTGTTAGAGTCTGCAAAAGACTTGAGACTGGGGCGGAGGTTCACCTTCCAGCAGGACAACGACCCTAAACATACAGCCAGAGCTACAATGGAATGGTTTACATCAAAGCATATTCATGTGTTAGAATGGCCCAGTAAAAGTCCAAACCTAAATCCAATTGAGAATCTCTGGCAAGACTTGAAAATTGCTGTTTACGGACGCTCTCCATCCAATCTGACAGAGCTTGAGCTATTTTGCAAAGAAGAATGGGCATAAATTTCACTTCACAATTATGCACCACTTTGTGTTGGTCTACCACATAAAATCCCAATAAAATACATTTACGTTTGTGGTTGTAACGTGACAAAATGTGGAAAACTTCAAGGGGTATGAAAACTTTTGCAAGCCACTGTATTTACACTGGCCCTATCCCCGAACTCTACCTCCGCAACATTGATGACTGCATCGGTGCTACCTCCTGCACCCATGCCGAACTCACTGACTTCATCAACTTCACAACTAATTTCCATCCTGCACTCAAATTCACTTGGACCATCTCCAACATCTCCCGACTGTTTCTAGATCTCACCGTCTCCATCACAGGAGACTATCGACTGACATCTATTACAAACCCACTGACTCCCATAGATATGTAGACAACTTACCACCCTGCTTCTTGTAAAAACTCCATCTCCTACTCCCAATTCCTCCATCTGTGCCGTATCTGCGCCCAGGATGAGGTTTTCCGTACCAGGTCATCGGAGATGTCCTTATTCTTTAGGGAATGGAGGTTCCCCTCTTCCATTATAGATGAGGCTCTCACTCTGGTCTCCTCGATATCCCGCAGCTTCACTCTTGCTTCCCCTCTCCCTATTCGTAACAAGGATATTGTTACATGGATTAGTATTGTACAATTCGTGTCCTCACCTTCCACCCAATCAGCCGTCGCATACAGCATATAATCCTCCGACATTTTTGCCACCTCCTAGGGGATCCCACTATTGGCCATATCTTCCCATCTCCACCCCTTTCTGCTTCCTGGAGAGACCGTTCCCTCTGCAACTCCCTGGTCAACTCGTCGCTTCCCACCCAAACCACCCCCTCCCCAGGTACTTTCCCCAGCAACCGCAGGAGATGCAACACCTGTCCCCATACCTCCCCCATCAACTTTGTCCATGGATCCCGACAGTCTTCAGGTGAGGCAGAGGTTCACTTGCACCTCCTCCAGCCTCATCTACTGTATCCACTGTTTCAGGTGTCAACTCTTGTATATTGGCGAAACTAAGAGCAGGCTCGGCAATCGTTTCTCTGAACACCTCCACTCATTGCGCTTAAACCTACCTGATCTCCTGGTTGCTCAGCACTTTAACTCCCCCTCCCGTTCCCAATCTGACCTTTCTATCCTGGGCCGCCTCCATTGTCAGAGTGAGGTTCAGCACAAATTGGAGGAACAGCACCTCACATTTCGCTTGGGTAGCTTACACCCCCAGTGGTATGAACATTGACTTCTCTAACTTCAGGTGGCCCTTGCTTTCCCTTTCTCCATCCCCTCCCCCTTCCCAGTTCTCCCACCAGCCTTACCGTCTCTGACTACATTTTATCTCTGTTCCGCCCACTCCCACCATCAGTCTGAAGAAGGGTCTCAACCCGAAACGTCACCCATTCCTTCTCTCCAGAAATGCTGTTTGTCCCGCTGAGTTACTCCAGCATTTTGTGTCTACCTTTGATTTAAACCAGCATCTGCAGTTCTTTCCTACAGCTAAATGTATTCTTTTTGTTTAAGTTTAAGGAAGAATTGAGTTATGAAGGGAATACATACAGGTTGTGAGCCTATTTTAGTGTCAAGTCATAGTTTAATAAAGTAATATTTGTTCTCTTTCAGGTTCTGGAGTTTGATAAGCCGTCTGTTCTTCTTGCCAATGAGAACTCAAGATTTTGTGCAATGTTTGCCGCTGCTGAAAATAAAGTTGCTGTAAAGGGCTAATACAATCTACAGGGCTTTCTCCAGAATCAAGTACTTGATAACTGTGGCAGTTGCCTCCAATTCTCTATCCAGGGATAATGCAACCTCAGTTGTTTTACAGCACCTTGCACCATCCATGTACATTCGGATGGCTGCTCTGTCAAACCACCTTTCATATTTTCACAACATATGGAGTTAATTCTCTTAACTTTAAATGCACTTGTAGGGTTCAGAGAGCCTTAGATATTCTATTGTTCCATATGCCTATAGTCAAGCTTTACACATTACAGATCTATAAATCAGTACATAGAATATTTGAAATGCATACTACATGCTGTACTTTACTTTGTATTCTATTTTTGCACTATTAATATTGTGCTTTATTTTATATTCTATCCTGTACAGTTTTGCACTGTATCAGTCTGCTATTTAACTGTGAGACAGTTGTCGATGTCACGCTATATTTATATAGAATAAAGAGTGCATCTATTCATAAATCAAGATTAAAATACATGACTGTTTTATCCATACAGCATTGAGTGTTGCTTGGGTAATGGTATTGAATGGATATATTTAATAGAATTCTGATTTTAGAATGGCACTAGTTTCTTTGAGTTTTTGTTATTGAGTAAAAATATACCTCAGGTTGAACGTGCATTTTACTGTATGGTTTGCACTGTTGCCAATTAATGTCAATTTGTACAGTGGGTAAAATGTTACTTTCTGAAGTCCACATGAAAGTGGTCATTCCTGATGCCATAGAAGCTTGTTTTACCTGTCCAGACTATGTTGCATGTATTTGTCAGAGCCTTAGCATGATTTTGCAAACTAAGCAAACATGCCTTGTCAAATCTTTAAATATAAATAAACTATTTTCCGCCTAATATCTTTTAGATTTATTGTGCCTCAATAAATATTACAAATACGACTTCTACAATACTAGTATTAAGAGTGGATAATAAAGCTGAAAGGAAGTCTTTTTTTAATCTTGGTTATTATTAATCTTGCCCAAATAATCAGTGTTCATTATTATAGTTGTGCAAACACCAGTGCAATAGGTAGATCAGCAATTTTGGCTTTGTGAAAGCGATTCCTTTAATGCAAGAGCTTGTCTTTAAACAAGCAAGATTTGAAGCTGTAAGATATGCCTGTCAATATCTCTGTACTTGCAGGATATGTGAAATTTGGTGGAAACATGTTTGCCAAAATATTCATCTTGATAGGAATGATTAATATTGCACATAACTGAGGAAAACACTCCAAAAACATCCCACTCCAGGCCTACAGAAAATTGAAATTAATCAGCAAGCCAGCATTTCGGCTGTCATTGCAGGGGCTGGGAATGTGAGGGGAAAGGAAAGTCACTGCAGATTTTGATTGTTTCAGTGGGGAATCACAAATAAGGCCTTATTTTCTGCTTAAACAAACTACCAAAAACAAGTGAGAACTCAAGATAGTGTGATGCAAACCCAATGGATATGTCACTTGTTTTCTGAATTACATGAACAAAGGCTGTAAGAAGAATGGCACTGTGATTCAGGCTATTCAGGAGAAGGCGCATAAAAAGGAACATGGTGGTGTGGATGGACAAAAAAGACAAGAGGATTCAGTTCTTTGCAGCAACAAGTATGAGCCCAAAGTTTGTTGCCTACTCAATAGCAGAGTGAAGGACATCACTGGTGGGGAGAAGGATCGTGCTGTGGAGCAAAATCAGAAAAATAATTGTCCCTAGATTGCCATCAAGGTCACATGTAAATTGACGCAGGACGAGACAAAGGATTCCTGGGGTACTGGCAACAATTTTAATTGTTCCAATGGGATTGGCTTCACTTCATGAAAACTGCTGGTTTACAAGAATAGACACAAGTGCTGAAGTAACTCTGGGTTAGGCAGCATCTCTGGAGAACATGGTTAGGTGATGTTTTGAGTTGGGAACCTTCTTCAGGCTCATGGTGGGGGGGGGGGGTAAGGAAGCTTGAGAAGAGAGGCAGGACAATGCCTGGCAAGTCATAGGTGGATACAGAATGGGTGGAGGGATTGAAAGCAGAGACGTGTGGTCAAGGGAGGCAGAACCTCACCTGTCATACTCCCAATGAAAATAGCTGTTAAGAAAAGTAAAGAAAAATAATAATAAAATATAAAGATTTTTCCACTGGTCTGTGTTATGTCATTTCTAAATGAATTGATTCATTTTTTATAGTCAAAACTGCCAAATTTGCGCAGCTCCGCTGCAAATACAGGAAGAGATGAGAGGTGAGGCAGCGACGAGCTGAGCCTCCCCTCTGATTGTGCAACCTCTCAGAAACTGGATGTAGCGCGGGCAATAAGCGTGTGCCTGTTACTATCTCTGTATGTCACCAATGTAATGTTTGTAAACCCCTTCATTACATGTCCTTGCCTTCCATAGTACAGGTAGCTTATTTCACATATAAATATATAACATTTAGGCTTAGTGCCCGTCTCCCAGCCCCAGTAACCTTAGTGGCTATTCCACTAGGTCTTCCCCATCCCCCCCCTACCATGTAACCCTGCTCTTCCCCACCCACACCACATGCCCCATACCCCCCACCCCCTGACCACCCTCCACCCCCCCCACCACAACGCTTCGCCCTCAGTCCACTCACCTGCCTTCCTCCGGCCACAACCCCCATCCTTGCCGCGTGTTCACCATCCCCCCGGACCTCCCCTCTCCGACATCGAACGGTCTGTCCTCAGCAGAGGTCTCACCTTTGTCCCCCTCCGTCCCCACCTCAATGAGTTCCGCGCCCACCACGACTTGGAGCTCTTCTACCGTCGCCTCCGCCTCACAGCGTTCTTCCACGGGAAGAAGCCCTCGCCCCCCACTGATGATCCCTTTTCCTGTCTCCCACGCACCGCCTCCACTTGGAACCCCCCTCGTAGTCTTCCGGCTGTAGAACTATTTATCCAGAACTGCCGTCGGGACATCAAACCGCCTCGACTTCTCCACCCCCTGTCTCACTCCAATCTCTCCAGCCCTGAACGTGCTGCCATCGACTCACTCCGTAACAACCCAGACTGGGTTATCAAACCCGCCGACAAGGGAGGTGCCGTGGTAGTCTGGCGCGTCGATCTCTACAAAGCGGAGGCCGCGCGCCAACTCTCGGGACACCTCCTCCTACTTACCCCTGGACCATGACCCCACTGACGAACACCAGGCCGCCATCTCGAGCACCATAACTGACTTCATTAGCTCCGGCTCCCTACCCCCCCCGAGCCTCCGACCTCATCGTTTCCCAGCCCCGCACGGCCCGATTTTACCTTCTCCCCAAAATCCACAAACCCGACTGCCCTGGCAGACCCATTGTCTCTGCCTGTTCGTGCCCCACCGAACACATTTCCACATACCTTGACGCCATCCTATCCCCCTTTGTTAAATCCCTCCCTACCTATGTTCAAGACACCTCAGACACTCTCCGTCGGCTCCGTGCATTCCATTCCCCAGGCCCCCATCCTCTCATCTTTACCATGGACGTCCAGTCACTCTACACCTCCATCCCCACCAGGACGGTCTCAAAGCCCTCCGGTTCTTCCTCGACCAGGAGCAACCCATACCCGTCCACTGACACCCTCCTCCGCCTAGCAGAGTTGGTCCTCACCCTCAATAACTTCTCTTTTGATTCCTCCCATTTCCTCCAAACACAAGGCGTAGCTATGGGCACACGCATGGGCCCCAGCTACGCTTGCCTCTTTGTTGGGTATGTCGAACAATCCTTGTTCTCGCATACCAGGGCCCCATCCCCGACCTCTACCTCCGTTACATCGACGACTGCTTTGGTGTCACCTCCTGCACCCACACACAACTGACTGACTTCATTCATTTCACCACCAACTTCCATCCGGCACTCAAATACACTTGGACCATTTCCGACACTTCCCTACCATTCCTTGACCTCACCATCTCTATTGCAGGTGATAAAACTCCTGACCGACATCCACTACAAACCTACTGACTCCCACAGCTACCTGGGACTACTCCTCTTCCCACCCTGCTTCCTGTAAGGACTCCATCCCCTATTCCCATTCCTCCGTCTACGCCGCATCTGCTCCCAGGATGAGGTGTTCCACACCAGGTCATCACAAATGGCCTCATTCTTCAGAGAACGGGATTCCCCTCCCCACTATTGATGAGGCTCGCACCAGGGTCTCCTCCATACCCCGCAACACTGCCCTCGCTCCCCATTCCCCCACTCGCAAACAGGGCAGAGTCCCCCTGGTCCTCACCTTTCACCCCACCAGCCGGCAAATACAACATATAGTCCTCCGCCAATTTCGCCACCTCCAACGTGACCCCTCCACCCGCCACATCTTCCCATCTCCCCCCCTGTCTGCCTTCCGCAAAGACCGCTCCCTCCGCAACTCCCTTGTCCATTCTTCCCTCCCCTCCCACTCTACCCCTTCCCCGGGCACTTTCCCTTGCAACCGCAAGAAATGCAACACTTGTCCCTTCACCTCCCCCCTCCACTCCTTTTCAGGGACCCAAGCAGTCCTTCCAGGTCCGACAGAGGTTCACCTGCACCTCCTCCAACCTCATCTACTGCATCCGTTGCTCCAGATGCCAGATGATCTATATCGGTGAGACCAAGCGGAGGCTTGGCGATCGCTTCGCCGAACACCTCCGCTCGGTCCGCAATAACCAACCCGACCTCCCGGTGGCTCAGCACTTCAACTCCCCCTCCCATTCCACATCCGACCTCTCGGGGCCTCCTCCACGGCCAGAGTGAGCACACCGCAAGCTGGAGGAACAGCACCTCATATTCCGCTTGGGGAGTCTGCATCCTTTGGGCTTGAATATTGAATTTTCTCAATTCTGTTAACCCTTGCTGTCTCCTCCCCTTCCCACCTCACCCTCAGCCCCTCGGGCCCCTGGCCATTCTCTATCTCTCTCCCCCCCACCCAAGTCGCACCAGCTTCTCATTTTCACACCACAAACAGCTTACAATGGCTTGTTCCCTTTATCACCGATACTTTTTTGCATATCTTTCACTCATTGTTCCTTATCTCTCCACATCACCATCTATATCTCTCGTTTCCCTGATCCCTGACCAGTCTGAGAAGGGTCTCGACCCGAAACGTCGCCTATCTCCTTCGCTCCTTAGATGCTGCTGCACCCGCTGAGTTTCTCCAGCTTTTTGTGTACCCTCGATTCTCAGCATCTGCAGTTCCTTCTTTAAAAAATATAACATTTAGGCTCGCTGGTCTCGTCATAAAACTGCAATGGAAAAAGCACCAGGGGAGGCAGCGATCACATCTGCCTCACTGAGGGGACGTGTCTTGAGCCCAGTGGAGGGAGAGCGAGCGTCAATTATGTAGGTTCAGCCCACGTAATTGACGCTACCTCACTCACTCCACGTCAGCTAGCTTCAGCAGCGACGGCGCATCACTGGATTCCACCTCTGGCGGCGCTGACGTTCCAGCCGCGGTGGCGCTGACTGGTAGGTTGATTCGTTGATTTGGTGCGGCCGATTCGGAGGCTCTGGGCCGCTGAGAGCTCCCAATTGGGCCCCGCGCTGGACTAATGTACTCTCGGCTCGGGTAGATCTACCCCGGATGGAGGGCGGAGGAGAGGGGGAGGTGGAGGGGGAAGGGAATGAGGATGTGGGTCCCCTCACAGTCCTCCGGGCAACGCTCCAGCCCCTCCGGTCGCCTTCACGCACACAGCCCCGACCACCCCTCTCTCTCCCCGGGGAGATGCGGTACAGGGAGGGCCAGGCCACTGATACTAGCCAGTGCCTCCCCAGCGATTGACCTCACCGCACGTCACTGATTGAAAGGCAGATGACTGGGCAAAAGAAAGTCATGGATGAAAAGACAAGATGTGAGATGAGTAGAGAAGAGCAAATTGTTAAGCCGGAGGAAGTAATCTAGGGGGAAGGGAGAAATGGTTGTGTGTCTAGTTTGATTTCCCCCTCCTGTCTTAGACGGATATCTCACCCATGTCTCTTGCATGTTCCACAGCTTTATTCCCCTCCTCCCCCACTTTAATCAGTGTGAAGAAGGGTCCCAACCCGAAATGTCAGCTATCCATGTTCTGCAGAGATGGTGCCTGACTTGCTGAGTTATTGTGTCTTTTTTTACAATTAACAATGTCCTGATTATGTAGAGATATCAGCTAGATCTTGCAGAGCCGGTGCCCAAGAAGTGCAAGGTGACGTGCCTCAATGACTATCGACCTGTGGCACTAACGCCTGTGGTGATGAAGTGCTTCGAGAGGTTGATCATGGCGCAAATCAACTCCTACCTTGACAAAAACCTGGACCCACTGCAGTTCGCTTACCGCCACAACAGATCAACGGTGGACACGATCTCGCTGGCCCTCCACTCCGCTCTGGACCACTTCGACAACAAAAACTCATATGTCAGGCTTTTATTCATTGACTACAGCTCGGCCCCCTGCTGTACTCACTCTATACTCATGACTGCGTAGCCGGTCATAGTGCAAACTCCATCATCAAGTTCGCTGAAGACACCACTGTTGTGGGACGTATCACTGATGGGGATGAGTCTGAGTACAGAAGAGAGATCGAGTGACTGTCCATATAGTGCCAGTACAATAACCTGGCCCTCAACACCAGCAAAACCAAGGAATTGATTGTGGACTTGGGAAGGAGTAGGATGGGGACCCACTGTCCTGTTTATATCAACGGGTCGATGGTTGAAAGGGTCAAGAGCTTCAAATTCCTGGGCGTGCACATCTGTGAAGATCTTTCCTGGTCCGAGAACACAGATGCAATTATTAAGAAAGCTCATCAGCGCCTCTACTTCCTGAGAAGATTACGGACAGTCGGTCTGTCAAGGAGGACTCTCTCTAACTTCTACAGGTGCACAGTAGAGAGCTTGCTGACCGGTTGCATCATGGCTTGGTTCGGCAACTTGAGTGCCCTGGAGAGGAAAAGACTACAAAAAGTAGTAAACACTGCCCAGTCCATCATCGGCTCTGACCTCCCCACCATCGAGGGGATCTACCACAGCCGCTGCCTCAAAAAGGCTGGCAGCATCATCAAGGACCCACACCACCCTGGCCACACACTCATCTCCCTGCTACCTTCGGGTAGAAGGTACAGGAGCCTGAGAACTGCAACGACCCGGTTCAGGAATAGCTACTTCCCCACAGCCATCAGGCTATTAAACCTGGCTCGGACAAAACTCTGAACATTAATACCCCTCCATCTGTTATTTGCACTTTATTAATTTATTAATTAATGTGTGTATTTAAGTTTATAATTGTAGTCAATGCCTACTATGTTATGTTGCGCTATGCAAAGAAAGAATTTAATTGTCCTGTCAGGGACACATGACAATAAACTCTTTTGACTTTGAGCTATTTTTTTCTGATGAATTAAGGGCCTGTCCCACTTACACGATTTTTTGGTGGTTGGTGTTTGGTGGTGAGTAGTCGCCCAAAGAGTCATATCTTTTTCTGGTCGCCGCTGGACTTTCAATGTTGAACATTTTCAGCAATCTGCTCCTGCTGCAACTATGACAGGTGCCAGCAAGTCACTGAAAAAATCGTGTAAGTGGGACAGGCCCTTTAACCTTTTCCAATTAAGGTTTGGGTTTATTATTGTCAAGCGTACTGAGGAACAGTGAAAAACATTTTGCATGCTATCTAATCAGATCAGATAATATATATAAATATAATCAAGTCAATAGGTAAAGCAAAGGGGAAGAAACAGAATGCAGCATATAGTTCTTAACCTTGTAGTACGAGTTCCCTAGTACCCTAGCTTATGGAAGGTCAGAGGCCATTCATAAATGAATATCATCTATACACCGACCTTATTGCTTGATATTTTTTTAACTTTCAAGCCTATTCCTCCATGAGTCACTTGTGGATTTTAGCTGGGATTGTCCCAAAATTAAAAAATTGCCAGAAGCATTGAAATATAAAGGCTATTAAATTATTAAATTAATGCAACAGGGTTTACACTTTCAGGTTATTCCAAAGTAAACTTGGGTTTAGTTAGTAAGTAATCAGCTACTACACAATCACAGAGACATCTATTCAATGCTGTGGGTAGCAATAGGAAAACAATTATTAAATGGAACATCTGGAAAATTTGTATACAACCAATGCCTCAGATTCTTCATCTCCTTATCAAATGTCTTGTATTGGTAGAATTATGACAATAAAAAGCTTCCTTGGTGAAAAGGGTGTACAGAGCTGGTTTAAGAGAAGTTTGGTTTCAAATAGGAAGTTGGATAGAGCATAACAGTTTTTGTATGGACAGTTTTGGTTATTTTGTCAGCTGCCAATTATGTACTTCATTCTTTAAAAGTTTTGTATTACTGGCATGAAAACCCTACTTTTATTCTTTAGAAGGGTGAACAAAAGTAATAAGATAAGGAATAACTATAAAACCTTCAGGTCCATTTCACTCTTCAGTAATTTCTGCTGCTGTCGCCGTCCCAGCATGGTGCCGCAGTGCTCATACTGGCAAGCTAGACGCCATCCTCAATGACACCGTGTGGATCATCACCGGCTGCCTACGTCCTGTTCCGACGGATCTTCTGCCGGTGCTCGCGGGTATCGCATCCGCCAAGCTTCGCAGACAGTACTTCACCCACAGGCTGGTGTGCAAGGACGCCAAACATCCTTTGCACCACCTCGCCAAGGACTCGCAGCAACTGGGACCTCAATGCCTGTCATCTCGTCGCTCCTTCTCCCATCACGCAGCGACCCTCTGTGGCTCCGATTTCAACGCACTAGGAGCATGGAGCACCAGCTGGGAACAGATTTCGCGACCTCTTAAATTCACTGTTGTACCGAACACCACAGCCCCACCCGGCTCGGACCTGCCCCGAAAAGAGTGGGTCACCGTGAACCGGCTCCGTACAGGGGTCGGCTGGTTCAACGCCAACATGCATCGCTGGGGACTGCATCCATCAGCAGCCTGCATGGGTGGAGCAAACCAGCAAACAGCGCAGCATGTCATTTTCGACTGCGCTGTTCTCCGCCCCCCGGTGGAGGGGTAGACCTCACGGCCCGCGACAACAGCACATTGAACTGTCTACAGTGCCTGGAGGGCTTAACATAACCTCTGCTGCCTCAAAAGCAAGATGAAGACTTCAGTAAGATCACAGCTGACCCGATGATTAGCTGTAGATCAATTTTTCTTCAATTGGATCCTACTAATCTCTGATTGTCATGTTGAAGCTCAAAAATCTCTTGCCCTTCAAGATATATTTAATGACTAATTTCCCAGAGGAATCTGGGGTTCAGAATTCCAAAGATTCTTGATTAAATTTCTTATATCACATCACGTCGTTTTCCAAATACTCCCCAAGTTCTCCTGAATAATCTATTGCTTTCTGAGGAAAATTCACTACTGTGCCACCTTTTTTTCCCAATATCTTCCTGATATAAACCCATCCCTTCCTGGCACCTCCTCCAACCTCATCTACTGCATCCACTGCTCCAGATGCCAAATGATCTATATCGGCGAGACCAAGCGGAGGCTTGGCGATCGTTTCGCCGAACACCTACACTCGATCCGCAATAACCAAGCCGACCTCCCGGTGGCTCAGCACTTCAACTCCCCCTCCCATTCCGTATCCGACCTCTCGGTCCTGGGCCTCCTCCACGGCCAGAGTGAGCAACACCGCAAGTTGGAGGAACAGCACCTCATATTCCGCTTGGGGAGTCTGCATCCTTTGGGCTTGAACATTGAATGTTCTCAATTCTGTTAACCCTTGCTGTCTCTTCCCCTTCCCACCTCTCCCTCAGCCCTTGGGCCCTGGCATTCCCTCTCTCTCTATCTCCCTCCCCCACCCTAGTCGCACTAGCTTCTCATTTTCACACCACAAACAGCTTATAATGGCTTGTTCCCTTTATCATCGATACTTTTTTGCATATCTTTCATTCATTGTTCTTTATCTCTCCACATCACCGTCTATATCTCTCGTTTCCCTGATCCCTGACCAGTCTGAAGAAGGGTCTCGACCCAAAACGTCGCCTATCTCCTTCGCTCCTTAGATGCTGCTGCACCCGCTGAGTTTCTCCAGCCTTTTGTGTACCTTCCTGGCACTTGACTGCTTTTCATTTAATCCTTTTCAAAGTGCCATACTATGGAATATTCACTACCTTGGTATGGTTCACCTGTCTCCAAAGGCTATTTGAACAAACTCTTACTTCTATTTGTACCACCAATCAATACATTGTGTGCTTTTTATTGTCTTTAGTTTCAACATGGTTATGTTTTTTCTTGCTAGAATCCCTTTTTGATGCTGTACTGCCACCATTATATGTCTACATCTTCTTGTCACACTCTGCTTCTTAGTTAAAGTGCAATTACCCTTGAAATGTGAACATTTCCCATGCCTGAAACCTTCCACCCACCATTTAATTTAAACCATTGTTTACTATTGGTTGTTCAATTTTCCATAACACTGATCCCAACATCATTCAAGTGAAAAAAAAGACACAAAGTGCTGGAGTCACACAGTGGGTCAGGCAGCATCTCTGGAGAACGTGGATAGCTGTCGTCTTGAGTTGTGAGGGAAGAAGTGAGAGTTTTGTAGTTACCTTAATTGGAGAATTTAATGTTCATACCGTTGGAATGTAAGCTATCCAAGAGGAATATGAGGTGTCCCATAATTCTGCTGTCGACTCCTCCGACCCCCATTGCAACAAGGAGAGTTGCCCTGCTCCTCGCCTTTTACCCCACCAGCTCCCTCGCCTTTTACCCCACCAGTTTTCACATCCAACACGCCATGTGACATTTCCATCACCTCCAACGTGATCCTATCAACAGTCACATCTTCCCATCTCCACCCCTTTCCGTGTTCAGCAAAGGCCGTTCCCTCAACACCTTGGTCTACTTATCCTTTTTCACCCAAACCACCCTTTCTCCTGTAACATTCCCCTGAAGCCACAAGAGATGGAACGCCTGCCCCCTATCCCCCATCCAGCAACCATAGCAGTTTTTCCAAATAAGACAGAGGTTCACGTACACATCTTCTAACCTCATCAACTGTATCCAATGTTCCTGAAGCGGCCTCCTGTACATCGACGGCATTAAGGGTAGACTGGACAACAATTATCCCGAAACACTTGCGCTCATTCCGACAAGGCCTACGGGATCTACTGGGTGCTAACCATTTTAACTCCTCATCCCATACTGTCCCGGGCCTCCATCATTGTCAGTGTGAGCCCATATGGAAACTGGAGGAACAACACCTCATGTTCCATTTTGGTGGCTTACAACCTAATGGTATGAGCACTCAATTCGCCAATTTTATGTAACTTGCCTACAAAACCTCCCCTTCTCCCATCACCCGCTGTTCCCTATGCCCCACCTGGACATGCACCTGTTTCTCCCTCCATTTATATTCCCTCCACTGGCTTCACAATTCACACTTCTATCCTTATTTTAGCTTTTGTCTTTTCATCTCTGGCCTTTGGCCAACCATCTGCCTAGCAACCTCACACCTTCCTCCTTCCCTCCCTCTACCTATTACTAGCTAAGCTTTGTCCTGCCTTTCCTCTCTTCCAGCTTGTCCCCCTCCCAGCTTTCCCCCCTCCACAACAACCAATCTGAAGAAAGGTCCCCACTCGAAACGTCACCCGTCCCATGTCCTCCAGGGATGCTGCCTGACCCACTGTTCAAAATACTGACATGCTTTAGGATGAAGACATTTCCTATTTTTAGGATCCTGTGAAAATTTTCACTCGTCATCAGTGCAGCATAAAGTGCTCTTGATTTAATTATGGGCTCCCTACTTCACTTGGTGAATACCACATGCATTTATGAATTTGTAGTATCACACTGATAAACCAATAATGCAGTAATATGAATAAGCATAGTGGCATTCCTCCAAGACTTCAACCAGAAGATATATTTAATGAATCTAATGGATGTGGATCTGGCATTGTCTGGAAACTCAGATGGACAGTCCCACCTGATGGAATTTACATCGATAAATACATAAAGGAATCCATTTTAATTTTCAGAAATGGTTATGGCTATATTTCTTATGTTCTGCTCTGCGTGTACTTTATGTTATGTTTGTTTTATGCAAATTGCTATGATTATTTACTGTTGAGTTTATTATCATGCGTAAGTACATACAATGAGGTACAGGTTCAATGAAAATCTCGCAACAGCATCACCTCCACAGACTCAGACTACACACAAAATCATAAATGCTATATGACTGAAAAGAAAAAGCCTCCACCATATCCTTCCCTTGTGTTTTACATTTCATTCCTCCTTTCTTTCCTTAACTGACACCCCTTTTTATCTTTAGCCTTTGTCACTTACTCCACCCATCTGCCAATCTCCCCCTCACCAGGATGTGCCAATCACTTGCCAGGTTTTTTGCCCTCCCCCCATCACTTCTCCAGCTTCTCCCCCCCCCCCCCCCCCCCCACACCCGCTCCATCAGTCTGAAACATAGAAACATAGAAAATAGGTGCAGGAGTAGGCCATTCGGCCCTTCGAGCCTGCACCACCATTCAATATGATCATGGCTGATCATCCAATTTAGTATCATGTAACTGCCTTCTCTCCATACCCCCTGATCCCTTTAGCCACACATCTAACTCCCTCTTAAATATAGCCAATGAACTGGTCTCAACTACATTCTGTGGAGGAGAATTCCACAGATTCACCACTCTCTGTGTGAAAAATTATTTTCTCATCTTGGTCCTAAAAGACTTCCCTCTTATCCTTAAACTGTGACCCCTTGTTCTGGACTTCCCCAACATCGGGAACAATCTTCCTGCATCTAGCCTGTCCAACCCCTTAAGAATTTTGTATGTTTCTATAAGATCCCCCCTCAATCTTCTAAATTCCAGCGAGTACAAGCTGAGTCTATCCAGTCTTTCTTCATATGGAAGATCTGCCAGCCCAGGAATCAGTCTGGTCAACCTTCTCTGCACTCCCTCTATGGCAAGAATGTCTTTCCTCAGATTAGGAGACCAAAACTGTACGCAATACTCCAGGTGTGGCCTCACCAAGAAGTGTCTGAAGAAGTGTCCCAACCCGAAACGTCTGTCCATTCCCTTTGCAGATGCTGCCTGATCGGCTGAGTACCTTCAGCACTTTTCAGATACTGGAATCTTGTGCAAAAAATAGTTTCTTGTGTCTCCAGTGAGCCAACGTTGTTACTGATCCTGATATCTCTGGATTAAGACAAAATAGAACATGCAGTCGTTAAACATTGGCCAAGCATGAGTCCTTAAATTAGTTAACAACATTTTCATAGAATCATAGAAAATAGGTGCAGGAGTAGGCCATTCGGCCCTTCGAGCCTGCACCGCCATTCAATATGATCATGGCTGATCATTCAACTCAGTATCCTTTACCTGCCTTCTCTCAATACCCCCTGATCCCTTTAGCCACAAGGGCCACATCTAACTCCCTCTTAAATATAGCCAATTAACTGGCCTCAACTACCTTCTGTGGCAGAGAATTCCACAGACTCACCACTCTCTGTGTGAAAAAAGATCTCATTTTGGTTCTAAAAGACTTCCCCCTTATCCAAAAACTGTGCCCCTTGTTCTGGAGTTCCCCAACATCGGGAACAATCTTCCTGCATCTAGCCTGTCCAACCCCTTAAGAATTTTGTAAGTCTCTATAAGATCCCCCCTCAATCTCCTAAATTCCAGCGAGTACAAGCAGAGTCTATCCAGTCTTTCTTCATATGGAAGTCGTGCCATCCCAGGAATCAATCTGGTGAACGTTCTCTGTACTCCCTCTAAGGCAAGAATGTCTTTCCTCAGATTTGGAGACCAAAACTGTACGCAATACTCCAGGTGTGGCCTCACCAAGACCCTGTACAACTGCAGTAGAACCTCCCTGCTCCTTTTGCTATAAATGCCAACATACCATTCGCTTTCTTCACAGCCTGCTGCACCTGCATGCCTACTTTCAATGACTGGTGTACCATGACACCCAGGTCTTGTTGCATCTCCCCTTTTCCTAATCGGCCACCATTCAGATAATAATCTACCCTCCTGTTTTTGCCGCCAAAGTGGATAACCTCACATTTATCCACATTATACTGCATCTGCCATGCATTTGCCCACTCACCCAACCTATTCAAGTCACCTTGCAGCCTCCTAGCATCCTCCTCACAGCTAACACTGCCCCCCAGCTTTGTGTCATCCGCAAACGTGGAGATGTTGCATTCAATTCCCTCATCCAGATCATTAATATATATTGTAAATAGCTGGGGTCCCAGCACTGAGCCTTGCGGTACCCCACTAGTCACTGCCTGCCATTCTGAAAATTACCCGTTTACTCCTACTCTTTGCTTCCTGTCTGCCAGCCAGTTCTCTATCCACATCAATACTGAACCCCCAATACCGTGTGCTTTAAGTTTGTATGCTAATCTCTTATGTGGAACCTTGTCAAAAGCCTTCTGAAAGTCCAGATATAACACATCCACAGGTTCTCCCTTATCCACTCTACTAGTTACATCCTCAAAAAAATTCTAAAATATTCGTCAGACACGATTTACCTTTCATAAATCCATGCTGACTTTGTCCAATGATTTCACCGCTTTCCAAATGCGCTGCTATCCCATCTTTAATAACTGACTAGCATTTTCCCCACTACCGGTCAGACCAACGGATCTGTAATTCCCGTTTTCTCTCTCCCCCCCTTTTTAAAAAGTGGGGTTACATTAGCTACCCTCCAATCCTCAGGAACTACTCCAGAATCTAAAGAGTTTTGAAAAATTATCACTAATGCATCCACTATTTCTGGGGCTACTTCCTTAAGTACTCTGGGATGCAGCCTATCTGGCCCTGGGGATTTATCGGCCTTTAATCCATTTAATTTACCCAACACCACTTCCCGGCTAACCTGGATTTCACTCAGTTCCTCCATCTCATTTGACCCCCGGTCCCCTGCTATTTCCGGCAGATTATTTATGTCTTCCTTAGTGAAGACAGAACCAAAGTAGTTATTCAATTGGTCTGCCATGTCCTTGTTCCCCATGATCAATTCACCAGTTTCTGACTGCAAGGGACCTACATTTGTTTTAACTAACCTTTTTCTCTTCACATATCTATAAAAACGTTTGCAGTCCGTTTTTATGTCCCGTGCCAGTTTTCTTTCATAATCTATTTTCCCTTTCCTAATTAAGCACTTTGTCCTCCTCTGCTGGACTCTGAATTTCTCCCAGTCCTCTGGTAGGCTGCTTTTTCTGGCTAATGTGTATGCTTCATCTTTAGTTTTGATACTATCCCTGATTCCCCTTGTTATCCACAGATGCACTACCTTCCCTGATTTATTCTTTTGCCAAACTGGGATGAACAATTGTTGTAGTTCATCCATGCAGTCTTTAAATGCCTTCCATTGCATATCCACCGCCAACCCTTTAAGAATCACTTGCCAGTCTATCTTGGCCAATTCACGTCTCATACCCTCAAAGTTACCTTTCTTTAAGTTCAGAACCCTTGTTTCTGAATTAGCAATGTCACTCTCCATCCTAATGAAGAACTCAACCATATTATGGTCACTCTTGCCCAAGGGGCCACGCACAACAAGGCTGCTAACTAACCCTTCCTCATTACTCAGTACCCAGTCTAGAATAGCCTGCTCTCTTGTTGGTTCCTCTACATTTTGGTTAAGAAAACTATCCCGCATACATTCCAAGAAATCCTCTTCCTCAGCACCCCTGCCAATTTGATTCACCCAATCTATATGTAGATTGAAGTCACCCATTATAACTGTTTTACCCTTGTTGCATGCATTTCTAATTTCATGTTTGATGCCATCCCCAACTCCACTACTACTGTTAGGTGGCCTGTACACAACTCCCACTAGCGTTTTCTGCCCCTTAGTGTTTCGCAGCTCTACCCATATCGATTCCACATCCTCCAAGCTAATGTCCTTCCTTTCTATTGCATGAATCTCCTCTCTAACCAGCAACGCTACTCCACCTCCTTTTCCTTTCTGTCTATCCCTCCTGAATATTGAATATCCCTGGATGTTCAGCTCCCAGCCTTGGTCACCCTGGAGCCATGTCTCCGTGATCCCAACTATATCATATTCATTAATAACTATCTGCACATTCAACTCATCCACCTTATTACGAATGCTCCTTGTGTTGAGATACAAAGCCTTCAGGCTTGTTTTTACAACACTCTTACCCCTTATACAATTATGTTGAAAAGTGGCCCCTTTTGATTTTTGCCTGCCATTTTTACTTTTCACCTTGCTACCTACTGCTTCTACCCTCATTTTACACCCCTCTGTCTCTCTGCTCATGCTCCCAACCCCCTGCCACATTAGTTTAAATCCTCCCTGACAGCACCAGCAAACACTCCCCCAAGGACATTAATAGAATCCATTGATAGAATATCCCTTTTCTTTCCAGGCTCATAAAATGTTACAGAATACTTATAGAATGTTGAAAAAAATGTATATAAAGAATGGTTCAAACCCACACACAATCACGCAGCTGCCTGCCATTCCTCTTTCTGCTCCTTTTATTTCCCTCCTTGCCTCGTTCTGATCACTGGCCTTGCACCATTTCCTTCCTCGCCTCTCCCAGGACATGGCGACTGGCCTTCCCTATTGCCCTCCTCCCACCTCCATCACTGGGCTTCAGGTATCGCACACTTTCTAAGCTATAGAACCCAATAATGTGACAACATTATCTCCATTGCCCTCCTTGCGATTCTCTGAGCCTGGTCATTGATCTTGCCCTATTGCCCGCCTCCCTTCGCTCACTGTTGCCCTCTTCACTTCTCCCTGCTCTTCCCCGTTGTCCTTCTCCCCTCTCATTGCTCATGGTCGCCGGTGACATCCTCCCTGTTCCATTGCTCTCCCCCACTCTCTCCCTGTCATTGGCTTTGCCCCCATTGCCCTCCACCCATCACTGGTGTCCCCCACCCTGCTCCCTGGTCTTGCCAATTGCCTCCCACCCCTCTCCCTGCCCCTGGTGCTCCCACCCTCCCTGCCCCTGGTGCTCCCACCCCTCTCCCTGCCCCTGGTGCTCCCATCCCTCTCCCTGCCCCTGGTGCTCCCCATCCCTCTCCCTGCCCCTGGTGCTCCACATCCCTCTCCCTGCCCCTGGTGCTCCCATCCCTCTCCCTGCCCCTGGTGCTCCCATCCCTCTCCCTGCCCCTGGTGCTCCCATCCCTCTCCCTGCCCCTGGTGCTCCCCATCCCTCTCCCTGCCCCTGGTGCTCCCACCCCTCTCCCTGCCCCTGGTGCTCCACATCCCTCTCCCCATTGCCCTCCTTGCTCCTGGCCTTGCCCATTGGCCCCCACCCTGCCCCTGCCCGTTGCCCCAGTGCCAGCACTAGAGGAGTGCAGGCCACGCCGCCGCCGCCGCCGCCGCGCCTCCCTCCCTCCCTGCCTGCTGCCCTCTGGAGGTTGCCCTGCCAGCTGCAGCCTGCCCTTTACTTCCTGTTTGAGTGGGGCCGGGGCTGGATGCGGCGCCTCTTGGATCTCCTCTCCTCTCCTCGTCCCTTCCCTCCTCTCGCCGCCGCCCTTTGTCTCCGGGACTCGGTGATCTGATGGATTTCACGTAGTGGAGGCGCCGACGCCATTTTTGCAGAGTTGTGGTGTGTTGGCGGCGCCGGGGGCGGCCCCCCTCCCCTCCCCTCTCCCGCCGGCGTCTCTGCTTGTTCTTCTCTCCGGGGCCATGGCTGCTGCCTTCGAGCGGCCAACTTTCTGTTGCTGCCGCAAAGTTGTGCCGGGCTCGAGCAAGAGCGAGGAGCGGAGCCGGAGCCGGAGCCGGCCCCGCGGACCCCCCTGCCCCGTCGACATCGCGTCCTCCTCCAACTTCCAGCACTTCGAGCTGCGGCACTTGCACCTGGAGCTGGAGGTGAACTTTGTGCGGCGGCAGATCGAGGCGGTGGAGGTGCTGGACCTGGTGAGCCTGGAGCCCGCCACACGGAGCCTGGTCCTCGACTCGCACCAGTCGCTGCTCATCCGCTCGGTCAGCGCCAAGTGCTCGTGTAACTCGGCGCACAACAGCTGGCCGCTCGGCCACAGGCTCGACCCCTTCACCGACTATGGCTCGTCGCTGGTCATCACGCTGCCGGCTGCCATCAAAGCGCACACCAACTTCCAGATCATCATCAAGTACACGACGGCGGACGGGCCAGCGGTAAGTCAGTGCACAACTTTCCCTCAGGCGCACACTTACACCAGGTTGCTCAACACGCCAGCCTCCAAAGGGACAAAAATAACTGCTTATCCTTCACAATGTGGAGATGTGGCAAAAAAAAAATCACCAAACCCCATCCAAAATACGAAAATTAGCACTAGGACAATTTTTTACAAAACTTTTAAGATATTATCTATGAGGTATAATTGTGCCTGGAACTTGTCTCGCTTTTGAGAACTTCATGACTCGTTACGTTAACTCGGGATGCCAAAATATGTCTTGCGGTACAATGTTATCACATTATTGAATTCTATAATTTGGCAAGTGTGCGAAACCCAGTCAAGAGTCAAGAGAGTTTATTGACATATGTCCCAGATAGGACAATGAAATTCTTGCTTTGCATCAGCACAACGGAATATAGTAGGCACGAATACAGAACAGATCATATCAATGTGTCCACACACCATTATATAAATATATGCACACATCAATATATAAGCAGATAAGTCTTTTGAAGAGTCATTTCTGTAGTAGCACTTGCGACATCAACTGACATTTGAAAACAAACAGAAAAGAATAAATAATCTTTCTTCAAGTTATAACCATTGTTTAAATAAATTAAGAAGCACATTTGCATCGTGATGGAGTACTGCATGAGGGAATACAATTATATTTTATTAGCAGCGTTAATATTTGATAATGATGGCACTTTATTTTATAGATGGGTGTAATTTTTAAAATATGTCAGAACACAAATTCATAAGTTCTACAGCTATTTAGTAGCATAATTTGCTACATCAACGAAATAGCAAAATTAGTTAGCCTGGGAACATAGAAACAAACCATTTGGTCCGACTCATCAATGCTGACCAATGAGCAGTCTTCCATATGCCCCCCCAGGCCCTGCCACACTTGGACGCAACTTTTTGAAAAGTTCCCTTTTTTTTTAACCCTGGAAGACCCTTACCCCCATCTACTTTGGCAGCTACTATCAATTCTGCTACTGGGATTGCATGCCCTATGCACGATGCCATTTATAATCCCTCCTTTATCCCATGGTTGATGAACATTGTCTTTCTTTACTCAACTTTGAATATATGTACTGAATCTCCTTTTAGCTTTCTCTATTCTAGTGGAATAACTCCCAGTTTCTTTTGTTTTGTAGGCTTGGTATCATTGTAGTAATACCCTTTTGTTCTATGTGCAAGGCCTTGCCTTATTTTCTAACACGATGCCCAAAATGTTTGCGGTTATATCTGTTGCTTAGTCAGTGATGTGTATGCTTTACGCATTTGTCTTTGTATCCAGTGTCTAAAACCTAGCATTCCTTTTAATATTTTGGCCTGTTTATCAGGCTGTCTTCACATCACACTTTTAAAGATCTAAATATGGGTAACTTGTGAGGCTTTTGAAAAAAAAAATCCCCTGGTGAAGATGATTTTGCATATTCAACTAACACTTTAAGCTAAAGTACAAAGAAAGTGCATTTAAATAAATCCACAATGAGTGTGTCAGCGCTCTACTGTTGTGAAGCCACAAGTTCCACCTTTCCTAACAGGTCATTTTTTTAAATATAGTTTTTGGATAGTGAGAGAATATAGATAGAAATATAGGAGTGTGGCTGAGATAAAAGACCAGCAATTCTTATTGAATAGTGGAGCAGGTGGAAGGGGGGAAAAATGGTCTATTGATTATATTTGTGTTAAAGAAGGAACTGCAGATGCTGGAGAATCGAGGGTACACAAAAGGCTGGAGAAACTTAGCGGGTGCAGCAGCATCTAAGGAGCGAAGGAGATAGGCGACGTTTCGGGTCGAGACTCTTCTTCAGACTGGTCAGGGATCAGGGAAACGAGAGTATAGACGGTGATGTGGAGAGATAAAGAACAATGAATGAAAGATATGCAAAAAAGTATCGATGATAAAGGGAACAAGTCATTGTAAGCTGTTTGTGGTGTGAAAATGAGAAGCTAGTGCGAGTAGGGTGGGGGAGGGAGATAGAGAGAGAGGGAATGCCAGGGCCCAAGGGCTGAGGGAGAGGTGGGAAGGGGCGGAGACAGCAAGAGTTAACAGAATTGAGAAAATTCAATGTTCAAGCCCAGAGGATGCAGACTCCCCAAGTGGAATATGAGGTGCTGTTCCTCCAACTTGCAGTGTTGCTCACTCTGGCCGTGGGGGAGGCCCAGGACCGAGAGGTCGGATACGGAATGGGAGGGGGAGTTGAAGTGCTGAGCCACCGGGAGGTCGGCTTGGTTATTGCGGACCGAGCGGAGGTGTTCGGCGAAACGATCGCCAAGCCTCCGCTTGGTCTCACCGATATAGATCATCTGGCATCTGGAGCTGCTGATGCAGTAGATGAGGTTGGAGGAGGTGCAGGTGAACCTCTGTCGGACCTGGAAGGACTGCTTGGGTCCCTGAAAGGAGTGGAGGGGGGAGGTGAAGGGACAAGTGTTGCATTTCTTGCGGTTGCAAGGGAAAGTGCCCGGGGAAGGGGTGGAGCGGGAGGGAAGGGAAGAATTGACAAGGGAGTTGCGGATGGAGCGGTCTTTGCGGAAGGCAGACAGGGGGGGAGATGGGAAGATGTGGCGAATGGAGGGGTCATGTTGGAGGTGGCGAAACTGGCGGAGGACTATGTGTTGTATTTGCCCGCTGGTGGGGTGAAAGGTGAGGACCAGGGGGACTCTGCCCTTGTTGCGAGTGGGGGAATGGGGAGAGAGGGCAGTGTTGCGGGGTAAGGAGGAGACCCTGGAGCGAGCCTCATCTATAGTGGGCGAGGGGAATCCCTGTTCTCTGAAGAATGAGGCCATTTGTGATGACCTGGTGTGGAACACCTCATCCTGGGAGCAGATGCGGCGTAGACGGAGGAATTGGGAATAGGGGATGGAGTCCTCACAGGAAGCAGGGTGGGAGGAAGAGTAGTCCAGGTAGCTGTGGGAGTCAGCTGGTTTGTAGTGGATGTTGGTCAGGAGTGTATCACCTGCAATAGAGATGGTGAGGTCAAGGAATGGTAGGGAAATATCGGAAATGGTCCAAGTGTATTTGAGTGTCAGATGGAAGTTGGTGGTGAAATGGATGAAGTCAGTCAGTTGTGTGTGGGTGCAGGAGGTGACACCAAAGCAGTCGTCGATGTAACGGAGGTAGAGGTCGGGTAAGGACAAACTCCGCTAGGCGGAGGAGGGTGTCAGTGGACGGGTATGGGTTGCTCCTCTGGTCGAGGAAGAACCGGAGGGCTTTGAGACCGTCCTGGTGGGGGATGGAGGTGTAGACTGGACGTCCATGGTAAAGATGAGAGGATGGGGGCCTGGAGAATGGAATGCGCGGAGCCGACGGAGAGTGTCTGAGGTGTCTTGAACATAGGTGGGGAGGGATTTAACAAAGGGGGATAGAATGGAGTCAAGGTATGTGGAAATGTGTTCAGTGGGGCACGAACAGGCCGAGCTGATAAAGGGAACAAGCCATTGTAAGCTGTTTGTATTGTGAAAATGAGAAGCTAGTGCGACTAGGGTGGGGGAGGGAGATAGAGAGAGAGGGAATGCCAGGGCCCGAGGGCTGAGGGAGAGGTGGGAAGGAGAGGAGACGACAAGGGTTAACAGAATTGAGAAAATTCAACATTTTCCTGCTGCACCCGTTGAGTTTCTCCAGCCTTTTGTGAACCCCCTATTGATTATATTTCTTTGGTTCTTGTGGTCCTAAAGTAATTCTGTCCATTAATTTTATTATGTTGAAACTGGAAATCGATCTGAACTATTGACTTAAATAAGTTTTAATTGGCTTTTCTTGATCTCTTCGTCTCCATCCTAGACTATAAACCACTGTTTCCCACATGTATCTGAACTACATCTCCTCCCACCTGCCTTTTCAAGGACACCATCCCACTCTCAATTTCTCTGTCTCCGATGTCCTCTTTCATCAGTGAACATGGTTTTGCCACTGCCGTTGTAGTTGGACCTCTCTTTCGTGTACTACATTTCAGCTCTCGCTCTCCCTGCCCCTAGACAGAGCGAGGATAGAGTTCCCCTGGTCGTCACATTCCCCCAGCCTCTGCATCCGACGCATCATTCTCCGACATTTTCGCCACCGTCAACGTGATCCAATCACCAGTCACAGCTTCCCACCCCTTTCCACTTTCGGCAAAAGATCAATCCCTCTGCATCTCCTTGGTTCATTATCCTTTCCCATCCAACCCCCTCCTTCCCATTTACTTCCCCGGCAACCACAGGAGATGTGACATCAGTCCTTATACCTCCTCCCTTGCATCCATCCAGGGACCCCAGTAGTCCTTCCAGATGAGGCAGAGGTTCACTTGTGCCTGTTCAGGTGTTCCTGATGTGGCCTCCTTTACATTGTCGAAATGAAGCGTAAATTAGGCGACCGTGTTGTCGAACACTTGCGTTTGGTCCGCGGAGGCTTGCTGGATCTTCTGGCTGCTAACCATTATAACTCCCCTTCAAATTCTCATCTTGACCTTTCTGTCCTGGACCTCATCTATTGCCAGAACTAGGCCACATGCTAACTGGAAGAACAGCACCTCATGTTCTGATTGGGTGACTTATAACCTAACATTATGAACATTGAATTCTCCAATTTTAGGTTGCGCCTTTTTTCCCCCCTCTTTCCTGTTTTCTCTCTCCCCCCCTCCTCACCCCATCCAGGTACGCACGCATTTTTCCCGCGATCTGCTCCTCTTAACCATCCCGGCCACATATCCCTTCCTCTAGCTTTGCATTTCTCTCTTCTTCGTCTTAGTCCACCCATCTGCCCCCTTATGCCCCCCTCGCCTGTATCCACTGTACCACTGTATCACTTGCCTGTCTTTGTCCTGCCCCTCCTCTTATCCAACTTTCTCCCTCCTACTAAATCAGTTTGAAGAAGAATCCCGATCCGAAATGTTGCTTGTCTATGTTCTTGGGTGAGACGCTGCCTGATCCACTGAGCTGCTCCAACACTTGTGTTTTACTCAAGACTCCAGCATCTGCAGTTCCTTGTGTCTTGAGCGTACCACAAGGCTCTTTAACACTATCTATGTGTGTGGCTACTTTCAGGGAGTTATGGACCTGGAACTCAAGATCTATCTGCACATCAGTGCCATTAAGGGTCTAACCATCAACCTTGTAACTTCCCCTAACATTCTACTTCTCGAAGTGCAATACTTCACACTTGCCCAGATTAAAGTCTACCATGTCTCTGTCCATTTTTGCATTTGATCTATATCCCACTGTATACTTTGACAGCCTTCCTTATTGTCCACAACTTCAGCAACCTTGGTGTCATCTGCCAACATATGAACTAACTCACCTATATTTACATGCAAGTCATTTATATACATCACATACAACAGAAATCCCAGCACAGATGTTTGCGGAATTCCACTGGTCACAGATCTTCAGCGATAATAACTTTCTTCTATCAAAACCCTCTGTTGTCTGTTAGAAACAACATCTGAAACCATATGTGTAAGAAGGAACTGCAGATGCTGATTTAAACCGAAGATAGACACAAAAAGGTGGAGTAATTAAACGGGACAGGCAGCATCTCTGGAGAGAAAGAATGGGTGACGTTTCAGGTCGAGACCAAATCTGAAGAAGCGTCTTGACCCGAAACGTCACCCATTCCTTCTTTCCAGAGATGCTGCCTGTCCTGCTGAATTACTCCAGCTTTTTGTGTCTATCTCTGAATCCATATGATCAAGTTACGGCGAATCCTATGCATCTTACTCTTTTCTCAGATCAGCCTACCTTGGGAACTTTGTCATATACTTTGTTAAAATACAAGCTGACACCATCCATTGCCTGCCATCATTGATTATGGCAATCTTTGGCAGGCTGATGATGGAAACGGTCAGTTAAAGCTATGGAAAGGAAATTGGATTAGCACCAGGAAAATAATTAGCAGGGTTATGGGGGAAGACACATAAGGGCTAAATCGGCCTCCTATTGTGCCATTACATTTATCATACAAATAGAAGTTAGAAAATGCAGCTTTGGGGAAAAATGACAATCTTAAAGGGGAAAAAAGTGGTAACAAGGTCATGGAGGAAATTACTGAGTGGAAGACTGCCAATGGTGGGCTGATTAAACTCTGAGACAGAATTATTTTGGAGCGTTATAAGGCTGGAAGTGATTGCAAAGTTAGGATGGCCAAGAGCATGGAAGAATTTGAAAAAAAGGAGTATTATTTAACTAGGAGCCAATGTAGGTGGTAGATGAACGGAATGGTGTGACCATGACAGTTTTGGGTGATCTCAAGTTTATTAAAAGTAGAATAAGGGATTCACTGGGGGAAAAAAGACACAAAGTGCCATGGCCAGGCAGCATCTTGGGAGAACATGGATAGGTGATGTGTTGGGTCGAGACTCTTCTTCAGACCTAAAACGTCACACATCCATGTTCTTCAGAGATGCTGCCTGGTTCACTGAGGCACACTTTGTGTCTTTTTTTTTGTATACAGCATCTGCAGTTCCTTGTTTAAGGAATTTATTGGAGTCCTCTGGTGTACAATTAACAAAAATAGGCACAAAAAGCTGGAGTAACTCAGCAGTTCACACAGCTGGAGAAAAGGAATGGGTGACGTTTTGGGTCGAGATCCTTCTTCAGATTCGGGGGGTGGGGGGAAGGAAATGAGAGATATAGAACGAATGAATTAAAGATATGGAAAAAAATAATGATGATAAAGAAACATTTCCATCGCTCCATAGATGCTGCCGCACCATCTGCATTTCTCCAGCACTTTTGTCTATCTATGATGATAAAGGAAACAGGACATTGTTAGCTGTTTGCTAGATGAGATGAGAACAGACAATGAGACTCAACAAGACGAATTTGAAGCTAGTCCGACTTAGGTGGGGGAGGGATGGAGGGAGAGGGAATGCAGGGGTTACTTGAAATTAGATAAATCCATATTCATACCACTGGGTTGTAAGCTGCCCAAGCAAAATATGAGATGCTGTTCCTCCAATTTGCATTTAGTCTCACTCTGAAAATGGAGGAGGCGTAGGACAGAAAGGTCATTGTGGGAATGGGAAAGGGAATTAGTGTTTGGCAACCGGGAGATCAGGTAGGTTCAGACAGACTGAGCGAAGGTGTTCCTGAAATAATTGCCCGGTTTACGTTTGGTCTTGCCCATGTATAAGAGTCCAACGCAAACAGTAGATGAGGTTGGAGGATGTGCAAGTGGAAGGTACACCTGCAACCGCATGAGATGCAACACCTTTCCCTATACCTCCTCCATCGACTGTCTAGGGACCTCGACAGTCCTTGCAGGTTAGGCAGAGGTTCACTTGCACCTCCAACCTCATCCACTGTATGCGTTGGACTCTAATATCCGTTGTTCAAGATGTGGACTGTTATACAGCAGTGAGACCAAACGTAGATTGGGCGATCATTTCGCTGAACACGTTCGCTCAGTCCGCCTGGACCCACCTGATCTCCCGGTTGCCAAACACTTTAATTTAAATCTTCGGTTTAGACCAGCATCTGAAGTTCCTTCCTGTACAATTAACAAATGTAGATAGAAACTCAGCTCTGACTAAATATGATATGAAGGTTGCAGATAATCTTAATTTTCAGATGGTTGCCTTGGAGAGGGATGATGTCTTGGGAATAAAGTTTATAATGGGGACTGATAGCATTAATCTTCCTAATGATATCATCATTATAACTGTAAACTGCTGATTGATTACACATTGTGTTCAGATTGTGACCCTTCTGTTTTAATTAAGGGTAGAAAGCAGAAATCATGCTGCCTGATACATAATCAGTTGGCTAAATGAAGAAGAGATGCATTTCGCATGGCCTAATGGTGAAATAGATCCCAGTGACAGATTGATCCACTTTGTGTAGAATCATGATTAATGACAGGTTACAGAAAATGGTGGTTACTTTGTTATTAAATTCAGATTTGATGTAAACATTTACAGGACATGATCGCAAACACTGGGAATTTCTGGAGTTGCACATGTAGTTACTATACTCATTCATTGCAAATGTATACATTCTGTAACTTTTCTGGGGCAAATAGGATGAAAATTGTGAGATCAGACCATTTGTCTGGTAATGTGGCATAATTTTCTATCAAAAAAAGTAAATTTGATCTATTTAATAGAAACGTGGTTGCATTTGATTTATTTGCACTGTTTTTCCTTTGTACAAGAAGAGCTTCAGAGAGTTGTGAGTGTGGAATTCTCTGCCTCAGAGGGCGGTGGAGGCCAGTTCTCTGGATACTTTCAAGAGAGAGCTAGATAGGGCTCTTAAAGATAGCGGAGTCAGGGGATATGGGGAGAAGGCAGGAACGGGGTACTGATTGGGGATGATCAGCCATGATCACATTGAATGGCGGTGCTGGCCCGAAGGGCCGAAAGGCCTACTCCTGCACCTATTGTCTATTGTCTATTTCTTGACAAAGAGGAGTAATTCAAAATTCAATTTATCCCAGTTTTTTGTAATTTGATAATGATAAAAATACCCAAAAGCAATCCTTGCTTTTGAGTAATTGTTATGATTATAGGCTTCTGCTGAAAACATTTCTGTGTGATATTCTTTATTTTCTTGTCTTGGAGTAGTTAATAATGTCAGAGTCACCCAATCCCACCTTTTTTAAACAAGGCACTTGCTTGACGGTATAACACTCTGCACTCATTCAAGCATATACACGTTTCTGAATTGCAACCTTAGTTTTATGAAACTCCAGAGTTCCTTATGTATAATGCAACCACCAATGTGCACACTGGTGCTGTCTGGTGCAGGTGGAGCACACGTTCACAGCTTCATGAGAGGAACTGAGACAACTCCACAGGACCTACCTGCTTTGATAGGACCTTTCTGTTTTTAAGCATAACAAAAGTGCTCTTCATTTTTTTAAACCACGTAATCATATTTTATCATTTGTCCCACACTTACCTGAAATTTATTTTTTGAAGAAGGGTTTCGGCCCGAAATGTTGCCTATCTCCCTCGCTCCATAGATGCTGCTGCACCCGCTGAGTTTCTCCAGCATTTTGTGAACCATTAATTTTTTGATGGCAGCTTCCAGAATTAAGACTCCTCCATAATGATTAGTTCTTTCAATTTTAAATGGCACAACTGGTCCATAGAAATCCCTTGAGAGCCAAGACTTTCTCACAGGTTTAGCAGCTGTCAGAACTGTCAATATACCTGACTTTCATACACTTTCAAAACCCACAAAAAATTAATCTCACAATTAAAATTAAAAGCAAAATGCTTAAACAATAGAAAACTTCAACAAGATTGCGTTAAATTTAAATGAACACAATCGTATCAAAAGTGTGTAAAACAGTTGCCTCGCAGAGTGTCCTTGCCATTTAAATTAGTGTATTCTCTTAACCTGCACCATGTTAAAGCTATACCAAAGTAGATGGGTCCTGTTTCTATCCTGAAACAGGTTCAGTGGACAAATCTCCCACTAAATACTGGGAAATTTAGTTTTGAGATACAGAGTGGAAAAGGGCCCTTCGCCCCACAGAGTCCATGCTGACCAATGATCACTTGTACACTAGTTCTATACATTAGAGACAATTTTATAGAAGCCAATTAACTTACAAACCTGCAAATCTTTAGAATGTGGCTGTAAACCAGAGAACCCGAAGGAAACCCACGCGGTCACAGGGAGAACGTCTAAACTTTGTACAGACAGTGTGTACAATGTGTCAGGAAACAGATAGTTAGGATTGAACCTGGGTTTCTGCACCATCTCTACCAGTGTACCATTGTGCCACCTTTTAAACATTTTGTTTTGTTCAGAGATACATCATGGAAACAGACTACTCGGCCCACCGAGTCCACACCAACCATCGATTCACACTAGTTCCATGATATCCCACCTTCTCATCAACTCCCTAAACACTTGGGGCAATTTACAGAGGCCAATTAACCTACAAACCCGCATGTCTTTGGGATGTGGGAGGAAACCGGAGGAAACTCACATGATCACAGAGAGAACATACATAAGGGCCTGTCCCACTTACGTGATTTTTTTTTTGGCGACTGCCGGCACCCGTCATATTCGCTGCAGGCCGCCGAAAATTTTCAACATGTTGAAAATCCAGCGGCGACCACAAAAAGGTACGACTCTTTGGGCGACTACTCACGACCATACAGGCGTCACCCCACAACTATGTCGTGAGTAGTCGCCCAAAGGGTCGTACCTTTTTCTGGTCGCCGCTGGATTTTCAACGTTGAAAATTTTCGGCGACCTGCTGCGACTATGATGTGTGCCGACAAGTCACCGAAAAAAATCGTGTAAGTGGGACAGGCCCTAAACGCCACACAGGACCCAGGTCTCCAGCGCTGTGAGGCAGCACCTCCACAGCTTCACCTCTGTGCCGCCTACAATATTCCATTGCAGGAAGTTAGTGTGTAGCCTGGAAAGTTGTGTGGAGAACCTGTCAAAAATATGGGACTTCTATTTTCAAGGGTGAATTCTGGCCTTCTTGACAGGCACAGTGAGAACTAATGGCAGGAGCCATTGAATGTCTTGGCATCTTGCAGGAACATTTAAGATATTCTTCACAAATAGTTGTACCAAATTTTGTTTGATTGTTCTTCTCTGTATTGCCTTTTGCATATTTGCTATGTTACACAAAAATATAATTGGAAGTTGATGGTGTAAGAAATCTGCCTTAGTTAATGATACTAAACTTCACAGGAAACATTGAATAGTAACGGATTTAACATTAGAAACCCTTTTTCAAAATATGAATTTATCTTTTTATTTGGACCATGAAATAATTAGATATTTAACCTTGTTACTAGGGTAACACCTGTTCATTTTGAACTAATTGCTTATAGGTTTAACTTTATTATTATCGGGGCACAGTGGAAAGCTTTGTTTTGCATGCAAAACAGATCATATATCATAAATACCATACATAGATACAATCAAGTCGAACTCAAGTATAATGGATAGAGCAAAGGAAAATATACAATGCAGAATATAGTTCTCTTGATGTATACTTTATTGACTCAGGTTTTCCAGCATGTCACAGCTGATGTTTATGTGCCTGCAACTGAAGTATCACTCCCAATATCATATAAAATATTAATCTTTGACATCTGCAATTCATGATTTTGGTTTTGTTTGTGTTCCGATTAAAGATGAGCTAAAGAGCATGAATCACTGTTCACTTCAGACAATATGTTACAGTACCAGCTCTTTCTTAATAGTGTCTGCTGCTGGCATTCAAAGCATCATTTTATGTAAGCTTATTTCCACTGGTTGATTATTGATGCAATGAAAATGATGCAACAGCACAAAGAAATGACAATGAAAAGCACACAAACAGAAAAAGATTATGATTAGTATGTAGGAATGAACTGCAGATGTTGGTTTACATTGAAAATAGACACAAAATGCTGGCGTAACTCTGAAGTCTTCCAGTCTGAAGAAGGGTCTCGACCCGAAATATCACCCATTCCTTCTATCCAGAGATGCTGCCTGTCTGGCTGAGTTACTCCAGCATTTGGTCTCCATCATACTACTGATGCGCACATAAAATTATGGGTTCCGGGTCTGATTCTCTGAACAGCAGCAGATTTAAAGAGCGGCTGTCAAATATCTAGTGTGTTTCTGACTCTTTTAAGCATGAATTTGAGTTTTAGTAAATGACTCGCGCTAAAAAGACATTGAAGTGGTCTGTGATTACAGTTTTATGTTTCTTTCACACAGATCTGGTGGCTGGATCCAGAATTAACAAGTGGAAACTCCAAACCATTCCTCTTCACACATGGTCACTCAGTGTGTAACAGATCTTTCTTCCCCTGCTTCGATACACCTGCAGTCAAGAGTACCTACTCTGCTACAGTCATGGTAGGAAAGTTGCTGTTGACTTCATTTTGATTATTGCTACCACATGCTGTTTTGTATGGAAAAACAAACTCTTGATGCTGCAAGATTTCCTGTAGGCAACAGATCCATTTATTTTCTGTCTGTGCATCTGGACTGTGTAATGGCCCTGTCTCACGGTGCGAGTCCACCCACGAGTGACCCCAAGTGAAAGAAAAAAAACAGACTCGTGGTTATGTACGAGATTACAAGTTTATGTTCAAGTGTTTAACCGAGTTCCCACGGGTATGTCATTTCTGCGATGTTGCAAGTTCCTCTCCCGAGTTACCAAGTTCCTCTCCCGTTACTCTTGAGCCAACCGTGAATGAAGGCTTTTTGTTCAATGGGCTGATTATTCCCCGCGGACATAAATTGGCCCTGTTTTAAAGCCGGTCAGAAAATAGACAAGAGAAAGCAACAAGTGAAATAACAACTAACCGCTGACTGACATTTGCAGAGGATCGGCGATTGGCGCGACTGTTGCAACATGAAAGATTAAACATCTATCTGAAATGAGATTTATAGTATTATGACAGATGTTCGTTTTGACAACAGAAACACCTACTTTTTTTGTGGCTCGGCCAATAAGTTGCAATGCGCTGAAGCATGTTTCCCCTTTACCGCCGATAGCCAGCCTCGCGAAACTATTCCGGACAATTCATCTAAATTGCTGCTGAGAAGGAATGCGGCCTTTAAGTTAACTCGACTTACAAGATATGCATCAGCTTTTTTATGTTAATAAAAGTATGAATTATTTAGTTACTCCAGTTGTTTTATTCTGGTGTGTGTGTGAGTTACTCCAGTATTGTGTGTATGTGTGTGTGAGTTACCTTAGCATTGTGTGTGTGTGTGTGTGTGAGTGAGTTACTCCAGCATTGTGTGTGTGTGCGTGTGTGAGTTACCCCAGCATTGTGTGTGTGCGTGTGCGAGTTACCCCAGCATTGTGTGTGTCACCCCAGCATTGTGTGTGTGTGTGAGTTACTCCAGCATTGTGTGTGTGCGTGTGTGAGTTACCCCAGCATTGTGTGTGTGTGTGTGAGAGTCACTCCAGCATTGTGTGTGTGTGTGAGTTACTCCAGCATTGTGTGTGTGTGTGAGTTACTCCAGCATTGTGTGTGTGTGTGTGTGTGTGTGTGTGAGTTACTCCAGCATTGTGTGTGTGTGTGTGTGTGTGTGTGTGTGTGAGTTACCCCAGCATTGTGTGTGTGTGAATCATGAATTGCCAAGACACAAGGCACTGTAGATACAAATAATGTCATACACAAGAAAGGGCAGATGCTAGTTGAAAAAAGTGAACACATGGGGCTGGAGAAATTTGGAAATGTCATCCCGTCACCCATTCCTTCTCTCCAGAGATGCTGCCTGCCCGCTGAGTTAAAAGAGTTCCCACGGTAGACTCACGAATCACTAAGGTAAACGCACGGGCCACCACGTTATAAACGAGTTTAAAATGTTTCAATTTTTAACTTGAACTGTAAATTTGACTCGTGGAAAAAATCAAACATGTTTGAAGTTTCACGGGTACCTGCCGTTAGCGCCACGAGTCGCTAAGTTGCTCGCAAGAGTTCTGACATTCCCGCTACGTTTAGTGTACGTGATTACCGCGAGTGACAACTCGGGGTCACTCGTGGGTCAACTCGCACCGTGAGACGGGTTTAAAGAGAGGTCAAATCTGATTCAACTTCTTTGTTCATAAACATCATCTAATCTGCCCCAGTAGCAGAAATGTGCAGTGTGGTCCAGCTGCTGAAGTTGTGATTTTCATCAGAATGTTTATGCAATCCTTCTGGTTCAATTATTGTTGAACTGGTGATGATGCTCTTCACTTCATGTGTTCTGCTTCACAGTGTGTGTTGTGGAGGTTCTACTTGACATTTGTGACTTTGATTTCAGTAGTTTAGAATGTGTGCAGACAATTTATTACAAGTAGTCTTCAAAGAACAAAATTACTTGCATTGATGTCGCTGCATTTTAATTTATCAATTTGTGCACTTCTATTCATCTCCAACCTATCCGCACAATCTCCAATATTTAAAATCACCTGACAAGGAACCGTCTGTAAATAATAGAATGCCTTTGCAAAGGTAGAAAATATATTGTGTGGTAAAAGGTGAAAAGTTAACAAAGTTGAAATAATTATGATCACAAAGATTGACTTTGAGGAAAGCTTAGGGTGGGAAAAGGGGAACATATGGAAAGAATTGGAGAAGGATTTTCAGAGGATGGGTCAAAGATGGCTGAGGCTTTGCCATAGGATGGCGAGTAAGAGTGAAGCAAATTAACATCATGGACATAATGGAAGAGCATTGCAATGGCAGACAAGGCTGAAGTTGAGAAATGAATGAGAGCCAAAAAGTCACCAGGAGGTTTTGTACATGAGTGCAATGACTTGAATTCAAGTTGGGGAATTGGGTTTTTGTGTGTTTGTCAAAAATCAGTTGATTGGCAGATGAAAACATGTCAAGATAGATAAAGATTTGGTTGAGTAAGTTTTTATAGGTTTAATAGGAGGTTTAATGGCAATGAGTGGAGTGGTGTAATCGAGCTTGAAAGCAAGAAATACTTTAGCAGGTTGAAATAAATAAATTAAATTTGGAAACTCTAGTCACGTTTGTTGCAACTTGTACAACTATGTTGAGTATAATTACAATGAAAATCTTACTTGCAGCAGCATCGCAGGAACATAGACCTAGATGCACAAAAACATAAAGACTGCTAAAAGGAAAACATTCATGTAGAGCACAATAGGAAAGCAAGTCCATGGTACTGTCCATAGTACTAGATTGCCAAGGTCGGATTAGGGCTATGCAGGTTGGTTCAAGAACCTGATGGTTATAGAAAACTATCTAATCCTGAATCTGGTGGTGTGGGACTTCAGGCTTCTGTAATTCCTGCCCGATGCTAGCAATGAAAATGGAGTATGGTCTGAATGGTAGGGATCCTTGATGATAGTTGCCGTTGTCTTGAGGATCACCTCGTATTAGACCCCTTAGATGGTGTGGAGGGCTGTGCCCGTAATGGACTGGCCTGCACTCTCGGCAGCCTTTTTTGTTTCTATGTGTTGGAATTGCTGAACCAGGCCATGATGCAACTATTGAGGATACATTCTGTACAAGTATCTGTATCTGTACAAGTATTTGGTAACACCGGATGGCGCCGTCAGCGACGCAGCCTCGCCAACAGTCTGTCTGTCTTTGGTCATTTTTGTTATTTTTAGTGTGTTTTAAAGAGTACGTGTTAATGATCTCTGGTTTGTTTTATGTGGGGGATTCGGGGGAAACTTTTTTCTCTATCTTTTACCTTGCCGGAGAAGTGATTTTTATTTTCGGTTAGTATCTCTGGTCGCTCTGCGGCCTAACATCATGGAGTTGGCGGCCTTGCTCGAGACTGACTTTGAGCCCCACCGCGGGACTTACCATCGGAGCCTGCGATCCCTTGCCTGGGATTGATGCTCCAACTGTGGCCTGCGGATTCCAACATCGATGAGCTCGCAGTCTCGGATAGAGACTGATGTCGGGAAGCTCCAAGCCGCAGGAGGTTTGACCAGCCCCGACTCGGAAGTCCGATCGCCCGGCGTGGGGAGCTGAGATCGCCCCGACAACGGAAGGTTCTAGTGACCCGAGGGCGGGAGAACAAAGAAGGGAAGAAGATTGAACTCTTTTTTGCCTTCGCTCACTGAGGAATGTGGGGGAGTCGCTGTAGTGGATGTTCATGTTAAACATGTATTTGGTTGTCTTGTTGTTCTTTATTGGTATGGCTGTATGGCAGATCAAATTCCTCATATGTTGTAAAACACACTTGGCTAATAAATTACTATTATGATGTCATGCTGAATCTCTTTAAACTTCTAAGAAATTAGAGGGGGTTTTATCAAATAGTTGCAGAGAGTCATGTTCAGCCTGAATGAACAGCTGGCGAGAAGATTGGAACAAGGATGAAACTTTTGCATGGGCTATAATTTTAAGAATAAATATTTATTTATTGCAAGAATTATTAGAAACACATTAAAAAGCCAATGTGCAATTTAAAATTATTAAAAGTGAATAAGCTCCCCTTTTTCCATCACCCATATCAATGTGGTCACCATTCACACATCTGCCCTCCCTGCATAATATATGGTGCATCTGGCATCATCCTTGAGCGAGTTACAGCTCCCAATGCTGGTGAGACAATGACAGCAGACAATAAACTCATTTGTCTAGTTTGGGTGCTGAGTTGGTAATTCTTTATGTGCATTAGTAGTCTTCATGAATAGTTACTCAACCTGTTCATAGGTGTGAAGAAGCTACAGTCATGAAAACATTCTGCTTTTATCTGTATGTCTTATGGCAATATTAATCGAATGACTCAGACAAAAATGATTGTAGGCCCAATTATCCTGCCGAATACCGGCTATCAGCTGTTTGCATTCTCCGCCAAACTTAGAAGTTCTAGGTAAACAAGATTAGATCTGATTGCTCGACTGATTTTCCATTGTTGCTAAACTCGCCATTGGTGGAACAGAGAATCCCAGAAGTGTACTGGCACTGTTTGACACTGAGCTTCATGCCAGAGATATCTGGTACATGAAAGGTCATCCCTTTCATTTAACATGAGACCATTCAGTAGGTGGAAGTGGCTGAATGCTTAACTTTGTTTTTTATTTTAGTATTTCAAGTTAATCTGTTCTCAACGTGTTCTTTGCATACTTAAAAATTAAATTAACATTATTTTTTAACAAATGTCTCTATCAAAGATATTTTAAAGTATAATAAAGCCTTTTGCCACAATTGACAGGTAATGAACTGTCAGAGGCTCTTGGGCCTCTCTGGACACAAGGCCTACTTGCCATTCAGTGCCCTCTCTGCCTTGCCACATATCTGTCAGAAGAGTGGAATCAGCTTATTTGGGCTTCAAAACCAGGGAAATGCAAGTGCAGGTGGTGGGATGGGATGGGCAGATAGTGAAAAGGGTAGTGGGCTGTGTTCAGCATGATATTAGTCACGTTGACACACAAGAAACTGCCGATGCTGGAAACTTGAGCAAAAGCACAAAGTGTTGGATGAACTCAGCGGGTCAAGCAGCATCTGTGGAGGGGATGGACAGATGATGTTTCAGGTCAGGACCCTTCCTCAGACATCAGTCATCATCAGACAATGTTTCAAGTTTGGACATTGGTTCCTTTATATCAGTGAGACCAAGCATAGGCTAGGCGACCATTGCACTGAACATGCACTTTATCTGCCTAGGCCTGCTGGATCTCCCGGTTGCCAACTATTTTATCCCTACTTTACCATTCCCACACCGATTGTTTTATCTTGGCTGCCTCCATTGCCAGAGTGAGGCCCTACGCAAACATATTCTACTTGGGTAGCTTACAATCCAACGGAATGAACATTACTTTCTCCAATTTTAAGTAATACTCCCACCACACACCCAGGTGCACACCTATTTCTCCCACCATCTCCCAACAGTCCCACCGTCGCCCTTCCCCTTTCCCTTCCTTTGTACACTTATCTCCCATCCCCGAGCCCCCTATCTCATCTTTTATCCACCCCTTTCCTTTCGCCTGCCCCCTTGCATCCATACCCCTCCCTCCAGCTATACATTTCTCTCCTCCTTATCTGATAATCTTTTGCCATTTTTTCCACCTCTAGCCTTTGTCACATACTCCACCCATCTGCCATTCAAACCCTCACCTCACCTGTATCCACCTATCACTTGCCAGACTTTGTCCCATCCCCACCTCTCTTTTCCAGCTTTCAGCCCCCTACTCCATCAGTCTGAAGAAGGGTCGTGATCCGAAACGTCATCTGTCCATTCCCTCCACAGGTACTGCCTGGACTGCTGAGTTCCTCCAGTGCAGTGTTCTGCTCGTTATGCTGAGTCACATGCACAAGTATGGTGAGGTGCAATACAGTGGATATCTTGCGTGCAGCAGCATCACCGGCACGCAGATGCAGACAACACAGAAAAACACACATTATACAGAAATTACGCATAAACAATAAAAATAATAAAGTGTGCAAAAAACATGGCATTGGTGCAAAACAATTAGAAAACAAGTTCATAATAGTGCAAGAGGTGGTCTGTAATGTTCTTTAGTTGAGGTAGGATTAGGGTTGTGCTGGTTGTTCAAGAGCCTGATAGTTATGGGAAAGTAGCCGTTCCTGAACCTGGTGGTGTGGGACTACAGGCTTCTCTACGTCTTGCCCAGTGGTCGCAGCAGGAGAAGGCATGGCAGATTACGGACGGTCGTTATCTTTGACGATGGGTGCCATCTTCTTCAGGCAGTGTCTGAAGAAGATGTGGATGCTTTTGGTGGTGGACCAGGCTAAGTCCATTACTCTTTGCTCCCTCTTGAATTCCTGTGCTGTGGAATAGCCTTATCAGGCCATGATGCAACCAGTCAGGATACTTTTTACAGAACATCTGTAGAAGTTTGTTAGAGTCAGTTCCATGCTGAATCTTTTTTAAAGTAGAGGCGCTACCATCTACATAACCATTTTAGGATTGAACTGCTTGTCCATACCAGTTATCTTTGGGTAAAGAAGATTCCAAAGTTCACCGCTTAATTTATAATGTCTACCATTCCATTGCTTTCTGTGCCACCTAGTGAAACATTCCAGTACTGCACCTTGTTTGTGCCATATACGGTAAACCCTTGTTCTGACAGAGCTCTTTAAAATGGATTTTGGTTATAGCGGACGGACTTACTGGCCTCCACCGCCTGGCCGGGCTGCCGAAGCTACCCTGATCCCCACCTCCTCCCCGGCTGTTCACCCCAAGCTGACGCCTCCTCCCTGACCGCTTCCAGGCTGGGCTGCCGACACCACCCCTGGCCCCCACCACTAGCCAGGTCGCTTCCAGGTCGGACCTGCAAACCTTCACCACCTGGCGGGAGTTGCCGACGCCGGCCCACACCACTTCCCCGGTTGCTTCCAGACCAGATGCACCACCGCCACCACCGGCCCTCAAAGATGCTGTCGCCACCACCACCCACCCTTCCTGCACCAAATACTCCACTGATCCTCGCCTCAATTCACCTGGATTCCAGGCACAGTTCCAGACTGAGAATCTGAAGAAGGGTTTTGACCCAAAACGTCACCTATCCATGTTCTTCAGTGAAGCTGCCTGATCTGCTGAGTTGCCTCCAACACTTTGTCCTTTTGTGTATTAATCCGCACCTGCAGTTCTATGTTCCTACTACTTGTACAATGATAGTTGCATACTTAGTAGTCCCTTACGCAATTATAGCAGACAACTGGCAATAACGGACACCATTCCCCCCTCCCCTCTCCCCCCACCCTTTGGTCCGTTATAACAAGGGTTTATTGTATTAAAGTTGCTCAGTAAACGATTTGTGTCTCATCAAATTGTGATTCTCCAAATTTGCCTCAGATCATCCTATTCTGACACTGTTACTTATTTCTGCTCTCTGGAGAAATATTACAACATTATAACATTTGTTCAAACCATCTACTAAAAATAATCAAATTCATGTACTTTTCATTGTTTTGTTTCTAATATTGCACATGTCATTGACATGTCCGTGCCTTTGGCTGTTGCCTCCAGTAATGACATTTGGACATTGTGGTGTTTGTCTGTGCCCTTGTGTATTAACATTCCATTTTTACACTGTGTGTCTGCCCGCTGGCAATGGTAAAACACTATACATCTGTTGTTTGACAATGTCATGTTAGCTTAATACAGTTAATTAGCAACACTAGTTGATATAAGCAATGTTTCATGTTGTTTATCCTGGCCATTTCATTGATTAGTGCAAAGATTACAGATTGCATCGACGGCTTCTGTTCAGTGATTTTTTACAGAGGTTGTTTAATCTAGACTGGCACCTTCCCACTCACCAAATGAACTAAGATAGACACACCAAATGAACTATCTTAGCTAGACAAAAATGCTGGAGAAACTCAGCGGGTGAGGCAGCATCTATGGAGTGAAGGAATAGGCGACGTTTTGGGTCGAGACCCTTCTTCAGTTGAACAATCTTATGCACAACCAAAATAAAAGTGAATGGGAGAAGCCTTTGGTGCAGAATAGTTGATTTTGGCTAGTTACTTCAGGTTACACAATGTTGTGGATCCTCCGAAATGTTCAAAAACTTTTCCAATTTGAGTTCTTGTTGACATATCTTTGCTTTACCTGGTGTGGAAACAAAGCCTTCCTCACTCAAAATTCATAAGCAGTGAATGTGACTGTAAAGACTGCTAGACAAATTTGACGGAGAACAACGACAGTGGGATAAAAATGAAAAGGAAGCAGACAGTTGTGGAGAAGTCTAATCCTGAGGTGTATTCAAAGTGGGAAGCCAGTTTTGTCGAAGAGAAATGTACAAACTAAAATGTAGACTGAAAATATTAAGCAGCATCAAAATTGAGCAAGGTTACAACAGGAGAAAAAAAGTGAGCTGTGTTGAGAGATCACAAATGAAATCCCAATTTAGAATATAGTGAAAATGTCAGCTGCTGCAAGAAGCGTGGTTTAAAATCTCTAATGAATAAATTAACAAATGTTATTCAAAGCCAAGCCTTTTCTTCCCTACACTTTATGCTTTATTCTCATTCACTTCCCACTTTCCTTCCTGCCTTTGCTCCAAACATCCCTTGTCATTTGCTCTCCTCCACACCTGTCCTTTAATTTCCTAATTTTGCCTTGGCCACTTCTATTTGTTTACCCCCCCCCACTTGGCACCTCAGTTGATATCCTGGTGAATCCACTTCAGCTGCTGTGTACAATGAGCAGGATTTTCTGTTCTTATAAAAATTCCAGACTCTGATATGTAGCAGCTGGAACAACTTCAAATAGCAGTCACATATGGCAGTTGGCATTGTGGGATGAGCTAATGTTACAGTAAATTGAAAACCGTCCTTCTTCCCAATGTGTGATTTTAAAGATCAAAAGAATGATCGCTGGGTACAGAAGAATGCAGTCCATAAACGGATAGCATTGGATGGAACTGGTACTGTAAAAAGCCAAGTATGCAGTAACCTTGACCACACTGTGAACAAGAGGTTTACTCGCAATTTGTGCGGAAGATTTAATAATGTCAACACATTCGTGCAGAATACAATGTTTGGTTTACATTTTTTAATGAAGAACTTGCATGTCATGTTTAGAAGTACAGGAACATTGCTGCAGTCATTAAAGTGTCAGGTCGGGGAGAGTTCCCCCCGCCACGGGTACCATGTAGTCCCCTGCTACCTGCTCCATGGTCGGATAGTCGGCGACTAAACCATCTTCCCCCACCTGGTTTGCCAGGTAAGGAGGGGGCTGTGGACCCCCAGCAGGACCAAAAACAAGACCTGTCAAAGGGCGGATGAGCTTCTAGCGAGCCAACGGCCATCCACACTTCAGTAGAAGTTGCGATCACTGTCGTACATGGCATTGTAAGGAATGATGATAAAGCACACACACCAAAATCCTGTACTTCCAGCGGCGGAAGTCCGCAGGAACTGGAGGACGGAGATGTGTGGTGCGTCCGTCAGCGTTCCCGTCGGAAACCAGCACCACTGCATCGCTAATGTTTTCAACGATGATGAATGAATCAAAGTATTATCTCTGTGTAATGGAATCCTGATCTCTGATTCTCCTTTTTTTTTAAATATTGCTGCCCTTTCAACAATCCTAAAGAGCACAATGATTAAATTTGTTCAGTGAGTAAACCTTGTGCATTTTAGTCATGGATATTATTATTTTATAGCAATTTAATTTTTTTTTTACAAGCTTCATTAGTTTCAGGTCAGATTTCACGGTTGAAGAATCAACATTAAATTTAAATTTGGATGGACACTGAAATTCCACCATGCCACAAAGAATTAATTTTTACCTACTTTAGCTGAGTCAACAATTTTAATCTAAAAACAATGGCCAGAAAAGTACTTTGGGTCATTCCGAAGAAAGAATAGAACATAGAATACAGGAAGGAGTCTGAAAAAGGGTCTCGACACGAAACATCACCCATTCCTTCTCTCCTGAGTTACTCCATCCAGCATTTTGTGTCTATAATACAGGAACAGGCCCCACTGCCCACCATGTCTGCAGCGAAAATGATGGCCATCTACATTATTCCCATCTGCCTGCACGTGCACCATTTCGCTCTATTCCTTGCCTGTTCACGTGTCAGTCTAAATGTCTCCTAAAGTTGCTATTATATCTACTTCTCCCTCCTCTGCTTTTCAGGCACCCGCACTCTGTAACAAAAATACTTGTGTCATAAATCATTTAAGGTACTGTGTCAAGTTTTCGGAAAGATGTCTTAAGCTAGAAAGGGTACAGAAAAGATTTGCAAGGGCTGGAGGGCTTGAATTGTAAAGAGAGGCTGGAAATTTGTACATGGTGCTGAGGAGACTGTGGGGTGACTTTATAGAGGTATATAAAATCATGAGGGGCATCGATAAGGTGAAGAATGGTCAGCCTTTTGCTCCGGATAGGGCAGTCTAAAAGTAGTAGAGAGGAGGGAAAGAATTATAGGGCCTGAAGAGCAATGATTTCTTATAGTGTGGTTGATGGAATGAGCTGCCAGGGGAAGTAGTTAAGGTAGGTACAATTACAGCATTTAAAAGACATTTGGTTGGGTACGTGTGCAGAGGTTTAGAGGTATATGGACAGAACACCGGCAAATGAGACTAGCTGAGGCAGGCACCTTGGTCAGTATGGACAGGTTTGGCCATAGAGCCGGTTTCCATGCTGTGGACCCCTCCAACTCTAGGCCCACAGGACTTTGATACTTCCACCTTTGGAAAAAGACTGACTTTCTTCGTACTTTTATACTGTATACTTTGCACGTCCTTCGATGCACAGGGAAAACATTCTACATTAATTTAGTTTAGTTTTAGTTTACAGATACAGCGCGGAAGCAGGCCCTTTGGCCCACCGAGTCCGCACCGTTCAGCGATCCCCGCACATTAACGCTATCCTACACACACTAGCGACAATTTACACTTATACCAAGCCGGTTAACCTACAAACCTGTACTTATTTGGAGGGTGGGGGGAAACTGAGGATCTTGTAGAAAACCCACGCGGTCACGGGGAGAACGTTCAAACTCTGTACAGACAGCACCCGTAGTCGGGATCGAACCCGGGTCTCTGGCGCTGCAAGTGTGTAAGGCAGCAACACTACTGCTGCGCCACTGTGTCGCCCCCGATAGTTTCCGGATAGTTAAATCACTACAATCCAGGCATCAACCTGGTAAATCACTTCTGCATCCTCTCCAAAACCTCCACATTGTTTGTTTTGTGTGGTGTCCAGATTTGCACACAGTACTCCAAATGTGGCCAGACCAAACTTTAATACAGCTGCAACGTGACTTCTGAACACTAATACTCAATGTCCCAACTCATGAAGGCAAGTACGCCATACATTTTCTTTACTTGTATTCTCATTTTCAGAAGCTATGTATTTGAAGCCCAAGATATCATCGCTCCTCAGAGTCCTGCATTAAATGTCTTAAATTTGATCTCCCATTTCTGGAGTATGGTGTACAATTTTGGTCGCCTAATTATAGGAAGGATGTCAACAAAATAGAGAGAGTACAGAGGAGATTTACTAGAATGTTGCCAGGGTTCCAGCAACTATGTTACAGAGAAAGGTTGAACAAGTTAGGTCTTTATTCTTTGGAGCACAGAAGGTTAAGGGGGGACTTGATTGAGGTCTTTAAAATGATGAAAGGGATAGAGTTGACGTGGATAAGCTTTTCCCATTGAGGGTAGGGAAGATTCAAACAAGAGGGCATGACATGAGAATTAAGGGACAGAAGTTTAGGGGTAACGTGAGGGGGAACTTCTTTACTCAGAGGGTGGTGGCTGTGTGGAATGAGCTTCCAGCAGAAGTGGTGGAGGCAGAATCGATTTTAACATTTAAAAGTAAAGTGGATAGGTATATGGACGTGAAGGGAATGAAGGGGTATGGTCTGAGTGCAGGTAGATGGGACTAGGGGAAAACAAATGGTCGGCACGGACTGGAAGGGCCGAGAGGGCCTGTTTCCGTGCTGTAATTGTTATATGGTTATATGGTTATTGTGAAACATTCACAATTGTCTCGACTAAACGTCACATTGCCATTTCTACACCCAACTGATCAATATGTCTAGTATTTATTGCCATATGCAAAATTACGTTGAGGAACAGACACTATGACAATTTTGCTTGCAGCAGCATTACAGGCACATAAGCTCAAATCACAGGTAGGTAGACTTGCTTGCTGTATTCTTTGACAATCTTCTTCCCTATCTGCAATTCTGCCAATGTGTATGTTATCTGCAAATCTACTAATCAGCCTATCTACATTTTTGTCCAAATCATTAATGTATATCACAGTTAATAGAGGTCTCTGCCCTGATCCCCATGGAATAGGGGATCAGGGCAGAGCCTCGACTTCTCCACTCCCCTGTCTCACTCCAATCTCTCCAGCCCCGAACGTACTGCCATCGACTCACTCCGTAACAACCCAGACTGGGTTATCAAACCCGCCGACAAGGGAGGTGCCGTGGTAGTCTGGCGCGTCGATCTCTACAAAGCGGAGGCCATGCGCCAACTCTCGGACACCTCCTCCTACTTACCCCTGGACCATGACCCCACTGACGAACACCAGGCCACCATCTCGAGCACTATAACCGACTTCATCAGCTCTGGCTCCCTACCCCCCCGAGCCTCCGACCTCATCGTTTCCCAGCCCCGCACGGCCCGATTTTACTTCTCCCCAAAATCCACAAACCCGACTGCCCTGGCAGACCCATTGTCTCTGCCTGTTCGTGCCCCACCGAACACATTTCTACATACCTTGACGCCATCCTATCCCCCTTTGTTAAATCCCTCCCCACCTATGTTCAAGACACCTCAGACACTCTCCGTCGGCTCCGTGCATTCCATTCTCCAGGCCCCATCCTCTCATCTTTACCATGGACGTCCAGTCACTCTACACCTCCATCCCCCACCAGGACGGTCTCAAAGCCCTCCGGTTCTTCCTCGACCAGAGGAGCAACCCATACCCATCCACTGACACCCTCCTCCGCCTAGCGGAGTTGGTCCTCACCCTCAATAACTTCTCTTTTGATTCCTCCCATTTCCTCCAAACACAAGGCGTAGCTATGGGCACACGCATGGGCCCCAGCTACGCTTGCCTCTTTGTTGGGTACGTCGAACAATCCTTGTTCTCGGCGTACCAGGGCCCCATCCCGACCTCTACCTCCGTTACATCGATGACTGCTTTGGTGTCACCTCCTGCACCCACACACAACTGACTGACTACATTCATTTCACCACCAACTTCCATCCGGCACTCAAATACACTTGGACCATTTCTGACATTTCCCTACCATTCCTTGACCTCACCATCTCTATTGCAGGTGATACACTCCTGACCGACATCCACTACAAACCCACTGACTCCCACAGCTACCTCGACTACTCTTCCTCCCACATTGCTTCCAGTAAGGACTCCATCCCCTATTCCCAATTCCTTCGTCTACGCCGCATCTGCTCCCAGGATGAGGTGTTTCACACCAGGTCATCACAAATGGCCTCATTCTTCAGAGAACGGGGATTCCCCTCCCCCACTATTGATGAGCTCGCACAGGGTCTCCTCCATACCCCGCAACACTGCCCTCTCTCCCCATTCCCCCACTCGCAAACAGGGCAGAGTCCCCCTGGTCCTCACCTTTCACCCCACCAGCCGGTAAATACAACAGATAGTCCTCCGCCAGTTTCGCCACCTCCAACGTGACCCCTACACCCCCACATCTTCCATCTCCCCCGTCTGCCTTCTGCAAAGACCGCTCCCTCCGCGACTCCCTTGTCAATTCTTCCCTCCCCTCCCGCTCTACCCCTTCCCGGGCACTTTCCCTTGCAACCGAAAGAAATGCAACACTTGTCCCTTCACCTCCCCCCTCCACTCCTTTCAGGGACCCAAGCAGTCCTTCCAGGTCCGACAGAGGTTCACCTGCACCTCCTCCAACCTCATCTACTGCATCCGCTGCTCCAGATGCCAGATGATCTATATCGGTGAGACCAAGCGGAGGCTTGGCGATCGTTTCGCCGAACACCTCCGCTCGGTCCGCAAAAACCAACCCAACCTCCCGGTCGCTCAGCACTTCAACTCCCCCTCCCATTCCGTATCCGACCTCTCGGTCCTGGGCCTCCTCCATGGCCAGAGTGAGCAACACCGCAAGTTGGAGGAACAGCACCTCATATTCCGCTTGGAGAGCCTGCATCCTTTGGGCTTGAACATTGAATTTCTGTTAACCCCTGCTGTCTCCTTCCCCTCCCACCTCTCCCTCAGCCCTCGGGGCCCTGGCATTCCCTCTATCTCTATCTCCCTCCCCCACCCTAGTCGCACTAGCTTCTCATTTTCACACCACAAACAGCTTACAATGGCTTGTTCCCTTTATCATCGATACTTTTTTGCATATCTTTCATTCATTGTTCTTTATCTCTCCACATCACCGTCTATATCTCTCGTTTCCCTGATCCCTGACCAGTCTGAAGAAGGGTCTCGACCCGAAACGTTGCCTATCTCCTTCGCTCCTTAGATGCTGCTACAGCTTTTTCTCCAGCTTTTTGTGTAACCCTCGATTCTCCAGCATCTGCAGTTTCTTCGTTAACACTCCCATGGAATAACACTGGTTGTGGACCTCCAGTCAGAATAAGACCTCCGATCACGTAAAGGGATAGTTGGTTTTGGGTCCTGACTCAGCGCTACGATATAAAAACCTTGGGAATGGTGGAGATTTACAGAGATAATGTTAATACTATAGGACAAATACAGCATTAAACCCCTGTCTCATGGTGCGAGATGGCCCACGAGTGACCCCGAGTTTTCACTCGTGGTGATCACGTAGCAGGAACGTCGGAACTCGCACGAGCAACTTATCGACTCGTGGCGCTAACGGCAGGTACCCGGGAAACTTGTTAACTCGTGAAAAAAATCAAACATGTTTGATTTTTTCCACGAGTCAAATTAACTGTTCAAGTTAAAAATGGAAACATTTAAACTCGTTGCAATAACATCGTGGCCCGTGCGTTTACCTTAGTGTCTCGTGAGTCTACCGTGAGAACTTTCTTATAATCTGTTCGTTCGCTCGAGTAAAGACTGAACCAAAGATAGACACAAAATGCTGGAGTAATTACATGTGGTTAAGTTACATGTGGCTCCAGGAGGTAAAGAGGCTTGAGAAATATAAATGCTGAAATACGCGCGGATCAACGCGGGGTATCCAGAGCTGAAAGTTGCAGTGAAATTGAACAAGACGACTTTGACACGAAAAGCAGGAGTAACTCAGCGGGACAGGCGGCAGGAGAGAAGGAAAAATGCAAAAAAAAGTGAAACTATTGCCAGGGAAAATCGAGAACTTCTTGGCTCCCTTCGCCTCAGACCTAAACGCAGCGATCCCCCCTTCTCTGTGTTATGTGTGTCAACATGTATTCATTTCTGAAATCAGAGAAAAAAGTCGAATGTATTCCCCCCTCCCCCCCCCCCCCCCCCCGAAAACAAACCTAATCCACGTTTCCCAAACACCAGTCCGAAGAAGGGTCTCAACCCGAAACGTCACCCATCCCTTCTCTCCAGAGATGCTGCCTGTCCCGCTGAGTTACTCCAGCTTTTTGTGTCTATTTTTCCCAAACACTCGTTAGAATCAAGAAGCCATCTCTTGGGCTTTATGTATGAGAACCATCTCCACTTTCAGGTTTTTTCTGGAGGGATTAAAACTAATTAAATGTGTGGAACAAACTAAAAATGCAAAACTGGAAATAAAATTAAGTTTGTCTAAATATCAAACGCGTATGCATTGCAATTTGCAGCGGAGACACTGGATAGAAAGTATTCAGTAGCGCGCACACCACACACACATATGTCTTACTTCCCGCTGTTAAGTTACTATTTGCTTTTAGTGTTTTTGATTTCTCTCATCTTGTATTCCAGCTGGAGCTGTATTTTCACCGACTCGCCAACTCCCCCTCCCCAAACTCGGGAACTTGGAATTCGCGAGAACTATTTTGTTTTGGTCTTAAAAAAGAACAACATTTTTAGTTAATCGGTCGAAGGCTGTGGATTGGCGAGAGATTTAGATTTGAAATGCAGGGGGATGATATTTTGCGGAGTTACCCAGCAGTAGGCAACCCAGGAGCCACGCAAAGTATATATACAGCACATGGACGTGTGTGTGTGTGTGTGTATATATATATATATATATATATATATATATATAATGAGAGAGAGAGGGAGTGTGAGAGTGTGTGTGTGTGTGTATATATATATATATATATATATATATATATATATATATAAACAAACAAACATAGAAAATAGGTGCAGGGGTAGGCCATTTGGCCCTTCGAGCCTGCACCGCCATTCAATATAATCATGGCTGATCATCCAACTCAGTATCCTGTCCATACCCTCTGATCCCTTTAGCCACAAGGGCCACATCTAACTTTCTCTTAAATGAACTGGCCTCTGGCAGAGAATTCCACAGATTCACCACTCTCACAATTGCAATATATATTATATATATATATATATGTATTTGTAGTATAATATGTATAATATGTATATACATGTTATATATATATATTATATATTGTAATTCCAACCCCGAAGCAATTGAGAGGCGATTTCTTGGGGCCATGTAATTTAACGTGTGCCTTTGCTTTTAAAAGGGAAGCAGGTTAATTGTTTACGCTGCGCCGTGTTTCGTGTTGGGGAGAGTGCTGCTGTTACAATGCTTTCGATTCTATTCTGCCCTCTCCCTTCCACAGAAAAATGCCAAAATTTGTCTTTGCGCTCGCTCTCCTGGGAGCAATCCAAACCAGGGGAACAATGAACCCTCAGAGGCTTCGTGTTCCTTGCTCCTATATATGGACCTCGCTCGCTCGCAACTGTATGAGCGCTCGATCAACCAGACATCGGCCAACACGGAGGCCTGATTACTGAAAACAAAGTAAACTTGTACCAGACCTCATCATCTTCCTTCCACCCACCCGTAACCACGGCACCACACTTTCAACATAAACCTTAATATATAAAGAATATATTATGGGACATTGGATTGTCTGAAGAAGGGTCCCGAGCAGAAACGCCACATGTGTATGTATCTGTGTGTGTCTGTGTGTATCTGTGTGTGTCTGCTGTCGGGTCCCGGCGGCCGCTCAAAGTCAGTCACCCGAGCTGCTTCCTTCCTCGGAAGTGGCGGCCAGTTCTGCTGTCCGTGCCCGGAGCGCTGCGGCAGCCACCCAAGCTAATTCACTCCCCGGCCACAATAAAACCATATAGCAATTACAGCACGGAAACAGGCCATCTCTGCCCTTTTACTCCGTGCCGAACACTTACTGTCACCTAGTCCCATCTACCTGCACTCAGACTGGAGCATGGCAAGTGGGTTACTGACCCCAATCCCCTCCTTCACAACGCCAGACTCCCCAAATACTATGAACTGAGCTCTCCCCCCACCCCGGGAAATACAGTATTTAAAAACATAAAGCACCAAGAAATGCACTTACCACGTTATTGGCTACTGGAGGGTGCGCATTTTCCCTTTGTAGGTCATATCAATAGATGCGGCTGCGCTGTAACTCAAAGCCACAGGATGGAGATGTCTTCTTTAACATTGTTGCTTTATTAAAACATACCTTCATTCACGGTTGGCTCAAGAGTAACGGGAGAGGAACTTGGAACATCGCAGCAATGACATACCCGTGGGAACTTGGTTAAACACTTGATCATAAACTTGAAGTCTCGTACACAACCACGAGTCTTTCACTCGGGGTACCTCGTGGGTCAACTCGCACCGTGAGACAGGGCCATTAGTCTTTGCTATTCTTTTAATTCTTTTATTGGTCTTTCTGCATAACTTCCGAAATGCTGAACACCTCCGCTCAGTCCGTCTTAACCTACCTGATCTCCCGGTGGCTCAGCACTTCAACTCCCCCTGCCATTCCCAATCTGACCTTTCTATCCTGGGCCTCCTCCATTGTCAGAGTGAGGGCCAGTGCAAATTGGAGGAACAGCACCTCATATTTCAAATGGGTAGTTTACACCCCCAGCGGTATGAACATCGACTTCTCTAACTTCAGATAGCCCTCGCTTTCTCTCTCCCTCCCTTTCCTCTTCCCAGTTCTCCCACTCGTCTTACTGTCTCCGCCTACATTCTATCTTTGTCCCGCCCACTCCCCTGACATCAGCCTGAAGAAGTGTCTCGCCCATTCCTTCTCTCCAGAGATGCTGCCTCACCCGCTAAGTTACTCCAGCATTTTGCATCTACCTGCATAACTGTAATCCTGACTATCCAAATAAAAGCTGGCAGTTTTGGTTTACTTGTGTAACTGTGGAAGGTTTGGGTTCCAATTAAAGATGGAAGTTCCAAATTTGTGCCCATTTGTAGCCTGCTGGGCTAATGGTACTGGACTGCATGAGGAGTGTGCTAACTTCCACAGATCTCCCAGCATCTGTGGGAAATTTGCTTGCCGAAGTAAATAACAGGTCATTTTCTTTTTCACATAATTTCCTTTTGATTGTTTGTTGTATCAGATATTTATAAATTTTCAGTCTATTCACTGAAAGGATGTGCTGGCTCTGGAGAGGGTCCCGAGGAGGTTTACAAGAATAATCCCAGGAATGAAGAAGGTTAATGTAAGATGAGCGTTTGTCACCACTGGGCCTATACTCGCTGGAGTTTAGAAGAATGATTTGCAAGGGGGGATTGAAGACTTTGTGGCCAAGTTTGCAGACGATACGAAAATAGGTGGAAGGGTAGGTAGTGTGGAGAAAGCAGGGACTGCAGAACTTGGACAGGTTGGGAGAGTGGGCAGAGAAGTAGCAGATGGAACAGAGAGTAGCAAAGTGTGGAGACATGCATTTTGATAGTAGGAATAAAGGCATAGACTATTTTCTAAATGGGGAGAGAATCCAGAAATCGGAGGTGCAAAGGGACTTGGGAGTGCATTTATTTCAAGAGGGCTTGTATACAAAAACAGGGATGTAATGCTGAGGCTCTATGAGGCGCTGGAAAGGCCACGTTTGGAATATTGAGAGCAATTTTGGGCACCATATATGAGGAAGAATGTGCTGGCTCTGGAGAGGGTCCAGAGGAGGTTTACAAGAATGATCCCAGGAATGAGTAGGTTGACCTATGATGAGCGTGGGCCTGTACCCGCTGGAGTTTAGAAGAATGAGGTGGAGGCCTTATTGAAACATACAGAATACTGAAAGGCTTGGATAGAGTGGATGTGGAGAGGATGTTTCCACTAGTGGGAGAGTCTAGCACTGGAGGTCATAGCCTCAGAATTAAAGAACGCTATTATAAGAAGGAGATGAGAATACATTTATTCTGTCAGTGGTGAATCTGTGGAATTCTTTGCCACAGAAGGCTGTGGAGGCCAAGTCAGTGGATATCTCTAAATAAAACTATATATAACTTAATAACCCTGTAGAATTTGAAATAGTCATGCAAACTTGCAATGAAGCATGAAATTAGTCACCAGGAGATTAGAAAAAACATCTTAAGAGACAGCAAAAAGTCTCCCTCCCCCTTATTACCATATCATAAATAATAATCCTATCCATACAATAGTTAAAAATACCTAAACCAATTCAGCTGTAAACTGTAAAGTCCAATAACCTATTATGACTAGGTGAATACAAATATAATTATTGATTATTTTGAGATCTCTTACAAGAACAACATGATAGTTGTATTTCCACCTTTATTTGTTCTTGGGTTGGATTAAAAATAAAATGGGACTGAACAGAGCTTATGAATTATTTTTCGATTCCTACATACTACACTACATTACCATTTATATTTGTCGTTAGCTTCTAATTAATATTAGCAGCTTATAATACGATACGATGGCACTTATTGTCAGACCGAGGTCTGAAATTTGTTTTTGCATACAGCTATACAATAAAACAAAGAACACAACACACAGTAGAGTCCAACATAAAACATCCCCACACAGCAGATTCAAAAAGTTTTCCACTGTGAGGGAAGGCACCAAATTCAGTCCTCTTCCTCGATGTTCCTGATGTTCACCCTTGGTCGGGGCTTCCAGAGCCCTCCGCAGTCGCCGCTACGTGCGTCCCGCCGCTCAGGCCCGCTCGCCGGGATGTTGGAACTCCGACGTCGGAACGGGAGGCCAACCTCAGTGGCTTGGACCTCCGAAGAGGCCACTACCCACCGGAGTCCGCGGCTCCCGAAGTCCCCAGGCCGCGCCGGGCAGAGATTTACGCTGGCGGCCCTCGGCAAAGGGCCCCAGGGACTCTGCGATGTTGTTCAGCGTCGACCGCGCTGAGAGCTCCGCGATGTCGACGTTGCAGGCCCAATGCTCCGGAGCATCAAACGGTGATCCAGGTAGGATCGCCCGCTCCGTGGTGAATCCAGCGCCATGCCGCCGCTGCCGAAGCTCTGGTCCGTTCCCTGGTGTCAGGTAGGAAAGGCCGCTCCGATCCAGATGGTAGGCTGCGGCGAGGGGGACGAGGACGTGACTCGGAGAAATAGTCGCATCCTCACCAGGAAGCGACTGGGTAGCGGTTTCCCCCTTACCCTACCCCACGCCCCCACATAAAAAAACTAAAGAAATCTCCCAAACAAACTATTTAGACAAACTAAAATTTTAAAAAAGATAGAAAAAACGGACAGGCTGCTAGCAGTGCAGCGCCCCCTTCTGCTCAACGGTTGTTGTAGACTACAGGGTACACAAAAGGCTGGAGAAACTCAGCGGGTGCAGCAGCATCTATGGAGGGAAGGAGATAGGTAAAATTTCGGGCCGAAACCTTCTTCAGACTGATGGGGGGGGTGGGGGGGGCTGCACGTGTTTCTTCCTCAATCATAAGGAGAAATTAGCCTCACATTTTCCCATAAAACGAAGAAATATTGTACCCTTGTAGTCTTCTCTGGATGAGTATGTACATAAATTGATGTAAAACGGCAACATTTGAACAAAATTATTTTGTTCTCAGGTGTGGAGCTGCGCTGCGCTCTTGAGTACTCCGCTCTATGATCTTTGCTGAGAACAAAGCTGGCAAAGCATTGCTTCTCTTTTACAATATGTATGATGCACATATTTACGTCCTGGTTTTCAATCACCGATGTGCCATCTGGTCGGAGTTGGAAACAGCAGCTATTGAAAAGACACACCCATAAACAATATGGATAATAGTAAACGACATCTGCGCCGCCGCATTTACGAACGTTTCATACAATAAAGCTGATATAAGGTACATAGGATGGGTATCGATTAATTCTAGACAACAGATTAAAAAACCTAATTAATTCACTCAGGGTGTATTATGATATGCTATACTGTATGAAGTGTGCTGCAAAACTTGCACTTCCAGAGTGGTCTATCGTGTAGTTTCTTCGGCGGACCACAAATTTATTTCAAGAGCAAACCATAAAGTGCTGGAGAACTCAGCAGGTCAGGCTGGATCTATGGAGGGCCTGAAGAAGGGTCTCGACCCAAACAAAACGTCACCTATTCCTTCTCTCCAGAGATGCTGCCTGATCCGCTGAGTTACTCCAGCATTTTGTGTCTATCAATGAAGGGAATGGTTAGGCGACGTTTAGGGTCGGGTCCCTTCTTCAGACATTTTTTAAGGGGTTGGGAAAGATCGACAATTTCACTTGTATGTTGTTAGGAATATAACTAGTAGTGTGGGAGAAAATTCGATGAGCCATAATTGCCACATACATACCCAAAAGTAGAAATGTAGAAAGTTACAGTGTGTAAAAAAAAGATATGACAAGCTTTGTAGTCTCCTTGTACCAATCAAACGGCAAATTCAAAATTCTATATTTTGAAAATGGGCGAAGCAAAAAGTAGCATGTTCTCTATCTAGGCTTATCCTAAAATAATTGATCGGAAGGGTGTGATTTTCTGCCAGGACGTCTGTATCATTCAGTCAGTGAGCTGTAGATGTAGATGTGGACGACATGACGGTAATAGCGAGCACATCAAGATGGCGCGAAAAATTACCCATGACGTACGACGGCTTTTTCGCCGAGTGGAGGATCTTGCTCCGCTCTATGAGCTTTGGTCCATACCCTTCAGAATTCATTATGCTACTACCATCAGCAGTTGTATCATCAATGAAGATAAGTGAGCCAGTAACTTCAGCAGCCATATGTGCCCATGCCATAACACTCTCACCACCATGTTTCACAGATGAGGTGGTATGCTTTGGATCTTGGGCAGTTCTTTCTCTTCTCCATACTTTGATCTTGCCATCACTGATATGTTACTCTTCGTCCCATCTGTCCACAAGACCTTTTTCCAGAACTGTGGTTGCTGTGTTAAGTACTTCTTGGCAAACTGGCCGTCCTATTTTTTCCGGCTAACCAGTGGTTTGCATCTTGCAGTGTAGCCTCTGTATTTCTGTTCATGAAATCCTCTGCGGACAGTAGTCATTGGCAAAACCACACCTGACTGCTGAAGTGTTTCTGAACTGCCGGACAGGTGTTTGGAGATTTTTCTTTATTACAGAGATCGTTCTTCTGTCATCAGCTGTGGTCTTCCTTGGCCTGCCAGTCCCTTTGCGACGAGTAAGCACCTTTCTTCTTAATGATATTCCAAACAGTTGATTTTGGTAAGCCTAAGGTTTGGCCAATGTCTCTAAAAGTTTTATTCTTGTTTCTCATTCTCATAATTGCATCTTTGACTTTCATTGGCACAACTCTGGTCCTCATGTTGATAAACAGCAATAAGTTTCCAAAGGTGATGGAAAGACTGGAGGAAAGACTAGGTTCCGAGAGCTCTCTTACACCTGCATTAAGGAGGCATTTAAACACACCTGAGCAATTACAAACACCTGTGAGGCCATGTGTCCCAAACATTATGGTGCCCTGAAATGGGGGAACTATGGTGTAATTTCTACATGGTGAAATCAAAATGTATAAAAATGGCCTTTATTAAAATCTGACAATGTGCACTTTAACCACGTGATCTTCTTCAATTACAAATCTCAAATTGTGGAGTACAGAGGCAAGTAAATAAATAAATTTGGCCCAAACATTATGGAGGGCACTGTAGGTTTTGCCTTTCCGTTTTATTTGTTTTATTTTTACGTGCTGTTCATCATCAGTTTTTCTAGTTCTGGTGAGGTTTTACTTTAAACATTATTTGTGTATGTTTTTAGTACAAGAAACATGAAATTCATCTTAATTCTGCATTTTGCTCCCCTTTAGTCTGGAGTAGAATGATAATATTAACATCACAAGCGCTGTTGCATGTTTTGTATTTTATTTCGACTAACCATTAAATATAAGTAATCTATAATGATGACAATATATGATTTAAACAGAATTTGTGGCTTATAATTGGCCAGTGCATGTTATTTGGCACTCTGATCTCTAACCCTGCTACAAATAAGGATTACATTTCGCCTTGCCTTCCTTTGAGAAGGCATCAGTGAATTTAGGCACCCACAGAATCCTATTTAGATCAATGGCAGCTGGAACGAGAAACCCAGTTGATCAAAGCAGGGGATTTTTAGTCAGTAGATCTGATGCAGCAAGAAGCAAAAAACTAATTTTCTATTTTAAAATAAAAATGAGAATAGTTCACGTTTTTAATGTGTAGATATAGACTCTTCCACAAATGCTTTTCATAGGAATTGCTGCACCATCATTGCCACTTAATTTTATACAGAGCACAATCAGTCACACTACTGCTCCTTAATGCCGTCATATACGTGATTAAAGTTTCACATCCACGCAGTTGGTTCTGCTCGCTACCATTTCTCACGGCCCTGTCCTTTGTGACATATGCTGTCTGGTTTTGAATAAACTGCAAATTAATTCAAACTCACTGCTTTTATTATTATCATTACTAACCTAATTTGCATCTTGGGGAAACCAGAGGATCAAGCAAAATGTTGGTTTTCTTCCCTGCACAAGAAATATTTTTATTGACTTATTGGAGAGTGCTGTCTGATGTGGAGTATTACCTGATCTCATTTGTTCCAGTGGGTAGGCCAAGTCAAAATTGTCCCTTTTTATCTCTGAAATATTTGTTATATTAAATGGACATAAATAAAGTTAAGTAATTGATGGAAAAAATAGGAAATGGTAAAATTTTAACAGGTGTAAAATGAAAGTTCTCTTAAAGCCTTCACAAGAGGTAATTAGATAATTCCACAATATTTATGACATTTTAGCTGAAGAGGATTATTATGAACGCAATTGATAATCTTCTGTACTGGTTCCAAATCAAGGTCAGCCTTTTTAGCATTTATTTATTATTTTTATTTTTTTATTTTTTTATTGTAGAAACAATATATACCGAGTACACTCTTATACGACATTGAGAGTTGTGTAATATACAAAATTATATCATATTGATTATCGATTAATACTATTTATGTTAATTGTAATATTATCCATTATACATTTCGTGGTTATTTATTTTATATAATTGGGAGTATATGTAGTATATTCCTAAAATAAGCAATACACTCAGATTTCTCATATCATAGATATTCTTCTAATTACCAAATAGAAATCCCCGCTAATATAACTACGTAATACCCAATCTTAAACAAAGTTTTATGATATTCATAATGTTATCAAAATATTAATAATGTTTGTATTATTGTTAACTTTATATTTCATAATTATTGTATAATTGAAAGTACATAGTTTTATATAATTACAAGTTTAAGACATCTATAATCTTTTCATACAAACAGAAATAAGTGTGTACATATTAAAAATTTATATAATATGTTTCTATATTTTTTTCCTTAATTAAAGATAGGAAGATAGAGAAAGAGAATAGAAAATAGAAAAGAAAATGTGAAAAGTTTGATGGAGATTGAAGTATTACTAAATAATCCATTCTTGGAGATACATTCATGATTTATTATATGTATTTCTTCATCCATTCAGATATTCAGGCCTCAGTCAAGTCCCTGCGCCGAACCATTGTGACCCTGTAGATATTTAATATAGGGAGACCATATCCCCTTGAAGAGATCTAACCTGTCCATAAGGACAAGTCTCAATCTCTCCAAGTGAAGTGTCTCCGTCATTTCTGTATTCCACATTTTAATTGTTGGGGATACAGGGCCTTTCCAAAATTTTAATATTAATTTTTTCCCAATTATTAAAGAATAGTTGATAAAAGTTCTTTGATTCCTTGTAATTATTTGTTCCGTTTCCGGTATTCCAAGTATGATTAACTTTGGGTCGTGAATCATAGTAATATTAATAACTTTCGAGACTATCTTAAATATTTCATTCCAATATTCTAGAATCTTCGTACAATTAGTAAATGAATGTGACAAAGTTGCTTCTAAGATTTGACATTTATCACATATAGGTGATAGTTTTGGGAATATATTATGTAATTTAGATTTAGAATAATGTAATCTATGTAAAATTTTAAACTGTATAAGAGCATGTTTAGCATTTAAAGAACAGTAATGTATATGTTGTAAGCTTTCTTCCCATATTTCTGGACTTATTATTTGACTTAATTCATTTTCCCAGCGCTGTCTATGTATTTCCGATGATGGAATATCACTTTCCAACAAAATATTGTAAATGTATGATATCATTTTTTTCTGTATTTGGATGTTTATTCAAGCATTCATCTAAAATTTCACTCTTTCTATTTCTGAGTTCTTGTGTATTTGCAGAGATATAGTTTCTGATTTGTAAATATCTGAAATATTCATTATTATGAAGCCCGTAGGTTTGTTGTAATTCTTGAAATGAAAGAAAATAATTTTCCTTATAAAGATCCCCTATATTTAAAATTCCTTTATTTTTCCATTGTATAAAAGCCTTATCCATCATTGACGGTTTAAACGTAAAATTGTTGGCAATTGTAAGACCTAGCGGTATAAATTTTAGTTTTAGTGTTTTCTTTATTTGTTTCCAAATACGTATTCCACTTTCTATTATCAAATTTTCACTATAAATTTTCTTAGGTACATTAATATTAGCAAATATTATAGAGCTAATTTCAAATGGAAAACAGTCTTCTCTTTCCATTTTTAACCAATTTGGTTTATTATCTGTTTCTCCTAACCAAAAATTCATATTTTTAATATTAACTGCCCAATAATAAAACATAAAATTTGGTAAAGCTAAACCCCCGTTTATTTTAGCTTTACATAAATGTTTTTTTATTTATTCTATGATTCTTATAATCCCAGATAAAGTTAGTGACTATTGAGTCTACTTTTTAAAAAAAATTTTTAGAGAGATATATCGGGATTGATTGAAATAAATATAATAATTGTGGGAGGAAAATCATTTTTATTGCGTTTATTTTACCTAACATTGAGATAGGTAAGCTTTTCCAGTATAAGATATTTTTATTTAATTTATTCAATAATAACGGGAAATTAGACTTAAATAAAGAGTCAAATCTTTTTGTAACAAAAATACCAAGATATTTAATATTTTCATTTGTTATCTTAAAAGGAAATTGTTGTAATATCTGTAAATTATTCATGGTTATTGGCATAAGTTCACTTTTATTCCAATTGATACTGTATCCTGAAATTAAACCAAATTCCGTTATTAGTTTTAACAAATTACGGATACTTATTTCCGGTTTAGTAATATAAAGTAATATATCGTCCGCATATAACGAGATTTTATTCTTAGTATCTTTAGTATCATATCCATATATTTCTGGGTGCAATCTTACCCTTTGAGCAAGAGGTTCGATTGCTAACGCAAACAGTAATGGTGATAAAGGACAGCCTTGTCTACAACCTCGAGATAAACTAAACTTAGTTGATAACATATGGTTTGTTATTATTCTAGCTGTTGGGTTTGCATATAATAATTTAATCCAAGTAGTAAACTTATCACCAAGCTTAAAGGCTTTCATCACCGAAAATAGATAAGGCCATTCCACCTGGTCAAAAGCTTTTTCTGCATCCAACGAGATGACTACTAAGTCTTTTTTATCACTTCTTTTTGAATATATGATATTAAATAACCGTCTTAGATTATATGAAGAATATCTTTTAGGTATAAATCCTGTTTGATCAGGATGAATTAATTCGTTAACAATTTTGCTTAATCTTTGTGCAAGAATCTTTGTTAAAATTTTTTGATCCGTATTTAATAAAGCAATTGCTCTATATGATCCTGGATCATCCAAATCTTTATTTATTTTGGGTATAAGTGTTATAATAGATTCGTTCAGTGTATCTGGTAATTTCTCTTGTGTATATATCTGTTCATATAATGATTTTAAATATGGGACCATTTGGTCATGAAAGATTTTATAAAATTCCGAGCCTATACCATCTGGTCCTGGAGTTTTACCATTTTTTAAAGATTTAATAGATTCTTGGATTTCTTTTATTGAAATATCGGCATTTAATAGTTCTCTATTTTGTAAATCTAATTCTTTTAAGTTACATACATTTAAAAAGGCATCTATTTCTGTTTTATTTACTGTTGTGTTACCAGTATACAAATTTTTATAATATTGCATAAATCTTTCATTAATATCCTTGGGTTGTATTAATAATTCACCGTTTTGTGATTTGATCCTATGTATAATTTTTTCAGCTTCAATTTTCCTTAATTGTCGAGCCAATAGTTTTTGTGGTTTGTCTCCAAATTCAAACAACAATTGTTTAGTATGTTGGTAGTATTTTAAAACTTGATCAGTATATATTTTATTTAATTTATACTTCAATGCTACAATTTTATTATGTATTATTATATCTGATTTTGTTGCATTCTGTATATCTAATTGTTTAATCTCCCTTTCTAAGTCCTGTTGTTCCTTCCGAATCTTCTTATTATGGAATGCTTGTGAAGAAATCATAATTCCTCGAAGATATGCTTTAAATGTTTCCCATAATAAAGAGCGAGATATTTCTGGTTGATCATTTATTTCAAAAAACATCTTAATCTGAGTTATAATGTATTCCTGAGTGGTTTTATTTTTTAAAATTTGTGGATTAAGTTTCCATTGTCCTAGATTTTCTGTTTTACCATTTATTTTAATTTTAAATGTTAATGGTGCATGATCTGAAATTATAATATTATGATATTTGGATTCGTAAGTAAGTGAAATAAGCTTTGCATCTACCAGGAAGTAATCTATTCTTGAATAAGTTTTATGTACTGGCGAGTAGAAGGAATATTCTCGACCAGTAGGATTTTCTGTTCTCCAGACATCTTTAATGTTAGTCGTTTGGATGTATGCGTTTAATAAATCACTAGTATGCGATTTAATTTTCCTTTGTTTTGAAGATCTATCTAAATAAGGGTCTAATGTACAATTAAAATCTCCTCCAATTATCAAATTGTAATGTGTTAATTCTGGAATATTATTAAGTACTTTCTTAAAGAATAAAGGACTATCAAAATTTGGTCCTTTTTAGCATTTAGACAGAAACTCTGCAGGTTGACTGAAAGTTGGTTTAATTTGTGGAAAAGCACCAATAAAATGACAATACTTTGGTCTATTCTCTTCAGTATCACTGCTTGGTTGCTTACTACACCAAATTACCAAGCAGCAAGTTCTTATTTTCTGTAGCTGGACGCTCTCCAGTGATAAATTTAAAATATTTTAATATAACTACAGCCCACCACTGTCCCCCACACCCCCAGCCCACACATCCAACCAGGTTTCAAACAAAAGCACTGAATTTTTAAAAATGCAATAAAAATTATAACATTAAACATTAAAAGTATATGTTTTAAGGTCAAATAGTCCTTGAGTCCCCTAATTCACCTTCAACATAAACAGGCTATGTGCAGGCTATTTTCATTTTCACTAGGCAACAAATCTTACTTTTTCCATTCCCACTGAATCAGGAATTTATCCAATTTCATTTGCAATAGTTTACTGGAGGAACCATATAATGGTGTTTATTACATTACGCTGACAGTGCCAATTATAACAATTTCATACAAAATAAAATTCGATGTTGTTCATGAGCCTCTAGGGTTCTATGCAACGAGACAGACAATGGCCCGGAACTTCCTATGATTGCTGCTGGCTTACAAACAAAAAGATCTAGCTTGCCTTACATTACAGGCTATTTTGCTGGAAAATGCCGACTCAATGGTGAGATGTTGCTTTGCGCAGTGTTCGAAAGTCCTTCATATGAGAGGGAAGTTGATGACTTCCATATTCATACAGAAAACTCCCAAACTTGTTTGTACTTGGGTCAGGGGTCAGAGAATTTCTGGGGTATTCCTGCAAAGTATCCAACAAGAATTCAGCAGCTGTAGTTGACATTAGAGCATTTCAGACTGTAAAATACTTGGTTCACATCTTATCATGTACCATTTTGAATAATGTCAGCACCCCATGAAAGTGAAGTTGGTGAACTTTCTCTGATGGTGCACAGGAGGGAAATTCAAAGCCTATCCCACTGTCTTGGAAATTGCATCTGTAACTTGGTGTCTTTGTTTTCTTGCACAAGCAGACCTCCGGCACATTTTATCAACAGCTTGCCATGTCTGGTGGGACAAGGAGGATCAAAGCCAATATAGATATTAGAAAAATCAGCAGTGGTGACAAAGCCAAATGCAAACCCATGCAAAGCAAAATGTACATGTCTGAAATAAGTTGTCACAAAGCTTAAAAGAAGCCCATTTTGAACACTACAAGAGCCCAATTTAATGGCCGTTGAAAGTGAAGAATAGGTCGTGGTTTAATATTGTCATGTGTACTGAAATAGAAACATAGAAAATAGGTGTAGGAGTAGGCCATTTGGCCATTCGAACCAGCACCGCCATTCAATATGATCATGGCTGATCATCCAAAATCAGTACCCCGTTCCTGCTTTCTCCCCATATCCCTTGATTCTGTTCGCCCTAAGAACTACAGTATATCTAATTTTCTGTGAATGCAGTGAAAAATTTAGTTTGCACGTGATTCAGGCAAATCATACCATACATAAGTATATCAAGGTCCTGCAAGAGGGAAAAAGAAACAGAATGCATAATATAATGTTAAAGCTACAGAGAAAGTTCAGATAATGAAAGTACAAAGCCCACAAAGAGGTAGATTGGGACATCGGGAATTCATCCTCAGCAAGAGTTTGATAATAGCAGAGAAAGAGCTGTAATTGACTCTGGTGGTACATGCTTTCTCCAATTGGGAATGCCAGTTTTGTAATTAATTTATACAATGTTAACAGAGCAGCAGTACTGAGGACAACATGACTGTCAAACCATAAAGAAAAAGAAAGCAAGTTTGACCTTACATTCTTGTCTCAATCTTAATGACTCTTGGTGATTGAGCATTTCCCTAAGTATCTTACTTAAACTGCCATGCTAAATATTTTTTGCTGAATATACAAACAAATTTGCCTATTATGCACGTTCTGGTGCTAACATAGTTCTTGGCATGTTTTCTAGTGTGGAATGTTGATGAAAGTGAAGTGGTTTCTTTTGCTGCATTGTTTGTTTCTGTCGTTTATGCTGACCCTCCATGTTATTAAACTGTTCGTTCATCGTCCTTCTCTTGTCCCCAGATTATATGTAACATAGTCCCAGAGGTGAATAAATAGCCCTTTTTATTCTCTTTCGTTTTTTAGGTTCCACCTGGTATCAAAGTACTAATGAGTGCAACGCAGAGTAGATTTGATGAACAGGAGAACATTTACCGATTCCAAATGGAATATCCAGTTCCTGCTTACTTGCTGGCCCTGGTAGCTGGAGATCTCATTTCTGCAGATATCGGTCCACGGTAAGTGTTTTAACCATATAACCATATAACAATTACAGCACAGAAACAGGCCATCTCGGCCCTTCTAGTCTGTGCCGAACACTTACTCTCACCTAGTCCCATCTATCTGCACTCAGACCAAGACCCTCCATTCCTTTCCCGTCCATATACCTATCCAATTTACTTTTAAATGATAAAATCGAACGTGCCTCCACCACTTCCACTGGAAGCTCATTCCACACAGCTAACACTCTCTGAGTAAAGAAGTTCCCCCTCATGTTACCCCTAAACTTTTGTCCCTTAATTCTTAAATCATGTCCTCTTGTTTGAATCTTCCCTGCTCTCATTGGAGAAAGCTTATCCACGTCAACTCTGTCTATCCCTCTCATAATTTTAAAGACCTCTATCAAGTTCCCCCTTAATCGTATGCGCTCCAAAAAATAAAGACCTATCTTGTTCAACCTTTCTCTGGAACTTATGCGTTGAAACCCAGGCAACATTCGAGTAAATCTCCTCTGTACTCTCTCTATTTTGTTAACATCTTTCCTATAATTTGGCGACCAAAATTGTACACCATACTCCAGAATTGGCCTCACCAATGCCTTGTACAATTTTAACATTACATCCCAACTGCTATACTCGATGCTCTGATTTATAAAGGCCAGCACACCAAAAGCATTCTTTACCACCCTATCTACATGAGATTCCACCTTCAGGGAACTATGCACAGTTATTCCTAGATCCCTCTGTTCAACTGCATTCCTCAATTCCCTACCATTTACCATGTACGTCCTATTTTGATTTGTCCTGCCAAGATGTAGCACCTCACACTTATCAGCATTAAACTCCATCTGCCATCTTCCCACTCTTTCAAATGGCCTAAATCTCTCTGAAGACTTTGAAAATCTACTTCATTATCCACAACACCACCTATGAGTATCATCTGCATACTTACTAATCCAATTTACCACACCATCATTCAGATCATTGATGTATATGACAAACAGTGGACCCAACACAGATCCCTGAGGCACCCCACTAGTCACCGGCCTCCAACCTGACAGTTATCCACCATTACTCTCTGGTATCTCCCATTCAGCCACTGTTTTGTCATTCTAGGACTCAGGATTAATTTTAGTAGTGTATTTTCAATTAATTAACCATAGATTTAAATCTAATCCGTTAACCCATATCTACTCTGATTGGACATTTACAATCCTGAGGAAGCTGGATGTATTTAATCATTCTGCATTGTTCATAATGGTATACTGCTTCTTTTAAATATGTTTTGTACACACTTTCATGTGGATGCACAGTATGCCACGTGACATATTGGCTTAGGATTTATCACATGCACCTCTGCTGCAATAACTGTTGGTGCTGGCTGTCTTTGTGCACTGCAAGCAGAATATTCCACAAGTTTTAATTATGACATTGGTCTTCATTTTTTCACACTCATCCCTAATTGCATATTAGTGGTCAAGTAACTTTCTTCCAACAGTTCACAGGTCACCTTCCTATTGCTGCATTTGCCATATAGCTCCAAGACCTAATAGCCAGGTTCCTCAAACCTTGCAATTGGTGCATAGGGTGCCACTGCTAGTTTGGTTGGCCCTTGAGTTTAATCCCTCATTTGTGCGATTGTGAATTTTGATAGAATATGAATACTGTTTACGGACAAGCTAGCTGATCACCTGAGCAGTAAAGTCTCAGCCCAGTTATGATCTCAAGTATAGAACTGGGTCTTCACCCAAAAAACGATAACTCCAGCCAGAGCATTGCCAACTACGCCAGACCAACAATACTGCATGAATGGCTCAACTGTCTAATTGGTGCGGAGATTCTTTCTGTGATAAGTTGCATCAATGGTTTTGTAATAAAAATTAGGTCAAGTCCTAGGAATTTCCTACCAACAAAGTTTTTATTTTGATGTTTAAAATGTGGTTTATCTTCAATAGTTTTCTATGAATTAATTAATAGTGTGCCTAGGTTTTTCTGATTTTTCATCCTTTTACATTTATAAATCACGCAATTTACATTTACAGAAGCAGAGTTTGGGCTGAACCTTGTTTATTAAAAATGGCAACTGCAAAACTCAATGGCACAGTGGAGCAGTGGCTGAGTGCCGCAGAGAACCTCTTTGGACCTTATATGTGGGAAAGGTAATAATGGAAACTAAAGTTTGAATGTTTTTAGATGTTTGAATGTGGGGCAGTAGCTGTGTGATGGAAATTAGTATACCAAGGCATCAATCCCAAGATATAGGGCCTATCTTACTCCCAAGATCTAAATATACTTTTGAAGTGTACCCGCTGCCCAAGATGTTGGTGTGGATAGTGGGAGGTTCTCACAAGAATATAATGCCCTTCATGTTTCTGAGCGCGGCCTATTGTCTGCACTCTCCGTGTGTACTTCCTCGCTCCTCTAACAGAACACTAAGGTCTGAAGGGCTGATTTGTTGGTTGTATGGTCTTGGGGATGAGTGGCAAGGCCCTATGCTTCTGCAGAGCTTGGAACATCACTATAGAAGATGAGAGGGAACTGGAACAATCGTCCCCACAAAACATTTCTAAAAGCGTTGAGCCATTATCAAAACTCTCAAGTATGGCAATATTTCTAACTTTTCAGAACCACTAAAGACTATTTAATGGAAAATATATATTTTCTTGAAACTAATTTTCAACAATTAACTGTACTCTGAAACATAGTTAAATAATTATAGGTAATAAACACAACAATTTTATAAGTATCAGCTTATGTTTCCCTTTGCGAAAGCACTACTAATAATGGAAATGAATGTACTTGAATATCCCATGCCTTGTCCGACCTGGCATATGATCCCAGAGCAGATTTTCGAGTTTAAATACCAAGGGTTTCTCACTGAGACATAGAAACATAGAAACATAGAAATTAGGTGCAGGAGTAGGCCATTCAGCCCTTCGAGCCTGCACCGCCATTCAATATGATCATGGCTGATCATCCAACTCAGTATCCCGTACCTGCCTTCTCTCCATACCCTCTGATCCCCTTAGCCACAAGGGCCACATCCAACTCACTCTTAAATATAGCCAATGAACTGGCCTCAACTACCCTCTGTGGCAGAGAGTTCCAGAGACTCACCACTCTCTGTGTGAAAAAAGTCTTTCTCATCTCGGTCTTAAAGGATTCCCCCCTTATCCTTAAGCTGTGACCCCTTGTCCTGGACTTCCCCAACATCGGGAACAATCTTCCTGCATCTAGCCTGTCCAACCCCTTAAGAATTTTGTACCTTGAGGTCTCCATGACATCTAACATCAGAGCATGGCATGAAATGGTGACAAACTCCAGGCAGTTGCTTACAATGTAGAACCAGAGCTTCCTGGGAACAGTCCTCTCATATTTCCAATGATAACAAATTCATTGCAAGTAAAATAAACCTAAACCATGAATAATGTTTGTTTTTCTGTCCAAAAGGAATAGTTTGTTTCCTGACCAGATGGTCATTGGTTTGAGCTCCAAAGAGATTTGCTCTATTTGAATGTAATTCTTGGCTGGATGATTAGGTGCAACGGGGCATTTCCCCATTGACTAACCGCAGGGGAAATATACATGCAATAAATCAACCTTTTGCCAGAACTGAGCTAGATATGCAAAGCAAAATGATTTGCAGAAGAACAAAAGATGCTGTTGCCATCTCCTCCATTTATTTTCCCTCCTGATCACCGATTTAGTATTTAGTTATTTAGTATGATTCAAAGGTTGCCTGATAAGCATTCAGTTGTGTATCTATGTGATAACCCATCACGTGGGACTCCAGACAGTGTGGTTTGACTGACACAATTGAAGCATCTTCTTCTTCTTTCGTGTGGCATGCACAGCCTAAAGTTGTTGGACAACTTGTTCTATTTGATCTTCCGTTTGTGCACGTCGAGTTGATTCCATTAGTCGAAACAGGGCGGACCATGTGAAGGTTGCAATCTCCCACCCCAATTGAAGCATCAAAAGGCAGAATTATTTTTTGTCCTTAGAATCCATCCGAGCAAAGATCACAGGATATTGATGAGGAGGTTGAAGCCTGGTTAACCTCCGTTTATTGTCACGTGTACTGAGGTACAGTGAAAAGCTTTTGTTGCGTGCTAACCAGTCAGTGGAAAGACAATACATGATTACAGTCGATTACAATCAAATTTGTTCTCTTGTATGGTGATGGAGTAACCATATGTTTGATTAGATATTATTAAGCTGAATTAATCAATCTACAATCTTAACCATATTTAGATTAACCCAAGCCCGGAGCACAGAATTTTGGAGTTCATTTGTTTTTATAGGCTGTTTCAAAATCTAAATAATATTTTGTAGAACGTGACCGTGTGTTTTTGCTTCAGGTATGATGTTGTTTTCCTTCCGCCCTCTTTTCCAATTGTTGCCATGGAAAATCCTTGTTTGACGTTCATTATTTCCTGCATATTGGAAAGTGATGAGTTTCTCATTATTGATGTCATCCATGAGATCGCGCATAGCTGGTTTGGAAATGCAGTCACCAATGCTACGTGGGAAGAAATGTGGCTGAGCGAGGGGCTGGCAACGTATGCGCAGCGGCGTATTACCACAGAAACCTATGGTGAGAGCACATTTTTATTATCTCCAACTATTTCTAATATTGTTGAATCTAATTCCCAATAATACACCTTATTCCCTGTAGGGTATAATATGGAGGAAATGTTTGCTGGAAATTGTGGATCATGCTATTAATGTAAGTAAGTGAAAATTAAGACATGGTACCCTCTATTCTTTGGAGAAACTTTCCAGGAAGAGAGCATTTAAAGAAGAATATCTTGCAGTCACTCATTGTTCAACCCTTTTAGGGGCACACTGAACTAGAAACCTTTTGAGGTACAAAGATCCAAGGTTGACAGGAATCATGGAAGTGGTACTCACTATCTAAGCCAAGGAACTGTGAAAGTTTAGTTTAGAGATATCGCATGGAAACGGGTCCTTCGGCTCACCGAGTCTACCCTACCAGCGATCCATATACACCAGCACTATCCTACACACTAGAGAGAATTCATAATTTTTAACAAAGCCAGTTAACTTAGAAACCTGTACATCTTTGGAGTGTGGGAGGAAACCAGAGTACCCAGAGAAAACCCACAGGGTCATGGAGAGAACATACAAACTCCGTACAAACAGCACCCGTAGTCAGGATCGAACCTGGGTCTGTGACACTGTAAGACAGCAACTCTACCGCTGTGTCAGCATGTGGTCCTGAAATCTTGGCCCACCAAGTCCACGCTGACCATCGATCACCCGAACACTAGATGTAGTTCTATGCTGTCCCATGTTCACATCTTACACACAATGGGCCAATGAACAGATACCGATTAATCTACAAACCTGCACAATTTTTGGAAGGAAACAGGAGCACCCAGAGAAAACCCCCCCACAGTCACAGGGAGAATGTGCAAACTCTACACAGGCAGTACCAAGTTTAATGATTTTATCTAGTGCATCTATAAAAGTTTCTAATAGAATTAGACTACTGCATTGCCTACTGCTTGTATGCTCTATACATCACACCATACACTTCCTCTAGAACAAGTGCCTTTGCTTCAGATGCTGTTGGTCCTGCTTTAAAAAGATGGACTTTTTGGATCCTTGAATTGAATTTATTTGTCATTCAGACCTTTCGGTCTGAATGAAATTTCGTTCCCCTGCAGTCATACATATGATTTTTTTTTAAATACAGAAACCCACAATAAACACAAATTTAACATCCATCACAGTGAGTTCACCAAACACCTCCTCACTGTGATGGAAGGTAAAGTCTTAAAGTCTCTGTCTCTTCCCTCTTTGTTTCCCTCTGCGCCGAGGCGATCCAGGCTTCAGATATTGTGACCGCACCGGGTGATGGTAAGTAAGTGAGTCCCGCGGTTCAACCGAGCTCCGCGAACGGGCCTGTTCAACTCCGCGGCCTGGGGTGGTCGAAGCGGCCGCCCTCCAGACCAGCGGACGAAGCTGTTGTTGCAGGTGCTCGTAAAAACAGGTCACCAACCTGTGGTCGCGGTCGGGCCGCTGCCACTGCCGCCGCCACCGCTCCGGGACCGAGTCGGGTCGCCGCTGCCGCTGGAACAGTTCCGGGGCCGAGTCGGGCCACCGCTGCTCCTGCCGCTGCTGCTGCTGCTGGAACTGCACCGGGACCAAGTCAGGTCGCCGTCGCTGCTGCTGCCGCTGGAACAGTTCTGGGACCGAGTCGGGTCACCGCTGCTGCTGCTGCTGCTGGAACCGCTCCGGGTCCGAGTTGGGTCACCGCTGCTGCTGCTGGAACAGTTCTGGGGCCCGAGGCCGCCAGCTCCGTCATTAGGCCTCAGCGCAGACGGAGACGAAGACGGGGAATACGACAGAAAAGTCGCACCCCCCCCCGAAGGAAGAGACCCAGACTTGTTACTCCCCCCTCACCCACATACACACACAATCTAATAAAATGAAACCAACTAAAAACAGGATAAAATAAATAAAATAACAGACGGACTGCAGACGGGCCGCAGCTGTTAAGCCAACGCCGCCATCTTGGACTGTTCTTCCTGATGTCATAAGGGATAAGAACAGAATTAGGCCATTCTTCCCATCAAGTGTATGCCATTCAATCATGGCTGATCTATCTCTCCCTCCTATCCAATTCTCCTGCCCTCCCATTAACCCCTGACACCTGTACTAATCAAGAATCTATCTATCTCTGCCTTAAAAATATTCATTGACTTGGCATCCACAGACTTCTGTGGTAAAGAATTCCACAGGTTTACCACCCTCTAACTAAACATAGAAACATAGAAAATAGGTGCTGGACTAGGCCATTCTGCCCTTCGAGCCAGCACTGCCGTTCAATATGATTGTGGCTGTTCATCCAAAATCAGTACCCCGTTCCTGCTTTCTCCCCCTGTATCTTGATTCCGTTGGTCCTAAGAGCTAAAATCTAACTCTCTCAGTGAATTGGCCTCCACTGCCTTCTGCGGCAGAGAATTCCACAGATTCACAACTCTCTGGGTAAAAAAGTTCTAAATGGCCTCTTACACTGTAACCCCTGGTTCTGGACTCCCCCAACATGGGGAACATTTTTCCTGCATCTAGCCTGTCCAATCCCTTAAGAAATTTATATGTTTCTGCCAGATTCCCACTTATCCTAAATTCCAGTTAATATAAGCTCAGTCGATCCATTCTTTCATAATATGACAGTCCAGCCATCCCGGGAATTAACCTGGTGAACCAACGCTGCACTTCCTCAATTGCAAGAAAGTCCTTCCTCAAATTAGGAGACCTGCATACAATACCCCAGGTGTGGTCTCACCAGGGCCCTGTACAACTGCAATAGGACCTCCTTGCTCCTATACTCAAATCCTCTCGCTATGAAGGCCAACATGCCATTTGCTTTGTTCACTGCCTGCTGTACCTGCATGCTTACTTTCAGTGACTGTTGTACAAAGCCACCCATGTCTGTACCTACCCTTTTCCTAATCTGACACCATTCAGATAATAATCTGCTGCCTTGTTCTTGCCACCAAAGTCGATAACCTTGGTCTAAATCGATAATATATATTGTAAATAACACCCAGCACCGAACCTTGCGGCACCCCACTAGTCACTGCCTGCCATTCTGAAAAGGACCCGTTAATTCCTTCTCTTTGCTTCCTACCAGCTCTCTAGCCATGTCAACACCCTACCCCCAATATCATGTGCTCTGGACCTTGTCAAAGGCTTTTTGAAAGTCCCGATACACCACATCCACTGGCTCTACCTTATCCATTCTACTTGTTACATCCTCAAAAAACTGCAGAAGATTAGTCAAGCATGATTTCCCCTTCATAAATCCATGCTGACTTTGACCTATCCTGTCACTGCTTTCCAAATGCGCTGCTATTACATCTTTAATAATCGACTCGAGCATCTTCCCAATACCGATGTCAGGCTAACTGGTCTATAATCCCCTGTTTTCCCTCTCCCTTCTTTCTTAAAACATGAGGTTACATTAGGTACCCATCAATCCACAGGAACTGATCACCAATGCGGCCACGATTTCTAGGGCCACCTCCTTGAGTACTCTGGGATGCAGACCATCAGGCCCTGGGGATTTATCTGCCTTCAGTCCCAATAGTTTACCTAACACCATTTCCTGAGTAATGTAGATTTCCTTCATTTCCTCCCTCCCACTAGATCCTCGGTCCCCTAGTATTTCTGGGAGATTGTTTGTGTCCTCCATAGTAAAGAGGGAACCAAAGTACTTGTCTGCCATTTCCTTGATTGCCATTATAAATTCACCTGTTTCTGACTGTAAGGGACCTACATTTGGCTTCACTAATCTCTTCCTCTTCACATATCTGTAGAAGCTTTTACGGTCCATTTTTATATTCCCCCAAGCTCTATTTTCCCCCTCTTAATTAACCACTTTGTCCTCCTCTGTTGAATTCTAAATTTCTCCTAGTCATCTGATTTGCTGCTTCCTCTGCCCAATTTACATGCTTCTTCCTTGGATTTAACACTATACCTAATTTCCCTCATTATCCACAGTTGAGTCCCCTTCCCAGTTTTATTTTTATGCCAGGCAGGGATAAACAAGTCCGAAGAAGGGTCTCGACCCGCTGCCTGTCCCGCTGAGTTACTCCAGCATTTTGTGTGTACCAGGGATGAACAATTGTTGTAATTCATCCATACAATCTTTAATTTTTTGCCATTGCATATCCACTGTCAATCCTTTAAGTATCATCTGCCAGTCTATCCTACCCAATTCCCGTCTCATGCTACCAAAGTTACCTTTCTTTAAGTTCAGGACCCTTGTCTCTGAATTAACTGTGTCACTCTCCATCTTAATGCAGAATGCTACCATATTATGTCACTGTTACTTAATCTTAACAACAAGATTGCCAACTAATCATTCCTCATTACACGATAGCCAGTCTAGGATGGCCTGCCCTCTAGTTGGTTCCTCTACATATTGGCTTAGAAAACCATCCCATATACACTCCAAGAAATCCTCCTCATCGGTGTTTTGTTACCAATTTGGTTAGCCCTCCTCATCTCCTTCCTCCTCAACTTCTTCCTCCTCATCTCCCTCCTCCTCATCTTCGTCCTCATATCCTTCCTAAAAGAACGTCCATTAATTCTGAAGCTGTGACCTTCGGTCCTAGACTCTCCTACTCGTGGAAACATTCTCCCCACATCCACTCTATCCAAGCCTTTCACGTCAACATCTTCAATGATATGCATGCAGCTGGTTAAATGCAAGAATCTGCTATTACCATAAAGGGCCTGTCCCACTATGGCGACCTTATTGGCGAGTTTAGGAGACTGTCATGGTGTTGTTGAATCCTTCGACTATATCGAAAACCTCCTATGACTATGTAGAAGATTAGGTTCGACTATCAACAAGCCATTGAAACGAGCAAAGGCGATACACTAACACTATCTACGACTATCTCGACTACCTTCGATTACCTACGATAACATGCCGACCTACTATGACCTACTTTGACTAAACCTATGACTACAAATGTATCGATTGGAGAAAATGTAACATGTTGAAATATTTTCCACGACCATACTGAGCCAACCAACCACTATGGTTGGTAGTAACCAACCACTATGCGGTAACTACTCTCGACCATGAAGGAGACTCACCAGAGACTACCTACGACCATGTGTCGGCCATCTTGCGAGCTTGTGGCGAGCGCAGGGTCTCCTAAACTTGCCAATATGGTCGCTATAGTGGGACAGGCCCTTAAGCACATTTAACAAACTGGGACATACACAGCGGGTGAGGCTGCATCTGGGAAGTGAGAGAAAGCAACAGATTCCAGCATATTCTGCTTTTGTTTTAAATTTCTAACATCTGCAGATTTTTAAAATTTCCAATAAATTGGGCTTCGCTGAACTGCTAATGGCCCATTGCATGGCAGGGTCAGCTGATCCAGAGGATGATGGGAATTTATTCTCCTTTGACATCACATGCTCATATTGCTGTCGTCTGCTGTAATGAACATGGCGTTCTCTTCTGGTCTCCATCCGCCAGTCACTTGATATTGTGACTTTAAGGGTTTCACTGACGTTATAAATATCATTGTCAATTTAACCTTGGGTCATAGTCATGCTGAGCATGGAGATAATGGAATGCTCAGAATGAGGATGGTGCTGTCACTCAGGATGTTGGTACATATATCTGCTCCTATTGGCTCTCTTAAATGCCTGCACCCTGCTAAGCCACAGGAAGTTTCTTTGTGATAAAACAGGCAGCCATACATGCTCTGAGGCCATGTACCTCACACGTTAAAAAAAATTCAGATCAAACATCACTCAGAAGTACTAGGTGATAAGCAATGTGACTGGTAAATATAATAACTGTGGCAGCTGTGGAAAGGGGGTTGAGGTAACTGCACTGTTCATAAACTGGCCAGTTATATCCATAAATCGATGGTCTATCACATCAGATAAGCCAGAGTCATGAGTGTTTTATTGTCGTATGTACAGAAACAGACTAATGAACTTCTTACCTGCAGCAGCACAACGATGCTCAGTAGATACGGTATTCAACAGCATGAACATCTTTCTACCATTTAGGTTGATGATTCTGTCATCCTCCTCCAGCATCTTCACAGAGTAACCATCTTTCAGCTAACAATGAACTATTCTACGTTTCCTTATCACCATCCACTGTGATCTGTTGTTTTCACACCTTACCCATCTATATCTCTCGTCTTCCTCTCCACTGACTCTCAGTCTGAAGAAGGGTCTCAACCCGAAACGTCACCCATTCCTTCTCAAGCAGAGATGCTGTCTATCCCGCTGTGTTATTCCAGCGTGTTGTAACCATCTTTTAAAGATTAAGTTATATAGGGGAATGAGAGATACAACAAGGAAACCGATCCTTCGGCCCATTGCGTTTTTGCCAACTATTAACCACCCATTTATACTGTCCCAAATTATTATTCTTCCTACGTTGCCATCACTGGGCGGCACCGTGGTAGAGTTGCTGCATTGCAGGGACAGAGAGACCAGGTTCGATCCTGACCACGGGTGCTGTCCGTACGGAGTTTGTATGTTCTCCTCGTGACCTGTGTGGATTTTCTCTGGGATCTCCGGTATCCTCCCACACTACAAAGACGTACAAGTTTGTAGGTTAATTGGCTTGATATAATTGTAGATTGTCCCGAGTGTGTGTCGGATAGTGTTAATGTGCGGGGATCGCTGGTCGGCGCTGACTCGGTGGGCCGAAGGGCCTGTTTCCGTACTGTATCTCTAAATTAAACTGAGCTAATCAACTGCCCTAAGTCATGACTGCAGAGGAATGTCTTATTCTTCCAGAAGCTGACAAAAATACTTAATTATTTCTATTCTTGTTGTAGGGAAATTGGCAGCTATGTGCTAACTAATGTATCTGCTGCCTAATGAGTCTAGCCTCATAGAAATAGGAGCCGTATTGGGCCATATAAACATGGAAAATAGGAGCAGTGTTTGGCCATACAAAAATGGAAAATAGAACCAATATTAGGCCTTTGGGCCTTCTCCACCATTCAACGCGATAATGGCTGATCCACTAACAGCTCTTATTTCTATCAAACAGTAAAGGGGATAATTCCAAAGGAAAACCTGTTGCAGGGACTTTAAAATATGTGAGTCAGAAGGTGGTTGGGAAATATCTTTGAAGGCAAAAGAAAATCAGTTGTGGTCAGTGATAAAAAATTTAAGAAATCCAAATCAAATGCGAAACATGCTCACTATAAATCCTTTTGAAATAGTTGTAAGTCCTTTTAAATCAACATTAACGTTTTACCTAAACATCTGACAACATTGGGGGTGTATTCTATTCCAGCATCACTGGCAAATCAGCAGAAAGGAAGAATACATGGCATGAATAGTATTCAATGTGACGCTTCGTTTAAAGTCACTGCCCATTTCAGGATATATTTTTTGCTGTCAGCTGGAAGTCTGGAAAATGTGCAGACGCTGGCATGCTTGCAGGCTTTAGTATTATCTCAAATCCCAAGCGGATAGATTACCCGCTGGTGTTTGTCTCTGATTGTTGTTATGGTAGAACTATTTATGGAGCTTGGAATGCTGGGAATGATGACTGCTGAGGATCAATCTGTTATTTATCTTCAATTTTGCTCTTTATGTGGAGGTAATAATGTTCAAAATATAACTTGTTTTAAATAGGGCTAAAGAGGCTTCTGATTTTATGGTAAAAGATTGGATGTTTTCACTGGTTTGGCCATTATAATATTCTGGCATGTTTCTGACTAAAAAATGTTAAACTCTTATTGAAAGTACTTACATTATGAGGCAGCAGCAATTGCACTGAGGTTTAAATTCCTCCACATTTTGTTTCTGAGGTAAATATAATTCATTTCATTTTTTTTGCTTCATGGGTAACTCGCCTTCAAATACAATCTGAAATGTTATGCTTTTTGATGCAGGAGATTGTTAATGAATAAGCCATTTACTTGCAGGTATAAAGACGCTTTTGGTGCAAGTTATTGCACTTCATTCAAGCTGCATTCATGCACATTTTATACACTAGTCTGTGCCACCAAACATGTCAAAGTGAGGGAAGGTTCTGTGTTGCAGGGTGAAAGAAAAAAGTGAAGAGGTTAACCACTATATGTCTCAAAATGGTCAGATCCATGATGTAGGATGGGCTCTAGACCTGTCAACCCGTTCAAGGCATGATACCAGAAAATCCAAAGGTTAGCACAAGGAAAGAAAATATTATTCAGGGTGGGGAAAAAAAAAACTGGTTTCCCTTTTTTCTTTCAGGGGCTGCTTTTACTTGTCTTGAAACCACTTTCCGACTGGAAGCACTACATCGTCAGCTGAAACTGCTCGGAGATGAGAGTCCTGTCAGCAGACTACAAGTGAAGTTTGAGCCAGGTCTCCATTTTACCTCTGTTTGCAATTAAAATAAAATCTGCTGCTCCATTGACTAACTAAACTAAACCAACTCTTTGATTTCAGAGTACAACTGATAATTTATGTGAAAAACACTGGTATTTGGCAGTTTCTGTGTGATACGGTGTGGCACTTTCAGTCTAGCTCCTGTAAATAAATAGAGGCAGTAATGGTTAATAAACTTGCTTGGTAGATTCTTTAGTCTTGAATTGTTGATGAATGGATCGTCAGTGAATTGTAGTCCTCGTTGTGTTGATATAAGTGTTAATCAAATTGGATTTTCTCATTAGGATGCCTGTATTTACTTTTGCTTTCATTACAACAGGTTTCAAGAGAAGCTGTAAACTGAAGTTTGTAATCCGAGTCAAAACTGTGTGGAATTGTGTATGAGTTTGTAATACAGCCAAGCACACAGCTGTTGTAAACTAGTCTTTGATGTGGAGGAAACATTATTCAGCCACTGGGCCAACATATAAATAGTCTGAAACATATAATTGTATAATGTTTTGGTGATGAAGTGTAGCTATAAGTAATATTTCTTCCACATCCCCATACAGGCGTCAATCCCAGCAGTCTGATGAACCTCTTCACCTATGAAAAAGGATTTTGCTTTGTATACTACCTTTCACAGCTCTGTGGTGATACAAAGTGTTTTGACTCTTTTCTCAGAGTAAGTTTAGAAATATCTTTAATTTTTCACTTTATTGTTATAGTCTACCTTATAAATAGCAAACGAAAACATGTTAGTAACAGTTTGATCTCATTTTTATTCATCACTGTAACATCGAGAGTGAACTGCCACCTGCGTTTCCTAATAAAATGCCATAACCCCTGATTCAGAGATGCATTTTTTGTTGCACAGATGATTGATTCATATGGGCAGCTTTATTCTGTGGCTTTATTGAGAAGTGGAATACTTCAGAATATTGAGCTGCTGAAGGCAACTCCTCCCACAATTGTTGCTATCAACATATCTTTTGTATCATGCTCTACCTGAACTGTGATACTGTGGAACCCGCAGTATCTGACCTCAGCTGGCTGTCTCACCCCCATATCCGGTGTTTCTGGCATCCATCCCGCTGTGCCCATGGCGTGTCCTCTGCCTCCCCTCCCAACACCCAGGCTCCTCAGTTTCCACGGCTATGCCTGAGAAATAAACACTCACCCTCAGATTGTTGCTGTGAACTGCAGTGCAGCCAGGAGTTTTATTTATAAGCAAAAATGACAAGATAAAATAAGCAACTGACACGATTCAACTGTATCGTTGAAATGTTTTTGTTTTTTTAATAAGTGCAATGTGTGGTATGAGCTGTACTCCACACTTTATCCAAAAAAGTAAACATGCCTTCTAATTTTTTGTAAATTAATTAATAAAAGCAAATATTTTCAGCAATTTTGTCTACCTTATACACAACTCAGCACAAATTCCTGAAGTTCATCCTGCAGTGTACAGCCTTCATTTATTGGGCCATAGCGTCTGTTCATAATCACGTTAATGTAAATATGCAAAGCATCCTCTCACTTAATTGGTTACTATGAAGCACAAATGAATAACATAAGACTCAATGTGCTAATGTTAATAACTTCCTTCTTAGGCCTATGTGGAGAAGTTCAAGTTTACAAGTGTGGTTGCAGGTGATTTATTGGAATTTTTCTTGGGCTTTTTTCCTGAGCTGAGGGTGAAATGTGTCGACAACAAGAAAGGTTGGTGAGATGTTTGAAATACATTTTGTAAGTATCCTTTCGTTAACCGTGAATAACATTTGACTGAAGTACATACAGAGACTACCATGTAACAAAATGGTGGTGGAGCATGCTTTTATGTTGTCTCATGTAAACCCATATTTTTTACTTCTTATTGGATCTGACATTGAATTGCTTGCTGATATGATATTCAATTGTTACAGGTATAATGTGCTGTTTTACTAGGGTGGGTGCATTTCCTAGTCTAGTAGCCTTTGGTTTTTCATTTATTGGCTTAGCATTCCAACTACTCTTCAAGTAAAGGTTCAAGCAAGTGACCCATAAATGCAAGTCTTATTCTTGGTTTCTAAAACATGTTTTTTCTGTATTTCTTATTATTAATTTACAGTGTTGGTTTATCATAAATCTAGGACACTTAGGTTAAATAATAATGGTGATATTTTAACATTACTAAATAGTATTTTTACATATTTAGAAATGGAAAACAAACAAGCTATGTATGTTTAAACCAGGGTCTCGACCCGAAAGGTCACCCGGCCATATTCTCTAGCGACCTTCTAAGCTATGTATGTAATTGCATCTGTTAATTTAGAACAGTTTTGTATCCAGCAAGAATCATCATTTGACATTGAACATAATACAAAAAATTCAGTCACAAAAGTTGCATTTTGATACACATTCTACTGATGCACATTGACATCTAATGGGCCTCTCCCAGGCATTGACCATAACTTTCATAACCTGTGACAATAATACTGACTTGGCAGTGAATGATTTTTAGGAACCTTTTTGCAGCAATTATTGAGGTTATCCTTATGATCAGTTCCTATGTGCCCCATCTGTAAGGAATTCTATTGATACATCAATTGTGCCAATGGAGGGGATGTAGGGCAGTTTAATTTAATCACATCCAAAGCAGAATAGCTATCCATTCCTTCATGACTGGAAGAACAATGCCCAAAAATGGGGATTGAAGAAGGGGACACATAATGAATGCTCTGCATGCATCAAACAGGACTCTTTCGTTATGATTGCACTGCCAGTAGTCCACAAAGCAATAACCACATTGAATTGTTAAAGAAGGAACTGCAGATGCTGGAGAATCGAGGGTACACAAAAGGCTGGAGAAACTCAGCGGGTGCAGCAGCATCTAAGGATCGAAGGAGATAGGCGACGTTTCGGGTCGAGACCCTTCTTCAGACTGAACAACCACATTGAATTTCTCGTTTTGCAATCTTTTCAGGATACTGCTTCGGACATCAGCAACAATAGTTAAACAGTTGTCTTTTGAGGCAGATTACTGATGTGTTTTTTTTGTCGAAGCAAGGTTTCCTATAATGTGGACAAATAACAACAGTTGTACAGTTTATTGAATAGAAAAGTGCCTTAACAAGCAGAATGCGGGCTCTGCCCATAGAGATGTATAAGCTAATTGCGCATTGTCATCACCAACATAACCGTAAAGTCAAATGCACAAGTTGTCTTTGCTAGGGGTTTTTTTGCAAGAGGGCAAAAAGGGTGTAATTATGTAATAGTATATATGCTGGCAAATCTATCACAGTCCATAATTGTAAAGCATGAAATTCAATGTGATTATTGCTTAGAAAACTATCAGCAATGTTGAGCCTGTGAGAGAACCCTGGCAGAAGCATGCTGTGTATGCATAATGGAGACCTTTTGTCTCCCCAAGTTGACTGAGACAATTGAACCTGCTTTATCGTTTCGGCCCGAAACGTTGCCTATTTCCTTCGCTCCATAGATGCTGCTGCACCCGCTGAGTTTCTCCAGCATTTTTGTGTACCTTCGATTTTCCAGCATCTGCAGTTCCTTCTTAAACAACTGAAGCTGCCTTCCCGTGTGTTGGGCAAGACACTCTACTGAATATATCAGGTCAGCCCCTATGCTCTCCCCTGTATGGCTACTGAAAATCTGTGGTCCTTCTGTACTCTGGTGAGGTTCAAAGGCAGCAGGTAAACCTGCAAGTTTTAAGCTATGCATTAAATCTTCTTGTTTATTTCAATATTTCTATACATATTGAATAGCTTATTACATTCTCACATATTGTTTTTCTTTAACAAGGTAGAAAACACTACATGTGTTTCAGCTCAAGATTTATATGATCAAATATTGATTTCAGCCAGATTATTTTTCCCTCTGCTTCTAGGTCTAGAGTTTGAGCGCTGGCTGAATGCGTCTGGGCCCCCGCTGTTGGAACCAGATTTGTCTCAGGGATCAAGTTTGATTAAACCGGTGGAAACTCTGTACCAGCTCTGGAGTTCGGAAACGCTCGATGGAAACCATATCACAGACATTGATATATCCAAATGGAAAACATTCCAAATAGTTCATTTGTTGGACAAACTCCTGGACAGATCGCCATTGCCCCCTGGTATGATGACCATGCTGGCATTACCCTCTTTTTAATTAAAGTTCACTCTTAAATGTCAGTAATTTCATTAGTAGCTGTACATCTGAGTTTGGAGAGTTTTCACTTTAATTCAAAACCAGTGTCTTGCTTGTGTAAATGTTTTATAAATCTCTCTATTGTTAAAATCTGACAGTGACTTTGCTTCAAAATGAGACAATTTTAGTGCCGTAGAACATTTTGCCCTGCAACTGTCGGGAACAGTACAGTGTTGAAAAACCACATTGCCTTTGTCATTACAACTCTGACCTAATCTGACACAGCATGGGTGTGTAGCAAAAAATGTGGTTCCGAATCTTATTAGTAGGTCACAAATATTTTAAATCTTCCATAGAGGAAGACTTATTCTATTCCAGGCCACCCAGAATAACAGGTTTCACTGGATAACTGAGTTTATTTTTAAAATCTGCTTAATTTATTTACCCTTGATTAACATGAGCTCTGAAATCAGTGGAATACATCGTCCATATAGAAACATGGAAAATAGGTGCAGGAGTAGGCAATTTGGCCCTTCCAGCCGATATGATCATGGCTGATCATCTAAAATCAGGACCCCAATGGGGTGATCCTCCCTATCACCAAAATGAGTTGTTTCCTTCTCTATGCTGACACTGAACGTGTTGGTAATGCTTCTGCAAACTCCAGCCTTGATTATCCCAATACTCTCCGTACTGCCATGCTCTTAAAAATTCCAACAACAAAAATAAAGCTTTCCTTATTCTGTTTTGCACTCTACCCTCTCACATCTATATTTTCCCAAGGCAAGAGTTTAATTAAAATCCTTGCTATAATCTTCATATTCTTCCATATCATTGCATGCAGATGCATTTACAATCATTTTCATTGCCCCACCATTGATTTAACCAACTTGTGAATAATTTTTAGAATCCCTTCAGTAAATCCATCACTTTAAATACACCCACAAAACTCATCATTGTGTTTAAACTTTAAGTAGTCCTTTAACATTTTCTTCCTGGCATGGTATTACATTCCTGTTATCGCTAAGATATAATTTCATTAACATATCTTCTACAATGTAAGCACCATGTAAATAAATAAATATTTAGTCTGAAGAAAGGTCTCAACCAAAAACGTCACCCATTCCTTCTCTCCAGAGATGCTGCCTGTCCCGCTGCGTTACTCCAGCTGTTTGTGTCTAAATTTGCAATTACATGGTGTTTTTCACAACCTTAAGGTGCCCTGATATACTTTTGAAAGCTATTTTCTAACTTTGGATTTGGTAAAGTATGAAACACAACCGCTAACTTGTAGATAACAAGATTTCACGAAACAGCAACAGAAATGTTTGACTGAAGGAGAAATATTGGTCACGATGTTAAGATCAGAATAACACGGGATCATTTAAATCCATCTGAGACAGGACCTTGGCTGAATATCTCCTGTAAAAGCACAGGATTTTAGTGTTTTTACAAGTCTCTGATGCAGACGTTGAACGCACAATCTCAAAGATTAAGGTGTGAACAACAAAACCACAAATGGTTCTGGTAAACCAGCATCACAGAATTGTGCATTTTTATTTAAATTGGCATGGCATATTCTATTGTTTTACATCTTGGCATAACTTTCGATGCTTCACTAACAAAAATCTGTCATAATAGGTTAAAATAATAAGGAAATTACTGGTTCTGGTTCATAACATTCTGCAAATTTGGTCACGGAGGGAAAATCGAGAGAGAACATTTGTTCAAGTGCACAATTTAATTTGTCCATTTAGGGGATTAGATCATGCACATGTTGACAAGAAACAAAAGCTAACATGGCAAAGATTAGTGGGAAGCTAGAGGATTGGGAAAGTTTAGAAAACCAACGGAAGGTAATTAAAAACAAAAATAACGGGTGAACAGATGAAATATGAAGGTAGGCAAGCCAATAATATAAAAGTTTTTACAGATACATAAAAAGTAAAGGAGAGACAAGAGTGGACATTGGACCGCTGAAAAATGATGCTGGAGAAGTAGTGATGAGGAACAAAGAAGTGGCAGATGAACTGTGGGCGGCACGGTGGTGCAGCGGTAGAGTTGCAGCCTTACAGCGCTCGAGATCCGGGTTCGATCCTGACTACGGGGGAAGTCTGTAGTTTTTTGCACGTTCTCCATCATGACCGTGTGTGTTTGCCCCGGGTGCTCCGTTTTCCTCCCACACTTAATAAACATACAGGTTTGCAGGTTGATTGACTTTGGTAAAGATTGCAAAATGTCCCTAGTGTGTAGGAGAGTGTTAGCGTACGAGGAGCGCTGGTCAGTGCGGACTCTGTGGGCCAAAGGGCCTGTTTCCGTGCTGTATATCTCTAAATTACGGGTTCTGTCTGTATGGAGTTTGTACGTTCTCCGCCTGACCATGTGGAATTTCTCCAGGTGCTCCAGTTTCCTCTCACATTGCAAAGATGAGTAGGTGTGTAGGTTAATTAACCTGAAAATTGATCTTGGTATGTGGGATCGGACTCGTGATCGTTGCTTGCCGCGGACCCAGTGGGCCGAAGGGCCTGTTTCCTTGCTGTCTCTCTAAACTAAACTAAACTGAATAAGGGTTTTTCCATCAGTTTCACAGTGGAAGACTGTGAATGTGCCAGAAATTCAAGAGAGTTAGGATTCAGAAGTGAGTGTAGCCGCTATTGTTGAGGAGAACGTGCTTGGGAAGCTGAAGGGTGTAAAGGTGGAGTCACCGGGACCAGATGGAGTAAGCGCTGGGTTCTGAACGAGATAGCTCTAGAGGTATTAACAGTGATTTTTCAAGAATCACTCTGAGTCACGAGTGGTCCCAGAGGAGTGCAAAATTGCAAATGTAACTCCACTGTTTAAGAATGGAGATAGGCAAAAAAAAAGGAAATTATAGGCCAGTTAGTATTACTTTTGTAGTTTGTAAAATTTTAGAGTCCATTATTAAGGATGAGGTTTCGACTACTTGAGAGCATATGATAAAATAGGCCAAAGTCAACGTGGTTTTGTTAAGGGGAGATCTTGCCTGACAAATCTGTTGTTGTTTTTTGAGGAGGTAACAAGCAAGATAAACAAAGGAGAACCTGTGAAGTTGTTCACTTGGATTTTCAGAAGCCCTTTGATAAGGTGCCACAGTTGAGGCTGCTAAACAAAATAGCGGACCGTGGTGTTGGAGGCAAGGCAGAAGTCAGAGAGGAGGAATAAAGGGGGCCTTTTTTGGTTGGCTCCCCGTGACTAGCAGTGTTCCACAGAGATTGGGGTTGGGTCCACCACTTTTCACGTTATATGTTAATGGTCCGATGATGGAATGAATGGCTTTGTGGTCAAGTTTGCGGATGACACAAAGATAGCTGAAGGAGCAGGTAGTGTTGAGGAAACAAGGAGTCTGCAGAAGAACTTGGACAGGCTGGGAGAGTGGACAAATAAGTGGCAAATTGAATACAGTGTAGCAAAGTGTATGGTCATGCACTTTGATAGAAGGAATAAAGGTATAGACTACTTTCTAAATGGGGAGAGGATTTAGAAATTGGAGGAGCAAAAGGATTTCAGGTGCTGGTGCAGTATTTCCTAAAGGTTAATTTGCAGGTTAGGTCAACGGTAAAGAAGACAAATGCAAAGCTAGCATTCACTTAGACGGGACTAGAATATAAAAGCAAGGATGTAATCTTGTGGCTTTATAAAACACTAGTGAGGCCACACTTAGAATATTGTGAACAGTTTTGGGCCCCATATGTGAGGAAGGATGGCACAAAATTCTCGGGTAATTTTTTGCTCAAAGATTTTTTGTTTGTGAGGAAGAATGTGCTGGTTTTGGAGAACGTTCAGAGAAGGTTCACTAGAATGATCTTGGGGTTGATTAGGTTAATATATGATGAACGTTTGAAAGCCCTGAACCTGTACTCACTGGAGTTTAGAAGAATGAGCAGGATTTAATTGAAACCTACCAGATGATGATAGGCCTTGATAAAGTGGACATGGAAAGGATGCTTCCAGTAATGGGAGAGTCTAGAACCAGAGGTCACAGCCACAGAATCAAAGGATGTAACTTTAGAATGGAGATAAAGAGGAATTTATTCAGCCAGCGGGTGGTGAATCTGTGGAATTCTTTGCCACAGACGACTGTGGGGGGTATGACATTGGATATTTTTAAAGCGGAGATTGATAGGTTCTTGAGTATTAAGGTTGTCACAGGTTATTGGGAGAAGGCAAGAGAGTGGGGTTGAGGGAAAAATAGATCAGCCATAATTCAATGGCGGAGTAGACTCAATGGGCTGAATGGCCTAAATTTGCTCCTATGTCTTATGTCAACCTAAGTGAATTATACTGTAATATGACGAGAACGATCCAAGTAAATGTAGTATTTATCACATTACCAAAATTGTTAGGTTATTTCTTTGAAAAAGGTTAATCTATTCCTTAAAACCGCAATATAATTTATTAAGATTAGATTTTATTCTTTGCTTTTTAACTGCAGGAAGAGTGAAAATGTATTTGGAGAATTAATTTTGCTTTGGAGAAGTGCTTGTGTTAGTAACTTTTTGGTTTAGACAGTGGGAATTAAAAGTTAATCCAAGCCAGGATCATGCGTCTCTGCTAAGGCATTTAGTAAATTTGAGATTTGTAATAGAAAAAAAATCACATGTGGTTAAAGTGCACATTGTCAGATTTTATTAAAGGGTATTTTTATACATTTTAGTTTCACCATGTGGATATTACAGCTGTGTTTATACATTGTGCCCCCATTTCAGGACACCATAACGTTTGGGACACCTGGCTTCACTGGTGTTTGTAATTGCTCAGGTGTGTTTAAATGCCTCCTTAATGCAGGTATAAGAGAGCTCTCAGCACCTAGTCTTTCCTCCAATCTTTCCATCACCTTTGGAAACGTTTATTGCTGTTTATCAACATGAGGACCAAAGCTGTGTCAATGAAAGTCAAATAAGCCCTTATGAGACTGAAAAACAAGAATACAAGTGTTAGAGACATCAGCCAAACCTTAGGCTTACCAAAATCAACTGTTTGGAACATCATTAAGAAGAAAGAGAGCACTGGTGAGCTCACTAATCGCAAAGGGACTGGCAGGCCAAGGAAGACCTCCACAGCTGATGACAGAAGAATTCTCTCTATAATACAGAAAAATCCCCAAACACCTGTCTGACAGATCAGAAACACTCTTCAGGAGTCAGGTACTGGCTCACTTATCTTCATTGATAAAACAATCGCTGATGGTAGTAGCATAATGAATTCTGAAGTGTATAAACACATCCTATCTGCTCAAGTTCAAACATTTCGGTGCCCTGAAATGGGGTAACTATGTATAAACACAGCTGTAATTTCTACATGGTGAAACCAAAATGTATAAAAATGGCCTTTATTAAAATCTGACGATGTGCACTTTAACTGCATGTGATTTTTTTTTTTTCTATTACAAATTTCAAATTGTGGAGTACAGAGGCAAATAAATAAATGATGGGTCTTTGTCCCGAACATTATGGGCATTGTAAATAAATCCCTAAAATCGAAATAAACAAAGATATACTTTGAGCATTAATTAGTCAAGTTATTGTACAGATTTTTGTAGTTGCAATATTAGCTAATAAGGGCAAATTTTACCACCATTACACTGAAGGTAACGTAAATTACAAGATGCCAGGGATGTCCTTCAACTGACTCTTGACAAAAATCTGCGCTAAAAATGAGAAAGTTCATACTACAGGAATCTATAGATCTTTGTGGTCAACTTTAGGCGGGTCAGCAACAAACAAAGTTGTTTCACCGCTAACTGTAAATCCAGGCCAAAATTTTTATTTATTTTCAAAGCCTAATGTTACAATGCAATCTAATTATATTTAACACGCGTACAATCTGCTTGAATAATGTGAGGGAGTGCATAATATTGTATGGAGGAGGCTTTTGTAATTGAATCTCTTTGTAATTGTCGCCATTTTAATGATTAGATTGACAGAGAATCAAACAAAACTGTTAGTCAAAATTAAAGTTATTCTCAAGGGAAATAGTAAAATAATTGTTTAAAGCTTTGAAATATTCAAATTGTCGTACACCAGTTATTAATAGGTATCAGGAAAAACTCAGAAGTTTGTCAAATTAACGGTGGTGCAGCTGCAGAGTTGCAGTCTAGCAGCGAATGCAGCGCCGGAGACCCGGGTTCGATCCCGACTACCGGTGCTGTCTGTACAGAGTTTGTACGTTCTCCCCGTGACCTGCGTGGGTTTTCTCCGAGATCTTTGGTTTCCTCCCACACTCGAAAGATGTACATGTATGTCGGTAAATTGGCTTGGTATAAATGTAAATTGTCCCTGGTGTGTGTAGGATAGTGTTAATATGCGGGGATCGCTGGTCGGCACTGATCCGGTGGGCCGAAGGGCCTGTTTCCACGCTGTATCTCTAAACTAAACTAAAACTAAACATGCTGATCATATTGTGTATTGAAACTTGCTTAACTACATTTCATTATTTCATTAATAGTTGCTGAGTTTGATTTAGTTCCAATAAAAGTCAATAATAAACTGAAACATCATTTGATAGGCAAGTTTATAACACCTTGATATTTATTCATTGCTCTTCTGGGATTTGGACGGCTGGATCATGCTGACTCACTTTATTAGTATGTTAGTCTTGGAAAGTAAACGGATAAATGTGTGGATATTGAGCAGCAAAATTAAGATGAATTTTAGCTACTATAAAACTAAAAAGCATAGGTTTTCGTTTAAATCACTTGTAAACATCCCTGGTTCATTATTGTGCTAATGCTTGGTAGAAGATTTGATTCAAGATGAATCAACACACCAGACTTTAAACTGCTGTTGTTTGGTGCAGTGTTTCCACGCAATCTTTAAAAGTTATTTGTAGATAGAGACAAACCCTACCTTAGAGAATCCCTTTCTTAAGGTCTGCCTGCTCCATTGTTATATAGCTTAGTTATATCAATTGAAATGCCTGAGATCATGCCTTTTAATGCCTAGATTTGTTCTTTTATGTCTCGTCAGAAGTCATGATGAAGCTCTCGAAGAGCTACTCTGCGCTGCTCAACTCAATGAATGCTGAAATAAGAATTAGATGGTTACAGATTGTAGTCCGAAATAACTATTTACCTGACTTTTACAAAGTACGACGATTCCTGGAAAACCATGTAAGATACCTAATATTTGAAGCAACAGTTGATTTGGGTGAAGGTTAACCTGATCTTAATAAGTAACCAGTTATTAACATTACTGGAGATGCTGTTGACCATTTTTCTATTGCATACTAATGAAAAACATTCAGCTCAATGACAGTAATGTATACAAATTGGTTTAATGTCATTAAACTCCAGGGTGCAATGAAATTCCTTGTTCATATTACGCTGATAGAGTAAACAGTATACATACATAATAATAAATACAACAACAAATACAGCAGTGAGTGCAAAACAGCAGAATGGCGCAGGATTATAAAAACCAAGGAGTGCCAAATAATATTAAAGTAATTAATGGATTCATCAATGAGGAGGAATTAAGAGTACATGGCAGAACTTCAGGGAATGGGGTATGAAAGTGATTTACCAGGTACACAGACCTCCCAACTATCCCGCTTTTGGCGGGATATTCCCGCTTTTTAGGTTCCCTTCCCGCCATTCCGATTTGTACCCTAATTATCCCGCTAAATTGTTCCTCCCGTGGTGAACGCCGGCGCCATGTGTCCCCGGTTTGCCGGCCCGCGCGATCAGCGGCACTTTGCCGGGCAGTAGTGGCCGCGCGTGCGCAGTGGGGGAGGGTTGCCGGGCCCCAGTGGCCGCGCGTGCGCAGTGGGTGAGGGATGCCGGGCCCCAGTGGCCGCGCGTGCGCAGTGGGGGAGGGATGCCGGGCCCCAGTGGCCGCGCGTGCGCAGTGGGGGAGGGATGCCGGGCCCCAGTGGCCGCGCGTGCGCAGTGGGGGAGGGTTGCCGGGCCTGGCGCCATTTCGAGCCACGCCACGCCCGGCCCAGAGCCCGGGCGGCGCCGGCCCGCGCGATCAGCGGCACTTTCTTGCCGGCAGCCGGCCGCTCGCGGCAGCCCCATCACCGGGCCTCCCCCCCACCCCCACCCAGTGCGCAGGCGCAGACCCGCCGGCAACCTTGCCAAGTGCGCATGTGCCGCACCCGCCCGCCGGCAGCCCGCTGATCTGCACCAGTGCGCAGGCGCATAGCCGCCGGCAACAACCCCAAGTGAGAGAAATGAAGGTGAGTCTAGTGCCAAGTTTATCAAAGTTTAACAAAGAATTATAAATGTTTCAGCATACATGTACCTTTTTCACATTTTGGCATTTAAAATACTTCTTCACAATTTAGAATTTGTGACATGGGACCCCGAATAGGGCGCCGCGACATATTATGAATTTTCATTTAAAAATATGAATTTTGAGGGGAAATATTATGAATTTTGACAATCAAATGTTGGGAGGTCTGGGTACATAATCTGTTAGCAGTGGGGAAGAAACTATTCTTAAGTCTGGACAGCTGAATATTCAAACTCCTATATCATCTCCAAGAAAGTAGAAGACGGTAAAGGGTTGCAGGTAGTCTTAATCATACGTCCAGCCTACCTGATGTAACACACTGGATATGGATGGGATGGAAGGAAGTGAATCTGTATTCACCATTCTACAGGTTTAGGCAAATGAGAGCAGAACAGTTGCCATTCTAGGCTGAGATGTTTCCAGTCAGAATACAATCTAACACACATAAGCCAACTGTAGAAGTATGAGAGAATCCTCGCACTCATGCCAAATCTTCTCAGAAAGATCTCCTCTAGTCTAATAAACTGCACCTTCACATATCTCTCTTCCTTTAAATTCTGCAGGGGTCGCAAACAATCTTTTTACATTTTTACAGCACTGAACCAAATATTAAATTCCTGCCAACAAAATAATGTTTTCAAGACATTAGGTTAATTCAATGAACCATTGGTACTAAAATCAAAAAGCCTGGTTTACTTCTATGTATCCTACCTATAATCTTTTTTAGTATTTAATTTTATAACCAAGAAGCCCATTAACTCCTCGCATTGCATCTCTTCTAGACCTCACGAATGTACACAGGTCCTTTGTATGAGGATCTGTGTGCCGGAACAATGAAGGCTATTGCCATGGAGACATTTTACCTGACGCAGAACAGACTGCACGTAAACTTGAGGAGAGCAATCCAACAGATTTTTGCACACAGTGCGAACCCTGCTGCTGTTATGACACTGCTTGAAGATAAACCATCTGATACAACCAACCCCATCTCACTCAGGAATGTGAATGTCTCCGCGTAGCTGATCAACCAATGCTATTGTATAATGGCTGTGACTACATATTTGGGTCCTTGCTTGAGGAAGGAAGGATGAAAAAGTTTCCAAGTTGTGACTTTCTAATTCAGTCCTCTTCACAGGATTTATGTTGGTTACCTTAAGGACCTCTTCCAGGGAACGGAGAAGCCTAAGCCAGCATTCCAAAAGTGCTTCATACAAGATAGAATTTTGTTAAAACACGGGCCGTGTTGTAGAAATTTTGTCACACTTGTATGTTTGATACACATGTAAAATGTAGATTCTAGAATCATATTTTGAGTATCATTTTTGCTAATCCAGGCACTTGGACTCTTTGGTGAGGAGATGCTTGAAACATTTTTTTTTCTCAACTCTAATAGAATAGTTCATGTAGTACAGAACAGTTGGTGCTAATTAAGTAATCAGGAAAGAAGATTCAGCCAAATTGTAAATTTTAATTAAACAATCCAAATAGTATTGGTTGGTGCTGTTGAGCTGGTTGCGCCGTGCCTGCTAATTATACTCCGTTGAATCGAGCAGGAGTTAACAAGAACAAATTTCTGATGAACACATCTGTACAAAGTGTGTGCGGAACAAATAAGTTTGGTTAGTTCACATGGGTTTTACAGTGCAAATTTAATTTTGTTTGTTAGCAACAACATTTTACTCGAGGCAAAGTTTGTAAGTTCATTAGTTAGTGTAAAGTTGTTTCTTCCTTGGTTTCCTAAGGTTTCATCTGTAACAAAGTGAACTTTCAAATTCATTACACATATTTTGAGTAATCTGGCTCACACCAGGATTCAATCAAGACAGAGATGTGAAGCTAATGACTAAAATGTTTCACATCTATGTTTCAAAATGTTTTCCGTTAACCGTTGCATTTTCTCCAAACATAATTTAATGTTTTCTTTTACCTTTACAATGGACAATATGAGTTTATTTCTGTTATCCACCATATTCTTATAGAATATATTTTTTCCAAAAATTATTGCGAAGAATATTTTTGGAATAGTAAATCACTTCTGAATTCTTAGAATTCACTTGTGGTATCTTGAAAATGAAAACTCATGGAATTAGAACATGTTTATTTTAGCCAAATGATTGGCTTTTTTGTTAGTATTACGTAGAAACGTATCATCAGAATGACAGTCTATTTTAAACAGGACTTAAGTTTCAATGAGTCATTTTAGTTTTAATCCACAGGACAAATATTTGTTGTTAATTTGCTCTTTGTATTGTGGACTTAAAGATACTCGCATTGTTCATCCACCTGCTTTTCTTTTTCAATTTCATTGTATTTCTGTTTCAAGTGTAACCATTTAGACAACAAGGTGTGTTGGTAGACAAACGGGAGTATTTGGCTGATGTTCCACGATGGACAGGATGTTAAGGAGCTGGTATGAAACGTATTTGAGTTGATTGTTGATCGTTGCCATCACTGATTGCATATTTAAATTCTCAGATGTAGTTCTGAACTCCAAAAAAGGGACATTGTGCAGCTGGTAATGGCTAATGCCACATTAACTTGGTGTTCTTGACTGTTCTACAGTTTCTGTATTTTCAGTTCCTTATTGCAATGCTACAATTTGGATAGAATGCCTCTGTTTCTCACTTTGATGATATGTGATTTGCTTTGTCATGGGAAGGTTGGAGTCAGCATTTCATTAGACAAGATCCAGTTGATGAAGATGACTATGAGATGTATAACTTATCAACACTATAAGCACACTAACAAAAATATTAATTATCTGATGAATCTTTTGTACTTTTTCCTGTTTTTTGTTTAAATATGTTTCACAAGTGTATGCAAAAAATATTGTTAAGGGGCCAACAACTGTGTAATGGATTTGCACAAAAACTTTGTGACTGTACCTTTCTCAGGAAGTGCAACCAGTGATGCCTTTCTCAACAGTATTCTACTGATTCTATGATCATAAGCTTCTGATCTTTTTAACAGAAGCTTTATTACAAAAATGAAACAAAACACATCCTCAGAAAATATATTGTTAATTTGTTTACAAAAATGTTTTGTAAGTCAGAACTATTTTATTATGTCCCAAATAATACACTTAGTAACACAAATGGTTTAGCTTTGTTCTTTTTATAAATAGCAATGTTTTTCATGGTGTTAAAATGGCTTATGTCACAGATTTTTTCCTGAGACTGAAGAAGCTATTTGCCAAACAGCTTGTGTGGACGATGTTTTCAGACTTATGTTTTTTTTAAAAATAATGATAATTGATTATGGATGCAGAGTGAAATTCCAATCAAGAGCATCTATCCAAAACATCATAAAATGTCATTATCCTCAGTTGCCAGCTGACCGAATGCCATTTCCAGCATCTTCTGTTGTTCCTTCCTATTTCCAGAATTCGGTTTCGACTTGTTTTTGTACAGATGAAAATATTTCTATAAACCAACTAAAAATTTGAAGTGTTCTTATGTCTGCAGATATTTTTAAACAGAATTTTAGACTTTATAGCAAAGGGCTGATGATTATCCAATACATTGCAAGTACTAATATTGTGAAAAATATGAATATGTGCAAAAATAAACAAGGTAACCATGATTTATTGGGCCAGTATTTAAACAATGTGTGAACAGATTGGTCTGATGCCTTTTCTTGTTTTAACAATGTTACCAGGATTGATTCAAATGTTTATATATGTCAGGTAAAGTAGTACAGTGGAGACTGGGAAGTTATCATTCTGACTAGGAAGTAATAAAACTGGGACTGAACATTCGTTGAAACTTGGCAAAAAAAACCTGCAACTAAGTATTTGAAAAGTAATTGTAAGAGAATATGTGAATACTTGATGAGTTCAAATGTATTAGCAAAGCTAAAATATTTTAACAGGACTTTCAGCAGAACTACTTGTGTTGGAAGTGAATGTTCAGTAGAAATGAAACTATACAATGGGCACAAGATCTGAAAAGTGGAGAGCACAAACATGTATGCATTAAATGTATAAATTCTGTATATTGAGCAATTTAAAAAGGTACGAGATTTTATTTTTATTTCTCATGTGATGTGAATAGATATTTCTCCTGTTGATGTCGATAGATATGTACATACAATTTGTGGACTTGGAAAACATTGGATCTTTATTCTCACACTCTTTGTGCCTTAGGCTTGGTCCATTATTGCCACATCAAAAACGACTAAGGCAATATCTCTTTGACATTTCCCTGAAGATCTGACAACGCACTTGTGAATATTCTCTGCACTTCCAGCTTAAAGGCATCTCAGATAAAACAGGGTGACCAAAACTGAACGTAACACTCCGAATGCAAGCATACCGACGTCTTGTGCAGCAGTAACATAACATAACATCCCAACACCTATACTCAGTACCCTGACTGGTGGCACCGGAGACCCAGGTTCAATCCTGACTATGGGTGCTGTCTGTACGGAGTTTGTACGTTCTCGTCACCGGGTGGGTTTTCTCCGAGATCTTCGGTTTCCTCCCACACTCCAAAGACGTACAGGTTTGTAGGTTAATTGGCTTGGTATAAATGTAAAATTGTTCCTAGTGCGTGTAGGATCATATTAATGTGGGGGAATCGCTGGTCAATGCAGACTCGGTGGGCCGAAGGCCAGTTTCCGCGCTGTATCTCTAAACTAAAAAACAAAACTAAATTTAATCGCCGTGTAGTGATAGAATCTATTAATTCTGCACAATTCATTTAAAGAAATGGTCTAAAAATATTCCACACAATTTGTTAATTTAGTTTGGAATGTTTCTGTATCATCTTTTACATTGGTTGTAGTTTTGTTTGTGCTGAATTCATTGCATTCTGATATTTTCTCTAAAATCGATGTTCTGTTATTCAGCAGCTGCAGTTGAATCGGTTGAATACCAGGAAGAGAGAGTATAATGGCCAGCTAATTATTGAGTACCAATTTAATGCTTGTAATCATGCTTTGTCCCTTTTTTCCCATGCTGTACAGACACATATTGAGGACCATCCCTTACTCTTGCATTTTATATGATCTGCTGTTTATACTTCTAAAATGTCCTTTTGTAGTAGCCTCTCAGTGCAACTCACGTTATGCTATTGTGCACAATGTATTCAAGCACCATTTCTGCTTTTTGATGAGATTATTGAAAATCTAAATTAGAAACTCCATAGCCTCCATTGGCACAGAAGAACTATTAAACTCAACATTTTCAAATCCTTTAAATAATCACATTTGATTCTTTACTAGAATCATTTTTAGTTTTAAAAATCATGATCCAATGTTGCAGCTGAGGCACAGTCTGTTCATTTGTAACTTAGTCTGAGTTATCAAACCACTCTGTTCATGGTATTGAAATTATCACCTACAAATTGTCTTTTGTGTAAATACATATAAAACATTGCTTATGTTTTGAAATAATTTTGAAAAATAAACAAGAGATCCTAACAGAGATTTGACGATTTTGGGTAATTTTAATGTGAAGCCTGAGTTACTTTTAAAAACTTGAATATTTGTGAAAAGGAAAGGCAATTGTTAAAGTGCTTTATTGTAACTAACACAAAGACAAAATAATTTTTAAGAAGGAATTGCAGATGCTGGAAAATCAAAGAGAGACAAAAATGCTGGAGGAGCTCAGCGGGTGAGGCAGCATATATGGAGCAAAGGAAATAGGCAACGTTTCGGGTTGAGACCCTTCTTCAGACTGATGTGGGGGTGGGGAGCGGGAAGAAGAAAGGAAGAGGCGGAGGCAGTGGGCTGAGGGAGAGTTGAGAAGGGAAGGAGAAAGCAGGGACTACCTAAAATTAGAGAAGTCAATGTTCATACCGCTGGGGTGTAAACTGCCCAAGCGAAATATGAGGTGCTGCTCCTCCAATTTACGGTGGTCCTCACTCTGGCCATGGAGGAGGCCCAGGCCAGAAAGGTTGGATTCAGAATGGGAGGGGGAGTTCAAGTGCTGAGCCACCCGGAGATCAGGTTGGGTGAAGCGATCACCAAGTGAAATAAAAAAAGATCACCAAGCCTACGCTTGGTCTCACCGATGTAGAGCAACTGACACCTAGAGAAGCGGATGCAATAGACGAGGTTGGAGGAGCTGCAGGTGAACCTCTGTCGCACCTGGAAAGACTGCTTGGGTCCTTGAATGGAGTCAAGGGGGGAGGTAAAGCGACAAGTGTAGCATTTCCTGCGGTTGCGAGAGAAAGTGCCAGGAGAGGGCTGGTTTGGGTGGAAGGGACCAGGGAGTTACGGAGGGAGTGGTCTCTACGGAAAGCAGACAGGGGAGGAGATGGGAAAATGTGGCTGTGGTGGTATCCCGTTGGAGGTGGCGAAAATGTCGGAGGATTATTTGTTGTATGTGATGGCTGGTAGGGTGGAAGGTGAGGACAAGGGGGACTCTGCCCTTGTTATGAGGGGGGATGGGGAGTGAAAGCAGAGTTACGGGGTATAGAAGAGACCCTGGTGAGAGCCTCATCTATAGTTGAAGAGGGGAACCCCTGTTCCCTGAAGAATTAGGAATCTCCAATGCCCTGGTGTGGAACACCTCATCCTGGGTGCAGATGCGGCGTAGACGGAGGAATTTGGAGTAGGGGATGGAGTCCTTATAGTCCAGATAGCCATGGGAGTCAGGTCTCGACCCGAAATGTGGCCTACTTCCTTCGGTCCATAGCTGCTGCCGCACCTGCTGAGTCTATCCAGCATTTTTGTCTACCAAAGACAAAGAATATGTTTTGGTGTTGGAAGGAAATGCAGATGCTGGTTTAAATCAAAGATCAACACAAAATGCTGGAGAGAAGGAATGGGTGACGTTTCGGGTCGAGACCCTTCTGCAGACTAAACAAATAAGTTTTGGTCCTCTTCAAAACTTGAATTTGTACAGAATTGGACTAAGGTTGCTCTCAATCTCTGATCTCAACTATAGGGATTGTAACTGGATTGCATCAATGAAAGGAAGTGGAAGAAATGTTCAGGCAAACAATAGTGTCTTTATTTGCATGCAATACCTTTAATACTACACAAAAGATTACACAAAATCATTATTTGCAAACTTTGTCACTAAGTCAAATCAAGAGATGTGTTAAAGAGGGAACTGCAGATGCGGTACACAAAAGGATGGAGAAACTCAGCGGGTGCAGCAGCATCTAAGGAGCGAAGGAGTTAGGCGACGTTTCGGGTAAAGACCCTTCTTCAGACTGGTTAGGGATCAGGGAAACAAGAAATATAGACGGTGATGTGGAGAGATAAACAATGAATGAAAGATATGCAAAAAAGTATCGATGATAAAGGAAACAGGCCATTGTAAGCTGTTTGCAGTGTGAAAATGAGAAGCCAGTGCGACTTGGGTGGGGGAGAGATAGAGAGAGAGAGGGAATGCCAGGGCCCGAGGGCTGAGGGAGAGGTGGGAAGGGGAGGAGACAGCAAGGGTTAACAGAATTGAGAAAATTCAATGTTCAAGACCAGAGGATGCAGACTCCCCAAGCGGAATATGAGGTGCTGTTCCTCCAACTTGCGGTGTTGTTCACTCTGGCCATGGAGGAGGCCCAGGACCGAGAGGTCGGATACGGAATGGGAGGGGGAGTTGAAGTTCTGAGCCACCGGGAGGTCGGGTTGGTTATTTGCGGACCGAGCGGAGGTGTTCAGCGAAATGATCGCCCAGCCTCCGCTTGGTCTCTCCGATATAGATCATCTGGCATCTGGAGCAGTGGATGCAGTAGATGAGGTTGGAGGAGGTGCAGGTGAAACCTCTGTCGGACCTGGAAGGACTGTTTGGGTCCCTGAAAGGAGTGGAGGGGGGAGGTGAAGGAACAAGTGTAGCATCTCTTGCGGTTGCAAGGGAAAGTGCCCGGAGAAGGGGTAGAGCGGGAGGGAAGGGAAGAATTGACAAGGGAGTTGCGGAGGGAGCGGTCTTTGCGGAAGGCAAACGGGGGGGAGATGGGAAGATATGGCGGTGGAGGGGTCACGTTGGAGGTGGCGAAACTGGCGGAGGACTATGTGTTGTATTTGCCGGCTGGTGGGGTGAAAGGTGAGGACCAGGGGGACTCTGCCCTTGTTGCGAGTGAGGGAATGGGGAAAGAGGGCAGTGTTGCGGGTATGGAGGAGACCCTGGTGCGAGCCTCATCTATAGTGGGGGAGGGGAATCCCCGTTCTCTGTAGAATGAGGCCATTTGTGATGACCTGGTGTGGAACACCTCATCCTGGGAGCAGATGCGGCGTCGGCGGGGAATTGGGAATAGGGGATGGAGTCCTTACAGGAAGCAGGGTGGGAGGAAGAGTAGTCCAGGGAGTGTATCACCTGCCCTGACCGACATCCACTTGGTGGGGCAGGAGGAGAGGAGGAGGAGGGGGGGGGGAGGGGAGGGGGGGAGGGGGAGGGGGAGGGGGGGGAGGCGGGGGGGGGGGCGGGGCGAGGTGAGGGGAGGGGCAGGTCGGGGCGTTGCACGGGCTCTCCAATGGCCCGGGGTGACTGAAGGCGCTTGTCCTCCAGCCGAGGAGATGCGCACCGACCCCGCCGCCGCCGCCTCAGGTAACCAGTTCCGCGCTGAAATCTTGCGCCTTGTTTTTCTTGCTCTGTCTGAACCGACACCGAACGCTGAAATATCTGAAATATCCGAAAGGGACTGTGTGTTGTGATACATGTCGGGCCCCGAATCCTCGGCGCTCGAGTGGACGCGAGCCGGGCAGGTGCTGACACAGGCGGCCTCGACCAACCAGCCGGCGCTGAAGGATTCATGTCCCCAGTGAGACTAGAGCACGGGAACCCCTCACATAGTGCGCCGTCCGGTATGTAATATGTATACAATATGTAAAAATGAGCACAGTTCCAGATATGCCCAGATCACAAACTGCACATTACTGCAAACTATCACTGCACCGAAAACCGAGGCGACTTGTATCATTGACGTGTATCATTGAGGAAAAAAAAGCGTTTCCGCTGAAAAAGGCCATTTCAGGGCGATTCTGTTTACATTACATAATATTCGAGGAAGGATTATTAGTTGGTGCCACCTACCATTGTATTGCACAAAACAATACACGGGTTGAATGAACTGTGATGCTGCACATACAACACAGTAAGGCTTATGAAAGAATAAGCATTGCAAAATGTTTATAATTGCCTTACAGCAGCTTGATAGAATCAGCAAAGCAAATTCTGTACAGTTCTTAAAACGTTACTTTCATTTGTTTTCTTTTGGTGATTATCTGTTTTAACAGTTCATTTTTGATCATTTATTATGTCACTGCAAATGATGACGCAGGCAAAATGGTCTTTAATAGATGCTTAAACAGTGTAATGTTGATAGTTTAATCGGGATGAAGTACTGCTATATGTTGTCTCCAGCATTTGCAGCGCTTCATAGAAACCAAAATTTGAGAAAATAGAAGCAAGAGTAGTTAACTTGAGCCTCCCACCCCCCGCCCCTCAACTCCCCCCTCTCCTCTCCCCCTTCCTCCCTCTCTCCACCCCCCGGCATGCGGCATCACACACACTAACCACTCCCACACACACACTAACTACCCCCCCCCCCGCACACACGCTAACTACCCCCCTTGATATTATATTAATATTAATTTGTTCCTTTTACCCCATAACCGCCCTATGCACTGACGCAGAGCCCCCAACTCGCAGGCGCGTCTAGAGATGGGGGTGGGTTGAGAGTGAGGGAAGAGAGAGAATGTGGAGAGACAGAGACAAAGGGATAGGGGGGAGGAGGAGGGTTGGGGGACGAGGGGAGAGAGAGATGTGAGAGGGGGAGGGGAAGGGGGTTTAGGGGAGGGGGGTGGGGGTGTGGGAGGAAGGGGGGAGAGCGGAGGAGAGAGGGGGAGAGAGCAGGAGAGGAGGGAGAGAGAGAGAGAGAGGAAGGCGGCAGGTCGCAGGGACCCGAGCGATCTGAGGACCAAAGATCCGAAAGCGAGCTATAAACTCTTTGCTGAGGACTGCCAAAAGCAGTGGAGGACCGGCCGATCGTGGCTTCTGCCAGTGTTACAGATGGACAACCTGCGGACACGGACACAGAGAGGAGGTCGTCCCCTTTGATGGGGAGAGGGGAGAGAAGGAGGAAGGAGAGGGGAGGAGGTGAGAAGAGGAGGGGGGGGAGCCGGGCCAGTGAGTGGACTGCGAAAAGCGGAGAGAGACAGAACGGGCGTGACTCTGGAAACCTGCAGCTGAGTGAGCGGGCGTGCGGGGAATGGGAGGGGCGGGGCTTTACAAGCTGCACGGGCAGTGAGGAATAGTTTCTTCAGTGCATGAGCGCCGCTGCCCTCGCGAACTGCAGAACAAAGATCCTATAGCGAGCGGAGCTGTAGGATCTTTGCTGCAGAACTTTCTCGTTCTTTCTGCGCCTTTTGAAGAACGGCAGGGTGGGTGGGCTAACGTACCTCGTGGAAAACTGCGCATGAGCGTTGACAGCAGCTGTATTAATCCAGAGCGACGGGGGGGGGGGGGGCGACCACGAGGAAAGGCATTGTGAGGTCAGCAGCTGGGCAACCTTAACATTTTTTTAAAAATGTCAGTTTGGTGATAAATGTTAGTAAATATCTCGGGAAATAATTGACCAAATTTATAGAGGAGTGGATTTTTGAAACCATAAGGAATATTTCGACCAGAAGATGTAAAAATGTCACTGTTATTGTAACGTTAGCAGCTGGGCAGTGGTCAGATTAAAAAAAAGGGCAGATTGGTGAACAATTTTAATTTAACAAGTTGGGAAAATAATGTACCGAATGTACAGAGGACAAGGAAAATCTCTACTGAAATATGTAAAAATCTCCCCGTTTCGGCATCTGGTTTTAGAGGAGATATGTTTCAAAGGCAAAATGACGCATGCACGTGCACACACACTACGTGCGGTTGCGGGGGGGGGGGGGGCATGCGGTGTCACACACACTAACCACCCCCACACAAACATTAACTTACTCCCCGCACACACGCTAACTACTCCCCTTGATATTGAGGAGGAGGGGGGGGGGAGGGGGACAGGGAGAGAGAGAGGGAGGAGAGGCGGGCTGAGAGGGGGTAAAGTGAGGGGGGGAGTGGAGGGATATGGGGTTTAGAGGAGAGAGGGTGGGGGGTGTGGGAGAGGAAGGGTGGAGAGAGGGAGGAAGGGGGGCAAGAGAGGGAGGGGGGAGAGAGAGAGAGAGAGAGAGAGAGAGGAGGGGGGAAGAGGGAGGGGGGAGAGAGAGAGAGAGAGGGGGGGGGAGAGAGAGAAGTGGGACGGCAGGTCGCGGGGACCCGAGCGAGCCCAGAGCGATCTGAGGACCAAAGATCCGAAAGCGAGCTTTTGACTCTTTGCCGAGGACTGCCAAAAGCAGTGGAGGACCGGCCAATCGTGGTTTCTGCCAGCATTACAGATGGACGGGCCGCGGACACGGACACAGGGAGGAGGTCGTCCCCTGTGATGGATAGAGAGGAGAGGGAGGAGGAGGTGGGGCTTTACAAGCTGCACGGGCAGTGAGGAGAAGCTTCTTCAGCGCGTGAGCGCCGCTGCCCTTGCGAACTGCAGAACAAAGATCCTATAGCACAGCGGAGCTGTAGGATCTTTGCTGCAGAACTTTTGCGTTCTTTCTGCGCCTTTTGAAGTGGGTGGGCTAACGTACCCCGTGGAAAACTGCGCATGTGCGTTGACGGCAGCTGCATTCATCCAGAGCGGCGGGGGGGACGACCATGAGGAAAGGCATTGTGTGGTCAGCAGCTGGGCAACCATAATATTAAAAAAAATGTCAGTTTGGTGATAAATTTTAATAAATATCTTGGGAAATAATTTACCAAATTTATATAGGAGTGGATTTTTGAATCCATAAGGAAAATTTCGACTAGTAGATGTAAAAATGTCACTGTTATTGTAACGTCAGCTGCTGGGCAGCGGTCAGACTTTTTTTTTAAAAGGGCAGATTGGTCAACAATTTTAATTAAAAAGTCGGGAAAATAATGTACCAAATGTACAGAGGACAAGGAAAATCTCTACTGAAATATATAAAAATGTCCCCCGGCATGTGGTGTCACCCACACTAACCATCCCCACACAAACACTAACTAACTCCCTGCACACACGCTATCTACCCCCCTTGATATTAAGGAGGTGGAGAGAGAGAGGGAGAGGGGAGGGAGTGAGAGAGAGAGGTAGGTGGGTGGGTAGGTAGGTAGGTACTCACACTGTACTTGTTGTGTGGCCATGTGTTTGTTAAGCATGATTTTCCTCATGCATTTTTTCCTTTCATAAAATCATGTTGATTTGTTAGCATAACGTTTTTCTATTTTCTTCATGATAATAGACTTCAGCATTTCCCAACTACACTGTACCTGAACATTTTCAGCCAATCATTCTGCCAGATCTGCAGCCACTTGAATACAGATCTTTTGGTCCTGATGGCATCTGTTTCAATATTCTCTTAAAACTAGTCTACCTGTTAAAAGACACAATGTGCTAGAATCTCAATGGGTTCGGCAGCATCTCTGGAGAGCATAGATCCATTCTCCAGAGATGTTGCCTGACCCACTGAGTTACCCCAGTGCTTTGTGTCTTTTGTTTTGTAAACCAACATCTGCAGCTCCTTGTGTCTCCCCTGTAGTCCATCTGTAATCATTGCAGTGTCAGTGCAGAATATTGTTTTAAATTACTTGCCATTTGCTTTTTTGTCTTGTCAAATTATACAGCGGGATATGGATCAATTGCAGATGGAGTTTAATCTGGGCAAGTGTGAGATGTTGCATTTTTAGAGATCAAATTTAAGGGAAAGGTATACCGCAAATGGCAGAACCTTTATGAGCTTGTTGGACAGAGGAATCTTGAATTGCATGTCCATAACTCTGAAAGTAGCAACAGGAATAGATAAGTGGCAAAAAAGCCATATGGTATGCTTGCCTTCATTGGTTGGGCCTTTGGGTATAAGAATCAGGCAGTCATGTTACAGCTGTATAAAATGTTGGTTTGATTACAAATGTAGTATTTCTGGTCACCTCATTACAGTTAGGATGAGAATGATTTGGAGAAGGCGCAGGAAAAGTTCACTGGAATGTTGCCTGGGCTAGCGTATTTGCTATGAGGAGAGATTGGACAAACTTGCATTGCTTTCGCTGACGTATCGAAGGCTGAGGAGAAACCTCATAGGATGTTTATAAAATTATGAGACATAGGGTAAATAGAGTCTATTTTACAGGGTAGAAATGTCAAACACTGCAGCCCATAGCTCCAAGGATAGAGAAGGAAAGTTTAACGGAGATGTGAGAGGCAAGTATTTTTTACACCGAGCGGTAGCCTTCAGGAACGTCCTGCCATGGTGGGTGATGCAAGTGCCTGACATGATACTGACATTTAAAATGCATTTGAACAGGAACATGAGCATTCACAGAATGGAGGGATAAGGAACACATGCAGGCAGATAAGGTTAGTTCAATTTGGCTTCATAGTTGTCACCGATATTGTGGGCTGATGGGTCTGTGTAGATATTGTGATATTATTTTCCGGATCATTTGTCCATAATTGAAACAATTGTATTGTTTCAGCCATTTACCTTATAATGATCTTATTTTATTCTCAGTCTAAAGAAGAAACTGACAGCCAAAATCCCATCCTGCTGCGATTCCTTTGAACATGTGTGAAAACGTCCGTGACAATGATCATTTCAGATATGGAGACTCCAGAGAAATGCCAGTTTGAAGATGCTGACTTCCCTGCCACCAGCACCTCTCTGTTTTCTAGTTATTCCACACCCATTGCCAAATTCTATGGTGAAATTTCATGGTTGCGACCACAGGTGCGAATCTATTTTAAAGGTGCCTCAGGAATGCTTTCAGAGGCTCATGTGGTTGTTGGTGGTTACATTGCATACATATAAATCCTTTTTATATTCTTGAACATCCTATACTGATGTTTGGTATAGTTTATAGAGCAATTGAATGACATCTATGATCTGAATGTTATCTTCCTAGCGAATGGGGAGAAGTTTGAGTACCCAGGTGACTCTTGGGTGTAGAGCAGATATATAATCTAATTACACAATACTATTGGTAGTTCTCATTCAGGCACTTTAGTCCTTGTGGGTAATAGCAGACCCAATAAAATGACACATGATTGATTTAATCTGATTATTCTGTGTTTCATGCATTTTGGGATGAAGAATGAGAAGGGAAGATGGTTAAAATTAAACGGTATTATTTTAACAGGTGGTCAGGTGTTGTGATCTGTGTTTTTACATACACCAAGATTTGAAGGTGGCAGAATACATTGATAAAGTCATTAAAGAAGGTTGCTTCCATACAGATGGAAGCATAGAAAAAAAGGATAGACTATTATTTCAGAAACGTTATAAATCACCTGGCTGTGCAGCATTTTGAGTTTCCCATCACATCAGGGCACTAGATTGCAGAGGTAATGAGGATTCAGAGGTGAATTCGGCAAGAATGAGACAGTTCAACGTGTGATGAGAGAAGCTGCAATAACTGAAATGGTTCAGAGTGATTTAATAATGATGTTCGAATCATGAGAGATTATGTTTTGTGTAAATAAGGTGAAGTTCCTTTTATTGCTTGGAAACATGGTAACAAATTTACAAAAATTGGCAAACTAATCTGATGTGATAAGGAGAAATACTGAATAATGAGATTGGCAGAGAGGCAGACGAAAGCAGATTCAGCAGGAACTCATGGGGAAATATCAGGAGAATGAGAATGAATTAATTAAACACTTGAATTGGCAAAGGTACATTGAGGCTTACAGCTTCTTTCGGGCATGTGAGTAATTTTTTAACATTATTTATTAAAGAATGGTTTTTGCACGTGTATATTTTGAAACATATTTTGAAAAGTAGCCCTTTTGCAACGTGAATTAGCTTAAGCTTAACTCTTGAATCTACATTAGAATTTAAATATGGTGCTGTTCAAATTTTCAAAGAATGCCTGAAAAGGTCATTGTTCTGCATGATTTAAAGTAAGTTCGGGCCTGAGTGCTCTGCTGACTTTGCGTGTTATCTGACTTTTATTTATTTGGAACTTCTAGGAAATTGCCAAATCTCCTCAGTTGTTCTCAGAAAAACTGCAGGATGGACAGATCAAGCAAGGCCTTTTAGGAGATTGCTGGTTCTTATGTGCATGTGAAGCTTTGCATAACAACAGACTGCTGTTGGAAAAGGTACTTCAATTGAGTATTTAGAGCCAATTGTAATATTGAAAGGAATGCAGAACATTTACTTGTAATCATTTTACCTTCTGCTTTGACAGCTGTTTTGGGGCTGGAGGAGAGTCTCCATTTGAGCATTTGCTTTAATTAGGAATTCAAGAATATGCTGATGCTGCTAGCAATATGTTAATTTGACCTGGACCATTTTATTCCAAAATGTTTGAGCACCACAGGTGTGTGAGCACCACAGGTGATAAAGCATGGTTCTTTCAAAGCAACAAAAGAAGTGTGTATGAGGGGGCATAATGCTCCATCACTCTTCCACCAAGTGGTTCAGTGATTGTACTTTTGGCTCAAAACTTGTGGACTCAAATCTCAGTCCAAAAGGTTGATACTTCAAGGTGGAATTGAAGGATGTTGTATTATTGGCGGTGCTGTTTCTCACCGAAGATATTCAGGTTCTAAAAGGAGATGTCATCGGTTTTGAAGATTTAAAGAGATGCTCCCTTTTGTGTTCAAGAAGGAACTGCAGATGCTGGAAAATCGAAGGTAGACAAAAATGCTGGAGAAACTCAGCGGATGCGGCAGCATCTATGGAGCGAAGGAAATGGGCAACGTTTCGGGCCAAAACCCTTCTTCAGACTGATCCTTTTGTGCATTGACCAGAATATATCTGACCGTCTACACCCCACGACAGATTGCCTGGTTACCCCTTGGCTGCGGGGAAAATGGATTGTCATGTTGCCTCGAAAGTGTCAATCTTTCAATAGTGAAAATCAAAAAAACTGCTGATGCTGGAAATCTGAAATTCAATCAGAAAATTGTGAAGATGGCATCTGTGGAAAGAGAAACAGTGTTAACATTTCTTGTGAAAGGCCCTGCAACAAAACTGGGAGAGAAAAAAACACAAGTCTGCTTTAAATTGCCGAGATTGTTGGGAAGGGATGTATGTGACAAATGGAATTTCTCTGTTTGGGCAAGGCCAGGGTTGCCATGGTGATAGGTTGTTGATGAAGTCATCTGGTTGCTAGAATAATGGAAGGAAATGTGGGAGAGAGACGAAGCAAAGAAAGATGTTCAAAACTGTGAAAGGCAGAGCTGCAGGAAAGGTCCAGCTGGTCAGGATGTGCCAATGGAGACGGGAAATCTGAGTCATCATTCCAAATACATGACTTGCAGCAGAACTGGTCTGTCCAGATAGAAACAGAGAAAGCAAGTTACTTTTAAATGATTAAATTTGAGTCCAGAAGGCTCTAATGTCAAGTCAGATGAGGTTATATTGGGCCTTGTTATAACAGGGCAGTAGGCTGCAGACAGAAAGGGCAGAGTGAATGGAGAATTAAAGTGATACATTCTTGGGACGTCCATTTAGCTAGCCCCTATTATAGGTTTACATGTGGCTTGTTTGCCATGTCCAGTTCCCAGACTCAACCATGAGAGGTCATGTAAGGAGTGATAATGGCTCGGGTGTAAGGCTAATATATTGGAATGTACTTCCTAACATTCTTGGGTATACTAGATGATGTTGGTCATCAGATTTCGGGTGGAGTATGACTAGAATTTCGTACATGATTTCAAATTTGCATTCATATTGACTTGCTCCTATGAACTCAGCTTCATATCTCTTGTTAACCTTTCAACTTGATGACTTCATCAACAGCTTCTCACCAGGTCACCCTGGCCTCACTCCGTCAAAAATACTCTTTTGTGCTCTCCATTTCTCACTCAAACCTCTCTGCAACATTAAACTAACAAGGTTCCCCTCTCTCCAAGTTCTGACATTTTTCATTTTCAGAGATGCTGCCTGATCTGTTGAGTGTTTCCTGCACTTTCAGTTATTACACTTTGAAAAAACGTATTTGGCTGCAGAGTAGTTTACGCTGTCCTGTGATCAAATTAAGTGCCACTTCACTTTAATTATCCAGTGGTATGTAGAATTACTCACCCATTCTATCTATTTAGCATCGTTCCTCTGCCTCCTGTAGATACAGATTCCCTTGAATTTAAGAATAATGCAGGCAACAATAACTTCTCGTTCAACTTCATAAAAACCAAGGAGCTAATTGTTGACTCGAGAAAGATGAAGTCAGGACCACGTGCTATTTGTCATCAGTGGATGGAGAGAATAGGCAGTTTCAAGCTCATGGGCGTTGATACCTCGGATGACCTGTACCGAGACCAGCACACAGATGAAATACAGGACAAAGAAGGAGTGCCAATGCCTCTGCCTTCTTTGAAGTTTAAAGAGATTTTTTTGTGTCACCAAAGTTTCTAAACAAACTTCTGCAGATGCACTGTATAAAGTATCCCAACTGGCTGCTTGTTATGGCATTTTCAATGTACAGAATGTAAGAGGCTGCTGCACAGCCCAGTCCATCCTGGGCATAGCCCTCCCCTCCAAAAAAGGCATCTAAATGAGTTGCTGCCTCAGAATGTGGTATCTATCAGCGAGGATGCCCACTATCCAGGCCATGCCTCTTCTTGCTACTACCGACCGGCAAGAGGGCAGAAGCCTGTGCTGAGGTCACACACCACCAGGTTCAGGAACAGTTACTTCCTTACAACTAACAGATTCTTGAAGCAACTTGTGTGACCCTAATAACAACTAAGGTGACCACCTTGGCAACCAAACACTACGTAACACCTCTTCCACCACCGTGGCCTTTTGTAAATTTTGCACTAATGTCTTGCTTTTTACATTGTCTATATTCTTTTACCTGTCTTTCAGAATTTCTATGTAATTTTTGTGTAATATTTTTAATAGATTTTATGCATTGCCTGATTCAGCGCCTGTAATGCCATTGCATGCAAGATTTTCATTGTACCTGCATCTCACTGTATTTCTGCATTTCACAATCTGATTATATTATTAGTTTAAACAATAACCTGATCTGATTATATGATTAGTTGAAACAATAGTTCTAATTTTCGTCTTTTGATCAAGAAACTGATAGTTTTAAGAAATAGCTATTCCTGAACCTGGTGGTGTGGGACAAGGCCTTGTAAGCAGTGAGAAGAGCGCATGGCCCAGATGGTGCGGGTCTTTGATAATAGACGCCACCTACTTGAGGCCTCGCCTTGTGCAAGTGCTTTTGATGGCAGGGATGATTGTACCCATGATGGTTGTACTGATTTTGTGAAGAGTATTATGCCTTTTTATTGCTTATTTTCTAAAAGAAAATTCTGCAGGTATTAACTAGATTGAATTCGGGTTCTCCGCATAAAATATCATGCTTCAGTAGAAAAGCAATTGGAAAACAAAATTATTTGTGAGACTATACTCGCAAAACTACCAAATGTGACCTGAGATGGGATATAGCATTGATGCAATTTTTCTTTTCTAATTTTAAATTTATGATGTACCATTACTTTGCTTATTAAATGTTATTTATGTAGCATGCTTGCTGTTTCAATCATCGTGTAAGCTTGTACAGAGCATGCTGTCTGGTCTGAAATCAGGAGGAAAGTAGCTATTAGATCATTAATTGAAACTATTGAAACCAAAATTGGTTTAATCCTATGAAAATAAATCGTACGGAGTTACTTTGGAAACCTTTCAAATTTGCTGCAAGGCAGTCCAAATTTAATTTAATTACTTAAAGTAATTATCATGGTTCACAAATACGATGTGGCTTATGTTTTACAATTTGGAGATTTCATAATGTCAGTTTGCCAGAAATGGCACATGGTGCTATTTTTGTGGCTCTGTAAAGTGTCCAGAATAGCTGCTGCGTGCAGCTTGGAAACGGATTTTTATGGTTTGATTTGACATGGTCTCCACCCCACTGATATGAAAGGGGTAAAGTAAAACATGGGGAGCATTCCACAATTGTAGATCATTACAGAGAAACTAGTGTTGGGGTGATTTCCCACCTGCATATGCTATCAGCCCGCCTCTTGCCATTAGTTGTAAAACAGATTCAACTTGCATTCTTTTCATTAGGGAACTTAATGGGGCATATCTTCATCTGAGATCCGACAAAATCTGTTGGCAGGAAAGAACTGCAGATGCTGGTTTAAATCGAAGGTAGACACAAAATGCTGGAGTAACTCAGGCAGCATCTCTGGAGAGAAGAAATGTGTGACATTTTGGGTCACCCAATCCTTCTCTCCAGAGATGCTGCCTGTCCCGCTGAGTTACTCCAGCATTTTGTGTTTCCCTGAATGAATTTTCTCTTCAACCGAGTGCTAGTTTGTGCTTCACTGGTCGGTTTATAATGGTGTCTCATGGAGCAAAGTCAACATCTACAAACCTCCCAGCATTCGGGTTGGGAAATGTGCCCTCTGTGCCTGTTCTTTGTTAGGTTGATAATTGAGGATTTGAATAAATTAATATTTTGAAATATTTTTACGTCGCGTTTGTGTGCTTTTCAATCGTTAACTTTTCAAACTATTTAATTTTGACATTCATTGGCTATCAAAACGGGACTCTCCGTGCAGCAGGGCACAGTCACTGATCTGCACTGCAACACATGAATCTGCTGGGAGCTGGGCCTCCCTCGTGTGGAAGACAGTGCCCAGCACCATGCGGGGGCAAACATTTGGTCCAAGGGAAAGCAGGTCATAATATCCGGGTCAGTGGAAGATCAGTCCTATTACCTTATCGGTGGAGCGGTCGACATTAATTAAGAATATATGGGACGTGGGAGACTAATCTCTGACATCCCAGACAAAAGACCTTACCCATCATTTAATAGTGCAATGTTGTTAACATTCTTGACAAAATGCTTTTACCTTCATGTTGTATGTGCTAAATCTTACCTTTTTATACAACCTAGGTGGTACCCCCAGGCCAGGATTCATGGATACAATCAGGATGTTTAAAATGTAGATTTTGGAAATTTGGACAATGGGTTGAAGTTATAATAGACGACCGGTTGCCATGTATCGGACGCAAGCTCTGTTTTTCTCGTTGTCGCTCTGAAGAGGTGTTTTGGCTACCATTATTGGAAAAAGCATATGCCAAGTAAGGAATTTTTAGCAATCCAACTTAATGTTTAACTGTGACATTTTATTGCACACATAGTGCATTGAAGTGGGGTCATATAAAGGAATTCACATTCCCATTTGGATTTTTTTCCAGATATGCAAGCTCTAATGTATTTTCTTTCTTTATATAAATGAGATCTTTTCATAGCTTTTCAAGTTGTTTTTGTTATGCTTCCTAAATAGATTTATGCTTATTTTACTGTATTATTCATCAGAATAAAGAAATATTTTTAAATACTAGGACTGGTTTAATATTCAATGTTAGAATGTATTGGTGAGGGAATTGGAAAAGATACAATGTGCTATGTATAAAGGGATAGGTTAGCCTGAGTCAAGTATAGTCTGACAGGGCCACATAGGATGTGTGGAGAACTGGTTCACTGATTTTGCTCTTCCCTCATCTTAGGGCAAACCCGAGTGTTAAACCAAAGCTAGCACTAATGCATTCTTAGTCTTTCTTTTCTCTGTTTGCACTCTGCTGGGTTATTGTAATTTCTGGCCGTATGTTGCAAATTTTACATCTCTGAATATATTTGTCCTTAATGTCTCAGAACTTCTTGTCTTTTCCACAGACCAGAATATCGTAAATTAGATGTGTCTGGATAAATGAAATGTTCTTTATTCTACCTCCAAGCCTTCTTGATCTGCATTGCTGCTTAATGATCCTTAAGTTTCTCTCATTAAAAAGTGATTATTTTAATATTTATTGCTTGTTTTTCACTCTCTCCTTATATTATCCACTTCTCATTGTTATTAGTCATAGAGTGATACAGTGTGGAAACAGGCCCTTCGGCCAACTTGTCCACACCGGCCAACATGTCCCAGCTATCCTAGTCCCACCTGTCCGCGTTTGGTCCATATCCCTCCAAACATGTCCAATCCATGTACCTGTCTATCTGTTTCTTAAATATTGGGATAGTCCTACACTCAACTACATCCTCTGGCAGCTTGTTCCATACACCCACCACCCTTTGTGTGAAAAGCTACCCCTCAGATTCCTATTAAATCTTTTCCCCTTTACCTTGAACCTATTTCCTCTGGTCCTCTATTCCCCTGCTCTGGGCAATAGATTGAACCTTTCTCTGCCACCTTCTATGTTATAGTTATCTTTGGTCCCCACCAATCGTGCAAGTAAGGCCTAATTATATGTAAGATGAATTTGAGTGAGTGTTTTAATCATCTTTATCTTGCAAATGTCTTAAAAGCCATTAGCAAGACTAATTTCTTAATTTTCAAGTAGAATTAACCAATGTTTCTTCCATTATTAAAATATTTCGTAGCGATATCCATATATGATTAAAGTATTTAGTTGTAATTAAGATGTAAATTAAATTTGAATTGCAACTATTTGGCAATGACATTGACATAGCCACTTATATACTTTCCAAAGACTCCATGGCTGTTATGAAATGCTTTGGGCTGGACAAGTGGCTGAAGCTCTGGTGGACATCACAGGAGGCTTGGCTGATCGATGGACTGTGAAGAATTATAGAAAAAACAATGAGAAGAATGACCATGTTAGCTTCTCTGAAAAATCCAAATTTGAGTTGATGAGGGATTTGAAAGATAAAAGCTTTATAAGCTGTTCCGTTCATGGGTCCAACAAAGGTAAAGTCAATAGTTTTACAAATCAAAGATCACTCCGGTTAGATTGTGATCAGCCAATGAGATGGTTGGCAGATAATGAATTTGTCTTTGTGTATAACATTATTTTATGCTATTTGGCTTCCAGGATTCACTGAACGTGCAGAGTTTCATGCCTTCAGTGTTAGTGACGTGAAGCAAATTAATGGACTCGAAGACAGTTATGTCAATTTACTAAGGATAAGAAACATGTGGGATAGAAGATGTTGGAGTGGCCCCTGGCAGGAAGGGTAATGCAGTAAATATTGTCTTCAAATCAAATGAGGTCAGAGGTGTTTTTGCCTTTCATTTTTTTCATTGTTAGTTCACCCTATTAAAGGCAATAATCACATTATTGATATTAATCAATTTAGAGCTTGAGGTTTTATTTTGTATATCTAGTGGGTGAGCACAATTGAGCTCCATTTAATTTAGTTTAGAGTTGCAGCATGAAACAGAGCCTTCAGACCACCAAATCCACACCGGCCATCTATCACCCATTCACACTGGAGTTCTATGTTATCCCACTTTCTCATCCCTACTCAAGGGGGAGCAATTTACCTACAAACCTGAATGCCTTTGGGATGTAGGAGAAAACCAGAGCACCTAAGGGAAACCCATGCAGTCACATGGGGAATGTTCAAACTCCTCACAGACAGCACCTGAGGTCGGGATCAAACCTGGGTCTCTGAAGCTGTCAGGCAGCAGCTCTACCAACTGCTCCAATGTGTCACCATTGAGAATACTTTTATTCAAGCTTTACTTCATCTCATTACACTCTTGTCCTAACATAACTCTGGGATATATATGCCTTATTGTTTGAAAACAATTTTTACCCCTGTAAAAAAACCTGCTCAAGTAAGATAAACCAAAAATATTTTTTGGTAGATAGACACAAAAAACTGGAGTAACTCAGTAGGACAGGCAGCATCTCTGTATAGAAGGAATGGGCCCATTCTTTCTATCCAGAGATGCTGCCTGTCCCATTGAGTTATTCCAGCATTTTGTGTCTTATCTTCAGTGTAAACCAGCATCTGTAGTTCCTTTCTACTACTAATTTTTGGTAGTTTAATTCTCAACAGTTGATCAGAAAGTATAATTAGAAGAGTTTTTCCATGCAGTTATAATGTTACAGTGGTACAAAATGCATATAAACTACTGTGCATTCAAATTTGGAGGGATTTGTGCTCCAATAATATCAGAGTCACTCACAGGGCAAACCAAGACTCTACCTAATTCATTTCTACCTAACTGTACTTTAATTTTACCTAACAGAGTAGAATCTCTTTACAAATTGGTTGAATCCAGTGCCTTTTCTATTTCACTAACACATTAAATGGATTTTATATACCTGTCAAATTAATTATTTTAATGTCATGACATTGATATCTTTATGGAAAGAAAATATTGAACAATCTATTTTGCCATCAAACATATTAAGAGAATGGCTATTCCAACAAATTCTCACCGGTGCCTTGCGCAGCACGGTTACGCAGGGTACAGCGTCAGAGACCTGGGTTCAATCCTAACTACGGGTGCTGTCTGTACAGTTTGTACCCGTGACCTGCGTGGGTTTTCTCTGAGATTTTCAGTTTTCTCCCACATTCCAGACATATAGGTTAATTGGTTAATTGTGTAGGTTAATTGGCTTGGTATAAATGTAAATTGTCCCTACTGTGCGTAGGATAATGTTAGTGTGTGGGGATCGCTGGTCGGTGCGGACTCAGTGGGCCAAAAGGCCTGTTTCCGCGCTGTGTTTCTAAAACTAAAAATGAGAAAACTGAAACTCAACCATTAAATAACCTGAACTTCTGGTAAATCTGCTGAGCATTTCTTGAGAGTTCTGAAAAACATCTCAGTTGTGATATTGGAGATGATCTTCCTCCTTCAATATTTGACACACCAATAGCATCTGAGCAAAGTTCTCCAAATGGTGTACAATTATGTATGTTTAAAATTAGTCTTTAAGGTTCAATCTGGTTACATCTGAACTATGGCTTAAAATATTTAGCTGTGAGCAATGACACAAATTGAGCTGAAATTGGAAATAAGATTCAGTCAAACGGGCTTATTCGCTCATTTGATATGTAGACCAGTTTCACCATCTATCCTTAACAGGATGCAATGGCTGTAGACTAAAGGAACAGTCTACAGCCTGTGGGACCTGTTTTTCTTTCCATCATATGCTTCTTGTCAGTTTTTAAGCCGTAAAAATATTGCCAAATGCTGGACTGATACAGATATCTCTACGGTAAATAGAATAGCATTACTAATACTTATTCAAATCGTTTGAGTGATTTTTGATGATCATTTCTGCACTGACGAATTATGAATTTTGATGGAGACTATAGGTTTGAGTTATATTTCTAGGTAATCAGTGACATCTTAGAACACGTAATTTATTTCCAATACACAAAGAAGATTTGTTGGGTCGAACCTGTTGAGGTTCACAGTGAGATGGCTTGATTTATTATTTTCCCTCTTTCTTGGTTGAAACCAAATGTTCACCAAATGGTAAAAGCTCTCAGTTAAAGGCAATCCAGGGAAATTACTTGAAAAAAATAATGGCTCTATGCAAATAATTAATGACACTGATCCACTGTAATAGAAAGTAGACAATTCCTCCCTTTACTTTCCACAAAGCAGTGACTTCCTCCTGTTCCCGCCCTCATTAAACGGTTTTGCCTCATTTACCTGGTACACAACCAGAAATTAAATATATTTTCCCCACAGTTATTTATCCAGCCCATACCTATGGAGTATGAAAAGCAAATCTCTTATCAGCTTTCACTAAACAACATGTTACCCATGCCATTGAGCAGAACATAATACTTACTATCCAGACTCATCCTCAATTATTATCCCTCTCCATTACAGATACAAAATGGATATAATCTGAACTAATATTTGACATGTTACTCGTTATGTTAGGTATTTCAACAATAACATTCAAATTGAGTCACATTTCTCACAATTATTCCAATGCTTCCTTTAAACCTCCACTCCACCCATAATCCTTTGATACTGTTTTGCACCAGGTTTTTATGTAAGTCTTTCATTGTAAAATTATCCTGTTTATAATTGGTGCTATTTTGTAATAGAGGTGACGGGTGGAACAAAGTTGATGCAGCTGTGGCTGCACAGTTACTGTCCTTGGCAGAAGAGGGAGAGTTCTGGGTGGAGGAGCAAGAGTTTTTCAGGGAATTTGATGAGGTGACAGTTGGATATCCAATAAATACAGAGGGATACATCCTCAGTCTTTTAACAGGTAGGTTTAAATATATAAATCCTTCACAATTTTGTCACGATCAAATGTTTCAATATTTTTTCTATGCGATATCTTTCAGTCAGAGATTCTGAATTAAATCTGTTGAGCTTATTGCCGGCAATTCATCTATTGTAGGGACAGAAGTTCTGCCAGTGCAGGAGCAGTTTAAGGTTTGTAGAAACCATTTTCAGTTAAACTGTTGTGCAAAACCAGAAACAACTTTCTTCCATGCCAATTCTCTGGAAGTGGCAGATGAGTCCTAATCAGGATCTGCAGACTCTGCCATAGCAGGGGTAGGTGTTGCTTGATGAGGTGGGTCAGGGTGTTGTACAGTATAGGGATTTAGTAGCCTTAAACCTCAATAGTTTGCATAATGTTCTGTTTAATTCCACTCCTATATTTTTAAATGTTGGCTCGATTCCTGTGGTATCTTTGGCTGTAAAAGACAGGGCGGCACATTGGGGCAGCAGTAGAGTTGCTGTTTTACTGCGCCAGAAGCCCGGGATTGATCCTGACTACGGGTGCTCTCTGTGCAGTTTGTACATTCTCCCTGTGACCGTGAGGGTTTTCCCCGGGTGCTCCGGTTTCCTCCCGCACTCCAAAGCCGTGCAGCTTCTGTAATTTGTAAATTGTCCCTTGTGTATACAATAATGCTAGTGTATGGAGTGACCATGGTCGGCGTGGACTCAATGGACCGAAAGGCCTATTTCCATGCTGCATCCCCAAAGTCTAAAGACTGATGCAACATATTTGTTTAACCGCTGTGATGTTTTTATTATTCTCTATTTCTCCAGCTCCATTCTCAAAGGAACTTATGTTCACTGGTTTTTTTTTTACGTATGTAAAGGAGCTCTTAATGTCAGTTTTAATATATCTTACTAATTTTCCTCCTAGTTTTTTTCTCCTTCATTATTTCTTTAGTTTTCCTGTTTTGAATAATTAATGTATCCAAATCTTTAGGATTACGACAGATCCGCCATCGATTTTCCAGCAGCTGGTAGTCCGGCACCTTCTTTAAACCAGATAAAATTATGAGAGCACACTTGAAATCCCCCCTCCCCTCCTTCTTTGGGGAACGGGGTTCCCCTTTTCCATCATACATGAGGCCCTCACTCATGTCACCTCGGTATCCTGCTGCGCCGCTCTGGCTCCCCTCCCCCTAATCACAACAGGGACAGAGAGCCCTGGTCCTTACCTTTCACCCCTTCTGCCATTGTTTACAACACAAAATTCTCCAGCATTTTCACCACCTCCAACGGGATCCCACCACTAGTGGCATTTTCTCCACCCCTTTCCGCCTTCCGCAGAGACTGTTCCCTCAGCAACTCCCTGGTTTACTCATCCCGTCCCACCCAAACCACCCCCTCTCCAAGTACTTCCCCTGCACCCGCAGGAGATGCAGCACTGGTCCCCACACCTCTTCCCTCGACACTGTCCAGGAACCCCAACAGTCCTTTCAGGTTAGGCAAGGGTTCACTTGCTCCTCCTCCAACCACATCCACTATATCTGTTGTTCAAAGTGTGAACTCGTATACATTAGCGAAACCAAACGTTGACTGGGCGATCGTCTCGCTGAAAACCTTCGCTCAGTCCGCCTGGACCTGCCTGATCTCCCAGTTGCCAAACACCTTAATTCCCACACTGACCTTTCTGTCCTAGGCTTCCTCCAGTGTCAGTGAGGCCAAACCCAAATTGGAGGAACAGCATCTCATATTTTGCTTGCGCAGCTTACAACCCAGCGGTATGAGTATTGATTTCTCTAACTTCAAGTAACCCTCTCTCTCTCTCTTTCCTCCCCCACCCAAGTCGTACCAACTTCAAAGTTGTCTTGTTGAGTCTCATTGTCTGTACTCGTTCTCACCCAGCACACAGCTGACAACGATCCGTTTCCTTTATCATCGTTTTTTTTGGCATATCTTTCATTCATTTGTTCTATATCTCTCTACATCACTGTCTATATCTCTCGTCTCCCTTTCCCCTGACTCTCAGGCTGAAAAAGGGTCTCGACCCGAAACGTCACCTAATTTCTCCAGAGATGCAGTCTGACCCGCTGAGTTACTCCAGCATTTTGTGTCTATCTTCGGTTTAAACCAGCATCTGCAGTTCCTTCCTACACACAAACTAATTTGTACATATTTTTGAAGGAGATGCCATAAGATTGGTGGGTGAAATAGTCTTCTTCGGTTTAACAATGATATGAATCATTAAAATATTTAAATGCATATCGTAAAAGCTCAGTCGGATATTTTGGTCTGTACAGCAAGAAGAATAGGTAGTTTGTAGTGAGTGCTACTGTACTTGAGGGAACTCTGTTCCATGTATACAAGTGCTTGTGGTTAAAATTCTATTTTCTTTTGTTTAGGTAAAAGTTTATGCCATACACTGCAAATTTCAGGAGAGTGGGTCAAAGATCAATCCGCCGGCGGTTGCCGCAATAACTCCAGTTTTTGTAGTAATCCTAAATTCTGGCTGCGAATCCTGGATCCAGGTGAAATGGTTATCTCAATTTTGCAAAAAAAACATGATTCAGGCAAGACTTGTCGGGTTCGGGATGCTCCCGTGCATTGGCCTGATAAGCAAAGGACCACCACTGATGGCCTCCAACAGAAACGTTACCGTGCCATAGGACTACATGTGTGGAAGGTACTTGCAGCTCAAATTGTTCATACCAAAAGTAAATAGTCATTTGAAAAGTGTAGATGTAAACCACGTTGTCATTTATTCTTACTTTTTAGGTTGTAATGGTACAGACAAACTGCATTAGTAAAATTATTCAATGCTTTTAAGAGCAAATTTGAATTTTAGTGCAGATATTTTTGTAGAATAACAAAGCATAAATGCCTTTCTTGACCAAGCCTTCAACCCATCATGTCCATGCCAATCATTTTGCCCATCTATATTAATTCCATTTACCCATATTACGACTATATCCTTCTATACTGTGCCTATTTAGAGGCATTTCTAAATGCCATTTAAATGTAGTGATTTCACCACCTTCTCTGGTAGTGTGTTTGTGATTTCAACCATTCATGTGTTAAAAGAACATTTGCGCCTCAAGTTCCCTCTAAAACTCCTTCCATTCAACAGATCCCCTGTTGTTTTTGATACCCCGACTATGGAAAAATATTTTGATTATCTACCCTATCTATGCCTCTCCACACCTTGTATACATCTAACATGTCAACCCTCAACCTTCTGCTCTCCAAAGAAAACAAACGCAGCCCTGTCTTTCCCCATTATTGAAGCCCTTGAATCCAGTTGGCATCTGCCGAATCTCTTCTGCATTCTCCCCAGCGCTCTCCCATCCTTCCTAGTGTGGAGACTAGAACATCACACAATACTTCCAAGTGTGGCTAAACCATTGTTTTGTAAATTTGCAACATAATGTCACATAATGAACATTGACTTCCCTAACTTCAAGTAACCCTTGCTTTCCCTCTCTCTCCATCCCTCTCCTTCCCAGTTCCCCGACCAGTCTTACTGTCTCCCACTACATTTTATCTCTGTTTGCTTTGTTGTTATCTTCTCCCAACTAACATCTATTCTACATTTTCCTTGATCTCCATTCCCTTTGCCCTGTTTTCACACCTTCAATCTTCCTTATCTATCTATCTCCTTCCCCCTGACGTCAGTCTGAAGAAGGGCCATGACAGGGTACAGCAGGCAGTGAAGAAAGCGAATGGCATGTTGGCCTTTATAACAAGAGTAGTTGAGTATAGGAGCAAAGAGGTCCTTTTGCAGTTGTACAGGGCTCTGGTGAGACCACACCTGGAGTATTGTGTGCAGTTTTGGTCCCCTAATTTGAGGAAGGACATTCTTGCAATTGAGGGAGTGTAGCATAGGTTTACACGGTTAATTCCCGGAATAGCGGGACTGAAATATGCTGAGAGAATGGAGCGGCTGGGCTTGTATGCTCTGGAGTTTAGAAGGATGAGAGGGAATCTTATTGAAACATATAAGATTACAAGACTAACTGGGACCCGTTGGGTCCCAGCTTCACACGGGAGGGCTGGTTCCCCAACACAATATTCCACCTCTCCACCAATTCCAAGATTGCTGGCCAGTGTGGGGGGGGGGGGGGGGCTTTTTGGAGTGCTAGCATGGGTGTTGTGGGCCGAAGGGACTGGTTTCCAGAGGGCTAGTATGGACATTGTGGGCCGACTGGATTCTTGGGCTGGCAGCTCAGTCACTCAGGCCTGGCAGCTCAGTAACTCAAGCCTGGCAGGCTGGCAGCTCAGAAACTGCCAGAAATTCTGCCGAAAACAGGTGAGAGACTGTGAGAGAGATGGGGAAAGGGTGAACAATCAATTTTAGACATTTTCATATTTTTTTACAATTGCAAAAGGCACACAGTTGGTTGCAAAAGGCACACAGTTGGTTGCAAAAGGCACACTGTTGGTTGCAAAAGGCACACTGTTGGTTGCAAAAGGCACACTGTTGGTTGCAAAAGGCACACTGTGGTTGCAAAAGGCACACTGCTTGGTTGCAAAAGGCACACTGCTGGTTGCAAAAGGCACACTGTTGGTTGCAAAAGGCACACTGTTGGTTGCAAAAGGCACACTGTTGGTTGCAAAAGGCACACTGTTGGTTGCAAAAGGCACACTGTTGGTTGCAAAAGGCACACTGTTGGTTGCAAAAGGCACACTGTTGGTTGCAAAAGGCACACTGTTGGTTGCAAAAGGCACACATTTCAAAAGGCACACTGTTGGTTGCAAAAGGCACACATTTCAATAGCCACACAGTTGCAAAAGCTACACACACTTCTGGCTTTTATAGCTCCTCGCCCTCCCACCAGACAGGGTGTGGCCTTCATGGCGTGATTGATAGGAGAGAGAATCACAACATTTTTAAAACATTAATAAGTCTTTTATTTTTCATTGATGGGAAAAATCTTCTGGCCCTGGCAGCTGGAGGTGGACTCTGAGTAAGGTGGCCAAAAATCACAGCCGTAAATGGTCGCGTTTTTTCTAAAATCAATATACAGTGCAAACAGGAAGTGGTCAAGATTAGACTTTTCATTATATAGATTAAGGGTTTAGATATGCTAGAGGCAGGAAACATGTTCCCGATGTTGGGGGAGTCCAGAACCAAGGGCCACAGTTTAAGGTAAGCCATTTCGAATGGAGACGAGGAAACACTTTTTCTCACAATTGTGAGCCTGTGGAATTCTCTGCCTCAGAGGGCGGTGGAGGCCGGTTCTCTGGCTACTTTCAAGAGAGAGCTAGATAGGGCTCTTAAAGATTGCGGAGTGAGGGAATATGGGGAGGAACGGGGTACTGTTTGGGGATGATCAGCCATGTTCACATTGAAAGGCGGTGCTGGCTCGAAGGGCACCGATTGTCTATTGACCCAAAATGTCACCCATTCTTTCTCTTTAGAGATGCTGCCTGTCCCGCTGAGTTACTCCAGCATTTTGTGTCTATGGTTTAAACCAGCATCTGCAGTTCCTTAATACACATAATGTCACATTTGTTGTAATCCATACCCTGACTTATGCAAGCATACCATTTGCTTTTTCACCACCCTAGTAACCTGTGTTGCCACTTTCAGGGAACTATGGACTTGTACTCCTCAGTTCTCTGTTTATGGACACTCGTTAGTACACATTTATTGTACATGTCCTTCATTTTCTCAACCTGCATCATCCTGCATATGTCAAGATTAAATTCTATCTATCAGTGCTCTGCCCAATATGGCATTTGCTCTTTATCCCGCTAAAGACTGAGTCTACTTCCCTGTTTAAACATTTCTTGACTGAAAGAGATTAAGTCTAGGCAGAAATTGAGTGTAAACTACATTAATGTCAGGATATTCCGGATTTTTTTGGAAAGGAGAAGAGTTTTGTCGTTCTGTTCCCTGTGTGAAACTTTAGGTGGAGAAAAAGCGATTCAATTTGCAGAAAACTGTTGCCAAGCCACCCACCATTTCAACTGAATGCCATACATATGACAGAGAAGTAAAACTGCACTGTGATCTTACACCTGGCTACTACCTAGTCATCCCCAGTACATTCATGAAAGATGAAGATGGAGAATTTCTACTGCGTGTGTTTTCAACATCTAAAATTTCACTGAGGTAAGAACGGAGAGAATCAGCACAGACATTAACTAATTAGGGTGATATCTTTACTAATTTTCAAACTGTTTGGGTAGCTTTTAAAAGAAGAAAATAATTATCAAATCCAATTTCTCTTCAGAAAAGGGTTGATTTGGTATTATAAAAGATGGACTACAGGCCTATATGTTACAGTCAATTAAGACACATTCTGTCTTTTTGTTCTCCTGAGTTTTTGACAAATTGATGTTGTTATAAACAATCCTTGGATGATTTAATGGAGAAATGTTCGGAAATGCAACATATGGGATGTGAATTCACACCCCGTGTTATTTTGTCCCACTAATAATATTTTGCGTGGGTTGTGAAACAATATCGATGATCATATCAAAAAATGACATTCATAAAATGCTTTCTACCCTTAGTGCAGTGAAAGCATCTCATCCACTGAACAAGTTTGAGCAAAATGCTGAAGGGGAGTGGGAGATAATATATTTCACGGATTCATGGATCAAAGGAAAGAGTGGAGGTGGAAGTAGGAATTTTCCAACTTACAACACGAATCCACATTTGCCGTTCGCAATCCTCTCCAATACCGGCACTAGGAACGTTAGAATAACACTGTGCCAGGAAAACTTTGATGGACAGTTGCTGCCAATAGGATTCCATGTTTTTCAGGTAATATATTTTACATGAGGTTGAAAATCTAACTGGGCTGAGATGAGACCATGGGTTGGTTTAATTTATTGTGTTATTGTCAAGTGTACTGAGGTACAGTGAAAAGCTTTTGTTTGCATGCTATCCAGTCAAAGAAAAGACGAAATATGATTACAATCAAGCCATACAGAATATACAGATAAAGGATAAAGGGTACACCATTTAGTGCAAGGTAAAGTCTGATTACAGATAGGTCTCCAATGAGGTAGGTGGGAGTTCAGGACCACATCAGAATTGGATCATCATTGAAAGCATCATTGATTGAAAGTATTCTTATAACTTTGAAGTGATGTTAATCGAGAAATACTGTCTTTCTTTCTAACAGTAGAAACATAAGAAAGGTAAAAGAAAATTTAAATATTTCTGCAGAACATTTAAATACATTTTCCAAAATTGTTCGAGAAAACCAAAATGTTTATTTTTTAAACAGACAACTTCCATTGGATCATTGAATTTATTATTTTAAAATTTATATTGCTGGCATTTAGATCTGTTTATTAAATTTTATTTCTAATTTATATTTTAATTTATATTTAATTTATATTCTAATTTATATTTACTGCCAGTTTGCTTTATTCATTAAAAATAATTCAGTGATACAATTGTTATAAAACTCAATGCCCCTATTGGCATTCATTTCACTGAACTGCATTTCACTGCACCTTCGAGTGCATGTGACGAATAAAATTGACTTTGACTTTGGCCACTACTTGGTCATAGGAGGTCGTTTAGGGCTGTAAGTGATTACAGGTAGAGGAAGGGGAGGGACCAGTGGTTTAGGGCTGTAAGTGATTACAGGTAGAGGAAGGGGAGGGACCGTGAATGGACTTAAATGTGAAAAGTAAATTAATGTCAGTTCCTCGGGCATCGAGTGTTGGTCAGTGAATACAATAATACTGTCCTGTTCATTGCTTTACCTCCAATTCCAATATCCTTATTCACAGGCCACATCATCAGCATGCTTAAGGGCCTGTCCCACTTTCACGCCCTAATTCACAACCTTTTTTACTCGTGGACATTTTTAATCGTGCTCGAAAAAACGCCCCGACCTACTTGATGCCACGAGTACCTACGACTTGCATCATGGCCTGCTACGACCTACCTACGACCTCCTATGACCTTGTGACGACCTTGCTGCGAGTATGAGTCAAGGGCAAACTTGGCAGAGGTCGTGAAAGTGGGACAGGCCCTTTAGCATTGTACGTTCTGTCACAGCCAGCGAGTTTTCATTAGGAGAGAAAAAAGCACTTCAAAGACTTCCCCAATCTTTGTGGTTTAAAACATGTGTTTCCTAACTGACTCATGGGAATCTTAGCCTAAACATGTTAGTTTGATGGAGAAGCATTTGGGGAGACCCTGAGCTATTTTGAGAACCCTTCTTCTACAAACATGCAATAACCAAATCAACCCACCTGCCGTGTCGCGCTCCACTATTTCTGCTCAGAGTAAAGTTGATAGATCCTACATGGGAATTGTGGTCACTTCACATTCCACAGAATTGGAATGGAAGCAGGCCATCCTCAATCCTGGGGAACTGTATGAAGAAGTCAATCAATAATAATACTAATGCTTCCTTTGATAATGACTTTGTCTCACTTTGCCAAGATATAATGATGGGAGGATGGAAAGAGCAATAAAGAAACCTCCTTTACCTCAATAAAGATGAAAATAATAAATAAACCTTCTAATGTTATCCCACAGTCAAACCCAAATTAAATTAATTATTTAAAACATTCTTCTTTTGGTTCATTTGAATTCAGAAAATACAGCTGTTGACTTGCGCGTGACTCTGTATAGCAACTCTGATCAAGATGCGTTGAATAATTTGCCTAAAATTCCTCCAAGTCTTGTTTTATTTAATTCCTTTAGTATTCTGCACCACTGATTTCCATTACATTGTTGCTTCTCAGGTTGTTACAGTGGGTTAAGAGCCCATTTCCACCTTAGTTACTGAAGTTACTGCTTCAATATTAACTGGTGATGCTGTCTTTCATTTGTGTTGTTTTGTACAGATCGACACCAGGGAAAATATAAATCAAGTATCTTGTCAGCTTGTGGAACCAGTGATGAGTTGCGTGCCTCATCGATACACACAAGAAGTAACCCAACTTTGCAGTCTGACAGAAGGAAATTATGTGATTGTTCCTTCTACATATCTACCTGATAGTGAAGCACAATTCACAGTGACCATAGAGATAAAAATAGACAGGTGAGAATACAAAATGTATTCAATCCATACACTTTCTTATTGACCTGTGATATTGATTTCTTAAATTTTGTTTAAAAATAACACTGTTATATTTCCCTCAACTTGTTAATATCGCTGTCCTTTTCCATTTGCATGAGATATCATTCAATTTGTGGCCAAACACCATGTGCCAATACAAACCATATGCAAATTTAAATGCAGTTTGAATAGTATAATCTGTTACAAAAATACAATCAAGATTTAAGAATAGTCGGATCATTTAGCTTCAACCAATCACCCTGGGAGAAACAAGGATTTTATTTGTTGCATCCATCATAGATTTATACCTATTTTTCCTCAGGAACTATGCTATATTCTTCAAATCTTTCAGTGGGAAGAGATATTAATCTGAGCTGAACCAAATATGTACAGTTAGAGTTAGAGGCAAAGTCCACTAAGTTAATTTCTTCTTGGAGCAGAGGGCGGCACAGTAGAGTTGCTGTTTTACAGCGCCAGAGAGCAAGACTACGGGTGCTGTCTGTGTGGAGTTTGTACGTTCTCCCTGTGGGTTTTCTCCAGCTGCTCCGGCTTCCTTCCACATTCTAAAGATGTGCAAGTTTGTAGGTTAATTGGCTTCTGTAAATTGTCCCTGGTGTAGGATAGAACAAGTGTACGGGTAATTGTTGGTTGTCATGGGCTCGGTGGAATGAAGGGCCTGTTTCCATGCTGTATCTCTAAACTGAAGTAAACCCAAATTTCTACTAAATACAATCGTCAACATTTCAAGATCTTGAGCCTGAATCTTAACTGCCACTCTTTGTATGAATGTTACAAATTTGAGATTTAAAAAATCAAGCCTGTAATTTATCCCATCAGATAAAGCATAAAAATAACTTTAATTTGACACATAATTCACTTTCATATCTTCAGCATTAAAAAAGTTATGGTTATTTTTTACTCGGAAATTAGCATCTAGTTCCCTTTTGCTTTTCCATTGACTTAACACAAAAGCTATGATCGGGGACAGTCAATTGACATAAAACCCCATAACTTTCTTAAAAATTAAAAGAACTGAATGAAATTTTCATGTATTATAGATTGAAGCATTCTGAAACAAATATGACACATCTTACTTGGATGACCTAAAGCATATAAATGGTTAGTTACCTAATTGTAGCTAATTACAAAAATGACCGTTGTGATGGAAATCATAATAAACACCCAGACGTTTGAAAATCACAAAAAAATGTGATATTCTCAAGATCAGAACTTTAATATTATTGTATTATATGCTGTAAGTCCGTAACAGACAGGTAAAGAAATTATAACTTCTAGCAAAAGACCAAGTCTTCATGGAGAAGATCAGTTGCTAGCTGGTACATTGGCATATCATAATCAGTAGCATCATCATACTCCTTACTCTGCAACCAATAAGCAACTCTGTACACCTTGTTTTTCCTCAACTTTTCAATTTTAGCATTGTAAACCACAAGTTTTTGCTCTTCAAACAATGCATGACATGCTTTTCTTCCCACTACTTTCCCATTAAGAATGTCCTGTAGATCATCACATTTGGAGTAGTCCAAATTCGGTTAATCTCTGCGAATGCTGTTTAAATCAGTCTCTTTCAATTTTTTTCGTTTTTTTTTTTTCCTCTCTTTCATGTCCCGAGCACACTCCTTGTCTTTCTGTCGCTTGATGATTTCTGCTCTCAATTCCTTCTGTTTTTTCTTCCGTCTGTTCCTCTGCACTCTCCCCAATTTCATCGCCTTGCAGAGCACCTCCTCCCAACTTTGCTCCTCGAAATTATCAAGGAAGTTGACTGTTCTATTCTTGCAGGCCCGCATCCTACGTGACAAATAACACATGATGGCATTGGGAGATTTCTGTTTCGATGAGCTAAACATCCCCATTGTCTCATCTGCATCAATGTTGTGTGATCTTGCTGATGCAGTCTCCTCCTTCAGTTTCTCAGTTACATCAAGTTCAAAGTAGTTTTGTCAACGTCAAAGAAATCTTCCCTTGCCAATATCAAGTTCTCTGGATTTTCTGCGGCTTCCTTTAGAGCAGCAATCATTCCTTTAATCACTTTGATGCCATCAACATGGTTGATCTGATTCTGGCTTGAAGTGTAGAAGCGCTTCATCCAAGGCCCAGTCAGATATTTGCCAAGTAAGCCTAATATCTGAAGTTTTACTTTTGCTCCAGCCTGGGTGAAGTCATGGAGGATGGCGCTTCCCAACCCCCCACAGGATGTTCCGCTATTCAGCAGGGCAACAAAGTCATCATAATGTTCTATGAGCTTGCCACTAATGGAAAAATATATGTAATCTGTTGCCACGGTACCGTGGGAGGACACCTCGGGGAATGTTTCATCCAAAAATGCGACAAATCCTTTTGGGTCCCCTTTTCCATTCATGTACCGAAGTTTGTTCATCTGCAGTATGACATTTCCTGCTAGACAGTCCTTCCCAAAGACTTTGCCTCTGGATTGTTTGTGCATTTTGAGGGCGGAGCGAACTGATGTTGTGATGTAGTCAAGAGGATGCAAGTGGCAGTAGAGCTCATTCAAAGATTGACCCCACTCACTGCTCACAATCCTAATAGCAGCATGATTAGCTGCACACCCGTCACACAGTGCATTTGAAATGTTGTCTATTATCGTTTGTCTGGTGTCTTGGAAATCTGCTTCCTCATTGAAATAAGTGTAAGTTTTACACAAACTGTCAACAGTATCGCAGATATATTGTGCATTGTCCTCAGCAGTCCCACCAGCCAATAAGCCCCAATATCGGCGGGCAAGACACGGCTGATATCGGGGCCTAAATACCATATTTCACATCTACAGATTAAAATGAAATCACACCAAAACACAAGATAAGATGTTAAATAAACGACATACCTTATGTTTTGTCCTGCACTTACGATCCGTGATGTTGAAGGCGTCAGAAGTCTTGTTTAACTTTAATCCAGCGATGCAATCGACCAGCAACTTAAAAAAAAACGGGAACAGGATCGCAGAACGAATTTTCTTCATCAGCTTGTAGTCCGAGCAAATCCCCCTCCAACAACCAATACAGATCTGCATTTTAATCCCGCCGCCCCCCCCCCCCCCCCCCGCCCACAACCTCCGGAATCGCACGCACAGGCAGTGGGCAGATCTGGAGCACCACTGATGGTAGGATTTTGTAACAACACTATTGGGAATGGTTCAGTTTGGTTACCTATTTTCTATCGAGTCACTGGAGTGTCACACCCTAGGCGCTCCATTACTACAAATTGGGTTGATTTGTACTTACTAAATTTTTGTTCTGATAATCAGTATTATTTTAGGTTATATAATAAGTAATAGATTATTTGATGTTAAATAATATGTTTATTATGGATTTAGGAAGCCATTCCAATGTCAGGAGAACCTAGGACAAAAAATCAAAGAGGTATGATGGATTTTTTATTCTCTTGAGACATGCACTAGTATATCAAGCAAAACAAAATGGAACACTACATTATTCGGTAATTAACTGTATTCTGGAAAGTACGAGATATAATTAATTTTATTTCTGCTTTTGACTATCTCACTGAACAAACCACTTATTTACCTTCTGACAGGGAAAGACATTTCAGCAAATATTATTCTCAATCAGCTCATTTTGACCTACATAATGCAGCAAAACTGATAATCTGGCATCCGGTTATTTAAGAAATCCTGATGTTTCGCTAAATTAGTGCATAGTGCGTGTAATGTGTGCAGCCACAGTTGTCCATGGTGTTAGAGGTTTACAACACACCATCGACCATGAAGGGCCTGTCCCACTGTACGAGGTAATTCAAGAGTTCTCCCGAGTTTCCCCCGATTCGAACTCGGAGAATTACGGTAATAGCCTCTCGTAGGTACTCGGGGCTCTCGTGGACATTTTGCAACATGTTGAAAAATCTTCACAAACTTACCGCGTTTCCCTAGTACTTGCCGTTAGCGTTACGAGCCGCTAAGAGACGTACCGAGCTCCGACGTACATCCTATGTACATTCTACGTACTTACCACGAGTTTGATTTTTTTTTTAACTCGGGAGAGCTCTTGAATTACCTCGTGCAGTGGGACAGGCCCTTAATGCTGGAGCTGGGTCCACAATGTTGGCAGGTTTCTTGCTTTCAAACCTCAACAGGTTCACTGGAACATTTATTCTAGTATTGTGTAACATATTGTTATTAAAAATGATGTAAAAGTGTCCGTGGGTATTAATAGAGGTTACCTCCAAGAATCCTCAGGGTGCCAGATTATCTGAGGTGTATCTTGTACTTTAGCGCCAATATTTCCGTACCTTTTTAAAAGTGTTCCACTTCAAGTGCTCATTTTACTTGATCCTGTTACTTCATCTGGGGTCAAGGTGGAAGGTGGAATAATATAAATATTAAAATAATATATATCATTATAAATATTTCTGGTTGGCAACATTAGGCATTCCCTGTGCACTTGATAGTGTGCCGATGTTAGACGATTGCTCAGGGTTAAGCTCGTTATCATTATCATATTTTAAAGTCTGTTTATAATTGACAGCATTTTGCAAATTTCAAAGATGACCAAACCTGCACCAAAATATGCTCCCTGATATCCGCCCTGCATTCCTCCAAGGATAAGGGCACCTGTTTCATTCTGGCGTTAAGAGTACTGGCTGTTCAGGAGATTTAATCAATTCTATTGACAGAAGCTTAACGATTACCCCTATATTCTTGTGGCATTCAAGCCTGTTTTAAGATTGAACAAACATTCTACCTGCCTCAGGCCCTTGTGGGACATGACATTGCAGCTCTTTTAGATAAATATAAAATGTTCCTGAACCTTGTCCAATTACTTTTCAGCCCCATCAATGGTGCTATTCCCATTTTATGGCGAAGGCTGCCCCCTACCATACCACAATACCACCCAAGGGAACCTAGGTCCTTATTTTTCTACCTTGCCTACCTTTTACTCTTTCATTCAAAATGTGATTTTATTATTCTAAGTTGATATCCAGGACCCAATTTTATATCCACCAAAAGAAACCCATTTGTGAAAATAAATCCCAGATTTAATTTGGTTGAGCCAACTGAGGAAAAATAAGTGTAAAGGAGAATTTGTTCACACTATAGATATGACCAGGAGATTGTGTAGCACGATTTGTTTTCATAGCACTCAGCAAAAAAAACATGCTCCCATATCGTAGCTCTTCACTAGCACAGCAATATTTTAAAAAAAATTATTAGGCCTCAAACCTGTGGTTCTTATTTATATTCACAGTTACTTCCCTTTTGCAGTTGTCATATGATAAATATAAGCACCAAATTCACTGATAAATACAAGTTCAGAAATTTTGGTAGAATTAGGCCATCGTGTCTACTCCACCATTCAATCATGGCTGATCTCTGCCTCCTAATCCCATTTTCCTGCCTTCTCCCCATAAATCTTGACACCTGTTCTTATCAAGAATTTGTCTATCTCTGTCTTAAAAATATCTACTGCCGGCCTCCACGGCCCTCTGTGACAATGAGTTCCACAGATTAACTAGCCACTGGCTAAAGACGTTCCTCCTCACCATCCTAAATGAGCGCCCTTTAATTCTGAGGCTAAAACCTCCAGTCCTAGACTCTACAGAAACATAGAAAATAGCTGGAGGAGTAGGCCATTTGGCCCTTTGAGCCAGCACCGCCATTCAATATGATCATGGCTGATCATCCAAAATCAGTACCCCGTTCCTACTTTTTCCCCCATATAGAGTCATAGACTCTGCATCTACCCAATCTATTCCTCTCATGATTTTATACACTTGATTCCTTCAGCACCTAAGAGCTAAATCTAACTCTCTCTTGAAAACATCCTGTGAATTGGCCTCCACTGCCTTCTGTGGCAGAGAATTCCACACATGTTTATCCTCATATGTTTATTCCACAAAGGTTTATCCTCATCTCAGTCCTCAATGGCCTACCCATTACTCTTAAACTGCGACCCCTGGTTCTGGACTCCCCCAACATCGGGGAAAAAATTCCTGCATCTAGCCTGTCCAGTCCTTTAAGAATTATATATGTTTCTATAAGATCCCCTCACATCCTTCCAAATTACTGTGAATACAAGCACATTCGACCCATTCTTTCATCAAATGTTTGTCCCGCCATCCTGAGAATTAACCTGGTGAACCTATGCTACACTCCCTCAATAGCAATAATGTCCTTCCTCAAATTAGGAGATCAGAACCACACAGAATACTCCAGGTGCAGTCTCACCAAGGCCCTGCACAACTGCAGTAGGACCTCCTTGCTCCTAAACTCAAATCCTCTCGCAATGAAGGCCAACATGCCATTAGCTTTCTTCACTGCCTGCTGTACCTGCATGCTTACTTTCAGTGACTGATGTACAAGCGCACCCAGGTCTTGTTGCACCTCCCCTTTTCCTAATCTGACACCATTTAGATAATAATCTGCCTTCCTGTTCTTGCCACCAAAGTGGATAACTTCACATTTATCTACATTATACTGCATTTGCCATGCATCTGCTCACTCACCCAATCTATCCAAATCACCTTGTAGCCTCATAGCATCCACCTCGCAGCTCACACTGCCACCCAGCTTTGTGTCATCCGCAAACGTGGAGATGTTATATTTAATTCCCTCGTCTAAATCAGTAATATATATTGTAAATAACTGTGGTCCCAGCAGTGAGCCTTGCGGCAACCCACTAGTCACTGCTATACGCCTTTCATTATTCTGTAAGTTTCAATTAGATCCCCCCTCAACCTAAACTTCAGCGAGTAGAGGCCCGGTGCTGTCAAACGCTCATCATATGCCAACCCACTAATTCCTGGAATCATTCTTGTAAACCTCTTCTGGACCCTCTCCAGAGCCAGCACATGCATCCTCGGATATGGGGCCCAAATGTGCTTACAGTACTCCAAATTCAGCCTGACTAACACTTTATAGAGTCTCAGCATTACATGTCTGTTTTTGTATTCCGGTCCTCTTGATATAAATGCTAGCATTGAATTTGCCTTCCTTACTACCGATTCGACTCGCAAATTAACTTTTTGAGAGTCCTGCAACAGCACTCCGAAGTCCCTCTGCACCTCCGATTTCTGGATTCTCTCTCCATTTAGAAAATAATCTATGCCTTTATTCTTATTACCAAAATGTATGACTCTGCACTTTGCTATACTGAATTTCATCTGCCACTTCTCTGCCCACTCTCCAACTATGTCCAAAGTCCTTCTGCAGAATCCTTGCTTCCTCTTCACTGCCTGCCCCTCCACCCATCTTAGCATCATCTGCAAACTTGGCCACAAAGCCTTCAATCTCCTTATCCAAATCATTAATATATAACGTGAAGAGATGCGGCCCCATCACTGACCCTTATGGAACTCCACTAGTCACAGGCAGCCAACCTGAAAAAGCCCCTTTTATTGCAACACCCTGCCTTATGCCATCCACCCACACACTATCCATGCTAGTATCGTCCCTTTAATACCATGGACTCTCATCGTCCCTAGCAGCTTGACGTGCAGCACCTTATCGAAGACCTTCTGAAAATCAGGTAAACAACATCTACAGCCTCCCATTTGTCAGTCCTGCAATTAACATCCTCAAAGAACTCCAGCAGATTCGTTAGGCAAGATCTTCCCTTCACAAAACTTATGACGAAATACCATGGGGATGTAACTGCAAGTGTAACTTGTAACTTCATTGTAACTTCAAGAACAAGATGCAAATTCAGTGGGTAGCTGTGCATTTTCTTGCTTGTGTCTTTTTACTTTGATAAACTGTTGGTCATAATCCTTCTCTTTTAAAGTTATTAGTCTGTCATATCTTTTTCACTTCAATTTTCACTTTTTCACTTTGAAAAGACTTAAACCAGCAAAATATGTTCAAAGTATTAATGCTTTTGGCTATATGTAGAACTGTAAACTTGTGGGAAAAGTTCATAAAAGGAAAGTCTATGTATCACCCTTTTAAAATATGTGATTACAATGACCCCAAAGTGACATGTTTTACTGGCATTATATAAATATAATTTTTCTAAATGTACTAACAGTACCTTATTTTCTCCAGAAGAGTGCACTGTAGCCCAAGATATGTTGCTATGGCATGGCCAGGTGGCTGAAAGCACAGCAGTATTTCTGTTCTGATATTGGTCATTTGTTGTACTTTTAATGTGAATTCAGTGCTGTATTTTAATTGCATTAATTAATCTGTATAATGTGGACATTGGAGAGGATTTAGACAAGGATTATCTTATGAGTCATGCTGAACACTGCCGGCAGGTTAAGAAGGAAGAGGAGTGATCGTTAACCACAGATATATAAAAAAATATTTTAGGTGCTGGGACAAAGCAGAAAACTTGATGAAGTTGTGGAGGCAATCAAGGACTTCCGGGAGGAGAGTATTTGGTCGTTTGAACGGATGGAGAGTTGAAGAATGGGGTATAACCCGGGGGAATGTCACACAAGCCTCTGGTTGCACTGTAGTATGCAGACAATGCTTGTATTTTTGTTTGGTTGGAGGCTAAGTGCCAGGTCCATGTCATCTAGTTCACTAAAGCATATGAGAGAATGGGCATTGCACTCAACATCTGAAGGACAAAGGTCGTCGGCCAACCTCCGTCCACTGCAACACAAAGCCCTCCAGCAATGAATGTTCACAGTGGGATGCTAAACATGGACCATTTCCTGTATCTTAGCAACCACTTCTCAGAAAGCAATTATGATGGAATTCTTCATTGCCATTTGTGCACAAGCACACCTTTTAATCTGCTGAGGGGAGGGATATCTGAAGAGAAAGACCTCAAACCCAACACACATCTCCTGATCTACCAGGCAGTGGTGATCTGCCCTTCTCTTATGCCCCTGAGACTTGAAGTACCTCCCACCATCAATGTCATCTCCCAGGCACCAGCACTGACGTCCCAGTTACACTTGGCCAGGTACATTGCATGAGCTTCATTTGTATGTGTGACATTAAGTTCCAAAACAGAGACTCTTTTCCAAGCTCTGCCACAGGAAGATGGAGGGAAGGAATCAAGGATATACTCAAAGCTTCCTTGATGAAATGCAACATCCCCACCTACTCCAAAAAATCACTGACCAAAGAATCCAAAGGATGGCCACACAAAGTGGAGATGGAACATTTGGCACAGCATTGAGAAATCCAACATCATGCAAAAGGAGCACACAAAAACATTATATAATGCAGTGGAAGAATGGCACCAACCTCCAAACCATGTACCTACCCACTCTTGTCAGTCTCCTTCTGGTCCATCTCGAATTATCTGCAGTGCCATGTTAGGAGTATAAATCACATTTGAACCCACAAAACCAAACTAGAAGCAAATCACCATCGACGGTGAGGAACTGTCCATGAAGAAGGATGTGTTAACATTTCTTGGTCAAGAAGGCTTTCAGCACATTGGCCTTCATCAGTCAGAGTATTGAGTATAAAAGGTAGACACAAAATGCTGGATTAACTCAGCAGGACAGGCAGCATCTCTGGAGAGAAGGAATGGGTGACGTTTCGGGTTGATACCCTTCTTCAGACTGATGTCAGGGGAGTGGGCTGGACAGAGATAGAATGTAGTCGGAGACAGTAAGACTGGTGGGCGAACTGGGGAGGGGGAGGGGATGGAGAGAGAGGGAAAGCAAGGGCTATCTGAAGTAACCATAAGGTTGGAGGCTTTGGAGGGCAGAGAGCGGGAGTAATGAAATCAGATATGGTGTGTGATATTAAGATCTGGTGCTTGTCTGAGGGATTATGGTCCAAGGATAAGTAGGAGGTGGTGTCTGAGAATTGTATAGAACTTGAATATAGAAGTTGGGATGTAATGTTATAGCTGCACAAGACTGATGAGGCTACAGTTGGAGTATTGTGTTCAGTTTTGGTCACCGTGCTGTAGGATAGATATTAAGCTGGAAAGAGTGCTGAAAAGATTTACAAGGATATTGCCAGGACTTGAGGGTCTGAGCTATAGGGAGAGGTTGAGCTGGCTAGGACTGTTCTTTGGGGCGCAGGAGGATGAAAGGTGATCTTATAGAGGTGTATATGATCATGAGGGGAATAGATGGGGTAGATGTACAGAGTATTTTCCTCTGAGTTAAGGAATCAAGAACCAATGGACAAAGATTTAAGATGAGAGGGAAAAGATTAAATAGGAATCTGAGGGGCAACATTTTCATACAGAGGATGGGGGATATATCCAGTGAGCTGCCAGAGGAGGTACAGGTTATTGAGGCAGAACCCATAACAACATTTAAAAGACTCCTTCGCTCATTAGATGCTGCTGCACCCGCTGAGTTTCTCCAGCTTTTTGTGTACCCTCGATTCTCCAGCATCTGCAGTTCCTTCTTTAACATTTAAAAGACATTTGGACAGGTACAGGAGTGGGAAAGGTTTAGAGGGATATGGGCCAAATGCAGGCAGATGGGACTAGTGCAAATAGGACACTTTGGTTGACGGGCAAGCTGGGCTGAAAGGCCTGTTTCCATGCTGTACGACTCGATGACTCTATATTTGTTTGTCTCTCACTATGCCATCTTGCAACATATTAGCCATAAAGAACTGCCACCGTTATATAGCATCTTTTACACAACTGCAACAAAGTTCAGTAAACAAAATAAATGATGCCAAGCAATATTAAGATACAGCAAGGATTATCACAAAAGTCTTAACGAGACAGTTTTAAGAAGCAAATTAAAGGAGTACAGAGGATATGTTAGAGAGGACTAGAAAAGTGTAGATATTTGGAGTGTTCTAGAACTAAATAAGATGACATACTTAGGATGCAGCGTTGATGGATTCAAACAGTCGAGAAATTTAAAATCAAGGATTTAGGATCAAAACCTTTGATCCTAAATCAGCTTTGCTCTTTTGTAATTCCGTTTTCACTAGAGATTCATTTCATGAACGCAAAATAGTTCAACATAAAACTGAAAAGCAGAAGAGCTATTGTTGGTAGTAACACTGCTTATTCATTCAAAAAAAACAAGTCTAAATCTGAAGATGGATCTCGACCCGAAACGTCCCCCATTCCTTCTCTCCAGAGATGTTGCTGTCCCGCTGAATTACTCCAGCATTTTGTGTCTACAATACAGGTTTGAATTACTGTTTTGGGAGGACATGTGGAGTTAGTAGAGAGAAATGGTTTTGAAATAAAAAAATAAATTGATATATTGAACCTACACATATTTCCAGAATATGTTCAAGAAAAAAGAGTGTGTGTTGAAAGAGAATTATACATTTATGCGTTGAAAGATAATTATATATATATATATATATATATATATATATATTTTTATTTTTTTTTTTTTTTTTTTTTGGGTGCTTTAAAGGGACTCAATAAATTGTAGCAAAGCAAGAAATCACTTTTGACATTTAAGACACTTTCTGTAAGATGTTTTTTGGTAGTTTTTATGTGTGTTTTGCAATGCCAATGTACATTTTCATTGATTTTTCCTATTTGGTTATTCATGAACATTCAGTGTTTGAATGAAGTGCCACTAATTTTTGGTAGGTTAATTTTACCATTTGACCAAAGGTTAGATTTTGCTACTTCCATACCTGTATGAAGATTTTTCTGCAGTGGAGAGATTTTGATATTTATTTACAAGAGTACTAATAAATAACTTTCTCTTTTATTTCTATGAGGTCTCCTATACCTCAGTGATGCAGAGGTAGGATACAGATTCCAAATCCCACAAGCGCCAGTCTGAAAACAACAACAAAAAATCAGAAGAGTCATTCTGGAGACATTCACACTGTACAATTTTCACATCACAATGCCCAGCCCCCTTTGCATTAATAAAATGTGACAGGACTCGTCATTGTAAATAAGCAATTCTGCTTTAAGCAAGCTGGCAATGTGCTTGTTGCGCAGAAGTAAGAACAAAAGCTGCCCCAGAAGTGGACGCTACTTCAAAGAGTTAGTAGCTCTGCACGCAGCAATGGACAAAGAGCCGATCAGTCTCCTGCTGCTTTCATGTTATTGAAGGTAAATGAGAATGACATTTAAATTCAGTTTGTACTTTCAGCACACACCGTATTACACAGTTCACTGGGTTTTAAAGCTGCTGTGTTGTGACCTCTGGGCTGGATTTTTCCATCATTTTAGCAAAACTGGATTTTAGGCTGTTGTTCATTGATGCCATTGTTTTTCTTCTCCCAATTTGTTTGACATTGGATTGCATTAAGGTAGAATATGAACAAAAAAGGTACAGTGCCTTTTAGTGCATGAATAGCATTGCATTTTTTTCAGTATGAGCAAATTCTGTGTGGTTGGGGACCAATCAATAACAAAATATTTAGTATTTGGTTTTTAAGTCATTGTGATATTATTTGGGTTTGTTCCATTGAGCATTGAACAAATGACCTCGGCACTACATTACATGTATGAATAATGTATCATCGCTATCTGTGCAGACTGAATACTGACAGACATTGTTTACCTGGTGTAACTCTAACAATTAAATTGCAGTGGAATACATTAGGTACAATAAATATATTCCCAGTGTAGGTATAGATATTCTGCATTGTAAAAGTGCCAAAAATTGATCAATTCTTGATCCAGTTTTAAGTGAAATTTTCAGTAAGCTGATCAGAGCAAGTTCTTCTGTATAAGTATTAACTCTTGTCTTTCAAGTTTTATCAGCCTAAAACTCGTTAACCATTAAAATACATGCGAGGAAAATCCATGTTGGCAAGCATGGAAGGACAAAACTCTTTCCTTTATATTTTCTAAATCATCTTAACAGTTAATTCCACTGATTCTAAAATATTTTAGAAACTAAAATCACAAAATGATTTATCTCATTTATGTGAACTAAAAGTAGTTAGTGAAAAATAAACCTTTCAGAAGGGTACTGACCCGAAACATTAACTATCCATGTTCTTCAGAGATGGTACCTGAGCTGCTGAGTTACTCCAGCACTTTGTCTTTTTTTGTAAACCAGCATCCGCAGTTCCCTGTATCAAGCACAATTTTATTTCCTTTTTTGAAAGCGATGTAAAATTATATAGCCTGATTCGAGGAATTAAGCCATCCAAATAATTGCTAACAAGTAAAATTCTTCTTTGTTTTTAATTACTTGTCTTTCCTTTCAGGTTATGCCATGAAGTAGTATAATTAACAACTGAATATTTATAATCTTAGTATTTTTAGAGGTAATGAAGCACAACTGTGCAAAAATTGATCTAATTTTACAGCATGCTGATGAAGCTTGATCAAGAATTGTTGCAATGGATAAGTTGCATCTCAGATTGTCATCTTATGTTAATTTATATTTATTAAACTATCAAACTGTTGAAATTAATCTGAATAAATCTGTAAACAATAACCTAAAATTCTTGGATTCTTGTCATAGCATTTGACTATGAGCAGAAAAGGGCAGCACAGTGGAGCAGGGGTAGAGTCACTGTCGGAGTGCCAGTAACCCAGGTTTAAACCTGACCATCGGTTCATCTGCACGGAGTTTGTACATTCTCCCTGTGACCGCGTGTGTAAATAGCGTTAGTGTACTGGGTGATTGCTGGTCGGTGAAGACTCGTTGGGCCGTGGGGCCTGTATCTGTACTGTATCTCTACAGTATCTCTAAAGCCAGAAAACCATGCATCAGTGGAGGAATAAGTTCAGAATTTACAAAGAAGAATTTACTGAATGTTCAGAAATAAATTACGATAAAACTATAAGAATTTGAAATGTATCCTTAATCTGCAAAATGGCTACTGTCTCCAGGAAGTTGCTTTAGAGTAGATAAATATGTGAATCCAAAAAATGGTTATAATCACTTTTTCTCCATAAAATCATTGCTTACAGTTTATGGTCAGATGTGGTTAATTTAATAATTAGATGTAATCTTTTATTTATATGCTTTTCTTGTAATATAAGGTCATAAGGAATAGGAGCAGAATTAGGCCATTTGGCCCATCAAGTCTACACCATTCAACCATGGCTGATCTATCTCTCCCTCCTAACACCATTCTCTTGCCTTCGCCCCATAACCTCTGCCACCTGTACTAATCAAGAATCTATCTATCTATGCCTTAAAAATATCCACTGACTTTGCCTCCACAGCCTTCTGTGGCAAAGAATTCCACAGATTCACCACCCTCTGACTAGAGACATTTCTCCTCATCTCCTTCCTAAACGAACGTCCTTTAATTCTGAAGCTATGACCTCTAGTCCTAGACTCTCACACTACTCTCACAAAACCTCTCCACATCCACTGTATCCAAACCTTTTACTATTCTGTATATTTCAATGAGGTCCCCCTTCGTTCTTCTAAACTCCAGCGAGTACAAGCCCAGTGCCGACAAATGCTCATCATAGGTTAGCCTACTCATTCCTGGGATCATTCATGTAAACCTCCTCTGGACCCTTCCTCAGATATGTGCCAAAAATTGCTCACAATAATACAAATGCGGCCATACCAGCACCTTATGGTGCCTCAACATTACATCCCTGTTTTTGCATACAAGTCCTCTTGAAATAAATGCTAGCATTGAGTTTACTTTCTTTACTACTGATTCGACTTGCAGATTAACTGTTTGAGAATCCTGCATCAGCACTCCCAAGTCCCTTTGCACCTCCGATTTCTGGATTCTCACCCCATTTAGAAAATAATCTACGCTTGTATGTTACACCTTAAGGTATAACTGAGTTTCCAAATGACATGTTCAGGCATTATTACCATTGTACATCTTCTGGGGCTAAAAATATAAATGTATGATTGCCATTCCTTTGGGAATTTCTTTTCCAAATTAAGTAGTTTTAACAAAGATTAATTTGTATTATTAATGTTTAATATTTATTTTGCCTTAATTTTATGTGGATGTGTCAATCATTCTTTTCATGTTTGTAAAATGTTAAAGTTAAATAAAATCAACTCTTTTTACTTTATTTTGCTGTAAGTGAATTTTTCAACCTAGTTATTCAGCCAGCTTGTTGAGATTGGACAGAACTGGTTGATTTATCTGCTGATGGAGATATGAGATTCTTGAGAAAAAATGAAAGTGTGCGAGGAATTTAGCAGGTCATGGAGCCTCTGTGGAGGGAAATGGACACTTCAGGTCAGGAGATGCAAGAAACTGCAAATGCTAGAATCTTGTACAAAAAGCAAAGTGCTGGACGAATTCTGGAAGCTTTCTCCCCCTTTCCCTTTCCCCACCTCCCCTCCCCCACACCACCATCATCAGTCTGAAGAAGGGCTCCAGTACCAAATGTCCTCTATCCATTTCCTCCACAGGTGCTGCCTGGCCAGTCGAGTTCGCTCCTTAGATGCTGCTGCACCCGCTGAGTTTCTCCAGCTTTTTGTGTAACCCTGAGTTCCTCTAACACTGTTTTTTGATTCCCTGCTGAAGTTTGATTGCAAATCGTGTAGGAAAATCGTCTGAACAAAGCCAATTTAATATTTGTAGACAAGTTTCTTTAAGATCAGCAGGGAGTGCACTTCTTAAATACTGACTGTGAACGATGGATTGAGTTGAAGCAGAAGTTTTCGGGCAGCAAGTTCAATCCAATTTGCTGTGAGATTCCTACAGCAAAGAGCCTGAGCGAGCAGAATCCTGCACTGTTTTTGGATGGCCGGTATTAAAGGTTTGTACAGTGCCTAGTACTATAAGAAACTTCATAAGGACTTCACGGGGTCTCATGGCCAATGAGGAGAATTAAACATTTTGTCTGACCTGTCCAGAAAAAAAACCCACCCCTTTCTGGCCAGAGCACTAACATTGCCTGGCAGGAACTATTTTGGTTCATGCTGATTCCACTGCTGGAGGGTAAATTTTTGCAGGAATTTGGGAAGAGGTTGGTGGGTATGGAACAACTTTGAGAACCCTTTTTAGGAGCTGATGCCTGCAGGAATGTCCTATTTCTGTGCTGTATTATTGTATAATTCGGACAACCTGATAGAAGTATGGAGTAAATGAGGTGCTAGAGGAGTATAAAAAATGTAAAAAGGATCTTAAGAAAGAAATTAGGAAGGCTAAAAGAAGATATGAGGTTGCTTTGGCAAGAAAGGTGAAAGTAAATCCAAAGGGTTTCTACAGCTATATTAATAGCAAAAGGATAACGAGGGATAAAATTGGACCATTAGAGAGCCAGAATGGACAGCTATCTGCAGAGCCAAAAGAGATGGGGGAGAAATTGAACAATTTATTTTCTTCGGTATTCACCAAGGAGAAGGATATTGAACTCTGTGAGGTAAGGGAAAAAAGTAGAGTAGCTATGGAAACTATGAGATTCAAAGAGGAGGAAGTACTGACACTTTTGAAAAATATAAAATTAAATAAGTCTCCAGGTCCTGACAGGATATTCCCTAGGACATTGAGGGAAGTTAGTGTAGAAATAGCAGGAGCTATGACAAATATTTCAAATGTCCTTAGAAACGGGAATAGTGCCGGAGGATTGGCGTACTGCGCATGTTGTTCCATTGTTTAAAAAGGGTTAAAAGAATAAACCTAGCAATTATAGACCTGTTAGTTTGACGTCAGTGGTGGGCAAATTAATGGAAATAATATATATAAGCATCTGGATAAACAGGGTCTGATCAGGAACAGTCAACATGGATTTGTGCCTGGAAGGTCATGTTTGACCTCTTGAATTTTTTGAAGCGGTTACTAGGGAAATTGATGAAGGTAAAGCAGTGGATGTTGTCTATATGGATTTCAGTAAGGCCTTTGACAAGGTTCCCCATGGAAGGTTGGTTAAGAAGGTTCAATCTTTGGGTGTTAATGGCAGAGTAGCAAGATGGATTCAACAGTGGTTAAATGGAAGATGTCAGAGAGTAATGGTGGATGGCTGTTTGTCAGGTTGGAAGCCGGTGACCAGTGGGGTGCCTCAGGGATCTGTGTTGGGTCCACTGTTGTTTGTCATGTACATCAATGATCTGGATGATGGGGTGGAAAATTGGATTAGTAAGTATGCAGATGATACTCATAGGTGGTGTTGTGGATAATGAAGTAGATTTTCAAAGTCTACAGAGAGATTTGGGCCATTTGGAAAAGTGGGCTGAAAGACGGCTGATGGAGTTTAATGCTGATAAGTGTGAAGTGCTACATCTTGGCAGGACAAATCAAAATAGGACGTACATGGTAAATGGTAGGGAATTGAGGAATGCTGTGGAACAGAGAGATCTAGGAATAACTGTGCATAGTTCCCTGAAGGTGGAATCGCATGTAGATAGGGTGGTAAAGAAAGCCTTTGATGTGCTGGCCTTTATAAATCAGAGCATTGAATATAAGAGTAGGGAAGTAATGTTAAAATTGTACAAGGCATTGGTAAGACCAATTCTGGAGTATGGTGTACAATTTTGGTCGCCTAATTATAGGAAGAATGTCAACAAAATAGAGAGAGTACAGAGGAGATTTACTAGAATGTTGCCTGGGTTCCAGCAACTATGTTACAGAGAAAGGTTGAACAAGTTAGGTCTTTATTCTTTGGAGCGCAGAAGGTTAAGGGGGGACTTGATTGAGGTCTTTAAAATAATGAAAGGGATAGACAAAGAGTTGACGTGGATAAGCTTTTCCCATTGAGGGTAAGGAAGATTCAAACAAGAGGGCATGACATGAGAATTAAGGGACAGAAGTTTAGGGGTAACGTGAGGGGGAACTTCTTTACTCACATGAGTGAGTGGAATGAGCTTCCAGCAGAAGTGGTGGAGGCAGGATCGATTTTAACATTTAAAAGTAAAGTGGATAGGTATATGGACGGGAAGAGAATGGAGGGGTATGGTCTATGGCAGGTAGATGGGACTAGGGGAAAACAAATGGTCGGCACGGACTGGAAGGGCCGAGAGGGCCTGTTTCCGTGCTGTAATTGTTATTTGGTTATAAGTATATACAATTTCTAAGAGGCATGGACATGGTAGATGGTCTTTACCCTTCGGTGGAAATGTCAAATACCAAAAAGCATAAGTTGAAGATGAGGGGAATACATTTAAAGGAGATTTGAGGGGCAAAGTTTTTACACACAGTGGTGGGTGACTGGAACGTGCTATCGGTGGAAGTGGCAGAACCAGATATATTATCAACCTTTAAGAGGCATTTAGACGGACATGAGAACAGGCATGGAATTGGGAGATGGGGACCAGGTGCAGACAGATGTGATTGGTATCATGGTCAGTGCAGACATTGTGGGTCGAAGGGCCTGTTCATGTGTTATTAATATTCTATGTTCTGTTGGTTCCCTAAATGCCACTAGTGAAGGTAGCAGTTGGACTTCAATCATGTGGCACCAAGAAGATGAATCCTGCTGATTATGACAGCTGCACCTGTTCAGAAGACTGGTCAAAATTTATGGGATATCACCCAAAAACCTCCTCCCTGTTTTCCCATGTTTCTCAGAAATTACCTTTTCTCACTGCCACCTTCCTTTTCTGTATTTTGTATTTTTGCGACCCTTTTAAATAATCTAATCTATACTTAAATTTTCCTTTCAACACAGGAAGAAACATATAGACCATTAAGCCTATTCCAGCCCTCAGAGCAACATCATTCCTCCATTTATTCCCTACAGCCTATTAGAAACTATGGAATTGGGAGATGGGGACCAGGTGCAGACAGATGTGATTGGTATCATGGTCAGTGCAGACGTTGTGGGTCGAAGGGCCTGTTCTTCACTGGTTGGTATGATTTTAGACTCGATTATAAAGGATGAGATTACGCAGTACTTAGTTTATGATAAAATAGGCCAAAGTGACGAATCTGCTGGAGTTCTTTGAGGTTAATAGCAGGACAGACAGAGGGGGGGGCTGTAGAACAGGGGTTCTCAACCAGATGGGAATTCCCCTCAAGGGGGGATTTCAGGTTTTCAGGGTGGGAATTGGGACCACAGATTAGCAAACTCAAACTGTTAGAAATAAAGGATTTTCAGTATTGTATGCATATTATTTGGAATGCACTTTTTGAGGCAGACAATTGGAAAGGAGGGGGGGGGGGTGACATTCTGACATATGGTGAAAGGGGTGCATGGGGCAAACAAGGTTGAGAACCACTGCTGTAGAAATTGTTTACCTAGATTTTCAGGAGGCCTTCGATAAGGTGTTGCACGTCAGCCTGCTAGGGAAGATGAGAGCCCAGGTTATTAAAGGGAAGATACTAGCATTGAAAGCGGGTTGGGTGGATGGCAGAAGACAAAGAGTTGCAATAAAGGACTTTTTCAGGTTGGATGCCAGTGACTCGTGGAGTTCCGCAAGGGTCGGTGCTGGGGCCACTTCTCTTCATGGTGTTTATTAATGATTTAGATAAGGGGATTGAAGGCTTTGTGGCCATGTTTGCAGAGGGGCAGGCAGTGTAGAGGAAGCAAGGACTCTGCAGAAGGACTTGGACAGGTTAGGAAAGTGGGCAGAGAGGTGGCAGATGAAATTCAGTGTAGCAAAGTGCGGAGTCATACATTTTGGTAATAAGAATAAAAGCATAGATTATTTTCTAAATGGAGAGAGAAGCCAGAAATCAGAAGTGCAAAGGGACTTGGGAATGTTGGTGCAGGAACATACCTTGCGAACTGGGCTTTGATTTTCTGGATGACATTAAATGCAGTGTTTTCTCTAGAGAGTCTATTTACCAATATCCTGAGGTAGTCCACAGTGATCAAATATTTCCTTCAATCCAAGTGGAACAAATCTGCACCCACCTTTGCCCACGGCCTCTCTGGAATTTCATGGGAATGCAGTGTTTCTTTGGGTTGCTCTTTCCCTTGAGCTTGACATGTCTCACATTTCGGTACAAAGTCCTTGATTTCTGCACTCATTCCGAGCCAGTGCAGACATTCTCTTGCCCTTCTTAGACAGCCATTCACACCAATGTGGGAATCATGTACTCATATGATCATGTCTCGTCTCCTGGCTTTAGGGATGATTACCCATCTCCTCTGAAGAGAGGTCATCTCCAACACTCAGCTCAACCCTCACATGGAAATAAGAGATAAGTTCTGGGTCAACATCCTGCTGCTTCAACATCATGGAGCTGTGGTTTGCAGAACTCCCAGCCTTGGGCCGCGCTGATTTCAACATCGTAGAGCCCTGGGATCCCTTTGCGAAGGGCCGTCAGCGTGAATCTCCACCCAGCTCAGCCTGTGGACTTCGGGAGTCGTGGTCTCCGGTAGGAAGTGGCCGATTCGGAAGTCCAAATAGCTGAGAATGTTCTCCCGTTCCGACGTCGGATGGTGACCCCAAATTTCATTGTACCAATGGCCATGAAGGGGGGTCATTTGGAGACGGGGAAAAAGGATCATCAATGGGGGCGAGGACTCCTTGCCATGGAAGAACGGTGTGAGGCGGAGTCGACGGAAGAAGAGCTCCAAATCGCGGCGGGCGCAGAATTCATTGAGGTGGGGATGGAGGGGGACAAAATTGGGCCCTGCGAGCAAGAAGGCCCTGCGCCAGAGTAATCTATTCTCGGCTCGGGTAGATGTACCCCGGGTGGAGGGGGGGAGAGAGAGTAGAGCGGTGGAGGGGAAAGAAAGGGGTAGACGGGGAGGGGGGTGTGAGGGGGAATGGAGAAGGGGAAGAGGGGGAGATGGGTCGTTCCCTCACGGTCCCGGGGCAGCACTCCCGCCCCTCCAGTCGCCGTGTTTCACGCACACAGCCCTGGCTCCACCCCTCTCCCTGGGGAGACGCAGTGAACAATATACGGAGGGCCGGGCCGGGGTTTGGAGCAACGTTTACAAACATTGGCCTCAGCTCACACCCATCTGCCCGGACCCCGGCATCCACTCCTGCCGCCGGCCCTCTCCCTCACTTCTCTCCTTCCCTTCTTCCCTCCCTCACATCTCTTCTTCCTTCCTTCCTTCCTCTCTCTTTTCCCTTCTCTCATTCACTCCATCCCTTCTTTCTCTCCTTCCCTCCCTCCTTTCTCAACTTCCCTCTCTCCCTTCTCTCCCTCCTTCTCTCCCTCCCTCCCTCCCTTCTCTCCTTCCCTCCCACGCACACTTCACGCACAGACAACTAACACAGTTAGGATGGGGTAGAGGCCCAAAATGTAATGCCTGGACTGGTTTTTCGCCAATGGTTATTGGTTTTCCAGGATCTATTTAATTAAATTACTTTTTTTTTCATTTCACAGTCACTAAAACAAGTGGTATTGTAACTAAGTACTTTTCAGAGGTGATCTACACATTTTGTTTGTTACTTGTAGGCTTACATGTATGCAATTTTATATTAAAATGTAGCTTAGATCTGTTTGGTCGATTAAGTCGCATGCACTTTTTAAGCACACATTTTGATTACTTTCCATTCTACCATAGAGATATAATGTCTATAATAGACTTTAATTATATATCTATGAATCTACAGACCTTGGCTGGGAACCTGGGGCTCACCAAAATTGTTCCCAATTGGGCCCCGCACCTCTTAAGGCCGGCCCTGGGTGAGGCCTCTGCTGAGGACAGACTGTTCGGTATCTGAGGGGGAGGTCAGGGGGGATGGTGAACACACAGCAGGGAGGGGGGTTGGGGCCGGAGGAAGGCAGGTGAGTGGACTGAGGCTAAGGCAATAGACAATAGGTGCAGGAGTAGGCCATTTGGCCCTTCGATCCTGCACCGCCATTCAATGTGATCATGGCTGATCATCCCCAATCAGTACCCCGTTCCTGCCTTCCCATATCCCCTGACTCTGCTATCTAGCTCTCTCTTGAAAGCATCCAGAGAACCTGCCTCCACCGCCCTCTGAGGCAGAGAATTCCACAGACTCACCACTCTCTGTGAGAAAAAGTGTTTCCTCGTCTCTGTTCTAAATGGCTTACTCCCTATTCTTAAACTGTGGCCCCTGGTTATGGATGTCTGGTGGAAGGGTGGTGGGTGGTCAAGGGGTAGTGGGGTATGAGGACTGTAGTGTAGGTGGGGCAGAGCTGGGGTTACATGGTTTGAGGGGAATGGGTAAGACCCAGTGGAACAGCCACTGAGATTACCAGGGTTGGCTGACTAGCACTAGGACCCAGCGCAGTCAAACCCGGGGGAGTGGGAGTCTGCAGCCTGGATGCTACAGTCCAGGCTGCAGGTAAGGCGACAGCGACGGGTGGGCTGCTGGAAGGCGGTGGAGTGGCCAGGGTCAGCGGGAAAAGAGTAGGAGGTCCCGGTGGGCGGATGGTCGGTGGGGCGGCGAGGTTCAACCGGTCCGGTGAGGCGACGAGGTTCTAGATCTCGATGCCCTAAGCTTAAGCTTGTCTAGCTTATACGTAAATCCGGCTCTGGACTGCACATTCACTGGCCTTCCATATGTGTACACATGGAACCTCTCTAGAGCAAACACCACTGCCGTCAATTCCTTTTCTATTTGTGCATATCTGGTCCCCACATCCACCAGGGCCCTGCTAGGCAACTGGATGGCCCTCCTGCATCAGCGCTGCACCAAGTCCAGTTTCTGATGCATCGGCCTGTAATGTCAGCTCCTTGGATGGATCATAGTATCTGAGCACTGGCTCCGCAGTTACAAGCTTCTTTATGTCCATCACCGCCCTGTCATGCACCTCTGCCCACCACCAAACTACATCCTTCTGTGCCAGCTTGTGTAGCGGTTCACATAGGTCGCTTAGTCCAGGAAGGAATTTGCCCAAGTAGTTAACAAACCCATTAAATCGCTGAACTCCTTGGACATCAGTTAGGTTAGGCATCTGTCGCACTGCTTCGACCTTCCCTGGATCTGGTTTCAGTCCTGCAGCAGAGACTCCATGTCTTATGAAAGTGACTTCCCTCACCTTCAGCTTTGCGTTCTCTATGTTCAGCTTCAGGTTTCTGTCACATCTCTCCATCAGAGCTCCGACCTTCCTGTCATGGTCTCTTTCTGCTTCCTCTGCAGTTTTTCCTTTCCCAAACACTAGAATGTCATCAGCAACAGACCTCACTCCTTCCAGACCCTCCAGCATTTGGTTCTGTCGTAGCTGGAACTCTTCAGGGGCCATGGACAGACAAAATGGTATGCGTCTCCATCTATATCTGCCATATGGTGTGTTAAATTCATGTCCATTCATATTCTGTTGTGCTGAAGCAAAGCAAGAACTTCATTGCCCTATCTGGGACAAATGACAATAAACTCTCTTGAATCTTGAAATGTAGTAAGCTGAGAACTCTCATCATCAAGTTCCACATGCCAAAACCCATACTTGGCTTCAAAAGTGCTAAAGACCTTGGTGTCATTCAGGTCTGTGAGGACATCTTTGATCGTAATGGGTAGTGACTTCTTTTCAACCCCTTGTTCAGATTCCTCGGAACTAAACACACTTTTCAACACACACAAGGCTGGATACCCATGGAGTGTGTGTCTCTACTGGGGCAATTATTTCAGCTTCTGTTAGTCTGTCTAACTCCTCCTTCAGCTTACTCTGTAAGGCTACAGAGACTCTTCGTGGTCGATGGATCACCGGCATTACGCTGCAGATGGTACTTGCCCTCGAATTTACCTGTCCCTTCAAACACATCAGCATACTCAGCCATCAGTCTTTCCTTGCTCAGAGGGAATTCAAAGCTCTGTGAATCCGAACCGTGTACCAGCTCATGCTTCACTCACTGTCTGAAGACCTTAGAGGGAGGAAGTATGTTATTACAATCAACAAAAACCTGTTTGTGAACAATAAAGGTTTATTAATGACAACAAAAAACAGAGAGCTCCCCCGGCTTAAATTAAATATTAGCTGCAGACTCTAAAATTCTGTCTGCAAATGTAGCAGGTTCCGCCAGCGGCTTATTATAAAACCTTTGGAAAGTTCTTTCCGAGGACCATCCTGCTCTGGCCAGAATATGGTCCATAGGCACGTCCATTCGCCTAGCCGCCGACATAGATGCAGCCCTGGTGGAGTGAGATTTGTAAACATTAGTATTGACTCCCGCGGACTTAAGCACCTGCTTGAGCCACCTTGAAATGGTTTGGCTCGTCACCTGACCATGAGGCTTCTTGTGGCTTATCCATAAGGCTTTTTCTCTCCCTCTTAAGTTGTATGTTGTGTCTATGTAATTGGCGAGATGGGTCTTGGCACACAGCCGTGGGTCAGATGAATATGCCCGGAACTCCATGACTGGAGGCGTGGTACCTGGTCTAGTTTGTTTGACCAGTCCCTGAATATGAAATGTGAAACAGTCCAATGACTCTGTCATGCTGTCCAGCCTCAGAAGGTGGAGGGACTGTACCCTTTGAGCTGACACTAGTGCCATGAGCATGACTGATTTCAGAGTAAGTTGTTCCAGCGTGAGTGATCTGGATGGTGGCCATCCCCTAAGGTACGTCAGTACAATGCTGACATCCCAGATCTGAGTGTTCCTTGGTCTGGGGGAATTGGTGTTAAAAATGCCCCTCATGATTTTAACCACTAGTGGATGGGACCCCAAAGCCAGTTGCCCTGCTGCTGGAACCAAATAAGCTGACAACGCACTCCTGGCTGTATTAATGGCGCTGTAGCTGAGTCCTTCCCGATGTAATCCAACCAGAAACTCCACAACACTGGTGGCTGTAGCTGTAGTGTAGGTAGTTCCTGTTCTGGAGCAATACCGTTCCCATTTTCTTATGTTGGTCAGGTATTGTCTCATGGTGGACTCCCGGTGGGATGCGGTCATCATGTTGATGGCGTCCTCAGACAGTCCCAGGCCCAGTAGAGGTCTTTTTAGAATCTGCAAGCCAGGAGATTGACTCTGTCATGGCACGGGTGACTAATGCCTGACACTGGGTGGATTAATAATTCTCGACTGCTGGGGAATTCCAATGGTGTTTCAACAGCCATGTCGAGGGCCACTGGGAACCATGGCTGTGTAGGCCAGTCGGGTATTATCAAGATTCCTGAAGCGGAATCCAATTGAATCTTGCGTAATACCCGACTGATGAGGCAGAAGGGAGGAAAAGCATAAAAGAACATTTTCGCCCAATGCAGCGAGAATGCATCAACTGCTGCTGCCTCAGGGTCTGGTTCCCAAGCGACATACGTTGGTACCTGGTGATTCAGCCTGGATGCAAATAGATCGATATCTGGTGTGCCATATTGCTTTGTAATTTCAGCAAATATTTTGGGATTTAACATCCATTCGATGTTATCATTGAATTTGCGTGACCTGGTGTCTGCCACTGTATTTTGCTTACCTGGTAGGTAAGTTGCTGATAACCAAATATGTCTTTCGACACACCATTGCCAGATTAGGTTTGACCAAATTGTCACACGATATCGACTTTACACCACCCATGTGGTTGATATAAGCCACCACCGTGGTATTATCTAATTGCAACCAGACATGTGCATGATGCGTATTAGATGAATATGCTTTTAAACCATAAAACGCACCCAACATTTCTAAGTAGTTGATTACCCGTGTCTGTAGGCAAGATGATTCAAAATTATTCCATCTGCCCCCTGTGCTGGATTGCATGTTAGTTGCTCCCCAGCCCAAAGCACTGGCATCCGTTTGAATGGTTAATACTGGGTTGGTGATTATTATGGGACTGGAACTGAGCCTAACGTTCCTTGTCCACCATTGTAACTCTGGAATGGATTCAGCAGTTAAATTCATAGCTCGTTCAAAGTGACCTGAGTTTTGCTTTAGTGCATGCACTTTTGCTCTTTGCAAATTTTGATAGTGCAAAGGCCCAAATTGTACAGCTGGAAAAGCTGCTACCATTTTACCAATAACTCTAGCTACCTGCCGTATGGTTGGCTGATGTTTATCCATGAGTTTGTTGCATGATAGTGCCAACTCTGATGCTTTCCCCTTCGACAGAGTTACAATCATGTGAACAGTATCAATCGTAAATCCAAGATAGTCCATGGTAGTGGACGGTGTAAAATTGGATTTATCTGGATGTATGACAAACCCCAAAGTTTCAAACAAACGTTTGGTGGCTGCTACTGCCGAAATGGCTGTCTCCAAGGTTTTCCCTACTATTAAAATGTCGTCTAAGTACGCCATGACTATATGCTTTTGTTTCCTCAATAATGCCAAGGCGGGTTTTAAGATTTTAGTGAACAACCTTGGAGCGGAGGTTAGCACATTTGGTAAGGCTTTAAATTGCCATAGCTGTTTCATCCAGATAAACTTTAAGTATTTACGATGCTCCTTGTGTATGGGTACTGAGTAGTAGGCATCTTTTAAATCAATGCTTGCTAGAAAGTACCCTCTAGAAACCAATAGTCTGGCTGTTTCAAAAGTTTCCATCTTGAAATGTATATACCTAACAGACTTGTTTAAAGTAGTTAAGTCAATGATGATGCGACATCCACCATCTTTTTTTGATTTTAGTGAAAATATTAGACACAAATTCCAAAGGTTCATATTTTGTTCTTTCAATGACACCTTTTGCTAGTAGCCTCACCAGTTCAGCTTGACCCTCTTGTTTCTCTTTGACTGGGAGGGTGAATACCCTTTGGGGTATATGCTGAACTGGCGGAATGTTTTCATGAACAAAGTCAATTTTATAGCCATGAATGCTGCTGAGTATATACTTGTCATTAGTGATGGATTCCCATGCATCCAAAAACAAGTGCAATCTCCCCCCTGTTAGTATAGAGCCCCTACTGCTCATATGCTGAGAGGAACCAGACCCACCTACCTCCATGGTTACTGGTGCTTCTTCTGCCTCTTCGCTGGACGATGAGGCGTCTGCTTGGCTGTAGAGGGCTGCTGTTGATGTTGACGTTGTTGGGGGTGGCGCATTTTCCATGGGGTCCGCTCTGGGCCCTGGCCTAAAAAAGGCTTACGGGGAATGGTTGCGGACCCCGAGCTTTCACCAGTCCCATATGGTGATCGACGACTGGTGGACGCCGTGGGGTACTGCCGCCTGGGTTTGTTAGGTCTGCTCGGTCCCAAACCTGCCCTCACGAGACCAAAGTCTTGGATTCTTCCTCTAGGTCTTTCACGTTTTCGGAAGGTCCTTCCCAAAGAGCAGAATAGGAGGTTCTGAACCCGGTTTTTTGCAAAGTCCCCAAATTTAGGGTAGAGGGCAGGCTTGATGATTTCCTTCCGTAAATTGTTTATTTCAATTGAGTGGTGCACAGCAGAGCTAATGTGTCTTGCTGATTTGTGGAGATGTCCACACCATCAATGGACCGAGCATATGAGTTATTCCTGCAGTCAGGAGTTTAAGGATTTTCTGGAGCTTCAACTCCAGGTTCCTGATGTTCTGCCCCAAATGTCCCCAAATTTGGCTGTTTACAGCTGGTACATTCAATGATGTACAATTTTCTGGGGCTGTATATTGTTTCAAGAGCCTCATTGACCACACTGTTCTTGTAGGGGTTTTGAGGACAGGTGGTCAATGCTGGCTGCAAGTTTCGGCTCTAACGGCCGACCCGCTCGTGGAATGGCCACGTAGCGGTTGACCACACCCCAGCAGCTCTTCCTGTTCCTGTACACCCTGCGTACTCCGGACATCTTCAGCCAGCGACCCTCTTCTTGACCAGCCCAGACCTGGTCGCCAATGCTGCCTTCAAAAGAAGGTGAAGCAATGGCCAGTGCCGTAAAGGGCACTGCGGGAGTGCCTGAGCTCCCTTGGCGAGTCTGCTGCTGCTCTCTCAGCAGATCTCGCTGGAGCAATTGCTCCATAAGCCGTTCCATTCGGCTTAGGCGGCTGCCTGTGTCGCTCTCGAGCGGTGTGGCATCTTCATCCGAATCGTCGGATACTACCGCCCGGTTCTGGCTGCAGGTACCTCCAGCCCGCTGCTCAGGCTGCACTAGCGGTACTGGGCTCGGCTCGGTAGTCAATCCTGCCGCCTCTTGCCCCCCCTCCAAAGAACATTCCTCACCGGAGGACGAACGGGGGCGAGCTGCAGATTTCTTCCCTCTGGTCTTGCTCATTCTTTCTGGAAAACAAGCAGACCACAGAGAAAAAGACACATGGCCACGGTAAAACTTACCTGTCGGCCCGACTTTTCAATTTGTAGCGGGAGGGCCTTGAACTCCCGTTCGTCGCGGGTGCACTGCATGAACGCTAATGTCGCGCATGCGTGCTGGACGGGGTCTTCACGTAGTCACTCACGTGACTCCGAAGTAAAATCCATAGTATATAGAACATCAAACTCCACACAGATAACACCAAAATTCAGGATTGAACTCATTGCTGGAGTTTTGAAGTAGTAGAAATACCTGCTGCACCATTATGCTGCGGTACTTTTTACATGCGTCTTTCTGTTATGAAGCTCTACCTCCACTGCATATGAATGGCACTGTAAAGCCCTTATCGAATCATTAAATCTTGAATGTGGTATTTGATATCCAATTCTCCTCCCCTTTCAACTTCCCTTATAATAAATCTTCATCCTCAATTTGGTATCCAGAGTAAAATTTAGAACGAAGTATTTCACTTCTATGGGCTTCATTCCACAAGATATGTAATCTTCTTTGGCTTTATATCCCTTTCATTGCACTTTGTATCTCTGTTTCGTTTCTGCAGTGTTATACAAGCCATTCAGCCCATTGAGGCTATATTGACCATCAAAAACACAATTACATGGAATCCTATTTATTCTCCGCACATTCCCATCAATTCCCCCCGATTCTATCTCTCACCTAAGATAGGGACAAAATGCTGGAGTAACTCAGAGGGACAGCCAGCCTCTCTGGCGAGACTGAAAGTCACGGGGAGGAAACGAGAGATATAGATGATGTTGAGACATATAGAACAAATGAATGAAAGTGTTGCAAAAAAGTAACACTGATAAAGGAAATAGCTAGGTGAGAATGAAAAGCTGGTGTGACGGATGGGGGAGGGATGGAGAGAGACGGAGGTTAGAGAGATCAATATTCATACCCCTGGGCTGTAAGCTGCCCAAGCAAAATATTAGATGCTATTTAGCCTCACTCTGACAATGGACGAGGCCTTCCCATTCCCATACTGACCTTTCTGTCCGAGGCCTCCAACGTCAGAGGCTAAACACAAATTGGAGGAACAGCATCTCATATTTCGCTTGGGCAGCTGACAACCAAATGGTATATTATTTTTCTAGCTTCAAATAAGGTGGGGCGGGGGAAGAGATATGACGTTGGGGGGGGGGGGGGGAGTTTGTTTATTTAGTTACCTAAAATTGGAGAATTCAATGTTCATACCGTTGGTTTGTGAGATGCTGGTCTTCCAGTTTTATGTGTGGCCTCACTCTGGCAATGAAGGAGGCCAAGGATACAAAGGTCGGTATGGGAAGGGGAGTTAGCTAACGATTGATGGGTGCATGGTTTGGCTGATGAGTTAAAGTCAAAATTAATGAAACGTTGAAGGAATACACTAATTCTGTCATTTGAGCATGACGGACCACAAGACACAAACTTCAAAAAGAGCAAGGATGTTATCTCTAGAATCATGTTCAATATTTTATTACTCAATTCATATTGCACAAAAGATTGATCATTATAATGCAGTTATAGATTTCCTCCAATGACTAAGTCAGCATGTTAAAGAGGTGCATGTCTGCTTTTCCTGTTTCCACTGTATAGCTCTTTCTGAAAACTAATTGTTTGCAAAATGATTGGTGCATTCCCAACACTGCAGAATTACTGCACTTGCTGTGAAGTGTTTGGGGGAATCTCCTGAAACTCTCGGTGAGAATACAGGTTTTTCCCCCACCTCCTCCATTCATTCAAAGATAGACACTAAATGCTGGAGCGGGACAGGCAGCATCTCTGGAGAGAAGGAATGGGTGGCGTTTTGTCAAGGAGGCATAATTAATCAGGAGGATGTGAAACTAGTCGAACTAGAGTGGAGGAGGAATGAAGAGAGAGGGAAAGCAAGGGTAAGTTGAAACGTAGAAAATAGGTGCAGGAGGCGGCCATTCGCCCCTTCGAGCCAGCACCGCCATTTAATATGATCATGGCTGATCGTCCCCAATCAATAACCCGTGCCTGCCTTCTCCCCATATCCCTTGACTCCACTAGCACCTAGAGCTCTATCTAACTCTCTCGTAAATCCATCCAGTGATTTGGCCTCCACTGCCCTCTGTGGCAGGGAATTCCACAAATTCACAACTCTCTGGGTGAAAAAGTTTTTTCTCACCTCAGTCTTAAATGGCTTCCCCTTTATTCTAAGACGGTGGCCCCCTGGTTCTGGACATTGGCTAGAGAAGTCTGTTCATAGCGCTGGGGTGTAAGCTGCCCAAGCGAAATATGAGGTCCAATTCCTCCAATATGCGCTGGGCCTCATTCTGACAGTGGAGGAGACCCAGGACGGGGGGGGGGGGGGGTTAAAGTGTGTAAGAAGGAACTACAGATGCTGGTTTAAACGGAAGGTAGACACAAAAAGCTGCAGTAACTCAGCGGGACAGAGAGCATCTCTGAAGGAATGGGTGACGGTTCGGGTACCTCCTCCTCCTCCTCCTCCTCCGGCGGCGGCGGCGGCCGTTTTGCTGTGGAGCGTGGACGTGGTGTGCGCGGGCGGGCGGGCGGGCGCGGTGGCCCGGATGTTACCTCGGTGCCGCCCGGCCCGTCGCGTCGCGTCGCGTCGCCTCCCGCCGCGGGTGAAGGCGCAGCTGGAGCGCCGCTCCACGGGAGTGTCCCCTCCCCCGCCCCTCAACCTCACTCCCGCCCGCCAGGAGAGCCCCCGTCGAGCCCGCCATGAACAACAAGTTACGACGCGGATCACTGCTCCTTACTTCCCCCTACCACCATCCCCTCCTCCTCATACCTTTTGCCTCCGCTGCTGAGGCGGCCTTGTTTCGCCAAGTCCATCCATTCAAAGAAAAGGCGAAGAAGGGTCTTCCGACCCCGAAACGTCGCCTATCTCCTCGCTCCCTTAGATGCTTGCTGCACCCGCTGAGTTCTCCAGCTTTTGTGTACCCCCATCAATTTAAAAATGCCACGCCGCCCCGCTCTGCTGCAAATGCCTCCATTCCAATTACATTCATTCATTCAGTCATTCATTCCTCCCTTCATCCTCGCCACCATCCATCCACCAAATACGCTGCAGCAGGCTGCTGAGCGGCCGAAAAAGGCTGCAGTTAGAATCACTTCCATCTCCAAGTGGTTTAACAGCGTCTTCATCTGTTAACATTGCGAATGTTGCACAATGTTCACGTTTTCACTTTCTTATTTTATAAATCAAGGCAACCCAAGTTGGCCAAGTAAAATACAATTTTTAAGGGACCAGCTTGTTGTTCGGTTGCAATGTATCTTCCTTTATTATCTGATAAATTGCTTGCTTTTTGTCACTGCATTCCGTTTGATGGTTATGCGTTTTGACAATTTTCCAGTAAAAGATTATGAATGTCAAAAAGATAGAGGCACTAAAGATTGCCAGATGCTTGAATGTGGAGGAACTCGGTGGGCCAGGCAACATCTGTGGATAGAAATGGACGTTTGATATCTTGGGTCGGACACTTCTTCAGGTCTGAAGGAATGGAGGGGAGATAGCCTGTATAAAGAGACTAGGGGACATGGAATAGGTGGATCCAGGTGATCTCCCTCCACATATACTGTCTGACATTTCTGGTATGATGCCGGCCAGTTAACATCACCCATTGGGCTACATTTGGCTGATCCACAAGAAATAGAAAACTTGTCTGTTTGCTTAACTGTGCTTTTAATTTCAAACTGATTATTCTTTGCAATAAACATTCAAACAGATTCCAAAGACTGGTTTTGAAGTAATGGTTGCTACTTCCATAAAATTTTGTAACGCCTGAATAATCCCGAATAAATCCCATTCAAATTTTAGGGCTTCAGCAACTTTGGCAGCTGTAGCCAGTGCTGTTAGTTTGGTGGTTTCTCAGTCTCTGAGGTAAGCTAGAAATGAACATTGGCATTCTTGTACATCCATAGGTGCGTATTGTGTAGGAAGGAACCAAAGATGGACACAAAATGCTGGAGTAACTCAGCAGGTCAGGCAGCATAATTCAGATGCTGCCTGACCGCTGAGTTACTCCAGCATTTTGTGTTGATCACGAGTGCTTATTTTTGGCTTTTATGCAGGTGACGACATTTCATGCCTCCCTATCAGTTTGTGGATCTGTAATGACAATGAGTGAATTCATCCGTAGTTATGGACTTGCAAAATATGGAATATGCAAAATTTGGTCTGCATCATAATTTATTCCAACCCCTTGGACCTGGGATAGACACACGACGCTGGAGTAACTCAGCGGGTCAGACAGCATCTCTGAGAAAAAAACAGGAAAAGGTGACGTTTCGGGTCAAGACCCGTCTTCAGACTGAGAGTCAGGGGAAAGGGAAATGAGAGATGTAGGCTCAGCCCCATTCCTCCCACCACTGCAACTGGATCCCTGACTTCTTATCCCATAGACCACAATCAATAGCGACATGCAACAAAATATCCTCGATGAAAATTCTCAACATTGGTGCCCTGCAGGGATATATTGTTAACCCCCTGCTATACTTATGACTAAGTGGTCAAATTAGGCTCTAACTTCATTTACAATTATGCAGATGGCACCATTGTTGCGGTCCAGATCTTGAACACTGATGAGTACAGAAGGGAGACTAAGTAACCCTAAGAGAGCTTAGTATCATGGTAACAACAACCTCTCCCTCAATGTCAGCAAGACAAGCTGCTAATCATCGAGTTCAGGAAACAGGATGATGTACATGTCTCAGTCAGCAACAATGGTGCTGAAGTGGAGATGGTTGAGAGCTTCAAGTTCTTGGGTGTAAATATCACCAATAATTTTCTTGGCCCAACCACTTTGATGTTACAACCAAGAAAACACACCAATGCTTCTGCTTCCACAGAAGATTAAGAACATTTGGCATGTCTCTAATGACCCTTATCAATTAAAAATAAAATTCACAGTTCAAAGTAATCTATCAGGATGCATCACACTGTGGTTTGGCCACTGCTCTGCCCAAGACTGCAAAAATATTGCAGAGGGTTGTGGATGAGGCTGAGACTGTCATATATATCACCTCCCACCCTCCTCAAACATATTCCATCTTAATCCTCAGTAAAAATGTGGCAAAAATAATTAAGGAACCACATTTCTCTTTCTCTAACCCCTCTCCCAGAAATAAGAAAATACAAAAGCTTGATAGCACTTGCTACTCATATTCATGAAAAGATTCTTCCTATTGTTATTAGACTACTAAAAAACAAGCCAATCAACAATCTACAAGGTCTTAGCCCTCGCACTCCAAACAACCTACCTCAATTTGCTGCCTTGCTCTTTTTTCTGTGTACCTTTCTCCAAGACTATAATACTATACCTTGGGTATGCAAGAAGCAATAGAATTTCACTGTCCTTGTCACATGTGGCAATACGTATTCCCATTCCATCTATTCTGCATTCTAATTATTTTTCACTGCCTTACCTGTTGCTCTTGCGTATGGCTTCATTGTACTCATGTATGGTATGATTTGACTGAATTGCATGCAAAACCAAATTTTTCACTATCTCAGTGTATGTGACAATAATAATAAAATACCAATACCAATATATTGAACAGAGGAAAGCAAAGTCTAGCAATTCCAATCATTCGGCTGCGCTTCCGTTCCATACCAATTAATTGTTGCTATTTTTATGTAGTATTTTGTTATACTGTTGTTGGCACCGAGCGTTAATAAATGAGTTCATAATCTATCAAGTCCCATCATGACTCCTTTTTCTCCTGCAGTTTTTCTCCAATAGCAAGTCAGTGTTTCAAACAATACCACAAGAACATATAACATGCACAAGTTGAATTATGATGTATCTAATAATTGTTCCTTGTGGGTTTTTGTGTCGTAAAATACTTATTTCAAACTTTTTGCATGCAGGTACAGCAGGCAGTGAAGAAAGCTAATGGCATGTTGACCTTCATTGCGAGAGGATTTGAGTTTTGGATGTCCTACTGCAGTTCACAGGGCCCTGGTGAGGCTGCACCTGGAGTATTCGGTGCAGTTTTGGTCCTCCTAATTGAGGACAGGACATTATTGCTATTAAGGGAGTGCAGAGGCAACATATTGATGAAAAGAATCGGTCAAATGGGCTATTCACTAGAATTTAGAAGGATGAGAGGGGATCTTATAGAAACATAAAATTCTTAAAGGGTTGGACAGGTTAGACGCAGGAAAAATGTTCCCGATGTTGGGGAGTCCAGAACCTGGGGTCACAGTTTTAAGAATAAGGGTAGACTTTAGGACTGAGATGAGGAAAACCTTTTTCACTCAGAGAGTTGTGAATCTGTGGAATTTTCTGCCACAGAAGGCAGAGGAGGCCAATTCATTGTATGTTTTCAAGAGAGAGATAAGAGTTAGCTCTTCAGGCTAAAGGAATCAAAGGATAGGGAAAAAGCAGGAATGGGGTCCATGATCGGAAGAGATGTAATGAAAATGAACTCCAGATGCTGGTTTATACCAAAGATAGACACAAAATGCTGGAGTAACGTAGCGGGTCAGCCAGCATCTCTGGAGAAAATTGATTAGTGATGTTTTGGGTCACGACACTTCTTCAGACTGAATTCTGAAAGGAATGTCCATCTGCTGAAGAGGTTCACTCCTTAGATGCTGCTGCACCCGCTGAGTTTCTCCAGCTTTTTGTGTAACCCCTGTGTTATATTTAAGTTTGAATCATAGAATTTGCATCATTTTTTGCTTTGTGAAAATATGTTCACAAACGTCTTTTCCTTTGTTTCTCCCCTCCCCCTTTCTACTAAATTATTTATCTATAACGTATTTTTTTATTTTCCATGGTGTTATGAATTCTGCATTTACCACTGCTTCTGGTAAGGGATTTGAAGTCCTAAAAAATTTCCTTTAGTAGCTCATAAAAAAATTTTATGTTCACTGGCTCGTAATCTAACTATTTTTTCTGATTAATTTTAAAACAAAACCTGCCATCACAAGATTGCTTTAACTCAGATTATTTACTCAGGTTTCTCATAACTGGGCAGCACAGTGAGATGGCTGGTAAAACGACTTCTCATAGCTCCAGAGATTAAATTCAATCCTGACTTTTTTTTGCTATCTTTGTGGAGAGGATTTTTTCAAATTCTCCCCCGGTGATAATGTTGGTTTCCAAAAAGTGCTCCAGTTTCTTCCACAAAGCACACACTGGGGTTAATTGGCAACTGTAACATTTCCCGGGGTGAGAACAGGTTTACAGGGAAACGTTTAGTATTGGAATACGATTGATTATTCAGCGGGTCAGCATAGAATTGATGGGTTGAAATGGTGTCCTGCAATGCTGTTTGGAAAAATGGAAGGCGGAACCCTGATCTGTTTTCCAAGTGAAACTAAAGGTGATTCCCAATCAATGGCGTGAAAACTTATCATACTATTACTTGTCAAATACAATTTATTAGTTGGCTCAATCGCACTGAATGTCCTGAATTAAGCAGGCCAGTGTGCCATTGAACCAAACAATAAATTGTATGTGACAAGTAATTGGTCTGGTTAGCTCTATTATAACATCTAGTTTAAGTAAAAAAAATCATAATCAACAATCTATGACTTGGCAGTTATTAATAATTGCATCTGTATGTGGGTGATTGAGAGATTAGGGTCCAATGAATGACTTCACTTGAAGACATACTGTGCCATGAACATATGAATACATTAATTGAATGTTCCTCAGACACGGTTTACAGGTCCTCTTACGTATGGCGTGCACAGCCTAAAGTTGTAAGTCAACGTGTTCTATTTGATCTTGTTTGTGCACATCGGGTTGATTGCATAAAGGGCCTGTCCCACTGTACAAGGTAATTCAAGAGTTCTCCCGAGTTCTCCCCTGATTCGAGCTCGTGTAATGTACGTAGCGGCTCGTACGAGTAACGGTAGGTACTCGGTAAATCCGGTAAACAGGTGACGTTTTTTCAACACTGTGAAAAATGTCCACGAGGAAAAAATTATTTGTGATGAAAAAAATAATTATTTTTTGCTCGTACGAGCCGCTACATGACATCCATGAGCTCCTACGTACCCGCTACATACATTACACAAGCTCAAATCAGGGAGAACTCGGGAGAACTCTTGAATTACCTCGTTCAGTGGGACAGGCCCTTTAGTCGAAACAGGGTGGACCATGTGAAGGTTGCGATCTCGCACCCCGGTTTACAGATTGTGCAACTTGTGATTTTTGAAGGTCATGTGTAGAACATTGTCAGAGCTACTGGTAATTTCAGTTTATGGCATTATTTGCCAGATAATGTTGTAAGCAAAGACCATTTAACCTACCGATAAACCACTTATTTTTCCATATAATAGAAAATGATTGTTACACTATTTTTGAAGAGTATTTTCAATCGTAATAGTTAAATGCTTTCCTCATTTGCAGTTTAAAAGATGATGATAGTGGAGACCAAGAACATCATGAGAATAACCATTCACAGAAAGAGAATGAGAAAGAAAAAACAGATAAAGAGAAGACTCAAACCATTACCAAAAGGAAGGTAGGAGCATAACACATTGCTTTAAGAAAAAGAGAGCTTAAACAACTGCCAACTGTTTCACATGCACTTCTTGGTGAAACAAACCTGTGGATAGCTGATTTTTGTGCATTCAAAGTGGGTTTTATTTGCCTGTCAACGTCTAAACTTTGCACAAATAATTTAATGGCGATATTCCTTACTTAAGGTTGAGGGTTTATTGACTTTTATCTGACTACAGACCCATTGATACCATTGCCTTTCGTTCTACCCTTCTATGTTACAAGTTGAGCCTCCCATATTCAGGGGATCAATCTACAGATAGTCTGCTTACTTCTGATGACTGACCAGATCACCCTTTCTTGACTGCAGCCTTTGTGGTCCTCATCCCAACTTTTGCTGGGAACTGTGTAGGAAAGAACGACACAGGCTGTTTTAAACCGAAGATACAAAAAGCTGGAGTAACTCAGCAGGACAAATAGCATTGACTGTCTGACCTACTGAGTTGCTCCAGCTTTTTGTGTATCTCTGCTGGTAACTGTCCAGGTCATGATTTGCCCATCTGTTGTGCTTTCATGACTGAGGTTTGACATTTAAGATAATATCCAATAAACTTTTAAAATTGCAACTTCTTTGATCTAATACTTTCCTTTTTGAGCAAACAAGGCTTCAGTTCTCCTTGCTCGTCACTGAAGTCTGTACCAGCAACTTGTTTTTATTTTAATCCATATAAATTCACAGTTTTGAATAACATTTCAGTGTGAACCAAAGGACTGTACAATCTCAGTAGTTGCTGTTGATGAAGAGTTTAAGAAAGAACTGCAGATGCTGGAAAAATCGAAGGTAGACAAAAATGCTGGAAAAACTCAGCAGGTGAGGCAGCATCTATGGAGCGGAGGAATAGGTGACGTTTCGGGTAGAGACCCTTCTTCAGACTATTTCTTCACTTATTCCTTCACTCCATAGATGCTGCCTCACCCGCTGAGTTTCTCCAGCATTTTTGTTACCCTCACGTCTGTCTCTCCTGAAGCATCTGTACCCTGAAACATTGAGCTGCTAGTCCTGCCCTTCTTTTAAACAGGTTCCGTAATGGCTACAACGTCCCAGTTGCTCGTATCTATCCATGCCCTAAGCTCATCTGCCTTAACCGTCAGGTCTCTTGCATTAAAATACATGCAGTTTAAACTAACATTACTTCCTCGTTCTGCCTTTTTCCTGCCTATTCTGTCCTCTATACGTTCTCTCATCTCCCTCCATATCAACTTTAAACTCTCACCTGCCTTCGTCCTGTATAAGATGCTACCCCCCCGCCAATCTAGTTTAAACCCACCCATGTAGCACTGCCAGGAGAGATCCCAATGGTCTAGAAATCTGAGTCCCTGCCCTCTGAACCAATCCCTCAGCCACACATTCATCTTCCCTTTCTTTCTGGTGTTACTCTCACTAACACATGGCACTGGAAGCAATCCAGAGATTACTGCCCTGGAGGTCCTGCTTTTAAGCCTTTTAACTAATTCCCTATATTCATGTTGCAGATCCTCCTTCCTCTTTCCTACCTATATCGTTTTTGCCAACATGCACAACTTCCGGCTACTGTCCTTGAGGATGTCAAGCAGTCGCTCTGAGATGGCTCCAAGAGAATTTGATACTTTGTTCAAATATTTTTCTCAAGTTTGAATAAAAAGCCAAATAAATGGTGTTCAGTGTGTCTGTTCTATCTTTTTTGTGTTTTTGTGAAATAGCTCTGCTTTAAATTGACGTATAACAAATCCAGTTTTGACTTTGCAAGATGTATCTTTGTGAACTTTGACATGAAGTTTGGATGATATTTTGTGAAAAGGATAACTTGTAGGAAATGTAAATCCAATGCAAAAGTGGGGAAATAATGTGTTAACTTTCCTGGATGTTTAATAATCTTGATTTTTTTAAAAAATGTATACGTCTGCTTTACATCCAAACATTTTACTGGTATGGACAAATATAAATTAACCAGGCAGTAAAAGCAATGTGGAAATATGTGTAACAAGGAAGTCAAATAGATTTTTAAAGCTGACTGCTACAGTCAATAAAGTATTAATTACTGTTTAAAAATCAGGAGCATAACCATACAACAAAATCCTGCATTTTCATTGTAATATTTTGTTCCCCACAGGCAGTTGTCCCTGGCCCAGGAGAACACCCTCTACAGTACAACTATACGTTTTGGTATTCCAGACGTACGCCAGGTCGACCCACCAGCTCTCAGAGCTATGAGCAAAATGTTAAACAGATTGGAACGTTTGCATCTGTGAGCAGCACGTTTTTTACTAGCCATTAAGGATTTTAGTAGGGCGAGGTTATCGGATAGGAGATTTTATTTATTGGATTTTCTTTATTCTTGTCCTTGTTGCTTTGCATTGCATATTATCTTGCTGGAAAGAAATTCAGGACAATTTTAAGCAAGAGAAAGAATATAATTTTTTGTCTTGCTCTCTGCTGCAATATTAAAGTGCCTTGAAATTAATCCTAGCCACTATTACACTGACATGTGTATGTTGTATTTTGCCTCAACGTAAATGGAATGAATTTCAAAAGTAGAGTGCAAAACGCTGATGTTACTGTTGAATATTATCCAACCGCATTAGAATTGGGAAGTGTTTTTGCTATTAGTTGTTGGAGTATTGTGTTCCGTTTTGGTCATGCTGCTAAAGAAAATATGCCATTAAGATGGAAAAAATGTAGAGAAAAGTTATGAGGATGTTGTCAGGACTCGAAGGCCTGAGTTGTCGGGAGATGTTGGGGAGACTAGGACTTTATTCCCTTAAACTGGAGGCTGAGAGGTGATCTCACAGAGGTGTAAAAGATTATAAGGGGATTAGATCGGGTGAATGCACAGATGAATGAAGAACTAGAGGGAATAGGTTTATGTGGACAGGGGACATTTAATAGGATCCCGAGGGGCCACTTTTTACACAGTGAGTGGTGGGTATATGGAATGAGCTTCCAGAGAAAGTAGCTGAGGCAGGCACAATAACAACATTTAAAGTAATTTGGACAGGTATATGGATAGGAAAGGTGTAGAGGAATATGGGCCTAACGCTGGTAAATAGGAATAGCTTGGAAGGGGTACCTTGGTCAGTATGGAAGAGTTGGCCAAAGAGCCTGTTTCCTGTTTCTATAATTAAGGTATTTATGAACAAACTATCAACCAGGTTAATATTTTTCAATCATACTGCAACAATTTTATTTCTTCATCTGTTATGCTGACTATTCCTCATTTGATTATTCCAAAAGATAAACTGCAAATAATGATTTCATTGGTAGTAAGTTCATAATGCAGACCAATTACATTTTTCAACTGAATTATTTTAAATAACTTAAGTGGACCTGGGTCAATAAATGTCAAATTAAAAAGGATTGTTTTTTGGTAAAAATTATATTATAGATTATATTTAATCTAATTCATAATTTTAAATTACAATGTTCCTAGCCAAATTGAAAGTGGCCAATGCAACATTTATTCTTGCTTTCCAATTATAATGACACCGATGATTCAGTGCTCTAACTAACGATTTAATTACATGTAATAGAACATTTAGTGAATTTAATAAATAAACGAAAGCTTTTTTTACATGACCTGCATGCTGTTTGACCTATTTCTGTACATAGCCAAGTGTGGGATTTTTATTAGGTCTATTGGCATTGGTAATAGAAATTGTTATCAATTGTTGCATTAACCTTGAAAGCATGACTCCCAAATTTTTGTTGATCAGTGGTATTTGCATGTTTGATAACTGAAACTGGCCAGTGCCTTCCAAAAGATGGTGATTGTTAGGTGTTTTGATTGTGAATGAGGGATGTCTTTATTAGAACTGCATATAAAAAGAGAGAAACAAGTAGGAGTGGATCTATTGGTGAGTCTAGTATTTGCTGTATCTTTGTACAGCTTGGAAACTTTCAATGTTTACATTTTTTTCATCAGGGATGCAAGTTTGAATAAACTGTTTAAAATGATAAAAAATATCCTTATTTTTCTTTTGTATTGAAGTGAAACCTGGTCAAATCTACTGGCAATTCATTTATGCTTCTACTAATATCATTTTTATTTGCAGTTTTCATTCGTCAAATAGTCTGGAATCTTTGACGATAACCTGTGTGATTTATTATATGAAACATTTGGTTTGCAATAAAAACAGAAGGTACTAGCGTGATCTGTAGAAAGGGAATCATTAATTCCGAAACATTAACCTGAATCATTGTTTCTGACTGACCTGACTATCTCTAGCATTTTCTGTTTATATTTCAGATTTCCATCTGCAATTTTTTTTTTGCTTTACTCTTTTGGTTTGCTTGTATGCCCTGCATTTGCTACTAGAGAATAATTTACGTAAAAGAAAGGTACGTTAAATTTCTTAGAATCAGGTTTATTTGCAGGTAAATTCATGCATTGTATATAGAGAAGAAATAGTAGCATTTTGAAGGAACTGGATGTAAATTGTCACAATATATATTTAAGACGCACAATGCTCCCTAGTTTTAGAATGGAATGTCTATCCATCATCTTTTCATTAATCAGCTTGAGCATCTACCTATTATGATTCAAGTTCTACTATAATTCAGTTAAAAAAAATGTTTACTTCTCCTATTTTGTTGAGAGAACTTGTCTCAATTCACACCACACCCTCAGTGTGAGCCCTTTAAATCCGACCCAAAACATACACTTACATTTTAAGAGGAATAATAATTGCTATAGGAAATTAAAACTGGGAGTTTATACGAGGTAATAATCTCATTGAGGGATTGAATTAACATGATTTCAAAAATAGTCCATGAAAAGTTTGCAGACTCTGTGAAACAGCAGTGAAATCAAATTGTTTTCTTCAATTTGCTGGCAGGAGGTGCCATAACATTCATAACGTTAGCAACTTATTATTTTAATGAAGAACTAATTATCACTGTAGATATTCAGTTAATAGAATCTATTTAACTAGCTAAAAGTAACAATGATTGGTCTTTATGGGTATTATGCTAAATTTTTAATGGAAAATTACAAATGTATTTCGCTATTGTTTACGAACTGTCCAGTCGGACACTGGTCTGATTAGTATTAAAAATATACGGTGCCATTTTAACTTGCAGAGACACAAAAAAAATCACACAGTCCGTATTTATGCACTTCATTATCAATTTGTTCAGAATCAAAGGATGTCCTTATTAGTCTCTTTCAGTAGTTATCAGATAATTAATTTGGTCCTGCCGTCATGCCATACTAATTTTTATATAAAGTTCAAAATCCTCAGTTGTTTGTGCCATGCACAATGTTAAATTAGCTCTGGATACCATAGCAAATGTGCTTAAATTTCATCAGATATTTTCCTTCCTTTAGGTTGAACAGTTCTGGAGGTTTTATAGCCATTTAGTTCGACCTGGTGACCTCACAGGGCATAGTGACTTTCACCTATTCAAAGATGGCATTAAACCAATGTGGGAGGTGAGCAGGTATCATTTCTGGGTAAAGTAAAGGTGACTAATTGCATTTTCATTCAGAAATGTTTTTTAATGCTTGTGCAATTTTAATGTAAAGGTTTACTTAAGAGTATATTGCAGTAACATTTGTAACTTTGTTTGCTTCATGTTATTAACTTTTTCTAATACAGTACTAGAACAAATTTACTAACTCTTCTGCCAGAGGAGGAAGCCATGTATAATTCTTCTCTGAAAAAAATCCCATATTAATTTATTTACATAAAATTCTGTATCCTCCCTGAATGACACATGTTTTTTATTTCTGGTGCTACACCATTTTGTAAGAGTTATTGAGAACAGTAAAACTTCAGTGATCTTTGTGAAGTTGAACAATAACCCTAACCCTGACCGAGCTTGTCCCAACCTCAAGGATATAATTGGCAGTCTTCACCAGAATAAGGTGATGAAAAACTCAAGATGGAGGGAGAACTGTTTCACCTCTCTCTCATCAATCTAACTGCTAGGATGCACTTTTCTATGATAATATTAGAAAGTGTGATTTTTGTTTTTCTCTCTTTCTTCCCCCATCCCCCAACAGTATGGTGGAGCTGAAGTTCTCCCTTCACATTGAGAGCATTCTTCATCATGTTGTGTAGCACCAGTGTACTAAATAGGATAGATTAGCAACACATCCAGTGGTTGAAGCTGGGCATTTATGCGCCATCACTGAAACAAAACTGTATCCATCGCATTCTGTGACTACATAGCACATAGCATCTAGCCACTTACCATTGTCATCAATCTATCATCTAACCCTGTTTCAGTGTGGAGTGTGAATCACTATCTCCCAAATTGTTTCCCACTGGAAGCAATTTCATACCCTATTTATTTTCTTGGAAACATATCTAGCATAATTTTCTCCTTGGATTGAAAGTGTGCTGATCAAAAGTTCTCCTATATATATTTCAGGAATACTTGTCGTCTTGGCTGCATTGGATAATTGAAATCCCTCAGCTTTTCCACTCTACTCTTTTTACTTTTCTAAAATTTTCTTGCAGATGTGTGCCTTCATCTTTGCTATTATTTAGTTAACTCCCTGGAGATCCCTCGTAACATTCCTATAGGAAAGATAAAGTGTTCTTCATCTTGACTTTGGTTGAGTTGGACCTCGTTAATTGGCAGCTCATCTCAACCTCATACAGAAACATGCATGCAGCTAGTTATCTCTTTCTCTGCATTTGTACATGCGCAGTTCAACCATGCCTTTGTCAGTAGAACTGCTGCTTCATGTTGAATTGACACGGCTTCAATCCTGACCGCTACTGCTATCTGTATGGAACTTGCTTGATCACGCTGGGTGCTTTGGTTTCCTTCCACATTCCAAAGACGTGCAGATTATTCACGTTGTGTATGTTTAAGTGGTAGTAACTGAGGAATGTGGGAGAAAAAGATGGATTAGAGAAAAACAACTGCTTGATAGTCATTGTGGACTTGTTGGGCCAAATGACCTGTTTCCATGCTCTCTGGCACCATGGCTCTCTATGACAAATGTTTTAAATTGTCATTTTGCACATACCAGTTAAATCAATGAATTGGCTTTCCAAAAGAAAGGCTTCACCAACTACTCATGGCTCGTGCATCAGCACTATCAGCTACACCTGTCACTTTCACATTATGCAGATTCTTAAGAGCCTTAAACAGAGCTGCCAAGTAGTACGGATTTTCCGTATTTTGTACGGAAATACAATAAGAACACTGATGTACGATTTTGTGTTATTAAATATGGATTTTAAATACATTCAGTTCTGTCTGAAGAAGGGTCTCGATCAGAAACGTCACCCATTCCTTCACTTCAGAGTCGCTGCCTGTCCCGCTCCAGGTTTAAACAGAGCGCTGTCAGTTTCATGCGTGGGAATTTAAACAAAGAGCTGCGTGCTGTGGGTTCTAAATATAGCGCTACCGGCAGGAGCACTATGGGCTTTACACATAGCGTTATGGCCACAGCGCTATGGGTCACAGACTGTTCAAGAACATTCTCTTATAACAATGAGTCTTTGGAATTCTCTTTGAGCCTTATTATTTTTCAGGCAGAGGTAGAATTCTGGATAAGCCTAGTGGTGAAAAGTTACCAGTGGGGTTGCAATTACATTGGGATTGGCCTTGATTTTACAGAACGGTGGGTGGGCTCAAGGGGGAGAGAGGGAGGGGTGGAGAGAGGGAGGGAGAGAGGGAGAGGGAGCGAGGGAATAAGAGAGGGAGGGAGAAAAAGGAAGGAGAGAGGGAGGGTGGGGGGAGGGGGAGGGAGAGGATGAATAAGAGAGGGAGGGACAAAAAAAGGAAAGAGGAGAGAGGGAGGAAGAGAGTGGGTGGGAGGGAGGGAGGGATAGAGAGAGGGAGAGAGGAAGGAGGGAGGGAGAGGGGGGCTTCCAAAATGGCGTCTACATCATCATCTGGTGCTAAAAGCAGGAAGCAGCCGTTCAAACAACAGTATACAAAGAGATGGCAATGAATGCACTGTCAAGTAAGGTGCGTAGAATTGGTAGCAAAGTTATGCATTCTTGTACACTCACATGGGTATGACCGCACATAACAACTAACATTTTTGTTCAGCAAAATGGCACAGAGTAAAAATATCCATTTCTTCAGCAAAATACTGATTTTGCTGAAGAATCAGGCACTAGAATACTGAAATGCTCTGACAAAACACGACAGCTCTGCTTAAAGCAAATCCTCCACATTTGTGATGTGTTTTCTATGTTTAAACATTGTTAACTTTAAAGTCTAGATAGAGAATTTGAGCTACCTTCCAGATCATCTTAAGGCTAAGCATCCGGATTATTGATTTTGATTCTCTATCCACTGATGAATAATTTTTCAATTTCTAAAAACACACTAGGTTGTTGCCTTGTAATCTTGAGGAATTTCAAGGTCCATTTCTGCATCCGTGTTCTCCAGAGATGCTGCCTGACCCGCTGAGTTATTCCAGTAATTTGTCTTTTCCTGGGGATAAATTGTTATGAATAAATGTTGTTCAAACAGCAGGAATGAATGAAGAGCAAAGATGGATGACGTGGGAGGGGTTGGTGATGGCTAGAATGTTGTATTTGACTTTTGAATTAAGTTGAAGCAGCATCTTGTTCCGCCTTGCTAATTGCCAAAGAGTAGGAACTACTGGTTTCAGACAGGAGCTTCGCCTCAGATGCTGGGATGTAATGAAGAATGGAATGCATGTGCTTAAATGTTACAAGAAATAAGGAAAACTGGCAATTTCAAAATACATAATGATACTGTTGGCTTTCACCAGTTGAGTTTAGGTTATGGAAATCTGTAATATCAAGGAGTGATAGGAAACCTGCTGCTTGACTGTCAAGGCTACAGAGTAACCAAGATGGAATCACAAGTACTGCAGATGGCAGCAATTTTGAGCAAGAAACTGCTGGAGGAACTCATTGGGTCAGACAGCATCTGTCGAAAATGAACAGGCACCTGAAGGCTCCCGACACGAAATGTCATCTGCACATTTCCCTCCACAGATTCAGCCGAACCTGTGGAGTTCCTCCAGAGGTTTGTTTTTTTTTGCTCGGTGTAGCCAAGAGAATCACCTTGAACAGTCACAGCAGATTTTGAGGGTGAGTGGCGAAAGTAAGTGGATGATATTTTAATAATTTGAAGTTATCATTTTTTGTCTTTCCAGGATGAAGCGAATAAGAATGGTGGAAAATGGATTATCCGTTTGCGAAAGGGACTAGCGTCACGCTGCTGGGAAAATTTGATTTTGGCAATGTTGGGGGAACAATTCATGGTTGGAGAGGAGATATGTGGAGCTGTTGTTTCCGTTCGATTTCAGGTATCCCTCTTCTGGAGAAAGTTGTTTGCCAGTCTTGATTTTATTTGAGGTTTGGCATAATGTTGATCCAACAGTGTTTTATTGTCATATGTCTCCAAACGGATCATTCAAATATGTAAACATTGTACTTTGTAAACACCATAATAAGCAATAAAAAAAGTTTAGTATATTAAAAACAACCAATAATAGTTGAAGACAAAAAAAAGATGTCCCCAAGTCTATGTAGTTCAGAGTTTAGTTGGAGATTGTACTGTGTGGTAGCTTGATGGTTGTTTGGAAGTAGCTGTTCTTCAACCGGGATGTCACAATTTTTAGGCTCCTATACCTTCTTCCTTATGGCAGGAGTGAAATGAGAGTGTGACCAGCGGGTGGGTCTCTAATGACGCTGGCTGCCTTCTATGAGGCAGCGACTCCTATAGATCATTTTGATGGGGATGGATTGAGCAGTGTTCACCACTTTTTGCAATCTTCTTTATTCCTGGGCATTTGAGGTCGTGATGCAACCAGGCAATATGTACACCTGTCAAATTCAAGAGAGTATTTGTTGACATACCAAATCTTCTAAGGAAATAGAGACATTGATGGTCTTTCTTTATGACTTCATCAATGTGCTGGGCCCAGGATAGATCTTCAGAGATATGCACACCCTGGAATTTGAAGTTATTACTCTCTCCACTGCCATCCTGGTCCATGAAGACAAGTTTGTGGATAGTCAGCCTTCCTGTTCTAAAGTCAACAATCCGTTCCATGGTTTTAGAGCCAGGTTGTTGTTCTGGCACCATTAGATCAGTCAATCGATCTCCCTGTACTCTTGACTCATCATATGTAATTCATCCAACGTGGTGTTGTCAGCAAATTTGAACATGGATTTAGAACTGTGTCTGGCTACAGTCTTGGGTGAATAGAGCAGGGGGCTGGGCACACAGCCTTGAGGTGCTCCTGTGCTGATGGTTATCGAGCAGGAACCTTGCTGCAAATTCGTAATGATTTATTCTGTTGATGAGGAAGTTGAGGATCTAATTGCAATGGGATGTGCAGAGACCCAGTTTCGTGAGCTTGGTAGCCAGTTTGGAGGGGATAATGGTGATGAAAGCCGAGCTGTAGTCTGTGAACAACAGCCTGATATTTATGTTGTTATTGTCCAAGTGGCCCAGCGAGATCGCATCCTCCGTTGACCTGTTGTGGTGGCAGGTAAATTGTATTAGGTCCATTTCTTGTTGAGGTAGGAGTTGATATTTGCCATAACCAACCTCTCAAAACACTTCATCACCATGGGTGTTAGTGCAACTGGTCGGTAGTCATTGAAGCATGTCATCTACTCTTTTTGGACATTGGTATCATTGATGCCCTTTTAAAGCAGATGGGAACCTCATACCTGAGGTAGAAGATGTTCGCAAAAACTCCAGCCAGTTGGTCTGCACAAGTTTTGAGAATGGGATGAGGTATATCATCAGGTCCAGACGTTTTTTTAGAGTTCATCCTCCTGAAGGATCTACTGATGTCGATCTCTGTGACGGAGATTGTCATGCCACCAGGGTTTATGGGGAATAATGCACCAGCTTCCAAGAGTACCAGGTTAGACCTAAATTCTGCTCATAAGCATTTGTAGCTTTGCAGAAGGCAGCTAATTAATTTGTGCATTAAGATGCTCTGGACATTGCCGGATATGCTGAGAGAAATATGGATAAGCATAATTCACTACATGTGATATAAAAAAATGACTGAAACAGAAATGAGGAACAGACACACATCGCTTCCTTCACCAGCCAGTTATGCAGGCGGGGGACACGGCAAGCGGGGGGAGCGCTGTCTGAGTGAAATTTACACAGTGCAAAGCCAATGTATACAGACACACACCATAATGAACAGGAAGGTTGGCGCTGTACTTAAGACGGTGAAAGCATAGTGTATGGGAAGGGTCACTCTAGTCCTTTAAAAGAGGGGACAGGAGAAGGGGGAGACGGGGTGGGGAGAAGGAGTGGAGACAACTTTTAAGAAGCCAGAGATACACGGCTGTGAAGCTCGGCGGGCATTAACATTACCGGTCGGTTATCCTTGGTTCTGAAAACTACTGTTTACGTTTTTTTTACATTGAGCCAATGAAATTCACCGGTCAGCACCGGCGACAACCTACGAGAACCTACGGTAACTAACGACCTCCTGGCAACCCACTACCACTGCACCGACGACACGAGAATTCTCGCTACTCTCCATGGCGAAAGAATTCTCCAGGTTGAAAAATTAGCGGTGATCAGAATGAAGCCACGACTCGTTCCTAGAATGCAGGAACTACTCACCACCATGCAGGCGACAACCCGGCAACCTCCGGCGTACATGTGGCGACCTTGTGGCAACCTCATAGTCTCCTGTAGTGCCTAAAAAGTTGCGTAAGTGGGACAGCATTAGTCAGCATGGATGTGGGGCCAAAGTGCCTGTTTGCATGCTGTATGACTCTATTTTATGATCGCCTGATTCGTTCTGTTGCATAACCAATACATTTTGGTCATCAATGTGCTTTTTCTTCCAACTAGACACAACAAAGGAAGGCCTTCAAACTGCACAAATGTTGAAGATAGAGCTTTGTAAAATTGATTCATATTTTTGTTATCAAGGTGATGCAAATATTTATTAATGGTCGGCAAGCTTTTGGGAACAATCATAGTAGAATTCCACTACAATTTTGTTCAATCCCTGACATAGGTCCCAAAGGAAGATTACCTGATTTTCCTTGGCAGCTTCAATGCTAAAATTGTAAAAGACTTAAAGCTCTTGAAAGGTATAATTAGTGGAGAAGTAGAGGGAAATTCTAAATTTAATATGTAGTGCTGTACCACTGATGAAATGCTTAGAAATAGCCATCTCATAACAATCGCCCTATTCCATCATATGCACAAGTGCAGTATCTCCTGTGACATATACAACCAAGGCATCCTTATCATACAGTGAAAGGGCCACAATGACATCTGTGTGACAGACTGAACACGGCTGAGCTAACTGCCTTCTAATCTACTTTTTCAAATCTTCATCGACCTGACTTCTAAATGGCAACAGAAATGTGCTATAGGAAATGCAATTTTAAAACACAGACCCTTTGAAGAGAACTACTTAATCGGTGCCTCGTAGCCTTCCTAATGACCCACATCAAAGAACTGTCCCATTATATCCAGAAAGCACAAAAATCATCTATGATTGTCATCTTTGAAGAGATTCCTTCTTTCTCTGACAACTCCAAGACTGGTTTGATGAGAATGACCAAGCCGTATTCTAATTCATCATATGTGCCAAGTATTCTCAAGACTAGTAGCATTATTGTGGCTTGAGGGTAGAGAAAGCAACTTTTGGAGACCGAGGAACAATAAAAACCTTGTGTTCCATAAAACTGATGGTGGATGGAAAAAGTATGGCCGATCCAACAATAACCGATGCCCACAACATGCATTCATTTTCCAGTGGTGTCTAAACTGCCTATCGTCCTTGCACCTCAGAACTTGCCCATTGAGTGTCAAGAGCAGAGGAGAGCTCTGCTGGAAAGAGAGCTTTGGAAGTTTTAATCAGGACTCTTATGTCTGACGTGAGTGCGCCTGATTTCATTCCGCAGCACACAAAGACTACTGCAATCACGGCACTTGCCAACGTGGAAAGAATAAAACACTGGGTAAATAAGGTCTCCAGAGCAAATGAAATCTCTGAAGTACGAAAACGAGGCGGAGAAGCATTTCTGGTGCAATCTCACGTTCTCATCAGAGAACTTGAAAGCATGCTAGTGGATCTCGGGTCCTATAAATTATAACAATTTAAAAGGATTGCATCATTTAAAAGGATGATTTTATTAATTTATTTTCTTTCTCTTCTCTATTATATTGTTTACAGTGTACTATGTTTACATAATCTGTTATTCTGCTGCAAGTAAGAATTTAATTGTTCTATCTGGGGCATATGACAATAAAACCCGCTTGACTACCTTGACGTACAGTTGCATTAATTATAAAGGATTCTCCCTGCAATCTGCCATGATGGAAATCATTGCAAGAGCTCTCCTTGGTCTCCCATAGCTGATGTACTACGTCCAGAGTCACAATGTGGATTTTGTCTGTCAAAAATGCATTATGGGCATGATGTTCAACTCCAACTGAGCGTAATTATGGACAATCCTCAGAAAAAGATTCTGCACCATCCTCTAAGTCCATGGTAGACACAAAATGCTGGAGTAACTTAGCGGGACAGGCAGCATCTCTGGAGATGCTGTTCAAGACCTTTCTTCTGAAGAAGAAGGGTCTCGACCCGAAACGTCACCTATTCCTTGCTCTCTGCCCTGCCCTCTTCCCTGTTCTCCCCCGACGTTACACCCTGGTCACTTCATATTTCAATGAAGCCAACTTGCAGCTGGAGCAAAATATTACAGATAAAATCTTTGACCATCTGAGGAACTGAGAGCAAGACCTTAAACATCATTCTGGTCATAGTCTATTGAATACCAGTTATTGAATGAATCGGCGATGCAGACAATGTAACGAGATCTGGAGAAAGGTTAGCAATGTTGCATTCTGTAAAATCTGCCAATAGCCACTATCTGGCTACCATCTCCAGCTTTGCATGTTTCACACTTGAACAACTCCAATGGGCAAGCCACCTTGTCTGCACATCACCTATTATATCTACTTGTGAGGAACTTTTCGATAGTTATTATATTAATGCTGCTATAGTGTAAAGGCAAATCGTTGTTGGTATATTTCTGATGGTTACATGCATTTAGACACTTCTGTCAATTAGTAGATTACCAGAATTCACTCTGGATTCTCTTTTTAATATTAGGAAGATATTATCTCCATATGGAATAAAACTGCCAGTGACCAAGCTACAACAGCACGAATACGGGACACATTACGACGTGTTCTAAATTTGCCGCCCAATACCATAATGGAATACAAGACTCACACTGACAGCATCAAGTGAGTATGACCTGTTAACAAAGTTGCTTGATACAAAATGTTTATTGGATGTTGATTTCATTATTTTTAATACAACATTGCACGAAAATACACAAAAATTGGGTCATATGAGGAAATATGAAACCAAATAATGAACAAATAATAAAACAATGAACGGTACTCAGGGTTATATGTTCATGTCAGTGTGATCATAGGCACATTGTTAAGATGGTAAAATGAAATGATTTGACAGGTACACATTGAAGGCTGATTCTCTGAATGTTCACTCCTTGTTTCTTCAATCAAACTTGTGGAGTGGTTTAATTTTCTTGCTTTTAATCCATTTCAAATTATAGCCTGAAGGATCTCAGGGTGCAAAAATCACATTTGCTTCATGTGTTGCTTTGAATTTATAATCTGTCATCAGATCATCATGTGAGTAAGATACACATGTAAAATATATATTTAAAAAAATGAATTTAACCTTAAAAGATGCTATCAAGATAATGATTCAGGTGCTTTTAATATAGGTAGTACTAACGCAGAATGTATTCATGTCAGAACCTTCAGCAAAAGAAGGACAAACTTTAATTGGAAAGATAATTCCAGTCGTAATTGGTTTTTTAGTGGATAGTAGTCCTAGGTTTTTTTTTTTAAACTGCATCAAAATCTATACTAAATGCTCTCTCTCTCCAGAAATCATGGAAACATTTATCGGGAAATGGAAAAATACAGTCAGTGAATGATGTACATCTATAACGGGGCCGAGGAATATTGTTGTTTCTTTTTTTTTACACTAAAGCTTCTGCCTAACTTGAGAATATGTTGCTGGTGTTAAGAGCCCAAAATGGACATTGGCCCATTTTCTAATAATGATCACAATCTACCCACTGATTGCAAATGTCATATTAATGTTGGACCAAACTAGAAATTTAAAGAGATTGAAAGCATAGTTGATGGTTAACAGTATAAACACAGGAATTATACTCACTCCCAAGACTAAAAATAATATTTTAATATTTACTTCACCAGAGTTTCACTCCATACCATCCAACCATCCTGGCTGTACTGTGTCTACTAACGCACAGTTAAAGGTTCAGTTAAACTAAGATTGATAATAATTCATAAAATGTTGGAATTGGTTTTAAGCTATTTTTTACAAAAATAATGGCAACAAATCCACCACTGTTTTCCTTCGACACTTCATGAAAGTGACAGTATCTAGTGGATATTCGCACATATACTTTTAGCAAGAAAATCCCACAGCTGCCATTGATGATTCTACACGATGAATGAATCCTTCAACATGTTGAAATGTAAAATTTTGATCTTTACTCCCACTATAATATGGCCTGAATATCTTATCTTAATTAAATGAGGTCTGCGAGTGATGCCACAAGCTATCATTTCTGCTTGGCATTTAATTTGACCCAAAACAGTTAATTTGTGTTACTCAAATACATAGTTAATTGTGTAACACTGACCCATTCCTTCTATCCAGAGATGCTCCCTGTCCCGCTGAGTTACTCCAGCTTGTTGTGTCTACGGTGTAAACCAGCATCTGCAGTTCCTTCTTACAGTTAATTTTATCTTTGTCTATTGTATATTTTGTACTTGACTATTTCAAAATGAATGAGGATTAAAATAATTAAAATGTACTTATTCTTGTGATTGTGTTCCAATTTAACTTGCACTGTTTATAAAGTGTTTCAAAAAAAGTTTTCTGAATGAGAAATCTTCATTGTGGATAGTTGCTCAACCAGCATGATGACATTGCAGCAGTTGAGTACCAGAGATCTTGTTGAACTGACAGCAGAGACTTCCAAAAAAAAGTAATTCTTAAAACTGAGATAATCAGATCTTTAGGAGTGTATTGAGGTACGCATGAGGCCCTATTGCTTCACTGCAGATTCTGAACCACTAATCTTATGGATTTCCCATTGCATTACCTATCTTGATCCTGAGGATAACTGATTTTCCACATTGTTACTCTGTTTCTCATGTGCTGTAAAGACTTCTCGGATAACTTCCCTATCACTCAGTAGTTAAATAACATTGAATAATTTGCCTACTTAAATAATTACAGTGCCCTCCATAATGTTTGGGACAAAGACCCATCATTCATTTATTTGCCTCTGTACTCTACAATTTGAGATTTGTAATAGAAAAAAAATCACATGTGGTTAAGGTGCACATTGTCAGATTTTATTAAAGGGTATTTATATACATTTTGGTTTCACCATGTAGAAATTACAGCTGTGTTTATACATAGTCCCCCCATTTCAGGACACCATAATGTTTGGGACACATGGCTTCACAGGTGTTTGTAATTGCTCAGGTGTGTTTAATTGCCTCCTTAATGCAGGTATAAGAGAGCTCTCAGCACCTGGTCTTTCCTTCAGTCTTTCCATCACTTTTGATAACTTTTAATGCTGTTTATCAACATGAGGTCCAAAGTTGTGCCAATTAAAGTCAAAGAAGCCATTATGAGACTGAGAAACAAGGATTAAACTGTTAGAGACATCAGCCAAACCTTAGGCTTACCAAAATCAACTGTTTGGAACATCATTAAGAATAAAGAGAGCACTGGTGAGCTTACTAACCGCAAAGGGACTGGCAGGCCAAGGAATAGGGCGGCCTCGGTGATGCAGCGGTAGAGTTGCTGCCTTACAGCGCTTGCAGCACCAGAGACCCGGGTTCGATCCTGACTACAGGTGCTGTCTGTCTGGAGTTTGTACGTTCTCCCTGTGACCGCGTGGGTTTTTTCTGAGATCTTTAGTTTCCTCCCACACTCCAAAGATGTACAGGTATGTAGGTTAATTGGCTTGATGTATGTGTAAATTGTCCATAGTGTGTGTAGGACAGTGTTGATGTGCGGGGATCACTGGTTGGTGCAGACTCGGAGGGCCGAAGAGCCTGTTTCCGCGCTGCATCTCTAAACTAAACTAAACTAAAGCCTCTAAAGCTGATGACAGAAGAATTCTCTCTATAATAAAAATCCTCCAAAAAACACCTGTCCGACAAATCAGAAACACTCTTCAGGAGTCAGGTGTGGATTTGGATTTGTCAATGACCACTGTCCGCAGAAGACTTCATGAACAGAGCAACAACAGTTCTGGAAAAAGGTCTTGTGGACAGATGAGACGAAGATTAACTTATATCAGAGTGATGGCAAGAGCAAAGTATGGCGAAGGAACTGCCCAAGATCCAAAGCATACCACCTCTTCTATGAAACATGGTGGTGGGGGTGTTATGGCCTGGGCATGTAAGGCTGTTGATAGTACTGGTTTTATTAAAATTGGACAACGTGCTCTTTAACCACATGTGATTTTTAAAAAATTACAAATCTCAAATTGTGGAGTACCGAGGCAAATAAATAAATTATGGGTCTTTGTCCCAAACATTATGGAGGGCACTGTAGCTTAAAGTGTTGTTTATGTAGAACATTTTGCCATCAGTTGTTTTGATGAAATTATTGCACTAAAGATGATTTGTAAGGATCTCTGAACATCTGTTTAAGCTTTTGATGAAATTAGAGAATATGGAGTCAAGATTTCCTTGAGGTTCTAATGTTTTTGAGATAAGAGATGTGCTAAGGCTAAATGCAATTTTTGAATGTTTTCGAACTGATAGTCCTGGTCAAAAACTCTTTGGGATTGATAATCAAAAACTATCTTTGTGAAGTTTTCAAAAAAGATATATATATATAATTTGGTCATTTTTCTAAACTTAATATTTTGAGAATCAAACCAAGTAGATTATTGTTTCCTGGTCCTTCACTTGATTCACATTTTCTTTTAAGGTTTCAACCCAGGTTCTCTGGTGCTTAAAAATACGATCAGAGAACATGGGCATAATTATGTGAAGCAGTTAATTTAAAACTGTGTGCTTGGACTAGACAGAGTTTCCAGAGCTAGCTTTAAATACTACCCTTCTCTCCATTCCCAAATAATCATCCTATTCTACTTGTACATGTAGTGCCAGTTGGTGTGCACTTTTCAGGCTCCAACTGCTTTTCTTTTTTATTTTTAAATAGACATTTACTGCTGTGGCGTATGCCTGGACTGAACGGTCTACAAATAGGAACATTAGTTGATGTGAGTAGAATGGGTAGTAGTGGAGTCAATGAATAAATGGCCTGTTTGCTTAGTTTCAAGAAAGAGCAGCTGACCGATTATAAAACTCTCCACCAATTTCCTTATGTCCACCGTTTAATCTCTCTTCGTGCCAGGATCAAACCCAGATTTTGTGATGCAAGGAAGAGAAACAAAGTGAGTATGTGAATCATAGACCTCAAGTCAGTTCAATAACACTGCCTTGATGCAGTTGTGTTGCTTGAAGTTAGGAGAAAAATTGAAAAGCCTGAAATCTTTGTCTCCATTTTGAATACAACAAATATCTCATCACAGCTGCCATTTGACAACAGATTCCACAATGAGAAGCAGGCACATCCAATTCACTGATCTGTAAGTAAATACCTATTTTCTTAAAAGCATTATCAGAACATGCTTTTTACGTGTGACCATGACACACATATAGATTATTGTATGGTATTAATTAGATTGGGGACGGAGGACCTAACTCTTTTAAAAAAGGGTCCTTTGCTAAAAGATTGGAAAAGCACTGTAGCGCTAGGCCCCAATGTATAGCTATTTCCCTTTGTAACTGGATATTTAATAGGTTTAACCACTTGAGCCTGTTTTGCCATTCTTAAAAAATGGCTGACCTTCAATTCAACTCTTTTTACTCTGTTAGGTAATGACTTGAGTAATTCAAGTATTCATAGTTTGTTCTAGTCTTGAAGGCTTTTTTCTTGACTAGAATTATCCTCGATAATCTCTTTGCAGAATTCCAATTCATTGTCTATTTATCCTACATGTGCCAATACTTTATTATGCTTTGTGCAGATGTTTATAGCTACTTCAAGACATTCTGTATGCAGGCACTTCAGAAGCTTTTTCATTTCTTCTTATGGATATAATCTACTTATGTTATTTGTTTTTCCACCACAGAATTAGCCACCATGCCAGTTTTGGTTATTTGTCAAGTGCCTCTTCAGATGTGCATATTTATGCCTCAAGTAGTTTTACTTACCAAGCAGTTTTGTTTATTGGTACTTCGTATATAGTAAAATCAATGTAAATTTGCATTGCCAGCTGTATCATCTCCACATAACACCTTTCAAAGGTTTTGTCCTGCATCGCTGTTGTTTAAAAGACAAAAGCCCAATGACCGCCATGGTTTTTTTAAAAGATGCACACCTTCCCTTGGAGACATATTGCCAGTGGGCCAAAATACTGGAACTTTTCCATCCAAAAGCATTGCAGCTTTATATAGTAGCTTCAAATAATTGCAGCATTTTAAGATCTACACCTCCTCAGGCTCCTTGCCAATGACGGATTCATTCCAATCATTTTCTGTCACGGAGAGTAATCCAAAACACATTTCTGCAATGAGTGAGGATGGAAGTAAATGCTGTTGTTCGAGTTTTAAAAGCTTTGTGGCTGTGTTGCTTTCAAAGTCAAATGATCCAGATGCATAAGGTTATGAATATTACTTTCCCCATGAAAACCTTCCCCATAGACCATTTCATTCCAAATCTTCATTGTAGGTTGTAATGTGAAAACTATTTGGTGGTATACAAAAACATTTTATAAAATTAATTTTGCATTTGTCACAAAAGTGAAACCAGCACTGTCAAAACACTGAAACCTTTTGCTACTTCCTAAACATTTAGGAACCTATCTCTGCTTCTGCATAAAGTGCTTTGCTTTGCAATATTCTCCCTTGTAATGTTGCGCTTATAATTGATTTAAATTATTTTAAAAAAGATCCTGGACATGTTTTAATGGTACCAAATCATTATTATGGCCTAGTTCAGCTTCTTTAAGATGATGGATTATCAATTTTTTCAGGTACGTTTCAAAATTCAGTTATGCTTGTTTTTAAATTTTAACTTAGTTCCAGTCATTTTTGTAGTTTGTAAAATGTTAGTTAAAGTTTTTTTTTAAACATTAGTTGTCTGTAAGAAATCTTCAGTGTGATGACGGGTGCTGCTGGAGGTTCCTGAGAACAGACACCTAATACGGGAAAGGGTAACTTCACAAAAGTGGCTAAACCCTAAAACGCTACTCACTTGTGAGAAATAGATAGAAGGCATTTCAAAAGTATTTACTTTTCAAAAGTATTTCATTGGATGTAAATTAAATAAATAAAATAGCCTGATGCTATGGCAGCTGCTATGTAAACATACAGTGCCCTCCGTAATGTTTTGGACAAAGACCATGAATAGGAAACTTTAAGCAGTCAATGCATGCAAAGGATATGCAACAAAATACTAAACATGACTACTTTCATTTACATGACATTGCTGTGTCCCAAACATTATAGTGCCCTGAAATGGGGGGGGAACTATGTATAAACACAGCTGTAATTTCTACATGGTGAAACCAAAATGTATAAGAACGGCCATTAATAAAATCTGGCAATGTGCACTTTAACCACAAGTGATTTTTTTCTATTACATACCTCAAATTGTGGAGTACAGAGGCAAATAAATAAATGATGGGTCTTTGTCCCAAACATTATGGAGGGCACTGTAAGTCTTTTTTTCTATCTTCTGCGTCTGCTCTGTCAGTAGATCTCACAGTTTTGAAACTGTTGTAATGACATCTTGTTATTCTAAGTTATTCTAGTTTATGTGAGGCCAATTAATCTTATTAATACTTAATTTCCTTTTTTGAATCTCAAGTTTTGGGAGCAGATTTAGGCCATTCGGCCCATCAAGTCTACTCTGCCATTCAATCATGGCCAATCTAACTTTCCATTTCAACCTCATTCTCCTGCCTTCTCCCCATAACCCCTGGCACCCTTACTAATCAAGAAATCTCATTTTTACCCCACCACTTTCTCAACTATTCAACTAAACAATACAACCTTGTTTTAAATATGTTTCCATTGATCAATTAGGATCACCATGATTTGGAAAGGTATAATATTCAGACTTGCCATTCATGATAATTATCCAGCATTTCCTCTAGCCTCTCCTCGAATCAGGTAATTTGTATTACTTGATGTAAAATGCTGCATTTGAATTACAGCCTTTTAGTCGAAATGTTAGAGAATAATTAGTGCTGGTGCAATCGTTTTCTATGAATGAAGCAATAGACTTATAAACAGATGCAAAGTGCTGGAGTAACTCAGCGTCTCTGAAGAACGTGGTTAGGCAAAGTTTTGGGTCAGGACCCTTCTTCACACATATTGCAGCAGGGGGGAGAAAGCTGGCAGAGGAGAGGCCTGGCAAGTGATAGGTGGATACAGGTGAGGAGGTTTTTTGATTGGCAGAAGGTTGAAAAAAAGACCAGATCTGAGAATACAAAAGGTGAGAAGTAAGGAAGGTAGAAATATGAAGCCAGAGGATGGAATTCAGGTGGAAGGGGAAAGGGAGAAATGGGCCATCCAGGTGAGGCACAAGGAAGAAAGGGGGAGGTTTGTATACCTAAAGCTGGTGAATTCAATGTTCATACCATTTGGGTTGAGTTTGTACCAATGTAGGGTAACTTATCGCTTCCCTCCCCCCTTTTCCGTTCTCTTCCTTGTGCCTCACCTGGATGCACACCCCTTTTTTCCCTTCCACAGGCTTCACATTTCATGCTTTTTCTGTCCTTATCTCGCATGTTTTGTCTTTTCATCTTTGGCCTTTGTCTAACCATGTGCCAATCAAAAAGCCCCCTCACCTGTCAGGCATTGTCCCACTCCTATCTCTCTTCCAGCTTTCTCCCCCTACTATAATCAGTCTGAAGAGGTGTCCAAACCTGAAACATCACCTATCCATGTTCTTCAGACATGCTCCAGCACTGGTGTCTTTTTTGGGAAACCACCATCTGCCATTCCTTGTATCCGCAACTTATAAACAGGATGGTTTATAAAGTTCAATTGAGTATAGTGCTTAACTAGCACCTCATAATTTTGAGATATATTATGTCCTAACAAATTCAGAACCACAGCCCACCTTCTTGTTAACCAGACAATTATTTTAATATTTCTTCCAACCGCAGTTTCCTCAGCAAACATTCTCCAACCTCATCCAACAGCAATGTCCATTGCGGTGCGAGTCTTTCTGGATCCATCAGCTGTCCCGGGACAGAGCTAGATTAAGCCTAGATCACACTGCTGAAAAACTGACAACCAGCCAAGCCTCATCCCCAGTTTAATGGGCAAGCAAAGACATGGCCTGTTTAACTTCTCTGACATTTAGAAGCATTAAAAAATATTAAAATGCTGTTCAAAGTTAATCAAACAATAATATATAGATTATTAATAATGTATGGAAACAGTTATGAATTAAATTTATTAAAATGTTTTAATTATTTAAATTACCTAAAATGTACCTTTCTTCCTCACAGCTACTCCTCTCTGCATTGAACTGAATGGAGTTGCAAAATCTCTGTTTTAAACGGGCTTAGAACATGATGTTTGAAAAAATAATTTACAAAATCCATTATTTCACCTCTGGCACAAGCTCAACAGGGATATTCTGAAGCATGTGTCCGAAATTGCATGTTGTTAATGCTTTTTTGCTGGGGATATAATCGGCAAATAATGCTGGGGATGTAATCAGCAAAACCTATTTTAATATCAATAAAACTTTTAATGAAAAGCTGTCTTGCAGTTCATGATTTGTTCATGTGCAAATTCCCAACTACCTGTCGGCATTTTTCACACAAAAATATAGGCCGTTGTGTACCTGCAACTAGATCTGAAGTTCGGAGCATTTTTAAGCCGAACCTTGCGTGGTTGAAAGTTTCTTACTACTGCTTACCAGAAACTAATTTTTCTCTTGATGCCTTCTTTTTTACAATAGGTGTATTTTTCACTGAGTTTACAATGTTTTGGTTTTAAAATGAAATTAAATGTACTTTTAAGAGGAAAATCAATGTAACAAAGCAATGCTTTTTAAACCATTTTTTGATTGAGGAAGAAAAGTGGATTATTTGTGTTTGCAATGAGATTGTTCTTAAAAATATATAATAACAGAAAGTGGTTTTAACCAATAGTCAGCAGGTAACTCCAGATGCACAAGTAACAAATTTAAGGTAGTGTGCTGTTAATTGGAATGGTTTACATAACATGTGCAGGAAAGAACTGCAGATGCTGGTTTAAATCGATACAAAATGCTGGAGTAACTCAGCGGGACAGGCAGCATTTCCGGAGGGAAGGAATGGGTAACGTTTCGGGTTAAGACCCTTCAGACTGATGAACTCCTGCATTTTGTGTCTATCTTCGGTTCACATAACATGTTTGCCAACAAATGATACTTTTGCTGATGCCACACTTTCTCCGCACTGGATAGCTGTGCTGCAGGAATTTATCTATATTAAAACAATTTGGAAGAAATAGATTGTAACTTTTAAGGTCTTGTAATATTTAATAGATCTCAGGAACAAATTAGACAATTGTTTCTATTTTGGTTAGGAAGATTTTTTAAATATTTAAATGTTGCAGGTATAAATGGTCTGGCAATGTACAGATTATATATGTGTTAAAGAAGGAACTGCAGATGCTGGAAAATCGAGGGTACGCAAAAGGCTGGAGAAACTCAGCGGGTGCAGCAGCATCTAAGGAGCTCCTTCGCTCCTTAGATGCTGCTGCACCCGCTGAGTTTCTCCGGCCTTTTGTGTACCCTACAGATTATATATGTTTGATAGGATTCTTACAACAAAGCTAAGCAAATGGACTCCTGCCAACTCCTGGGTTTACTGTCACTCATAAAGTACAGAATCAGCTAATTCTATCTTAATTGAACATGTGCAGAATATTTTTGAGTGGACTAAGTTATTAATGTTGAATGCAGTATGACGCAATTCTCAAAAATGTTGAATGCAGTATGAAGCAATTCTCAAAATACAAATGTCTAAAAATTAGATGACATCTTCTGAATTTTTTCAATAAAATTGCATTTTGGATTGCTCTTTTTTTACAAACGTCAACTTTTACTTTGTATATTTACAGCTCTAATACTAATTTTTAAAAAAAGACGGATATTTAAATGTATTAATAGCTGTGTGATCTTAAAAACAGGTGAGCTTGTGTTTTTAGTAACTATTTAGTAATAAAACATCCTTATCACTTGTCCAGCTCTGTCCTGCCCTCACCTCTATTTCCAGCTTTCTCCCCTGTCCTGCAATCAGTGTGAAGATTTGTCGCCTATCCATTCCCTCCACAGATGCTGTCTGACCCGCCGAGTTACTCCAGCACTTTGTTTTGTTCTGAATAAACAGAATGGTTTTGCCTTTTTTGAACAGGACATACTTGCGCAATTTTCCTCAGGCCCATCTTGTCCACCCTGTACAACATGCCTCATCTACATTAGTCCCACCTGCCTATGTTTGGCCCATATCCCTCTAAACCTATTCTATCCATGTACCTGTCCAAATGTATTTTAAATGTTATGATAGTACTTGCCTCAACTACCTCCTCTGGCAGCTCGTTCCATATACCCATCACCCTTGTGTAAAATCAAACATGCCCCTTGGTTTCCTATTAAATCTTCCCCCCTTCACCTTAAACCTATGTACTTTGCTTCTTGATTCCTCTGCTCTGGGTAAAAGACTGTGTACTTACACTATCTAATCCCCTTTTGGTCCTATAAAATCACTCCTCGTCCTCCTGCATTCCAAGGAATAAAATCCTATTCTGCTTGACCTCTCCCTATAGCTCAGGTCCTCGAGTCCTAGAAAAACCCTCAAATCTTCTGCACCCTTTTCAGTTTAACAACATTTTTTCTATAACAGGGTGACCAAACTGTACATAATCGGCCTCAGCAATGTCTTGTACAACTGCAACATAACCTTAGTTTAGTTTAGAGATACAGCATGGGAACAGTGATTCACGCACACTAACACTATCCCGCGCACACTAGAGACAATTAACAAACTTACTAAGCTAATCAGCTTACAAACCTGTAACTCTTGGGAGTGTGGGAGGAAACCCACTCAGGTCACGCGGAGAATGTACAAGCTCCATACAGATAGCATCCGTAGTCACGACCTAACCCGGGTCTCTGGCACTGAGGCAACAATTCTACCGCTGTGCCACCATGCCACCAACAATTTCTACCACTGCACCATTACCTCCCAACTCATATACTCAATACTCTGACTGATAAAACCCAACGTGTCAAAAGCCTTCTTGACCACCCAGTCTACCTTGGGAGGAACAACGTACTTGCACTCATGGATCCCTCTGCTCTGCAATACCCCCCAGAGCCCTGCCCTGGTTGGACTTCCCAAAATGTAACACCTCACACTTATCTGTATTAAACTCCATTAACCATTCCTCAGCCCACTTGCTCGACTGATCAAGATCTTGCTGCAATTTCTGATAATCATCTTCACTATCTACGATGCCAGCAAATTTTGTGTCATCATCAAACTTACTAATCGCGCATTGTCCATTCTCACCAAATCCATGATTTAAACCACAAACAGCAAAGGGCCCAGCACTGATCCCTGAGGTACACCATATATCATAGGCCTCCTGTTTGAAAAACAACCCTCCACCATCACCTTCTTCTATGAAGCCAATTCTCTATCCAATTGGCTAACACGCCCTAGATCCCATGCAAACGAATCTTCCAGTGCAGTCTATCATGCGGAACCTTATCAAATGTCCCGCTGAAGTCAGAACCTCAAGGCCCACTGTACCAATTACATCGAACCTAAGAACTAATCCTAGTTTGATAGGCAGTGTAGAAACGTTTCCCAAGAGAAGCATCAAGGTAGGAATAACAAGAAACATCACCACTTGCAAGTTGTGCTCTGTTACACAGACAGCTAGCTACCTTGGAAATGACACAAAAAGCTGAAGTAACTCAGTGGGACAGGCAGCATCTCTGGAGAGAAGGAATGGGTGACTTTTCGGTCGAGATCCTTCAGACGTATGTCGCTGTTCATGGCTGTTGGACAAATATGTTGAAACTAACTTTGCAAGAAGACTGATTTATGGAATGTAACTGAAATTTGTGCAATTTGATCATGATTTTGGATTGCCAGTCCAGTTATTTATCTCCTATCATAATTTGTGATGCTGGCCTTCATCTGTTTGCTGACACTTTTTGTTTTTGTTTTAATACTCAAACTGGTATAGTTTTATTCTTAAAGGTAAAATTTGAAAGAGAAGAAAATGTATTTTATGCCAGCACTGTCAGAGTTTAATTTCAGTTAATATCTGTTGTGGAATTACTGATTAATGGTGCAATTATATCACATTGTTTCACAATTTGATTAGATTTATAGTATTTTAATTTTGGATGATACAAATATTTCAACTTTCACTTCAATTTTTAAATATAATCATCAGCAATGGATTATTCTGTTTAAAAGTACCATTAAATTTGAATTTTCCTAAAATAGCTTTGTAACTGTCATCTTTCAATAATTAGTTAACACATCAGAACTTCAGGATTATTCAAAGTAAGATGCCAGTAGACATTTTATTCTGGAGGTTTGAGATGTTACAGGGTCACTTTGGCTGATTTCTTGAAAATAGACCATAGGTGCAGGAGTAGGCTATTCGGCCCTTCAAGCCAGCACCGCCATTCAATCTGATCATGGCTGATCATCCCCAATCAGTACCCCGTTCCTGCCTTCTCCCCATATCCCCTGACTCTGCTACTTTTAAGAGCCCTCTCTCTTGAAAGCATCCATGAAAAGCAATATTTGGGCAACATTTTTTTCCAATTTATTGGCATCAAGTAAGGAGTGGAAAGGTTTAATTTTGATTTTTGTGGTCTTTTTGGTCTCTGTTTTATACAACCCTTTTTTTAAACGTGCTTGTTCTGCGCTTCATTTTGCACAACTCAACTGGCCTGAAGTTCTTGAATGTACAACATCAGATCCTTTCATGTTTTAAATTCTAGTTCATGCTTGCTGAATCCCCATTGTGCATTGGATTTCCTTGCACTCTCAGATTTCTGCCATTATAATCTGCTGAAGAAAAGAATGCTGAATTAAACCCTGTCATGAATTATATCAAGATTAAATTGTCCTTGGGTACCTAGAAATAATTCCGCAAAACGATTCCAGGATTTTGTTTTATTCCTAGAATATCTTTTTCTGAAGTCATTCTATTGGTTTATAATCACCCTCTTTAACAACGCAAATTAACTAATGTTTTTGATATTGTTTGTATCTGGCTAAACTCGTACTGATAATGACCAAACATAACATTCTGGCCCATATCTTTTATTTTAAGAAAATGTTGTCTGGATTTATGTTCGTAAACACGTTTGTGGATAATTCCACTGTCTTTCCTAAATATAAATTTTAGATTGGTGTCCTGAAGGATGGAGGAGGAGGAGGATCTCCGCAAGGAGATCTCAAAGGTGATTTCAAAGTAATTTGATACAGTTGTTTGTGGAGAGCGCATGAATGAAAAAGTGATGAAAGTAACATTTTACTGTCAGTTCCAGCGCACCATAATGGATGCACTGCAATAACATGCACAGTGCATTTTTGTGATAGTACACACCGATATGGAATAATGCACCTCAAAAATGTTAAATATTATATAATTTTCCAGCAACGTGACATGGGTTTGCTGCATATCGACACGATTCCCCCGCCTCCAGTCATTGTGTTTTATTTATATATATATTAAAAAATATATTTTTATTAGAAGCAATGTACATACATAATAATCATGGTATATAGCATAATACATTTCATGTTCAACTTGTTTTTTTTTACCAGCACGATTTAGTCCACAAAAAAAAAAACTGTGAGTTTGAATCAGATAATTGAGTGAGGGTGCAGTTTGAGGTTTGGAAAGTAATTGGGAGTGAGACTTTGACTATTATGGTGGGAATGGGCATTGGTCAGTGGATAGGAACAAGAGTGAGAGATTGTTGGTGCTGTTGAGTGGAAATCTAGAATTAGAGTGGATCAGAATATGAGAAAGTGCGAGATGAAGGTAAGAAATTAAATTAGCCTACACGCAGGTATCCCAGCGTCATGCTGGAAAGACCCTGGTGTCCAATTGTGTTCACCAGTGGGAAATCATGATTCGCAATCCACGTTATATCCGAAAGGGTTATAGCATGGATGTTCCATGTGTCTCTAATGTTAAATCATATTGGAGTGCTAGGGTAACTTACTACCAAAGATAGTTGAAATCTGATGTTTCATCCTGGGAAAACAGGAACTTTCTGAAGCATAATGCGGAAAAATACATTGAAACAGTGAATTTCTAGATTGGGCTGTTTTTCTATAGATACATTGTTTTCCCTGCCTTGTTTTGACTGACGTGGATTACTTTTGCATTTGAAATATTATTTCAATGAGGTCACACTTTCAACACACCTTTTATTCAGCTAAACTGGCGTGCTGTATAATGAGGGAGAAAATAATTTGTCTTTATTTCCATTCCCCGTTGCTACACCAATATCTCTGAAGTACCTTAAGGGGCTGTTCTGGACCCCTTTTGTTCTCATTGCCATCCTTTCATTGATACTACCTAATTTCTCCCCACTCTGATTTCTCTCCTACTTTCATCATTTACTGGACCTCCACTATCATTCCAAGTTTGAGTGGAAGCATTTTCCAAACAGTTTTTGTGAAGTCTCGCATCTGCATTAGCCGGACTTTCCGCCGAGCAATAATCTGAAGCTGTGCCAGATTTATTTAGTTTTAATTCTATAATATTGAACAACATTTCACACATTCAAAAATTATGAAGATGACCAAAAGCATTCTATTTCCTTCTGTGTTCTCATGTCATGCTAATAGCTTCAATGGTCCATACGTTTTCTTAAGGACAACAATAATATTGCTCTTGTAATTTTGCAATATTAACAGTGACACAGCTAATCAAGGTGAGCCTCACAGCTCCAATGACCTGGGTTCAATCTTGACTTCCGATGCTCTCTGTCTGATTTACACTTTGTTTTGTGGCCACATTGGTGTTCTTTAGTACACAAATTTATTCTCATCTCCCAAAAGTGTCGGTTTAAATTGCCATAGTGTGTAGATGAATAGCAGAATCTTCAGGTGGAAGTCATCAATGGTATAGAACATGGAACTGTACAGCACAGGAACAGGCCCTTCCAGCATATGTGAATTTGATTTATTGCTACGTATTGTTTCAAATATTTAAAAAAATCATATTTTTTAATTGAAAACAATGCATTTTAAACACATTAATATTGTAATCATTGGCAGCTTACATAATGTATTCTCTCTTCTTCCTTTGCAGAGACAATTCAAGCTTTCGAAATACAAAAATCACATTATGAGATCTACATTGCACTCAGTTGTTTATTTGGAAGGTACGGCATGCTTTATTCTAAAGGAACTGCCACAATTTTGTTTCCAAAAGCAGTACTTCAGAAAGGGATAGTATTCAGTGTGAATCCCAACAAAAAAGACATTGTTATTTCAGGGAAGAATTACTCTATTTTTGGTTGTTTTCACAGAATGAATTGCTTTTTTTTTGTCAGGCTGGGTCTTTTAAGCTAATGTACATTGTTTCGATGCAGTTCAAATACCTTAGTTTTTTTAAAATTGTGAATATTGTAAATGTTGGTGTTTTGTGAATACATTGTGGTAGACTGGGGAAATGAGTCTGCTTGCTGTCCTATGTGTTAATGGTTTTGCCCACCTTCTGATATTTCATTGTCATTGACCTTTGTAATTTATTTTCAACGTTTACTTTTTTTAAATAAATTTAATTTTTTTATGCTAATGAAAAGAATGTTACCACTCAATATTTCCTGGACTAAGTGTTTAGATCTTAAGGATTTATCTGTCTGGTGCTATTTTCTAATAAAGGGCACTTTATGACTGAAAGATATGTGTTGTGTGTTAAATCTACTTAAGCCCAGAGGTTTTGAATGAAAAAGTTGCATATTCCTTTTTACAAAAGATGATTTTAATGACTATGACAGAAAAGGCTATTTAAAGGTACACGAAAATGCTGGAGAAACTCAGCGGGTGAGGCAGCATCTATGGAGCGAAGGAAATAGGCAACGTTTCAGGTTGAAACCTTTCCTCAGACTGACTCAGGTTATTTAAACGTGTTGCATGGAGAAATAAAATTGCAACAAGTATTTAAAATGCTATTTTCCATTAAAGAAAACATAATATTAAAGCAGATCTGTGGTGTCATTTATATATATTTTACAATTATCATGATGAGAAACTTAAATCTAGTTTGTTGGTCGTTCACTTTTTGTCCATTTATACTTATGAAATGTACAATGATTAAATTAAGCTAAAACAGCATGGTAGCACACTTCTCGTATCAATGGCAGCTTTTATAAACTATTATTTTTGCATAGTTTCACTGCGAAGTAAAAAATACATCATGTGTTTCTTCATATTAATTTTATTGCTAATGCTCATTTTTAAGGAGTTCTCTCTCTCCTTGTGTGTGTTATGTTATCTGCTTAAGAATACAAGGATAGGTCATGTTGCTTTTAGCACATGTTCAGCCTTTAATCATTTGATATTTCTGGATATGAAGGGAATTCCAGTCCTAAGGGACTACCCTTCTTTTGAGACCAAGTCTCTTGATTCTAAAGTTAGGCAGGGGAAAGCCTGCTCCTGCATCCAGCCTGGCATGCCCTGGAAAAATTTTGTGACATTAAGATTTCTCATTCTTTCAAACTGGGGAGGTTATAAGCCTGCTCTACACGCTCTCTTCTCAAATCAGGAATCAATCTGATGAACCACCTTTATGATCTCTGTATAACAGTCATTTCCTCCTTGGATAAGTTGACCAAAACTCTACCAAATACATCAGGTGCAGTCTTGCTCCACATAACTGCAGTAAGGTTTTTTATTGCTATACTCACATTTTCCCCCCCATAATAAGGTCCTTCCTAATTAATTCTTGACTAATCTTGAAATTCAGCTATTTTTTCAAATATTATTTCAACCAGACCAGGGACGCAGTGCTCACAGCGCCAGTGACACAGATTCAATCCTGCTCTGTGGTGCTGTCTGTGCAGACTTTGCACATTTTCCCTGTAATCATAAGGGTTGCTCCCAAAGTGCTCCAGTTTTTACCTACTTCCCAAAGATGAGCTGGAGGGTTGTATAAATTATCCCTAGTGTAGGGAGTGGAAGGTGAATCAGGGTGGAGTTGATCGGTATGTGGCAGGGAATAGGTATATAAATAAGTAAGTAGGGTAATGAGATTACCTGCCTAGACGATGGGCTAATTGGCCTTTCATGGGGTTAATGGTCTTTTATGTTGTGAGGAACATACAGAGAAATAAAATGGAAGTTTCCACAATGGAGGAGTGGGGGAACCATGATAGATTTTTTTTTAATCGGATTTGAGCCTAGGGTATGTCCACTAGCTTTTGGAACTATCTAATCAGTCCTATTCACTGCTTCCAAATTCCATTCAAGCCTTAAATTAATTTACTTTTCAAGTATATCCAATTTCCTTTTGAAAGTTATAACTAAAAGTGTTTCAAGTATATCTTTTCGGCAATGTTTTTAAGAAGGAACTTTGTGTTGATTTAATTCTCTTGTCTACTACAGTTATGTTTTTCACAAATTATTTCTGATATATGTTCTTTGGTTACCAATACTTTTTGCAGCTATAAATAACCTCTGAAAAAGCATTATAATTTTGGATGGCCCTAAAACATCTTCTCTTATGCAGGGAATGTTCACCAGGATGTTGTCTATGATGGTGTGTTTAGGTTATGAGGATAGGCTGGGTTTGTTCTTGGAGCAGTGGAGGCTGTAGAGGGACCTGGTAGAGAGATTACAAAATTATGAATAGCATAGAGTAGGAATCATTTCTTCATGGGAGACGTACCTAAAACTAGATGGCATAGATCTTTGGTGAGGGGTAAAGGGTTTAGTGCCGATATGATGTGGTTGGAATCTCATATGCACTGCCTAACTGGGTGGTACACTCAGAATATTGGAGAAACATCTAAGCAAGCACATGAATTGCCACGGTATGGTAGGTTACGGACAGTGCTGGTAAATTAAATTAGTATAAACAGGCACTTGATAGCATGGACATTATGGGCCAAAGGGCTTGTTTCCGTCCTGTATGATTCTCTGAACAATCTTATCTTCCTTTATTGACATAATTGAGTTTCATCTCTGCCTCGCCCCCACGCACCATCCCACAGCCCTTCCTCCCTCCATTCAGTTCAATTTTCTTCTTACCCTCTGGAACTCACAACATCCTGCCAAGCCTTCTCCAATTTACTGGGCACCTTTAAAAGGCTGCTTCCCCAAATCCCTTTTCTACCATGCTCTCAATCTCTCTCCTAACAGTTTCTCAAAGACAACGCAGTAATCCCTCATTTGATAACCCCCTTATAACAGATTTTGGATATAGCGGCCGGACCTGCTGACCGATTCCCGGCTCCAATCCGCTACCCGGTCATTTAGAGCCCCAGCTTCTGACCCGACTCGCAAGGTGCTCCAGCGAAGCCTTCCTCACCCATCGTACAGTCCGGTGGCATGGCTGTTGTTTCGGCTCACGTTGTAGTCCCTGGGGGCTGTGCGCTCTTCGGGCCACTGACAGAACACGCTCGGTCGCCATGGGGCTCCCTCCCCTCTCACCTGCTATAGCTTCCATGGTGAAGTATGTCAGCAACTCCGGAGGAGAAGGTGATGCCAGTGGGGGAAGGGAGAGAGGGAAGGGAAAGAAGCCGAGTGCACAGAGCGACGGGAGAAACAGGCGGTAGTGGTAGAACCAAGAGTAGACAATCACCGCCAACAGCAAGAAACAGCAGCTGGTGAGAGGGGAGGAGGCCCCCACTGTGACAAAGCTCATCCTGTCGGAGGTGGCAGTCTGAACAAAGCGCTGTCACAAGAGCCTACAACGTGAGCCACAACAACAGCCGTGTCACCGGACTGTGCGGTGGGTGAAGAAGGGCTCGCTGGTGCACTTGCGAGTTAGGAGTGGGGT